>OZ010796.1:541791350-542991350 GCA_963932465.1 Maratus speciosus | reverse complement strand
TACAACCTGACCTTAACAACATTTAAACTAATAGAGCTCTATTTTTCATAATAGATTAAGTACTCTTTCAGACTTTAATAATAAATAAATAAATAATTCTCATGACTTCATAATAATCTTTACAATAAATAAATAAATACTCTTCACGAAATAATAAATGAATAATAAATAAATCTCATAAATAAAGAATTCTCATACTTAATAATAAATAAATCTCAATAAATAACAAACAATAACAAAAATAATAACATAAGAAGTGTAAAAATATTTTGAAAAGATCTCACTCCAGTCATCTTGTCTCACAATCACCAGCACTATACATTGCTATTCACATTAGCCATGTAACTTTTTAACTTTCCGGCACTGATCTTTAGTAAATCTCATAAGCTATCGTGTACCAGTACCACTACACATTTGTAATTTTGGAGACACACTCGTTTTTATTGCCGTCACTTCTAAATCCTGTCGGACTTTTCTTTTCTCTGTGACATTTTGACGGCAAGTAGTTTGTATTGTCGAAAAAAAATGAGGGTTTCCATTCCTACACAACACAGGTGGGAGCCGACTGGGTTTAAAATAATAAAGAAAAATGGAGAATTAACATAAGGCAGTCGCTTGAAACATTATTCACTTTATTTCCACACTCACGATTGAATCTAGGGAAGATGCTCACTCCTGCCATGGTAAAAAGAATAAAGTCTATTCTTCCTGTCACAATTAGTTTAAAAACACTCCATCTCTTGACTGCATTCTAGTCTTAATCCGTTAACATCTAACATCTATCACCCATTACGATACCGTTGCTTCCTCATTCTACACACATAATAAACAGTATTCATCCAACATTTTACTACCTCCATCGAGCAATCACATTGAATATCCAGTCTGCTACGACTGCAATCCACTACGTTCACCTCTACATGCTAAAAACTGAAAAACTTCTAAGCTCACAGCCCATCTACTCCTATATGCTATATCCGTCTCTCTGGTTCCCGCCATCCGTATTTATACTCTGCTGAAAAGATTGTTCTAGAAAATTCTTATATCCTCGCACCAGCTATCTAAAGCATAAACAAATGTTAAAATCTGTAGTCGAGATTATGCAAAAATAACCCTTTTTTCCCTCTTCAGAAGATAAAAGAAATGAATTTATGCCTGCGAAGTTTTAATCTTTGAAATATTTTAATTACACCTGGATATTTTAAATAAAAGAATAAATTGAAATAAATAGGTTTTTTCTTTAAGACAGAATAATATTTTAGCAGTTAAATAAAGATTTAAGGGGAATATGATATACCGGGATTTAATAGCAGAATTTAATAGGAATTTAAATAATGAAAGTTTTATTAAAGAAATATAAATAATCGAGCCATTTTTAGATTTACGCAATTTGGAATAAATATGAATTAAGATCTTAGAGATTAATAGACTAGGGTTTTAATTTAATAAGCCGGTATAATATACGGACTATTACTGAAAAAGGAAAATTTACATAAAATACTTTAAACTTGGCGTAAAAATTTAAATTTTGTAATATATATATATATATATATATATTTGCATTTAAAAGCTGTTACTATTTTGTAAAAAAAATATTTTAGGTAAATAATATTTTAATACCAGATGATTATTAATAGGGGCAGGAAAAATTTAGCCATTCCATCAAAGCTGACTCCTACTGATGTGTAACCTTCCACACAATTACTGTGTAAGATTCCAGACAAATGTGGTGAAAACTTACACCTAATAATGGGTAACCTTCCAGGAAATTTAGATGAAACCTTACTCCTACTGATGTGTAACTTTACACACAATTACTGTGAAAGTTTGCTGGCAATTGTGGTGTAACCTTACACAGAAATTTGTGAAATGTTTCACAATATTATGGTGTAACCTCACATAAGAGCTGTGTAATGTTACACCAGTTATATGAGTTAAATACCAACGTAAGATTGGAGGCAGCAATGCTGCCTCCCCTAATCAATCCAAATTTTGTTACTCTTGTGACCAGAGTGTCACAAGAGAAATTTAATATATACATGAGTAAAATGCTTTTTGTTACAACTTACATATATGTTTGTGTGTGAAACGCAGTGGTATTTAGCTGGTTATATCGATTTTTATCTTAATTAGCTGGTTATATCGATTTTTATCTTAATTATATTTTGTCATAGAATAATTGGTATTATATATGAAAATTTGCTCTAATTATCACAAGATTAACGAATGGACGTTCCCATATTATTTAAAATTTTTATTGATTAAGCATTTTATTGATTAATTATTGATTTAAGTAGCAGTTATCGGGGTCTGCGAGGAGGTCTTCTGATAGAAGAATCCACAGTATGGAACCTTCTTCACCAATCACAAATTTGAAGAGATGCGAAGAGCCTATTCAAGTATAGAAACCTTGATCTTAGAAGAACGATAAAAGGTAAAAAATAATTTGATTACTCATCATCGCCACAGTAGAATTTGGAATAACCTGTCAAATCGTATTACAAAATTTCATTTCACTGTTTTATGCATTTTTTCTTTCACTAACTAAACCAAGAGTAAATTTTATTACACATGGATTTAAAAACAGTTAAAAAAAATGTTTCATCACTAGCTTAAAGGCGGTTAGGTCAACTTGGGGCAATTTTTAATTTGTTGATTTTTGTATTGTTTTTTCTCTGTATGTTTACATAATAAATTATAGGGTAAGGTGCCTTATTATCGTCCCCCAGTCACTTTTAGGACTTTGAAATTCGTAATTTTCAATGAAAATCTACCGAATTTGGATTTTAAATAGACTGACTATCCACGATCGTAGAAACATAGGCAAATGTCGTAGAAAAATTTAAACAATGCGAAAAATTGTTTTTTGAAAAGTATCCAAAAAATGCAAAAGAAAAAAATGGTCCCAATTTCGTCCCCTCAAAAAATCCAATACGCCGAGGCTTAACTTATAACTAAATCAAAATTTATTTCTAAATGAGTAATTTATTTTACATTAAAGTAAGGCAAAAAGAAATGTACTAATTATCAGTGGAAGAATAACATAACGAAACATTAGCCATCCAAATATGAGGAAAAAATTAAAAAAGTCATGAAAAAGCATTCCTAATTTCGTCCCCGGGACGAAAATAAGAACTGCAAAATGGACGAAATTGGGACCACGCAACTTCCCAATGTGACAGAGTTTCAGTTACCATAAGATGATCTGAGCGGTCTAAAATTCACGGTATGCTACTGTCAGCATCTTACCAACGTAAAATACATGCAATGAATAAGAAATAAATACTTACAGTACAGTAAATAACCTTCTGCAAACAATGTAATAAGAACTCAGGTCTTTTAAAAATAGGAATTTCGCCTTCTTTAATTTATCTATGCGTCTTGACGAACGAAACTTTCAACACTGAACCCTTTTACCTCCCGTCCCCTGTGCATTGCCTCATAAGTGGCGCCACTTAAGTAGAATTGGAGAAGCTAAGGGGACGAAATTGGGAGACGGGACGAAATATGGGCACTTTACCCTATGTGTTTCTTGGCCTATCAAAATCACAACAACAACAATAATAAATTAATTATTAGAATATGAGCCATAGAAAATGTCTCTTAAACTTTGTCGAACTATGTGTTATATATTATTTAGACTGTTGCGATACACTATTCAATAGCGTATAATTTATAAGCTGATATACCAAAATCCCTAGGCATTAAAATTTAAATTACAATCATTAAAAAGAAATACATAATTTCAAACATTTAATACACAATTTATAATTCTTTTAAATTATCTATTTTTATTAAAAATATGTTATTTGTTATAATAATATTTATTCATAGATGCATAATTATATGTCTAGACACTTAATTTACAGTCATGAAAAAATAATTATAAACATCTCCTCTTCTACCTTTGCAACAAATTTGTGTAGAAGAAAGTTAGTGGTACCAAACGATTGGAAGTGAAGTCTACTTTTAAAAGATGTATATAAAATTTACTTAGGAGGCCATCTACTTAGAAAAACGAACACAGACTTTGTTTTTTCTTTCAACAGCAATAACCAAGTTTGACACCATACATAAATTCTACATAATTCAATGAGACTAAAATGTGTTTTACTATTTCATTAACATTTAATGTATTAACAAAATTTACAATATCTCGAGATATAATTTCCATATGTGTAAACATGATGTGTCAAAATATTCGCAATTAAGGGGTCTTGTACCTTTTAAACACGGCGAAAATTAACCAAAAAAAAAATTCATAGTTTGAATTAGTCTAACTTCAAAACCTTTTTATGTATAAAACATGAAATTTTGACTACTGATTAAACAGATTATGCTTTGTAATATGCTACTATTAGAAATGTATTACACTTTTATAGAATTCGTGTGCTGTTGAAATCAAATTAGCTTTTTTTTTTTTTTTTTTTTTTAACTCCATACGTCGTTGCACGCATGATATCGTGAGAAAGTGTGCATAGATTATCATGAAATTTAGTAAAGATACTAAACAAATACGTGTGTTTAAAATAATTTACTCTTAGGCCAAAAATATTTCAATAACTATATAAAAAATGTTTTTGTAAAAAAAAAAAATCCAAATTTTACTATTTTAATGAATAAAAATAGTCATAACTAAAAACATTACAATTGTAAATACTTAAAAGTAGATCATTTTAAACACACATATTTGTTTAGTGTCTTTACCAAATTTGATGACAAACCATATATACTTTCTCAAGATATGCACACAATGACTTATGGAGTAAAAAAAAAAGAGTTATTTTGATTTCAACAGTACACAAATTCGGTAAAAGGCTAATAAATTTCTAATGGTGTCATATTACAAAACACAATACGTTTAATCAATATCCAGAATTTCATGTTTATACATAAAAAGGTTTTGAAGATAGACTAATTCAAACTTTGAATTTTTTCGTTAATTTTCGTCGCGTTTAAAAGGTACAAGACACCTTTCATTAAATATTAAAAAAGAAAATACGATTTTTTTTTTTTTTTTTTTTTTTTTTCTTTTTTACAAATAACAAGGTAAACAGCCCTCTTAAATATTCAGAATGGCTTTCTTGAAAATTACGGACTTGCCTTTCTGCGTATATATGGCTAAAACAACATACATTTTCAATATGTAAAATATAATTATTATAGATGATGAAATGAATAACATAAAAGTGCGTAATTTCTCTCTTTTTTTTTCTTTTTTTTATAATTCCGGATATATACTTGCATACTTCTATTTTCTATATCTATCTTATTTAACCTCTTGAAATCCCCATTCCTATTGCAATTTAGGATTCACCCTTTTGATTTATTACAACATGTAGGTATCCTTCTCTAGATCATTCAATAGCCAAAGTCTAGCATTCATTTTTTCCCGGAATACAATAGAAAGATGAAGAAAAGGACCTTTAAATAAAGAAATTATTCTCTAATTGGACATTCACAACTGAAGAGATATTTAATTCAGTAAGTATTAATATCGAGGATAAATATTGAGGCTGATTATTTTTAACTAATATCGTTAAAATTAGATGCGCTTCGCTGTGATGTAGGAAGCTGAATGGGCAGCACAATATGAAAAGAAATACATTCTGAGTCTTTTCGACTATTATAAATTTTAAAAGTTTAATTTTTCAAAGTCGATTTCAATGTCGTCGAACCTTAGAATTTTCAGAATGTATTTTAAGATTATTTTTATACTAAGCGTTACCACATATAATGGTATTTTTTATATTTTACAATATTTGCTATATTTTCATGTTTTTATTAAAATATACTTTTCAAGAAAAAAGTTATTTTTATTTAATAACCCGGGTTCTATAAATGTGTTCTCTAAAAATACTCATATTATTCTATATACTTAAATAAAAAAGTGTGCAAATTAGTTTTAATCTTATTATTATGTATGATAACTCAAGGATAGATGGCCATAGCTTTTAAAGATTGAAATAAAATTCTTAGAATGCAAATACAAGGAATATTAATTTATATTTAAGATTTTCATACGTATCCTCATAATATTTTGTTGAAAAAAATAATTAAATATTGAGAATAAAAAGTGGGAAACAAAATTGAAATTAAAATGGTAGATTTAATGACCTTATTGTATATTTATTTATAAGTAAATTTATTTAGTTTATTTATTTTTAATGATAACAATTTACCTTTAAATTTTTTATAGTTCTTGCTGATAACAGAATGCTTTTTTTTAATTGGTGCAAGGAAATGTTTTAGCTCTAATATATTATATTCTTTGTAATATGAAAAGGGAAGTTTATTACTAAACTCATGGGGTTTTTTTTTAAAGAAAATTTTAAATGATGCCAATGATGACTAACATAAATGTCACGATATTCGTCACAACACCAATGCTGAATATCGTGCCTGAAGAAATATGATGTTCGCAAATTCTCGTTCGTTATTCTGAGGCTTTCATTTATTATGGTCGAATAATATGGTGTTCAATCATAATTCGAAAACCACCCTGAAGAAAAATTTGAAATTGAGAATTCGCATAAAGCAGGACATAATAAATATGAATCGATGAAAAAACTTGTATAGATTGCAATTAATATTTTTTCGAATATTAATTTCATAATACATAATTCATATTATAAATGTTTTAAAATTAGAATATGACTGTTTTTATGTTTGGACTTTTTAGACTTATAACCACGGGAAAATGTATCACATTAGGATTGTAATTTCAGGGGAACATCAATAAAAATATGAAACTGTAATTTAACATTAGAACTTTTAAATTTTAAATGTTTATAATTCAAAAACTTAACATCCAAATGAATTGAAATTTTGTTTCTAGGCATAAATCGAACCGAAAATTTAAAACATATTGTCAAAATTCGGTATTGCTATAAAAAAAATAATGCTTGGTTTGGTTTTGATTTATAGATGACCCTTAAGAAATTTTATATAGAACAATTAAAAGTAGACTTTATTTCCAATTGTTTATATCAGTAACGTTCTTCTATTATAATTAGTTGCAGAGTTGATACAGGTTGTTTATTTTTCTTCTACGAATGCACCTACCTGCTATATGCAATGTCCTGGAAAGTTTGCGGAAACATTTTTATTTCCACCACATCCTTTCAAATATTTTCCTATACTGGAATGTATACACAATTCTACATTTTTTTAATGACAAATTATTTGTCGTAATTTTTTTTATCATAAAAATATTTATCCTTAAAATTAAATATATATATATATATTAATATATAAAAATCTTCTACAAATCAGTGTATTATTTAAAAGTTTATTTCGTATATATAGAAGTTTAACTTATTGAAAAAAAAAATACTTATTTAATAAAGAATACTGTTTTGTTATCATCTAGGCAAAGGATAAATATTGCGGCTGATTATTTTTTAAGAACTAATATCGTTAAAATTAGATGCGTTTCGCTGTGTAGGAAAATAAATGGGCAGCACAATACGTAAGGAAATACATTCTGAGTCTTTTCGACTATTATAAATTATAAAAGTTTAATTTTTCAAAGTCGATGATGAAAAGGAAGAACTGATGTACAACAATTACGTGATGTACTAAGATTTCCCTTTCTGAGACATACATTTTTTTTTTTTTTTTTTTTTTTTTAAGATGATTTACACTTTATATAAAGCTGAATGTGCAGCACAACATGTAAAGAAATACATTCTGATACTTTAAGACTACTATAAATTATAAAAGTTTAATTTTTAAAAGTCGATTTCAATGTTGTCGCTCCCTAGAATTTTCAGAATGTATTTTTTTATTTTTTTTTATACTAAGCGATACCTAATGTAATGGTATTTTTTATATTTTACCATATTTGCTATATTTTCATGTTTTTATTAAAATATACTTTTTCAAGAAAAAAGTTCTTTTTATTTAATAACCCGAGATATATAAAGATGTTCTCTAAAAATACTCACATTATTTTATATACTTAAATAAAAAAAGTGTGTAAATTATTTTTAATCTTATTATTATGTAGGATAACTGTAGGATAGATGGCCATAGTTTTTAAACATTGAAATAAAATTCTTAGAATGCAAATACAAGAAATATTAATTTATATTTAAAATTCTTATACATATCCTCATAATATTTTGTTGAACAAATAATTAAATATTGAGAATAAAAAGTGGGAAACAAAATTGAAATTAAAATGGTAGATTTATTTAGTTTATTGTAAATTTATTTACAAGTAAATTTATTTAGTTTATTTATTTGTAATAATAACAATTTACCTTTAAATTTTTTATAGTTATTGCTGATAACAGAATGCTTCTTTTTAAATTGGTGCAAGGAAATGTTTTAGCTATAATATAAAATTATATTCTTTATAATATGAAAAGGGAAATTTATTACCAAACTCATGGGGTTTTTTTTTAGAAAATTTTAAATGATGCCAATGATGACTATCATAAATGTCACGATATTCGTCACATCACCAATGCTGAATATCGTGCCTGAAGAAATATGATGCATTTTATCGTTCGTTATTCTGAGGCTTTCATTTATTATGGTCGAATGATATGGTGTTTAATCATAAAATTCGAAAACCACTCTGAAGAAAAATTTGAAATTGAGAATTCGCATAAAACAGGACATAATAAATATGAATCTATCAAAAAACTTGTATTGTTTGCAATTAATATTTTTTCGAATATTAATGATAGAATACATAATTCATATTATAAATGTTTTAAAATTAGAATATGAATGTTTTTATGTTTGGACTTTTTAGACTTATAACCACGCAAAAATTTATCACTTCTAGGATTCCAATTTCAGGAGAACATTAATAAAAATGTGAAACTGTAATTTAACATTAGATGTTCTAAATTTTAAATGTTTATAATTCAAAAACTTAACATCCAAATGAATTGAAATTTTGTTTCTAGGCATAAATTGAACCGAAAATATAAAACATATTGTCAAAATTGGGTATTGTCATTTAAAATAATGTTTTGTTTGGTTTTTATTTGTAGATAACCCTTAAGATATTTTATATAGATCACTTAAAAGTAGACTTTATTTCCAATTGTTTATACTAGTAACGTTCTTCTATTATAATTAGTTGCAGAGTTGATACAGGTTGTTTATTTATTTTTTTCTACGAATACACCTACCTGCTATACGCATTGTCCTGGAAAGTTTGCGGAAACATTTTTATTTCCACTACATCCTTTCAAATATTTTCCTATACTGGAATGTATACACAATTCTACATTTTTTTAATGACAAATTTTCTGTCGTAATTT
Source organism: Maratus speciosus (assembly GCA_963932465.1). NCBI lineage: Eukaryota > Metazoa > Arthropoda > Arachnida > Araneae > Salticidae > Maratus > Maratus speciosus. The sequence continues at coordinate 542,982,066 of OZ010796.1, read as the reverse complement.
TTTTTTTCTTAAAAGTGTTTATCCTTAAAATTAAATATATATATATATATATATATTAATATATAAAAATCTTTTACAAATCTGTGCATTATTTAAAAGTTTATTTCGGATATACAGAAGTTTAACTTATTGAAAAAAAAAATACTTGTTTAATAAAGAATACTATTTTGTATCATCCAGGCCAAGGATAAATATTGCGGCCGAATATTTTTTTAAGAACTAATATCGTTAAAATTAGATGTGTTTCGCTGTGTAGGAAGCTGAATGGGATGCACAATATGTAAGGAAATACATTCTGAGTCTTTTCGACTATTACAAATTATAAAAGTTTAATTTTTCAAAGTCGATGATGAAAAGGAATTACTGATGTACAACGATTACGTGATATACTAAGCTTTCCCTTTCTGAGACATGCATTATATTTTTTATTAGATGTATTAGAAAGTATGTTAAAACAGACTTGGTTTACTGTGTGAGTGAAAAAAACAGATTTTATGCACCTTCTAAATGGACTATCTCATTTTTTTTCCAAAATGAACGTGGCCTACGATGGTTGTGAACCCATCATATCATACCTATAATAGGATATTTTACTTTAATACTTTATACCTTCTAGAATATTTTATCTTACTGTGTTTATATTTCTAATAATTTCAAAAGTGACTAAAATTAGTGAACAGTTTATCTTTTTGAAAAATATACATATATATATATTTACTTTTTGATAATCCGTTTTTGTAATTTACCGATGCAATAATGTAATCATGCTACGATTTTAGCTTAATTTTAAAAATTTTCGGTTTTTAGATTTGACAAATATAATGTTTTATGGAAAATTTCATTTTATTTTGCATGGTTTTGCATTGCTGTGTTATTTAAATATATTGTGAAATATTAACATTATTTTAACACTTTGTATTTTTATATTTATATTGAAAATTTTCTTTCAATCTATAAATAGGGAAATTATCCTATCCTTTTCACAAAAAAAATTGTATTAATTAACCATTTGTCTTCAAAATCTGAATATTTAGTTTGTGTTGTAACTATGTCTGTGTTACAATTAGGATTTTCAAGAGGTAAACCTTCATAATTCCTAATTTACTGCTCCAAATTAGAGATGGGAAATAGAGTTACTGTTAGTTAAGAGGTTGCATAGTTCCAAATTGTGTTGCAAAATTTTCTTAATACTGTCTACAAGTCTTATATTGACAAGTTTTTGACAGAAGCAATTCTTACGAAAAAAAAACGACAATTGAGGAGGGGGTGGGGGGGAGGGGGGATTGAAGAAAAAAAAATTAATATCTTCGTCGATTCTCAAGATATCAAATTCCGTTAAATTTATTATAAATCTTCTTAATACTATCTACAAGTTTTATACTGACAAGTTTTTGATAGGACCAACTCTTAGCGCAAAAAAAAGAAATAAAATAATAATTAACAAGTTGGAAATTGCTCGTCAAACGTGGCAAACGAGGTGCGTTCGTACTATAACTAGTTTTATAATTATTTTTTGCACCCCATATTGTACTGAATGTATAATTTTTTGCACTTCATAAAGCGCATAGTCTGATACATCATTAAAATGCACTTCCAATATTTTTTTCCCATTCCCCGTAATGTAACGGAACACTTTTGACTGTCCCTGTAATTAAACTATACATCCGACTTTCCTAAAATTTGAAATAGCTCAACAAAATTTTGCAACAATTATATATTTAAAATTTCAGACCATTCGGAAGGCTGTAATATCATTAAAATGCACTTGCAATAATTTTTCCCATTGGCCGTAATGTAAAGAAAAACTTTTGACTGTCCCTGTAATTAAACTATGCATCCGATTTTCCTAAAATTTGAAAGGGCTCGACAAAATTTTGCAACAGTTATATCTTTAAAATTTCAGATCATTCGGAAGGCTCTAATATCATTAAAATCCACTTGCAATAATTTTTCCCATTGGCCGTAATGAAAAGAAAAACTTTTGACTGTCCCTGTAATTAAACTATACATCCGATTTTCCTAAAATTTGAAAGGGCTCGACAAAATTTTGCAACAGTTATATCTTTAAAATTTCAGATCATTCGGAAGGCTCTAATATCATTAAAATCCACTTGCAATAATTTTTCCCATTGGCCGTAATGAAAAGAAAAACTTTTGACTGTCCCTGTAATTAAACTATACATTCGATTTTCCTAAAATTTGAAAGGGCTCGACAAAATTTTGCAACAGTTATATCTTTAAAATTTCAGATCATTCGGCAGGCTCTAATATCATTAAAATGCACTTGCAATAATTTTTCCCATTGGCCGTAATGTAAGGAAAAACTTTTGACTGTCCCTGTAATTAAACTATACATCCGATTTTCATAAAATTTGAAATGGCTCGACAAAATTTTGCAACAATCATATATTTGAAATTTCAGACCATTCGGTTGGGTAGTTTTTGCTCTGTTACATGCGGACAGACGGACGGACGGACGGACAGACGGACAGACGGACGGACAGACGGACGGACAGACGGACGGACTGAACGACGACTATAGGTGCTACGTATTTATATAATTACGAACGCACCTAAAAACAACAAACAAATGGGGGAGGGGATGAATAAGAAAAAAATTCTTAACTTCGTCAATTCACAAAATATCATATCCTTTTAAACGTATTATAAATCTTCCATGTACTATCTACGACTTTTATGTTGACAATTTTTCATAGAAACAACTCTCACTTGAAATAAAAATAAAATAAAAACGACAAACAAGGGTGAGGGGTGCAGAAGAAAAAAAATTACATCTTCAGCAAATCCGCTTAAATTTATTATAAATCTTCTTAATATTAACTACAGCTTTTATAATGACAAGTTTGTGATAGGACCAACTCCTACAGCAAAAACAAATTAAACAAAAAAAGAAGTTGGCGAAAAAATTATCGTAATAACATGATTCTGATAAAACCAGATCTTACAGAATAGTATAGTCAAATTAAAAACACGTCAAAAGAGGCCAGATAAAATTGTTAAACTGGTTTTATCTCTAATCTTGATTTAGTTTTTCTTGGCGAAATAGGTAGTTAAATTTGAAATCTACCTCCACCTGTAGGCCGAGCTTGTGAGGATTTTTTTTTGTTTTGTTTCACTTTTTATATGAAACTTTTCTTGTATTATTTTTTCAGAGTAACTCATAGTTTATGCATTTTATTTAAGAATGTTGTACTTAAATATTGTTTTTGTTATTGAAATTTCAAAACTATGTATTAATACAGATAAAAAACTAAACCCTTTTAAAGACCGAATTCCTGAGTATGTTTAGTTATTTTTATTTATTACATAATATTTTAATGATGTAGTTTAAATATATAAACCATCGAAATTATGAAATGTACATAATTTTACGTCTTTGAAATGTTGAACATCAGAATAACAGCCATCTCAAGTACCGTGCTATTTTTCAAGCTCACAGTAGTGAACATTATCCGTATTTTTAATTTTAACAATAAATTGTAACGCAAAAAGAGAAGTTCCTATTTTTTTTTCTCTTTTTGAAGTCCAACCTTTTCTTAAAAAGTTAAAAACACAACGTTTTAATTCAAAACGCAGAAATGTACATGGTATTTAAACATTTAATTCCATACAGTAATTAATAAAGATAAATCTCTTTCTTTTTCTACATTTTAGCTAACCACCATAGTGTGTATTGTATCAAGATATTTAGGATATATTATGATTTTCAGAATTACCAGAGTGTAAGTGGTCAGATTCCCAAGTGTTGGAAGAAGAACTAAGTATCCTTTCGCCATTCACTGATTATATTTAAAATTAAGGCTGCTCCAGATTTCCATACAAATTCAAACTTTGCTCAACATAATGTTAGAAGACTGGGAGAGGAAGAAAAAATTAGTCATTGACGAGATGAAGAGGATGACAGGGAAAAAGAGAGACTTGGGAAAAATAAAATTTAATTATTAGGACACAGCCTGGTACAACAAACGAAATGGGGTTGAAATTTTGGTAGGCAATCTCTGTTTGGTGATGCATGTGCTTAATATAAGACGACACGGATCTCTAAACAGAGCCCGCTGACCAAAATAGACGCACTGAATGAAGATGCTCTACAGAAATTTCTGTAATTAGAAAAAGAAAATGATTTAGGTAACACTTTTATTATTCTAAATATACATTGTATTTATAATCTCAAATATTGTCTCGAAATACATATTACATACATGCTATTTTTAAGGTTATTTTTAAAGTATGTCTGTTCATCAATTAATGGTTTATTATATCTTTCATGATATTTAATTATAAAGCTGTTACTTTTAACCGACTTAGTTGTCATTTTAAACCGAAGGATATTATCAATTCGACGGATATGTATTTTTTTATGTATGTTCACCAATTACTCCAAAACTAAGCGACCGATTCATATAATTTTATATGTTATATTAGATTTTTAGATTTATTTCTAAGAGGTACTTTCGAATTTGTCTCACTGAAATTCCATCAAAATTGGTTCAGTACGTTTTAAAAAAATTCGGAATACACTTAATTAAATTTTTTTATTACTTCATCTTCTAGTGATTTAGTGCAGAAATGTGAACCCTAATGAAAAAAAAATATGTATGCAATTTTAAGTTTCTTAAATTTTGAACCTCTCAATAACGAACATTTCTCAAGTACTGTCCTTTTTTCACGGGACCATAAATGACATTTATTCGTATTTTTAAAATTTTAGCAATCGATTTTTACACGAAAATATATTTAGTAATACGTAGCATGATATTAAATAACATACGACATCCAATACAATTTTTGTATATACATAGCAGATATATGTTCATGTAATTTTAATACTCACGATACTTCTACGTCATACTTTTGTCAGTTCGGTTTTGGAAGACACCCTATCCAATTAGGCTTTTTTCTGATCAGCATAATCCTTGAATTTTCATATAAATCAACACGATATTGTTTAAATTTCAGAATACTGGGGTATTAAGATTTAAAAATACAAAAGTGTTTTCTTTAGTTACTTTTGGATTTCGTTGTATGGTTATAGCTAAAAATAATATTTTGTGTAAAATAATTTTGTGTTTGAAAAATTTGTGCTCTTGGATTTCTAAATTTATGACAAAAAATGGGTTACTTATGAAAGTGTCTTTCCGGCGAAGTGTCAAAGACACAGATTTGTGCTTCATATAACTCCAAGTTTTGACTTTGTTTGGTTCTAAAAATTTCTCTTCTGCTTAATAAAAATTTTATGTTCCCAAATAATATTTTGGAATATTTATGATAAAGGATAAAAATTTTGACGTGATATACTTCAAGCGTATTAAACAATCATTGATAATTATAATTTAGGTACGTTAAATTAATACCTTTTAATTTCAGGTAGCTCTCAGTGCCAGCTATACAGGGAATTAATGATTTTTATATTTATTGTTTGGTGAGCGACGTCTGTTTGGTGGCATCTATGAAAATTTAACATATCATAGAAGTCACCAAATGGATGCCACTCACTGAATTCGCCTCAGAAATACACTAATGTCGCTTCAAGGAAATTTCGGTATGTATTTATAAATTTTTCATTTTTAGTGTTACCTAATATAATAATATTTTAAATTTTTTATATCAAAATTTCACATTGAATAACCTCTTTTCGTTAGAATAAATGTAATTATACATATATTTTTTTATCAGGTTATTTTCATCTTAAATAATTTAATATTTTCAACTAATAATTATTGGCTAAATAAATTTATAGGAGTTTTCATCTTAAAAATAATTATTAACCGCACATTTATGTATATCGACAATACAAAAATCATCGGATTTCTATATCTTATCATATAATAAGAATATTAATCTGAAAGTCCATCAGTGCATATAGCGATTTGGAATTTTATCCGGTATCCTCTGATATGTTCCTCTACAACTGAATCATTGGAAAGAAGGTTCCATTCAAATAACAATGATGGTTAAATCTAAGGAGAAGATAATGTGGAACTGTAACAAAATCCTGGTAAAATTCAATGAAATTAAATTTGCTTGAAGATTACATTTGTACATATGATGGGCTCACAACTATCGGAGACCAAGTCGATTCTGAAAAAAAAAAAAAAGAGATAGTCAATTTAGAGGGAGCATAAAATCTGTTTTATCCACTCCCACAGTAAAACAAGTCAGTAAACTGATGACTTATATGAGAAAGTATGTTAAAACAGACTTGGTTTACTGTGTGAGTGAATAAGACAGATTTTATGCACCTTCTAAATGGACTATCTCATTTATTTCCAAAATGAACTTGGCCTACGATGGTTGTGAACCCCTCATGCAATACCTATAATAGGATATTTTACTTTAATAGTTTATACCTTCTAAAATATTTTATCTTACTGTTGTTATATTCCTAATAATTTCAAAAGTGACTAAAATTAGTGAACAGTTTATCTTTTTGAAAAATATACATATATATATATATATTTACTTTTTGATAATTCGCTTTTGTAATTTACCGATGCAATATTGTAATCATGCTACGATTTTAGCTTAATTTTAAGAATTTTCGGATTTTAGATTTGACAAAGATAATGTTTTATGGAAAATTTCATTTTATTTTGTATGGTTTTACATTGCTGTGTTATTTAAATATATTGTGAAATATTAACATTATATTAATAACTGTGTAATCAGTGGTACAATTGACATAAAAAAGTCACTGGTCCGCAGTCATCATCACTGGCCCGTTACATAAAAATCTATCCCTTTGAGTGCCCCCCCCCCCCCTCTCCTAGAATATAAAACAAACTTCCTTTGCAGTTATCCAAAAATTTCAGCATAATAAAATGTGAAATTATAATTTGCTAAAAATTAAACAGTATATAAAGAAAAACTATTTATTTATTAAATATTTTATTTCAGATTAATTATTGCAACTGACTACGGTTTAATGAATTTTTTATAGTGGTGTACCGAGTAGTACTTTGGCCGAGTAGCCGAGTACCAAATAATTGTGTAATAAAGAACAAAAACGCTGATGTGCACATAATGTGAGCTTAGGTGTACATATATATAATATACATATATAGTATATATTACTAATTAAACTTGAAATTTATTTGTGCACCTTTTAAAGACAATTTTTGACAATTCAAATCAGTAGCATTAAAACAGTAGCAAAAAAAGAAGAATTGACACATAACAAGTACAATTATTAACCAATATAAAAATAAAACATTCTTCAACCCTCCAATTTAATCCGATATCTGAAATCTGTCTATCAAATATAAAAATGTTTATCGGTTACTGTAACAATTCATTGAATAATGCAAAACATTTCATATTGATTTTGTAACTGTACCTTATTTTCTTTTGAAGAAAAATAAAAAAGAGAAAATAAAAAGAGAGGTACAAAAAATATTACAGGCTTTCTTAACAGAAGACTTATGTAAAACTGACACTCTATTTGCATGGTGGGGGGGGGGGGGGTGAGGACTTTTCCGATTATGTGCAACCTTGCAAAAAAATTCTTATGTGCACCTTCAACCACTGTTTATTCTGAACGTATATTTTCAGAGGCAGGCCAAATTTATACTAGTAAAAGAAATGCTCTGTCTACTGATAATGTAGAACGTTTGGTGTTTTTGCACCATAATTTGAAATATAATAAATTTAGTTATTAATTTTTTTATTATACTTATTGTATTTTCAGTTTCTTTATCCAAAATAATAGTCTTTTCTTTTTTCCTATATATTTAAAATGAAATTATTTTTATTTGTATAAATGTGAAACTAAATTTTAATTTGGAATTATTTTATGAAGGTTTTTGTTCTTAACTTTTTCTATATTTTGTAGACATATTGTTAAATACCGAGTGAATAGTTTTATGAATTATTGCATATATTATACATTGATATTCGAATAACTATTTACAGATCAGTTTTAAATTCATAAGCTTAAAAAATTAAATTCTTATACCTACTCGGTATTGGCCGAGTACTCGGCCAAAATTTCGCCGACTACTCGGCCAAAATATCGCCGAGTACCGACCATTTACCGAGTACTCAGTACGGCTCTAATTTTTTATTTATTTATTTTTTTAAATAAAGTAAAATTATGTGATTTGTGTTTGATTTCGGTTTTCTCAGGGACGGGAAAGTTTATGTTTATCTGTCAGAGAGGGGAGAAAAGTTACTGGTTCTGTGGATCACTAAATTTTTCAAATTCGTAGTGCGATTGAATTTTTGGTGGTCTCAGACTAGCGGACCACCAAGGATTTTGAATGCTGGTAATAAATCAAAAGTGGATCTTAATGGGAAATATAATTTTTTACACGCATTTATGAGGAAAAAAAATAAGAAAATCTGATATTATCGTCAATTTCAATGTCAACATATTTCATAGAACGTTTGAAAAATTTTAAGACTTTTCGTTTATGACACAACAAAAATTCAAACCATTAAAAATATAAAACAAAATTATAATATCTTTATAATAACTGCTAGGTTTTTCATAAAAAATACAAAAAAAAGTAAAATCTTTATGGTGAATGGCCCCACCAGTGGCCGAGAGGTTCTGCTCTGGAAGCTGGTAGACGGGAGGTGCTGGGTTCAATCCCAATCGCGCCCGTCGGCCTAATCGTTCGGAGTTTTCGTGGTTTTCTTCGAACCTTGGTTCTCCAAGCGTTAATACGGGTTAGGTTCCCTTAGAAAGACCTCCACGGAAGGCACTCCCCCCTTAGGGCCTATATCCCACGTGCAGATAATTGGCCGACATAAATACAACCAACCTTTATGGTGAATGCTAAATTTTTTTTATTATCACATTTATGAGTAACCTATAGTGTGAAAAAGTGAAAGTTTTAAAAGATTTCTTAAACTCGATTTCGGTTAATTTCATCTTTGAATAATTTTGTGTACAGACAAACATTTTGTTTAACATAAATGCTTATGACACTTTCTATGTAATTTTATTTATTAATAGCTGTGTAATAAACCAAAAGTGGATCTTAATGGGAACGAATAATTTTTTACATGCATTTATGAGGAAAAAATAAGAAATTCTGATATTATCGTCAATTTCAACATATTTCATAGAATGTTTGAAAAATTTTAAGACATTTTGTTTATGACAACAAAAATTCAAACCATTAAAACTATAAAACAAAATTAAAATATCTTTATAACTGTCAGCTTTTTCATAAAAAAAAAAACACAAAGAAAAAAGTAAAATCTTAAACGCTGAATGCTAAAATTCCAAATATTGATTGTTTGTACCCATAAAGAAACTGGATCGCTAATGTTAAACCTATGGGAGCGTTCTTTTAAAATTTCTCACTTGCATATTAATAGTTTTAAATGATTTTTTTCTTGCTTAAAATAGCTGAGATTGAATTCAAACCAGGTTAGTGTTTACTTTTTCGATTTTGGTTGAAGACTTTTTTTTTTTTTTCACATTTACAAATTTGAAAAGAATGCTCCCATAGGTTTAACATTAGCTTGCAATTTTCTTTGTATTTCATATATATATATATACATATATACATTTTTGTATGAAACGACAAACAAATTTATTTTCTTCATTTGGCGCCCCCCTTCGCTTTTAGTTCTGGCCCCCGGAGCGCATTGTATCTATAGTTTTTATATTCCATTATAACGTAGTCTTTTTAAAGAAATTTTTTATTTGATAAAAGTTCTCAACAAAAAAGAGCCAAATAAAGTTCTCGGATCGTAATTTCTGTAAAAACATTGTGGCAGAGTTTAAATGAAACGGAACAAAAGGCTAAAATATATGTTTAGAAAAGAGAGAAACATTATAGACATAGTTTTTTAACTTCAAGAACTTTTTAAAATTCTATACTTCCAGCAGGCTGCAAAATGGATGACCCTATATATACCCTGCAAATTAACCGAATGCGTTAATCCAAAGAGGAAAGCTCCCTTTTCCTTCACTTGACAGTCCGGCACACCCTTCTTGCCCTTTGAGGGGGAATAGCGTGCGGTGTGGGTTTCCACGGTTTCCACGGAGAGGGTTCATTGTCGTGGGGAACAATCGAATCGTTTCTGATGTCAATTTAGTGTAAAATGTTTATATCACTTATAATACTTTTCCAATAAAGATAAAGTATGTGTAGTGTTCTCTCAAGAGACTGATGATTTAAGCAATCTAATCTAAGAAATAATATATTATTTTAAATTTTTATTTATGCGTTTCTTTTAAGAATTTGAAATGTATATAAATTTTCTTTACAATACAATGATAATTTTGTTTTGGGGTGTTTTAAATTGATGGCTCAGTTTTCACATAATTTGTACACTTAATTGTTAAGCTTTAATTTTCTCTCTAAAAAAGCTAATAATTGTGTTATTTTTCCTTTTTTTTTAATTCCAGGTTTACGCACCATTATTTTCCCCTCTTTATATATCTATTGGAATTGCTCTCAGCAAACCTGGATTACTGATTTAAGCAGCAGTTATTGGGGTCTGCGAGGAGGTCTTCTGATAGAAGAATCCACAGTATCGAACCTTTAGTATAGAAACCTTGATCATAGAAGAACAATAAAAGGTAAAAAATAATTTAATTTCTTATCATAGTCACAGTAGAATTTGGAATAACCTGTCAAATCGTATTACAAAATTTCATTTCACTGTTTTATGCATTTTTTCTTTCACTAACTAAACCATGAGTAAATTTTATTACACATGGATTTAAAAACAGTTTTAAAAAATGTTTCATCACTAGCTTAAAGGCGGTTAGGTCACCTTGGGGCAATTTTTAATTTGATGATTTTTGTATTGTTTCTTCTCTGTATGTTTACATAATGAATTATAGGGTAAGGCGCCCTATTTTCGTTCCCGAGTCACTTTTAGGCCCTTGGAACTTGCAATTTTCAGTGAAAATCTACCAAATTTGGATTTTACATAGACTAACTATCCACGCACATAGAAACATAGGCAAATGCCGTAGAAAAAATTTTAACAATGCCAAAAATTGTTTTTTCAAAAGTATCTAAAAAATGCAAAAGAAAAAAAATGGCCCAATGTCGTCCCCTCAAAAAATCCAATACGCCAAGGCTTAACTTATAACTAAATCAAAATTTATTTCTAAATGAGTAATTTAATTTACATTAAAGTAAGGCAAAAAGAAATGTACTAATTATAGAGGAAGAATAACATAACGAAACATTAGCCATCCAAACATGAGGAAAAAATTGAAAAAAAGTCATGAAAAAGCATTCCTAATTTCGTCCCCGGGACGAAAATAAGAACTGCAAAGTGTATGAAATTGGGACCACGCTACTTCCCAATATGACAGTTTGAGTTACCATAAGATGATCTGATCGTCCTAAAAGTCACTGTATGCTACTGTCAGCATCTTACCAACGTAAAATACATGCAATGAATAAGAAATAAATACTTACAGTACAGTAAATAATGTTCTACAAACGACATAATAAGAACTCGGGTCTTCTAATAATAGGAAATTCGCCGTCTTTAATTTATCTATGCGTCTTGACGAACGAAACTTTCAACACTGACCCCTTTTACCTCCTGTCCTCTGTGCCTTGCGTCATAAGTGGCGCCACTTTCGCAGAAACGGAGAAGCTAAGGGGGATGAATTTAGGAGAGGGTACGAAAGATGGGCACTTTACCCTATGTGTTTCTCGGCCTATCAAAACCACAACAACAACAATAATAAATTAATTATTAGAATATGAGCCATAGAAAATGTCTCTTAAACTTTGTCTAACTCTGTGTTATATATTATTTAGACTGTTGCGATACTCTATTCAATAACGTATAATTTATAAGCTGATATAGCAAAATCCCTAGGCATTAAAATTTAAATTACAGTCATTAAAAAGAAATACATAATTTCAAACATTTAATACAGAATTTATTATTCTTTTAAATTATCTATTTTTATTAAAAATATGTTGTTTGTTATAATATTATTTATTCATAGATGCATAATTATATGTCTAGACACTTAATTTACAGTCGTGAAAAAAAAAAATTTAAACACCTCCTCTTCTAACTTTGCAACAAAATAGCGTAGAAGAAAGTTAGTGATACCAAACGACTGGAAGTAAAATCTACTTTTAAATGATGTATATAAAATCTACTTAGGAGGCCATCTACGTAGAAAAACGAACACACACTCTAAAATTGGGAGGAGTGAAAAGTTCACTCATTGAAAGAGTGGCAGGCATTTGCACTCTGTTTGGAATGCATTTCGTAAAAATACACTCCTTAAAGAGTGGAATTTTCCACTCTCTAGAAAGGAGTGAAATATCTCACTCCGTCATCGAGAGTGAATTAGTCACTCCTGAAAGAGTGACTTACGTATGCATTGCTTATTACCCAATCAGAACATCAAGGCGACATTGCCCTTGTAAGATAAGAAAAATGATCACTTTTTTGTCCGCCATCTTAGGATTAACAGATTAGAATATCATTAAAATGACTCTTTATGGAACACATAAGGTAAGTCTTATTTAATTTTAACCATTTATTCGTGTAGATAGATGATTATGAGCTAAATAGTTGTACGTTGTATAGAAAAAGATTGATCGTGGAGTGTTCTCCTGAATTTTATTCCTTGAAAATTGATTGTCTATTATATTTCTTCATGTAGCGCTTTGAAATATACAGTAAACTCTGTCTAAGGCGATATCGATCGGGATCGAGGAATTTTTCCGTAGTAGACAATATTCCGCCTTAGACAAATTTTACTTTATGTATATGGATTCGCAGGGACTTGAAAATCTTCCCGAGATAGACAGGTTTCCGTCTTACACAGAGTATGCCTCACAGAGAGTTTACTGTAATTGTTTTAACAATTGAATAGCACACAATGCTTAGCAAAAAATAATCAAAATTTCATTAGTTCAGCCAATGTGAATAATAAAAAAAAATGAGTGTAAATATATTTTATTCTTCCCATTCAGTACTGGGATCCTACTTTGCCAACGATTGAAAAAAAAAAGTTTTATCTGTTTCGTTTGCAAGGCTGACTCAGAAGATCTGCATATTTTCAATTCATCGCAGACATGATGAAAACGTTATAATTTGCCGTTCTATGAGATTTTTTTTTTTGTTGTTGTTTATTACTGATTTCTAAAGGCGACAACTTGGACTTAGAGTATACATTAAGAGTATTTATCATCATTATTACTGTTTCGGAGTTAAATATGATATTTAATGATTATGACATTACGAAAAGGTTGGTATATTATTTTTTTTTATTATTGTATTTAAGCATTTTTTTACGGTTCATAATTTTAAAATTTTGAGGCTGAGTAATATGAAAAAAATTAATTGTAGACATTCTGCAACTGTTATTAAATTTCCTTATATTTTAAATGCATTTTCTACGTTTTTGATACACTTAATTTTTGGCACTAAAAAATAAAACGTGATATTTAAGCATTGAAATAAAGTGTTTTTATGCCTGTTTTGAAGTTTATCGATAAGACTGCTTTAGTATATTTTTTTTTAAAGTTCATATTTATTACATAATTTAGGACTGAATATTTTTTTAAAGAAATTAATAACTACCTGTTTACATCAAAATGTTTTTTAAACAATAAGAACATTTCATATCAAGTCATTTACTTTATTTTTATTAAAATTCATACGGATACAAATAAATGTAATGTGTTTATTTTTATATTTATTTTTTTTTCTATTTTCTAGGCCAATCTTTTCCTATAAGACAAATAAAATATATTTTGCTCATATTCACAAAATACAATATCTACAGGAATGAAAAAAATTAAATTAAATATGGCTTACCGAATCGTTTCATTAATAAGTACTGTATTAATTCCATTTTTCAGCAATAATGGTCGAAAATTAGAAATCATGATTAAGTTAAGGAGCATGCTTAAAAGAAATATATGTACATATTCCAGAGAACTTAAAATTTAGACTCCATGATCACATTAAAACAAAAACAAATCACAGCGGATGAAAAAAAAATTACACATTCTTAATATTTAAATCATGCTTAGAACTAACTCATTTAAAAAAGATGCGAGTTTATAAACATCGTTTTATAAGTGAACAAATTATAAATATTTTATAACATTTTTATAACAATATTTTATAACAATAACATTTTTACATTGCTATTTTTGGGACTTTGCAAAAATAGCAATAATTCACGGAAAAAGTACGGTAAAAAAGGTAGAAATTTATATTTAAAACAAAAATTAAAATGAAATCAAGCATTGTTAAACGTATAACATCCACCTATTAAATAGTTATTTAGGATAGATGTGCCAGTAATGGACACCCCTTGATGTTTTTTGTTCATACAAAAATAACTAATAAATATTTAACTTTAATTAATTTTTTTGTAATTCCCCCTTGCATGTTTTATAAAACTGGGTTATGTTGACACTTTTAATCAAACCAATCAGGAAGCAGAAAATAATGTTTCAAAGTTTCGTTGTTTTTCTGTGAAAATCTTAATGAAGAGGCTAAGAGCTGGCTTCGTTTAATTAATTTATATATTATTTATTTTCTTGCAAAATTTGAATGTTTTTGTTTGAGTAGCAATAAAAAAACTTAGAATCTTATATACTAAAGGCCATTTATAAAATTTCATTTATTTTTAATGTTTTAAGAGGGGGTGCCCATTACTGCGATGGTTAATTATTCATTTTCCTGTAATGGACACCCATGTAGACACTGCTAAAAATGCAATTTCAATAATGTTTATAGTGCATAAAATATTTTGGCTTAACTGCAAAGCTAAATAATCAAATTTAATTTTTAAATTATACTTACCAAAATGTAATAACACCAAAACTTTTGTAAATAGGTGCTGTTAAGTTATTTTATGGGATTAATAAAATTTCAATATCTTATCCTTTTTTTTATGTATATGTACCTTGCATATTTTATAATCTAGAAATTAAACCAGCCAGGAAGCAGAAAATATTGTTTAATAGTACAGTCAAAGAAGGGCTCATAGGGCTTCATTCCTCACTGTTTAAATAAAAACAATTAAATTACAGAAGCTATTAAAAATCTGTTTTCTGTCTTAAATGTTTCCTTATTAACCTCTGACAAAAAAAAAAAGAAAAAAGGAATGTTCAAGTTATAGATAATATTCATGAAACTAGTAAATCTGCAGATCAGTGACCTCAAACATCAGTTCTACAGTTTTATTTTGAAATTATTTTATATAGTATTTAAAATATTTAACTCATAATATCATTTCTTTCATATTTGTAATATTAATTATTATAAATGCTATATCAGGTAGTCTCTGAAATATTTATATTCCTTATAATTGTTAAAAAATAGTGAGACCAAACTAAACACTAATAATATTCCAAAACTTTTTTGTTAATTACCTTTTGAAATCCCCCACTGTTTCAATAATTTGATAGCTGTAATTACCTATTTAGTATTTTAAACTATCCATCTAAAATAATTAATACATCGATCTTCTGATAATTAAAATAATGGATGTAAACAGTAAATGATTATCACAAATATTTATTAATTACTGGTATCCTAATTGTTTAATTTATTTGAAAATAACTATTTTGTTTTATTAGTGTGTATTCATTAAATTCTGGCCTAAATACAGTTATAAAAGCAATTACTTTATACGGGGTGTCTATTACTGGACATTTGAGTGTTTTGATATATTTCTGTTATTTAAAATTAAATTTTGATTCATATTGGGAAATGGGACTATAAGAATGGTTAAATATTGTTGATAGGTTAATATAATATTGAAAAAACTGGAATATAATAATTATAACTAAAAATAAAAAATTATTTTAAAAGAAATTCCTTAAGGGTGTCCATTACTGGCACATCTACCCTATAAAACTCTAAAAGAAATTTCTTTATAAGGCATGCAATAAAAGCAAACACAAAGGATAAGATTGGAATAAAATATATAGTTTATTTCTGTCAGTAATCTAATTTAAATTCACGTGTAACTTTAACTGAATTTTCCCTTAAAAGTTCAATTAATGTTTCAAACTATGAATTAAATAAATATTGCTAGTAAAGTATTTTATTCCAATCTTTACCGCGCTTGTGTCCATTTTCATTGCATGCTGTAAAATATGTGATTATTTTAAAACCAACATAAAAGCAAAAAAAAAAACTTGACTCCATAAAAAATGAACATTCACTCCTATGAAAGAGTGACTATTCACTACTACCAGGGGGGGGGGGGGGGGAAACCGCACTCCTTTTGCAAGAGTGAATAGTCACTCCTCCGAAAGAGTGGTTATCCACCTCTGTTTAAAGTGAATATTCACTTCCCAGGAGTGACTATTCACTTCTTCACGGAGTCAAAAATTTCACTTTTGCTCAGAGTGAATAGTCACTCTAAAGAGGTTGGGCATATTTTGACTCGGCGAAAGAGTGACTATTCACTCTGTAGGAGTGAATAGTCCCTCCTTTTTATTTAGAGTGCAGACTTTGTTTTTTCTTTCAACAACAATAACCAAGTTTGACACCATACATAAATTCTACACCAATCAATGAGACTAAAATGTGTTTTACTATTTTATTAACAAAATTTAAAATATCTCGAGATATAATTTCCATATGTGTAAACATGATGTGTCAAACTATTTGCAAATAACAGGCTTTCATTTAATATTAAAAAAGAAAAAAAATTAATTATTTATTTATTTATTTATTTATTTATTTTTTACAAATATTAAGGTAAACAGCCCCCCTTAAATATTCAGAATGGCTTTCTTGAAAATATTTTAAATACAGACTTGCCTTTCTGCATATATATGGCTAAAACAACATACATTTTTAATATGTAAAATATAATTATTATAGATGATGAAATGAATAACGTAAATGTGCGTAATTTCTCTTTTTTTTCTTTGCTTTTCTTCTCGTTATAATATACTTGTATACGTCTATTTTCTATATCTATCTTATTTAACCTCTTGAAATCTCCATTCCTATTGCAATTTAGGATTCACCCTTTTGATTTATTACAACATGTAGGTATCCTTCTCTAGATCATTCAATAGCCAAAGTCTAGCATTCATTTTTTCCCGGAATACAATAGAATGATGAGGAAAAGGCCCTTTAAATACGGAAACTATACTCTAATTGGAATTTAATTCAGTAAGTATTTAAAGAACTTTTTAAAACACCATAAAAAACATGGTGTTTTTATGATTTTATGTACTGGTTTTTATGTTTTTCTATGGTGTTTTAAGAAGTCCTTTTAATACTTATTGGTTCACACCAGTTTCAACATATTTGCTTTTATATTTAATTCAGTTTCATTTTCTTTTAGGTTCGGATGTGGATGTTAGTAAGATATGTTCATTTTCCATGCACTCCAGTCTGTGATAAGCCGAATCGTGCTTTTTACCATCTTCAAATTTACTTAGCCATTATTCTGCCTGGATCTGCTATCAAGGTGTTGTCATTCTATGTTTTTATACAGTCATAGAAGGACACCCTTTGATATGCCGATACATACAGATATCCTTCTGAAGAACAAATAATGGCCGAAGTCTATAGCAATCTCCGTTTCCTAGAATACAGTCTTGGGACAGAAATGAACAATATAAAAACCAGAAAATGCAGCAACTCCGCAATGGATTGCTGAAAAGAATATTTAGCTCATCCTTCCATGGAATCTGTATGCAGTAAGTGCTGTTATTTTCCCAATCAGTTTCATCTTTGATGAGGAGTTGGAATTATAAAATAATCATCTTTAACAGTTTTCACTATTTTTTTTATGTAAATGTGCAATCTAAGTGTTGTTGTCCTATGTATCTTAAACGATCAGAGAACACACCTCTTTGGCGTTAGGGAGAATGCTGGCTATTGTTCTCAAGACCAAGCAATATAGCGATTATACATAAAAATATGGAAATGTAGTCTCAAATTTTATTCGCTCGCAATACAACCGGGGGAAAGAATAACTTCTAAAATTCTCTTTTCGAAGAGCCACAGTAACTACATTTAAGAGAGTGCCTCACTACCAACCTTCTTGTTTTGCAATTTCTTCCAGTTAAATCTGCATCTACAATAAGGTTTTTAACATTTCATGCGGCTTTATAATTGTGTTCATTTTAAAAGTTCTTATATTCATTTAAAGAAATTTTGCTGTTTCTATATTTTTAAAAAATGTTTTTAAATAATAATAGTCTAACAAGATTTAGCAAGCGGGAAAAAATAAACCAGAAACTTAAATGTAAATTTAGTAGTTAGATATTTTGATTAACGCAGGAATCATACTTTTAAATCTTTTATGGTATAAAGAATTATCAGTAATTTGATTTTTGCTGAGAATTTTTACAAAGGATTTCAGAAGAATATGTCCCGGATTTAATCGAATTTTAATTATCATGAAAACTTATTTAAAGAGATTTTTTCGCTGACGCGAAACAGATAACGTACCAGCTAATATGTACCTAAATTTAGTCTAAAATGTTTATACAACTTGTGATTATTTGCAACGAAGATAAAGAATGTATATGATTCTCTAGATAGACTGATGATTTAAGCAAAATCTTATCTAAGAAATAATATATTATTTTAAAATGATATTTATGGAAGTTTCTTTTAAGAATTTTAAATGTAAATAAAATTTCTTTACGATTCAATTGTGAATATTTTTTCGAGTCTTTTATTTTGATGACTCAGTTTTCACATAATTTGTACACGTAATTGTTAAACTTTAATCTTCTTTCTAAAAAAGCTATAATAGAATAAAAAATAAGGACAATATTCAATAAAAACAAGAAAAATAATTGTATTATTTTTCCTGTTTTTATTCCAGTTTGACCCACCAGTATTTTTTACATTTTTTACATGTATGTGAATATCCCTCAGCCAACCTCGATTACCGATTTAAGCAGCAGTGATCGGGGTTTGCGAGGGTGTCAAAAAAAAAAAAAATGTTTCATCACTTGCAAAAAGGAAGTTAGGTCACCTTGGGACTCTTTTTATTTTTATCAATTTTGTATTTTTTCTTCTCTGTATTTTTACATAAAAAATTATATGTGTTTCTTGGCCTAGCAAAACAATAATAACAACAATAATAATAATTTATTAATTATTAGAATTTGAACCTTAGAATATGTCTGTTAAAATTTCTCTAAGTATGTGTTATATATTATTTACACTGTTGCGATACACTATTCAGTAACGCATATGACTTATAAGCTGATATATGAAAATCACGAGCCAATAAAATTTAAATTATAATCATTAAAACGAAATACATTAATTCAAACATTTACTACAAAATCTATAATTCTTTTAAATTATCTATTTTTATAAAAAATTTGTTGCTTGTTATAATATTATTTATTCATAGAAGCATAATTATAGTTATAGAAACTTAACGTACAGTCGTGGAAAAAAATAGTAAAACCCCCTTCTAACTCTGCAACAAATTCGTGTAGAAGAAAGTTACTGGACAAATGATCGGAAATAAAGTATACTTTTAAATAATATATATAAAATTTATTTAGGGGGCATCTACGTAAAAATCTCATAAATTAATAAATTAAACTTTATATTGCAGGAAATGTAAAACATGCCTCGCTACCAATTTCCCCTATATTCTTATTAAATTCAAGAGGTGAAAAAATATCACTAGTGTAAGTTTAATGATTCATTGTATAATGTAACAGATTAAGAAAAATCTTTCATAATTAAATTAGAAAATATTAAATTTCGTGCGGATAGCAACATATTTTTCTCCACTTACTTATGTGTGGGTGGCGCTTTCAGACACTTTTTTATTAAATAATACTTCAATTAAATTATTATTTTTTTCTTTTTTGCGATATGTTTATGTAATGAATGCACTATTTTGCTTAAATATTGGATTAACTAATAATAATAATAATATGTCATATATAAAATGTTTAATTAAAGCTGTCTTAATATGTTTCAGATGTCATTTATGCGGTTGCAATACACTACCCAACAAACACAGAGCTTTCGGACCACTGATGGTTTCGCTAGCCTTGGCCGAAAGTGTTCGATGGAGATCCGTTATCAATGAAAGTTACGGCTCCGTAAAAAAAGTGTCACGCTGGACACAATAAGGCCGCAAGGAAATTGGCCGTAAGTACAAGAAGTTGCCCACAATCGTGCCACTAACTTTTCAGTAAAAGTGTTAGATAGCCTTAAACTGCCCACAATTATTATTTTAATGGCCATTAAAAATAAAAGCTAACCAGATGCTAGCCTTTGTCCTACCATTTATGGTTGTAATAAATTAAATTTAGCCCGAACCTGCCCACAAAAAAGCCTATTATGTTTATTTAAAATGTAATCACTAGCCACGGTTGTGCCATAATGATTGTTTAGGTATAAATCAAAATTTATTCTATAAATGTTTAATTAAAGCTGTCTTAATATGCTTCAGATGTCATTTATGCGGTTGCAATACACTATTCTGTAACGAAGGAGATGAAAATTTGACATTTGACTTTTCTGTGTAATCTAACCCAAAGTAATTTTTGGTATGATCTTAATTTGTTTGAAAAATAAATACTTTTACTGTGATTTTTGTAATTAATTTCTACTTGTACGTTTACTATATTTTCTTTAAGATTTCATTTGTACATAATAACTATTATAGAATATCTTATTTTGTTAATTTATACGTTATAGATTCTCTTATCTTAGTATGGTTATTTTTTTAATATTTTCAAAACTGACTAAATTTAAAGATAAGTCTATGTTCATGAATAACTTATTATTAATATTTTTCACTCATTTTTTTCATAACATTACTATTCTGGTAATTTAAAGATTCAATAATGTAATTATACTACAAAGTTAAGCTTAATTTTAACTATTTCCAGTTATTTGTCTATGATGAGAAATATCATACAAACTCATAACAAATGAAGGAACAATAGTTTGCTCTGAGACAAATAAAATTTAATCAATAAATTTTGCACCGTAAACGAACGCGAATTTATCAGATAATATCTGAAATATTTGTGTGTCTTTATATTTTTAAATAATTAGAATATGAATTTAAAATCAATCTTTTATAATTCCTTGATGATAAATTTTTCGGTATGTTTTAAATTCCAGTGAATTTTTGAAACAGTACATTTGACTTTAGAAATGTTTTCTTTTTTTAACCCTTTCAGGGACAAGGTACTTTTATTCATAAAATCTTGAATCAATTTATTGACACCAGTATTTACAAGAAAATTTATTTGTAAACAAGTAAAAGCATATTTTCGAGTACTTAATAAAGGTAAGATTTCATTATAAAATTCCGGTGCCAATGTGGCAATTAAGGATTAAAATTATGTGATGCCGTGACGGCATCACCTCCCTTCAAGGGGTTAAATGATGTCGATGAACCTCCTTTTCAGTTTTTGGTCGTTGTATTCGTGTTAAATAACTTAAATGAAAATTATATTTTTTTAAATAAAATTTATCGAAAACACTTTTGCAAAAATAGATGAAATATTTATTTAAATGCAAATTTAATAGTTACATATTTTCATTCATATATAAGAAACAAGCTACTAAAGATGTCATGGAATAAATAATAATCATCATTTTTTTCATTATTAATGCTATTACTAATTTTTTTGTGAGATTTAATATTTTACAAAGAATGTAGGAGAATTTCTTTCGGATTTTTTTTAAATTATGAATCCTCTATTTCAAACCTCTACGGTTTATACTTTTTATCAAGTAATTTCTCATTTTTTCAGAACTATTCACTTACGTGAAAGGAAAAAGGTATATTTGTAAAATAATAATATGAGAAAAGCAGTACATTAACTCCAGCTTTGTATTTTTAGATAGTACAATGAAATTTAAAATACGTATTTCAAAATCAACGGCTCTTCTATTTCAAATAAAAATGATAATTTAAATTTACAATCCAAACGTCCATTAATTCAAAACTACATGTATCAAGTTAAACTGAAAATGCCATGACATATATTAGTTTGTTTCTCGAAATTAAATTACAAATATATATAAATATATTTTTTTTTTATTACAGGTGTGCTTCAACGGATATCATCTGTTATTTCTATTGGACTTATCCATTGCAAACATGGATTACTGATTTAAATCACAGTAATCGATTTTTGCCATGTTATGTCTGATAGAAAAATCTACATCATCTAGCTATCTTTGTACACATTCAAAAATTTTTAAAAACTCAACTATATCAATGACGCTGAGGTTTTTGTCAGGTATGTCGGGTTGAGCAAGTGCACTGAGACAATAATGGCTATCAGATGAAGATAACCGTCGTCTCCAAACCTTACAATGGAACGCTGATCTACATATAGCAGAGGCGACGGGTCAGGTCCAATTTACAGCTACAGTCACATCAATGCCCCAAACATGAGACCTTATAGGAAAATCCCATGACCTGAAGACTGGAGAGGATCACAATAACAATACATTAATCTACCGCCGGGAACTAGGATACACTACGAAAAACAACATCTGTTAATCCAGCCAGCGGACAATGAGACAGGTATAGCAAAGTTCATCTCTGGTTAACAATAAAAGGTGATTTTTTTTTTTTTTTTTTTTTTTCTACCCATTAAGGAAATTCTTAAAAAGGTATGTAATAATTAAATCTGATTAAATTCATCGATATAATTTTCGCGTTCTCAACGTGTACAAAGTAAATACTTTGTATTAGGGAATATGCTTTTACAGCACGCTTATTTCTATTTTTAACGGAAATGAAAGAAAAAAATTAATTTGCATATGATATAGCATACCAACTCATTCTAAAGGAAAAAATAATACTAGTTTTGCTCTGAGACAATCAAAAATTAATCAACGAAATTTTGTAAATTTCGATGTCTGTAGAGAATTATCTTTGTTACATTCCCGTAAACGACGAAGAACTCAAAAAATATTGGAAATACTTTTGTGTCTTTAAATTTTAATAACTAGAATGGTTTTTATAAAAGTATTTTAAAATATAGAATTAATTTTCTGCATATAGTTATATGAAACAATACACATTGAGAATGTTTAAGATATAATTATTATACAGGGTGTCTACAAATTAATTGGTCAATTTCGTAAGTTAAGAACTTCCGAAATATGAAATGAAATTAACTAGTTGAAAGTCACACTAGTGGTAATATTTCCGAAGTTTATTGATAGATGGCATTAGGTGTCATAACTGATGCTATCGCTTAGCGAGCGGAGGTGTTACTCAATGGCAAACACAATCACAAGATCTTTCACCGCATGATTTTGGTGTATGGAGTTTTGTAAAGGATCAAGTGTA
Organism: Maratus speciosus; assembly: GCA_963932465.1. Classification (NCBI taxonomy): domain Eukaryota; kingdom Metazoa; phylum Arthropoda; class Arachnida; order Araneae; family Salticidae; genus Maratus; species Maratus speciosus. The sequence goes on along the minus strand of OZ010796.1, from coordinate 542,958,791 downwards.
CAAGCCGCCTCTTCTTGCATCCATTCCTGAAATAAAATCAAAAATCTGCACTGCAATTAATTTGATCGACGGTAACATCATTTAGGAAAGTTATTTTGAAATATTACGTAAAAGAAAGAAAATTTCGCAGCAGAATAAGAAAATGTATTGTAGTGTACAATTCATGAATGTTACAGAGTATAATTTCTGTAATTGATTGTTTAAAAATGTACATTTAACAGATCGCAGTTAAAATTTTAAATTAAATCTAAACACTTGGAAATCGAAAGAGTCCAAAAAAAAATAAATCTGCTTATAATTTTAATAAGCATTCATTTTCAAAAGTGTAGGCGCAAATGTTGTAAGTCAAACTTCAAAAAATAATTACTGAGTTCCACTTTTATGCACAATAGTCTATCCCGAATACTTTTTCAAAAAGAACTCTTTGAAAATTATTAGATGAGTATTATTCATGGCTAGAGTAGCACAGTCCAGGTCAATTCCAACTGAGCGAAAAATGTCCAGACCATGGATCGAACCTGGATATCTTGGGTTACCGTCGAATACTTTAGCTATTAAGCCATATTATTTAATGACATATTAATTAAGGAGAAACAAAGTGAATTTTACCGTTTCAAAAAAGTGGTGCCAATCAAGAAATCTGAATTAAAAAAAGTAGCCCACTGGCAACACTGCTCATGATACTTCTGCGTCATACTTTTGTCAATTCAGTTTTGGAAGACACCCTATCCAATCAGGCTATTTTCTGATCAGCATAAACCTTGTATTTTATATTAAATCAACATGATATTGTTTAAATTTCAGAATAGCGGGATATTAAGATTTAAAAAGGCGAAATTGTTTTCTTTAGTTACTGTCGGATTTCGTTGTATGGTTGCAGCAAAAAATAATATTTTGTTTCAAATAATTTTGTGTTTATAAAATTTGTACTCTTGGATTCCTAAATTTATGACAAAAAATGGGTTACTTATGAAAGTGTCTTTCCGGCGAAGTGTCAAATATACAGATTTGAGCTTCATATAACACTTAAGTTTTGACTTTGTTTGGTTCTGAAAATATCTCTTTTTATCTTAATAAAAAATTTAAGTTCACCAAATAATATTTTGGAATACTTATGATAATGGATAAAAATTTTGAAGAGATATAATTCAAGAGTATTAAACAATCATTGATAATTATAATTTAAGTATCGATAATTATAATTTAAGTATACTAAATTAATATATTTTAATTTCAGGTAGCCCTCAGTGCTAGCTATACAGAGAATTTATCATTTGTTTGGTGGGCGACGTCTGTTTGGTGGCATCTATGAAAATTTAACATATCATAGAAGTCACCAAATGGATGGCGCTCACTGAATTCGCCTCAGAAATACACGCATGTCGCTTCAAGGAAATTTCGGTATGTATTTATATCTTTTTCATTTTTAGTGTTACCTCATATATAATATTTTTAATATTTTCTATCATAATTTCAGATTGATCAGCCTCTTTTCGTTAGAATAAATGTAATTATACCTATAATTTTTTTCATCAGGTTATTTCCTTCTTAAATATCCTTCTTTTATATTTTCAACTAATAATTATTGGCTAAATAAATTTATTGGTGTTTTCGTCTTAAAATTAATTATTAGCCGTACATCTACTATACAGAAATAATAGCATTTCTATATCTAATCATATAAAAGCAAGAATATTATATAGCAACACTTTGTGAAGGGCCGTCGATTTGAATCCTTTAATGAATCTGAAGAAGCATGTCAAGAGTTTTTCGATTCCAAGAAGCCGCCATGGTACTTCCAGCAAATCCGGAATCTGGGAAAATGATGGCAGAAAGTCGTGGACTATGATGGTCTCTAATTTGAAGAATAGCCTTTGTTGCTTTCGTTGTTAATATGCGCATAAAATCACACTACTTGATGACTAGAGCTGATCAATATAAATTTATCTACTGCAAGCCGGAAACGAGGATACCCTATGAAAAGCAACCTCTGTTGTTCCAGCCAGCGGATAGTGAGACAGGTATAACAAAGTTCATGTCCGGTTAACAATAAAAGGTGAAATTTATTTTTAAAATAAGTATATGTGTAATATATTGTTAAATAAGTTTTTCTATATTGGAAGGAAAATTTTTGATTTTAAAATGTTCAACGTCTAAAGATAAAAAGGAAAAATTCCCTTTATTCCGGGAAAATGTTGGATTTCCACTCAAAATGGATGTTTCATTTAAAAGAGAAAAAAAATCACTTGTATATATATATAGAATTCGTTTTACAGTTCATAATACACCCTTTTGATTTGTTACAACATGTAGGTATCCTTTTTAGAGCATTCAATAGCCAAATTCTAGTATTCATTGTTTCCCGGAATATAGTAGAATGACCAGGAAAAGGTCCCCTTAAATAAAGAAATTATGCACTAATTGGACAATGACAGATGAAGAGACATTTAATTCAGTTTCATTTTGCTCAGTTTTATCGTCCTTCCATAGAATGTGTATGCAGTAAGTTCTGTTATTTTCCCAATCACTTTAATCCTTGATAATTGGAGACGGGATTATAAAATAGTCATCTTTAACAGTCTTAAGTATTTTTTTTTTTATTTCAACGTGCAATCAAAGTGTTCTTGTTCTATGTACAGGGTGCCCAGTAATTAACCAAAAATTTGAATTGCTTAGTAAAAGAGTTTGAGAAGAGATAAAAGAAAAATATTTACTTCACAAATAAGTACAATTATTCCGATTTAATGCACAAGATTTTCGAAGTGCTTCCCTTTCCTTGCAACAATATGGCAAAGCCTAAGATCAAAGTTGTCCAAAACTGAACGAATAGACTTGGCAGTGTGATGCCCGAAATTTCAGCAGAAATGACTTGTCGGAGCACATCTAATGAATGAGGAGGACTTCTGAACACATTGTTCTTCAAGTAGTTCCACAGAAAATAGTCCAGGGGTGTTCAAATAAGAAGAATAAGCAGGCCAATCAATCCCCTTCCCTGTTGCGTCAGCACAATTCATATCCAAAATTCTGTCATGGAAACGTTCCGCTAAAAGTTCAAAATTTTCTTTTAATCTGTGGGGCCTGGTGCCATCTTGCATAAACCAAAAACCATCAATACAGCTCATTCCGTGGCAATAAGGAATAAAACGTTGGTTCCTTGGCAATAATGAATAAATTGGGGTACTTTAAATGGGTGAAGTCCACTAGGGTTTGTTTGTTCTGGTTTCGTAAATTGTAAACCGCGCAGTGTTGAGCCACCAAATAATACCTCACAATGACGTACCAATAAACAGTTATTGAAATTTCAAAATTTCGGCTAATTACTGGGCACCCTGTATCTTATACCATCACAGATCACACCCTTTTGGCGTCCTGGTGCATACTGCTGTCGTTCTCAAGACCATGCAATATAGTGAATATACCTAAAAAGTATAGAAATTTAGTCTCAAATTTTATTCGCGCGTAATACAACCGGGGCGAAGAAGAGCTTCTAAAATTCTCCTTTCGAAGTGCCACATTATCTACATTTAAGAAACTACCCCACTACCAACCTTCTAGTTTTCTATCTTCTTCCTGTTCAATCTACAAGTACAATGAGTTTTTTTAACATTTCATGGCTTTATAAGTGTGTTCATTTTAAAAGCTCTCATATTCCTTTAAAGCATTTTTGCTGTTTATATATTGTTTTAAATGTTTTTAAATAATAATAATCCAACGAGATTTAAATGGTGGGAAAAATGAACCAAACATTTAAAAATAAATTTATATATAAGTACGAAATTTAAATATAAGTGCCAAAATTTAGTCTAAAATATTTGTACCACTTATAATATTTTTTCAATGAAGATAAAGTATGTGTAGTGTTCTCTCAAGAGACTGATGATTTAAGCAATCTAATCTGAGAAATAATATATGGGAACGTCCATCGTTACACTGTAAAACATTTGTGTAAGTTTACTCTGCATTATATGTGTAACCTCACACAAATTCTGGTGTAAACCATTCTAATATTTTAAAAACTCACATTATTGGAGTTTTCTTTCACAAAGATTGTGGAACCTCTGTGAAAACTGATTTTGACCTTTCAACTTAGTCGCATACGTCACCTGAGATCTACTGAAGCGGATTTCATTCTACGTTACAATCTTGCACTCAGTCTGCGGTCTGTAATTCACCCACATGTCGAAGCAAGAATAACACGTGTTTGTTGAGATTTTAATGTTATTTTTCTTATTAAAAAAACTATCAAAAGTACGCATACGCCGTCGTCTTGTGTGATACATTGATGTTAGTCTAATTACAAGAATGGAGGGAAACACAAGATGTATTGTTTTATGGCTGACAAAACAAAGACCATTCCCAAAAATGGATATCATTAATAGACTCTCAAAGTACAGTAAGGTAGGAAAACATATAGTTAATTTATTTTTCAAAGTATTATATATATTCAATTTTTTATTTGTTAGTTTTTATCGCAAAAAATAATGTATAAATAACTATGTGTGTGAATTATATTTATTGTTGTAGATTATTCTGCAGAAAATAGACTATATTTTTATTTGAATAACAAAAAAAAAATATTTAATTATTATTATTTAATATATAAATATTTTAATAACTATAGGTGTAACTATTTTAATTACTATTTCTTATTATTTAAAGTGTTATACATTCAATTTTTCATTTTAATCGCTTTATTTCATCACGGTTTAAATTAAGCAAAATTTAAAGAATGTTGTTTTTTTTTCCTCTTATGAAAATGCATTTTATTTTAGTACAGTAACGTAGTACAGTAATCGTAAATAACCTTTTATAAAATCCATATTTACAATATGTAAGGTATCAGAAAATTATATACGCGAATTATACTTTGTAATAGTATATGTTGCAGAATTTTTTATAATTATTAGTAATAATAATTAAGTGAAAATAATTTGTTTATTATTTTTGTTAATATTATATAGTCGAGTGTTTTAGTTATTCTTTTTTATTACAGCATTTCATTACAAGTTAAATGAAGCTTATTTAAAAAATGATTTTTTAAGAATACATTTTGGTTTAGTATGGTATTTTAAATAAACTTTTATAAAATTCATATTTACACAGGAAATGTAAAGTAAGAAATTATATATATATAATACGTATGGGAATTATATGTCGTTGGAGAATAATCTGTAAAAATATAGCATATTTTTATTTCTGAATAAAGAAAGGATACAGTATTTTAATTATTGGTGTATTAATATTTAAGATTTTATTCTTATTAATATTGATAAATAAGTAAGCTTTTTAAATTATTATTTCTTATTAATTGAGGTAGCAATATATATTTTTACGCTTTTAAAATTTTACTTTTTTGTAAATATAACGAAAAAAGTATAAAAAGGAAACACGCAATACTTTTGATTAAAGTGAATATATATAATACTTTAAATAATTAATAATATGTTTTTTTATGGTATTGTACTTTGTGAGTTTATAATTTGTACAATGAGTGGCATTCATCCACTTTTAATAAAGATTCAGAAATACCAAAGCACTCAAAAAAAAAAGAAAAAAGAAAGAAAGAAAGAAAGAAAAAGAAAAGAAAAAAAAATGGAGGAGGAGAAGGCGGGGTGGGGGGGGGGGGGGATGTAATTCTTTTGAAGTTCTATTCTATTTTATTCTTTCATGAGATGGATGCAAAAACTATATGAAAATACTTATTCAGAAAACAAAAACTCTTCGGGAAATACAGAAAAAAAAGGGGATCGCTGGGGCAGGGAGGAGGGGAGTGGAAAATTTTAATTCCAGATGTTTATAAGTGTACTTTAGTACATATTTCTTATTTTGATTGCCAAATTTTTCCTGCATCTATTAATGATCATCTGGTATTAAAATATTATTTACCTAAAATAATTTTTTTACAAAATAGTAACAACTTTTAAAAGCAAATAAATAAATAAATAAATAAATAAATAAATAAAATTATTAAAAAAGTATAATAATAAACAAGCCTTTAAAAGCACACTTTTAATTTATTTTACTTCAATAAATATATATATATATATATATATATTAAATTTTGAAATTACAAATTTGGTGTTTTTTTTTTTTTTTTTAGTAAGACAATTTATAGAAAGAAACATTGTAAAATTGTAAATTCAACCCAGTTTTTAGGCAGTGTTGACAAATGAATAATGGATGTTGAAAACGTTAATCTAATAATGTGTAACATTCCTGGAAAGCTTACCCGTACTGACCTTACACACAATTACTGTGTAAGGTTAAATTTGAAATATATATATATACATATATTTATTGAAGCGAAATAAATAAAAAATGTGCTTTTAAGGCTTGATTATTAATATTTACTAATTTTTATTAAAATGTGTTTTTAATATATATGTGACATTTTGACGGCAAGTAGTTTGTATTGTCGAAAAAAAATGAGGGTTTCCATTCCTACACAACACAGGTGGCAGCCGACTGCACTGTAAAAAAAAATCTGTAGTTCTACAGATGTAAAGTTACATGCTTACTAAACTTTCACCTGTAACTGTACGAAAAAAGCTGCAAATCTACAAAACTAGTTTTTGTAAAGCTTCAAAAATCTGTAACTTTACAAATTAATCTGCTAAAATTTCAGTAATCTTACTAAACTTTTATTTGTAACCGTGGCTGGAGTTACATGAAAAGTTCTCGGAATCCCAGTTTCCAAAAAAATTCTTAGTAACCTTACAGATTTTTTGATTTTCGGCGCAAAAGTGTGTCTGTTACATGAAATTTTGTTGTAGCCGTTACATGAAAAGTTCTAGGAATCCAAGTTTCCTAGAAAAACTTTAGTAACTTCACAGATTTTTTTTTACAGTGTGGGTTTAAAATAATAAAGAAAAATGAAGAATTAACATAAGGCAGTCGCTTGAAACATTATTCACTTTATTTCCACACTCTCGATTGAATCTAGGGAAGATGCTCACTCCTGCAATGGTAAAAAGAATAAAGTCTATTCTTCCTGTCACAATTAGTTTAAAAACACTCCATCTCTTGACGGCGTTCTAGTCTTAATCCGTTAACATCTAACATCTATCACCCATTACGATACCGTTGCTTCCTCATTCAACACACATAATAAACAGTATTCATGCAACATTTTACTACCTCCATCGAGCAATTACATTGAATATCCAGTCTGCTACGACTGCAATCCACTACGTTCACCTCTACATGCTAAAAGCTGAAAAACTTCTAAGCTCACAGCCCATCTACTCCTATATGCTATATCCTTCTCTCTGGTTCCCGCCATCCGTATTTATACTCTGCTGAAAAGATTGTTCTAGAAAATTCTTATATCCTCGCACCAGCTATCTAAAGCATAAACAAATGTTATTTTAATAAACAAATTCCTAGTAGTTATTCAACTACCTTTTAACGTTTGTTTATCAACTACTTTTTTGGATCTCCATTTCCCATTCTAATTGGGACTCACCATCTTTTACAACTTCTCACTTGTTTTAGTAAATATCATAACTTTTCACTTATAAGTTATGTTCTCTTTTTCTTTAATAAATAATGAATCTTTCAATAAATAATATAATACTTTCAATTCATAATCATAATAATAAAATTCTCAACAGTATACTTGAATAATAGCAATAATAATACTTAATAACAATATTATATTCTAAGAAAATATCACAGATTGTTTACTTATTGACACGGATAATAATGGTTGAGGATAAAAATAATACATAGCAATTAATAATTTTCTTATTTTTTACTTATATAAGAAAGTATTTTTGCCAGTCGAAACATTAAAAAAAATAATAATAATAATAATTCCAAAGTCCCCTAAATATTTAGAAAGTGGACTCTCAACCAGTATTTCCTTACAATAATCTATCTCTCTGATACTCTTGATGAATAGACGTGCATTTGATAAGCTTAGAATTGGAAAATAAAGAAAATAAATAGGAATAAAAGATAATTTGTTTATGTACTAAATTTTCCATTGCTACACAATCACTACAAAATCTCATCACAATTATCAATTTTCTATGTTTATGTTATTATAATAATATTATCAATTCTTACTATTTTTGTAAACAAGTGGTAAAAAATGGAATAAAATAAATATAGTTTATTTTGATATAAACTGGATATAGAATTAAAAATATTTAATTTTATTTTTCAACATCAATCTGAAAACTCCCAAAATCAAATACACATCCTATGCCTGCATAGATTGTCTACTTAATCCCAAAAACTCCCAAAAACAAGTAATATCCTCGTGGCGCCCCAAGGTCATACCTGGTAATGTTGAAAACTATTGATGACAGAAAAAAAAAAAATCTAAAGAATTATAATTAAAAATATTGCGAAAATATTTTGGGGAATTACGAATTTTCCATAATCCGGTTGCACATTCTAATCATTTCTATCATTCTCAAAAAAGTCCTGAGTAGTCAGATAATTTTCACAACTAGATGGTAATTCGTTATCATTCTTACATAAATTCAAAGTTTCACTACTCTCATTAACGGTTATTACATTATCATACTTATATAAATTCAAATTCTCATCATAATCAACTGTTACTTAATCATTCTCTTGTTGTACTTTATTCATATCTACAGTATGAAAATGAAGAGATTTCTCATTATGTATGGATATACTCTTATTTATAATTTTTCTTCCTTGTTTTACAGTACAATTTCTACAATCTATAGTTAAATTAAATTTAGAACATTCCCTTAAACCCAAAATAGCATACTCCAAATTAGTATTACACACTAAAAAGTTAACACATTTGGTAATTTTACCCACTTTTAGAGAAATTTTACATTTTTGATTTATTTTTAACACCCCTTTTGCCTGAACAATAATAACTGTAGGTATAGTTTCAATTTTAGCATTTAGTTCTTTAACAAATTTGCGGGGTAATATTGCCGTAGTGGATCCAGTGTCCACTATACATGGTAAATTATAACTATTGGTACATCCATACACAATTAGTTGTCAAATATTAGGAATAGTAGGAAGTGAATTCCTAGGAAGAGTATCAGAGGATGTTGCATCATTTCTAAATAAACACTCTTGTTCCCAATGATATGCATTATTTACACCTTTATTTGTACATATTCTACATGGTCTAGAAGGATATGGTTTCTGAAAGTAATTATTTTGAAAATTTCTAGACCCCTGATTTTGATACTGTCTTTGTGGAATCCAATTCCTAGGTGCATTATTGGGCCTACTTGGTTGAGTCCAAGGCCTAGGTGGTTGAAATTGTTGAAAATTTTGTCTAACTGGTTGTTGATTTACTGTTTGGTTTGAAATTTGAGGAGTGGAAACTTCAACAAATTGCTTAACAAGCCGGTACCATTCAGTGGTAAAATTTGGAGGGTTTACATTAATATTATTTCTATACTCTGGTTTTAATCCATCTGTCAAACCTTGTATTAGAAGAGTCTCACAAAGATGGAGTTTCCTCCCAATTCCTACCTTTTTGTGAAAATAATTTTCTAAATTATCTAATTTATCTAATTTTAGAGTTGATAAATCAGAAAAATTTGGAACATTTAGTTCAATGAATTTTTCTATCAAGATTTTTGAAATCTGTTCATAACTAGTGCAATTAACACAATCATTGATATAGACTTTTAGTGCTTCACCCTTTAAATACTGTGGAATAGATTTAAATTTCCACTCTAAATCTTTATTTTCTCTAATACTCATATCATCATAATAATTTAACCAAGCCTGGATTTCCATTCCAGTACTAGGATCAAAATTGACTAATTTTGGTTCAGCCATTATATCAGTATTCATTAAAATAAAAGAAGCACTTCTATTCTCTTTAATACAACCTGACCTTAACAACATTTAAACTAATAGAGCTCTATTTTTCATAATAGATTAAGTACTCTTTCAGACTTTAATAATAAATAAATAAATAATTCTCATGACTTCATAATAATCTTTACAATAAATAAATAAATAAATAAATACTCTTCACGAAATAATAAATGAATAATAAATAAATCTCATAAATAAAGAATTCTCATACTTAATAATAAATAAATCTCAATAAATAACAAACAATAACAAAAATAATAACATAAGAAGTGTAAAAATATTTTGAAAAGAACTCACTCCAGTCATCTTGTCTCACAATCACCAGCACTATGCATTGCTATTCACATTAGCCATGTAACTTTTTAACTTTCCGGCACTGATCTTTAGTAAATCTCATAAGCTATCGTGTACCAGTACCACTACACATTTGTAATTTTGGAGACACACTCGTTTTTATTGCCGTCACTTCTAAATCCTGTCGGACTTTTCTTTTCTCTGTGACATTTTGACGGCAAGTAGTTTGTATTGTCGAAAAAAAATGAGGGTTTCCATTCCTACACAACACAGGTGGCAGCCGACTGGGTTTAAAATAATAAAGAAAAATGGAGAATTAACATAAGGCAGTCGCTTGAAACATTATTCACTTTATTTCCACACTCACGATTGAATCTAGGGAAGATGCTCACTCCTGCCATGGTAAAAAGAATAAAGTCCAACCAACTATCTAAACCAACTATCTAAATTCTATTAGAACCAACTATCTAAAGCATAAACAAATGTTAAAATCTGTAGTCGAGATTATGCAAAAATAACCCTTTTTCCCCTCTTCAGACGATAAAAGAAATGAATTTATGCCTGCGAAGTTTTAATCTTTGAAATATTTTAATTACACCTGGATATTTTAAATAAAAAATAAATTGAAATAAGTAGGTTTTTTCTTTAAGACAGAATAATATTTTAGCAGTTAAATAAAGATTTAAGGGGAATATGATATACCGGGATTTAATAGCAGAATTTAATAGGAATTTAAATAATAAAAGTTTTATTAAAGAAATATAAATAATCGAGCCATTTTTAGATTTACGCAATTTGGAATAAATATGAATTAAGATCTTAGAGATTAATAGACTAGGGTTTTAATTTAATAAGCCGGTATAATATACGGACTATTACTGAAAAAGGAAAATTTACATAAAATACTTTAAACTTGGCGCAAAAATTTAAATTTTGTAATATATATATATATATATATATTTTTGCATTTAAAAGCTGTTACTATTTTGTAAAAAAAATATTTTAGGTAAATAATATTTTAATACCAGATGATTATTAATAGGGGCAGGAAAAATTTAGCCATTCCATCAAAGCTGACTCCTAGTGATGTGCAACCTTCCACACAATTACTGTGTAAGATTCCAGACAAATGTGGTGAAAACTTACACCTAATAATGGGTAACCTTCCAGGAAATTTAGATGAAACCTTACTCCTACTGATGTGTAACTTTACACACAATTACTGTGAAAGTTTGCTGGCAATTGTGGTGTAACCTTACACAGAAATTTGTGAAATGTTTCACAATATTATGGTGTAACCTCACATAAGAGCTGTGTAATGTTACACCAGTTATATGAGTTAAATACCAACGTAAGATTGGAGGCAGCAATGCTGCCTCCCCTAATCAATCCAAATTTTGTTACTCTTGTGACCAGAGTGTCACAAGAGAAATTTAATATATACATGAGTAAAATGCTTTTTGTTACAACTTACATATATGTTTGTGTGTGAAACGCAGTGGTATTTAGCTGGTTATATCGATTTTTATCTTAATTAGCTGGTTATATCGATTTTTATCTTAATTATATTTTGTCATAGAATAATTGGTATTATATATGAAAATTTGCTCTAATTATCACAAAATTAACGAATGGACGTTCCCATATTATTTAAAATTTTTATTGATTAAGCATTTTATTGATTAATTATTGATTTATGCAGCAGTTATCGGGGTCTGCGAGGAGGTCTTCTGATAGAAGAATCCACAGTATGGAACCTTCTTCACCAATCACAAATTTGAAGAGATGCGAAGAGCCTATTCAAGTATAGAAACCTTGATCTTAGAAGAACAATAAAAGGTAAAAAATAATTTGATTACTCATCATCGCCACAGTAGAATTTGGAATAACCTGTCAAATCGTATTACAAAATTTCATTTCACTGTTTTATGCATTTTTTCTTTCACTAACTAAACCATGAGTAAATTTTATTACACATGGATTTAAAAACAGTTAAAAAAAAATGTTTCATCACTAGCTTAAAGGCGGTTAGGTCAACTTGGGGCAATTTTTAATTTGTTGATTTTTGTATTGTTTTTTCTCTGTATGTTTACATAATAAATTATAGGGTAAGGTGCCCTATTATCGTCCCCCAGTCACTTTTAGGCCTTTGAAATTTGTAATTTTCAATGAAAATCTACCGAATTTGGATCTTAAATAGACTAACTATCCACGATCGTAGAAACATAGGCAAATGTCGTAGAAAAATTTAAACAATGGGAAAAATTGTTTTTTGAAAAGTATCCAAAAAATGCAAAAGAAAAAAATGGTCCCAATTTCGTCCCCTCAAAAAATCCAATACGCCGAGGCTTAACTTATAACTAAATCAAAATTTATTTCTAAATGAGTAATTTATTTTACATTAAAGTAAGGCAAAAAGAAATGTACTATTTATCAGTGGAAGAATAACATAACGAAACATTAGCCATCCAAATATGAGGAAAAAATTAAAAAAGTCATGAAAAAGCATTCCTAATTTCGTCCCCGGGACGAAAATAAGAACTGCAAAATGGACGAAATTGGGACCACGCTACTTCCCAATGAGACAGAGTTTCAGTTACCATAAGATGATCTGAGCGGTCTAAAATTCACGGTATGCTACTGTCAGCATCTTACCAACGTAAAATACATGCAATGAATAAGAAATAAATACTTACAGTACAGTAAATAACCTTCTGCAAACAACGTAATAAGAACTCAGGTCTTTTAAAAATAGGAATTTCGCCTTCTTTAATTTATCTATGCGTCTTGACGAACGAAACTTTCAACACTGAACCCTTTTACCTCCCGTCCCCTGTGCATTGCCTCATAAGTGGCGCCACTTAAGTAGAATTGGAGAAGCTAAGGGGACGAAATTGGGAGACGGGACGAAATATGGGCACTTTACCCTATGTGTTTCTTGGCCTATCAAAATCACAACAACAACAATAATAAATTAATTATTAGAATATGAGCCATAGAAAATGTCTCTTAAACTTTGTCGAACTATGTGTTATATATTATTTAGACTGTTGCGATACACTATTCAATAGCGTATAATTTATAAGCTGATATACCAAAATCCCTAGGCATTAAAATTTAAATTACAATCATTAAAAAGAAATACATAATTTCAAACATTTAATACACAATTTATAATTCTTTTAAATTATCTATTTTTATTAAAAATATGTTATTTGTTATAATATTATTTATTCATAGATGCATAATTATATGTCTAGACACTTAATTTACAGTCATGAAAAAATAATTATAAACATCTCCTCTTCTACCTTTGCAACAAATTTGTGTAGAAGAAAGTTAGTGGTACCAAACGATTGGAAGTGAAGTCTACTTTTAAATGATGTATATAAAATTTACTTAGGAGGCCATCTACTTAGAAAAACGAACACAGACTTTGTTTTTTCTTTCAACAGCAATAACCAAGTTTGACACCATACATAAATTCTACATATTTCAATGAGACTAAAATGTGTTTTACTATTTCATTAACATTTAATGTATTAACAAAATTTACAATATCTCGAGATATAATTTCCATATGTGTAAACATGATGTGTCAAAATATTCGCAATTAAGGGGTCTTGTACCTTTTAAACACGGCGAAAATTAACCAAAAAAAATTCAAAGTTATAATTAGTCTAACTTCAAAGCCTTTTTATGTATAAAACATGAAATTTTGACTACTGATTAAACAGATTATGCTTTGTAATATGCTACTATTAGAAATGTATTACACTTTTATAGAATTCGTGTGCTGTTGAAATCAAATTAGCTTTTTTTTTTTTTTTTTAACTCCATACGTCGTTGCACGCATGATATCGTGAGAAAGTGTGCATAGATTATCATGAAATTTGGTAAAGATACTAAACAAATACGTGTGTTTAAAATGATTTACTCTTAGGCCAAAAATATTTCATTAACTATATAGAAAATGTTTTTGTAAAAAAAAAAAAATCCAAATTTTACTATTTTAATGAATAAAAATAGTCATAACTAAAAACATTACAATTGTAAATACTTAAAAGTAGATCATTTTAAACACACATATTTGTTTAGTGTCTTTACCAAATTTGATGACAAACCATATATACTTTCTCAAGATATGCACACAATGACTTATGGAGTAAAAAAAAAAAGAGTTATTTTGATTTCAACAGTACACAAATTCGGTAAAAGGCTAATAAATTTCTAATGGTGTCATATTACAAAACACAATACGTTTAATCAATATCCAGAATTTCATGTTTATACATAAAAAGGTTTTGAAGATAGACTAATTCAAACTTTGAATTTTTTCTTTAATTTTCGTCGCGTTTAAAAGGTACAAGACACCTTTCATTAAATATTAAAAAAGAAAATACGATTTTTTTTTTTTTTTTTTTTTTTTTTTTTTTTTTTTTTTTACAAATAATAAGGTAAACAGCCCTCTTAAATATTCAGAATGGCTTTCTTGAAAATTACGGACTTGGCTTTCTGCGTATATATGGCTAAAACAACATACATTTTCAATATGTAAAATATAATTATTATAGATGATGAAATGAATAACATAAAAGTGCGTAATTTCTCTCTTTTTTTTTTCTTTTTTTTATAATTCCGGATATATACTTGCATACTTCTATTTTCTATATCTATCTTATTTAACCTCTTGAAATCCCCATTCCTATTGCAATTTAGGATTCACCCTTTTGATTTATTACAACATGTAGGTATCCTTCTCTAGATCATTCAATAGCCAAAGTCTAGCATTCATTTTTTCCCGGAATACAATAGAAAGATGAAGAAAAGGACCTTTAAATAAAGAAATTATTCTCTAATTGGACATTCACAACTGAAGAGATATTTAATTCAGTAAGTATTAATATTGAGGATAAATATTGAGGCTGATTATTTTTAACTAATATCGTTAAAATTAGATGCGCTTCGCTGTGATGTAGGAAGCTGAATGGGCAGCACAATATGAAAAGAAATTCATTCTGAGTCTTTTCGACTATTATAAATTTTAAAAGTTTAATTTTTCAAAGTCGATTTCAATGTCGTCGAACCTTAGAATTTTCAGAATGTATTTTAAGATTATTTTTATACTAAGCGTTACCAAATATAATGGTATTTTTTATATTTTACCATATTTGCTATATTTTCATGTTTTTATTAAAATATACTTTTCAAGAAAAAAGTTATTTTTATTTAATAACCCGAGTTCTATAAATGTGTTCTCTAAAAATACTCATATTATTCTATGTACTTAAATAAAAAAGTGTGCAAATTAGTTTTAATCTTATTATTATGTATGATAACTCTAGGATAGATGGCCATAGCTTTTAAAGATTGAAATAAAATTCTTAGAATGCAAATACAAGGAATATTAATTTATATTTAAAATTTTTATACATATCCTCATAATATTTTGTTGAAAAAAATAATTAAATATTGAGAATAAAAAGTGGGAAACAAAATTGAAATTAAAATGGTAGATTTAATGACCTTATTGTATATTTATTTATAAGTAAATTTATTTAGTTTATTTATTTTTAATGATAACAATTTACCTTTAAATTTTTTATAGTTATTGCTGATAACAGAATGCTTTTTTTTAATTGGTGCAAGGAAATGTTTTAGCTCTAATATATTATATTCTTTGTAATATGAAAAGGGAAGTTTATTACTAAACTCATGGGGGTTTTTTTTAAAGAAAATTTTAAATGATGCCAATGATGACTAACATAAATGTCACGATATTCGTCACAACACCAATGCTGAATATCGTGCCTGAAGAAATATGATGCAAATTCTCGTTCGTTATTCTGAGGCTTTCATTTATTATGGTCGAATAATATGGTGTTCAATCATAATTCGAAAACCACCCTGAAGAAAAATTTGAAATTGAGAATTCGCATAAAGCAGGACATAATAAATATGAATCGATGAAAAAACTTGTATAGATTGCAATTAATATTTTTTCGAATATTAATTTCATAATACATAATTCATATTATAAATGTTTTAAAATTAGAATATGACTGTTTTTATGTTTGGACTTTTTAGACTTATAACCACGGGAAAATGTATCACATTAGGATTGTAATTTCAGGGGAACATTAATAAAAATATGAAACTGTAATTTAACATTAGAACTTTTAAATTTTAAATGTTTATAATTCAAAAACTTAACATCCAAATGAATTGAAATTTTGTTTCTAGGCATAAATCGAACCGAAAATTTAAAACATATTGTCAAAATTCGGTATTGCTATAAAAAAAAATAATGTTTGGTTTGGTTTTGATTTATAGATGACCCTTAAGAAATTTTATATAGAACAATTAAAAGTAGACTTTATTTCAAATTGTTTATATCAGTAACGTTCTTCTATTATAATTAGTTGCAGAGTTGATACAGGTTGTTTATTTTTTTTCTACGAATGCACCTACCTGCTATATGCAATGTCCTGGAAAGTTTGCGGAAACATTTTTATTTCCACCACATCCTTTCAAATATTTTCCTATACTGGAATGTATACACAATTCTACATTTTTTTAATGACAAATTATTTGTCGTAATTTTTTTTATCATAAAAATATTTATCCTTAAAATTAAATATATATATATATATTAATATATAAAAATCTTCTACAAATCAGTGTATTATTTAAAAGTTTATTTCGTATATATAGAAGTTTAACTTATTGAAAAAAAAATACTTATTTAATAAAGAATACTGTTTTGTTATCATCTAGGCAAAGGATAAATATTGCGGCTGATTATTTTTTAAGAACTAATATCGTTAAAATTAGATGCGTTTCGCTGTGTAGGAAAATAAATGGGCAGCACAATACGTAAGGAAATACATTCTGAGTCTTTTCGACTATTATAAATTATAAAAGTTTAATTTTTCAAAGTCGATGATGAAAAGGAAGAACTGATGTACAACAATTACGTGATGTACTAAGATTTCCCTTTCTGAGACATACATTTTTTTTTTTTTTTTTTTTTTTTTTTTTTTTTTTTTTTTTAAGATGATTTACACTTTATAGAAAGCTGAATGTGCAGCACAACATGTAAAGAAATACATTCTGATACTTTAAGACTACTATAAATTATAAAAGTTTCATTTTTAAAAGTCGATTTCAATGTTGTCGCTCCCTAGAATTTTCAGAATGTATTTTTTTATTTTTTTTTATACTAAGCGATACCTAATGTAATGGTATTTTTTATATTTTACCATATTTGCTATATTTTCATGTTTTTATTAAAATATACTTTTTCAAGAAAAAAGTTCTTTTTATTTAATAACCCGAGATATATAAAGATGTTCTCTAAAAATACTCACATTATTTTATATACTTAAATAAAAAAAAGTGTGTAAATTAGTTTTAATCTTATTATTATGTAGGATAACTGTAGGATAGATGGCCATAGTTTTTAAACATTGAAACAAAATTCTTAGAATGCAAATACAAGAAATATTAATTTATATTTAAAATTCTTATACATATCCTCATAATATTTTGTTGAACAAATAATTAAATATTGAGAATAAAAAGTGGGAAACAAAATTGAAATTAAAATGGTAGATTTATTTAGTTTATTGTAAATTTATTTACAAGTAAATTTATTTAGTTTATTTATTTGTAATAATAACAATTTACCTTTAAATTTTTTATAGTTATTGCTGATAACAGAATGCTTTTTTTTAATTGGTGCAAGGAAATGTTTTAGCTCTAATATATTATATTCTTTGTAATATGAAAAGGGAAGTTTATTACTAAACTCATGGGGTTTTTTTTTAAAGAAAATTTTAAATGATGCCAATGATGACTAACATAAATGTCACGATATTCGTCACAACACCAATGCTGAATATCGTGCCTGAAGAAATATGATGCAAATACTCGTTCGTTAT
Source organism: Maratus speciosus (assembly GCA_963932465.1). NCBI lineage: Eukaryota > Metazoa > Arthropoda > Arachnida > Araneae > Salticidae > Maratus > Maratus speciosus. The sequence continues at coordinate 542,940,720 of OZ010796.1, read as the reverse complement.
TCTGAGGCTTTCATTTATTATGGTCGAATAATATGGTGTTCAATCATAATTCGAAAACCACCCTGAAGAAAAATTTGAAATTGAGAATTCGCATAAAGCAGGACATAATAAATATGAATCGATGAAAAAACTTGTATAGATTGCAATTAATATTTTTTCGAATATTAATTTCATAATACATAATTCATATTATAAATGTTTTAAAATTAGAATATGACTGTTTTTATGTTTGGACTTTTTAGACTTATAACCACGGGAAAATGTATCACATTAGGATTGTAATTTCAGGGGAACATTAATAAAAATATGAAACTGTAATTTAACATTAGAACTTTTAAATTTTAAATGTTTATAATTCAAAAACTTAACATCCAAATGAATTGAAATTTTGTTTCTAGGCATAAATCGAACCGAAAATTTAAAACATATTGTCAAAATCCGGTATTGCTATAAAAAAAATAATGTTTGGTTTGGTTTTGATTTATAGATGACCCTTAAGAAATTTTATATAGAACAATTAAAAGTAGACTTTATTTCCAATTGTTTATATCAGTAACGTTCTTCTATTATAATTAGTTGCAGAGTTGATACAGGTTGTTTATTTTTTTTCTACGAATGCACCTACCTGCTATATGCAATGTCCTGGAAAGTTTGCGGAAACATTTTTATTTCCACCACATCCTTTCCAATATTTTCCTATACTGGAATGTATACACAATTCTACATTTTTTTAATGACAAATTATTTGTCGTAATTTTTTTTATCATAAAAATATTTATCCTTAAAATTAAATATATATATATATATTAATATATAAAAATCTTCTACAAATCAGTGTATTATTTAAAAGTTTATTTCGTATATATAGAAGTTTAACTTATTGAAAAAAAAATACTTATTTAATAAAGAATACTGTTTTGTTATCATCTAGGCAAAGGATAAATATTGCGGCTGATTATTTTTTAAGAACTAATATCGTTAAAATTAGATGCGTTTCGCTGTGTAGGAAAATAAATGGGCAGCACAATACGTAAGGAAATACATTCTGAGTCTTTTCGACTATTATAAATTATAAAAGTTTAATTTTTCAAAGTCGATGATGAAAAGGAAGAACTGATGTACAACAATTACGTGATGTACTAAGATTTCCCTTTCTGAGACATACATTTTTTTTTTTTTTTTTAAGATGATTTACACTTTATAGAAAGCTGAATGTGCAGCACAACATGTAAAGAAATACATTCTGATACTTTAAGACTACTATAAATTATAAAAGTTTCATTTTTAAAAGTCGATTTCAATGTTGTCGCTCCCTAGAATTTTCAGAATGTATTTTTTTATTTTTTTTTATACTAAGCGATACCTAATGTAATGGTATTTTTTATATTTTACCATATTTGCTATATTTTCATGTTTTTATTAAAATATACTTTTTCAAGAAAAAAGTTCTTTTTATTTAATAACCCGAGATATATAAAGATGTTCTCTAAAAATACTCACATTATTTTATATACTTAAATAAAAAAAAGTGTGTAAATTAGTTTTAATCTTATTATTATGTAGGATAACTGTAGGATAGATGGCCATAGTTTTTAAACATTGAAATAAAATTCTTAGAATGCAAATACAAGAAATATTAATTTATATTTAAAATTCTTATACATATCCTCATAATATTTTGTTGAACAAATAATTAAATATTGAGAATAAAAAGTGGGAAACAAAATTGAAATTAAAATGGTAGATTTATTTAGTTTATTGTAAATTTATTTACAAGTAAATTTATTTAGTTTATTTATTTGTAATAATAACAATTTACCTTTAAATTTTTTATAGTTATTGCTGATAACAGAATGCTTTTTTTTAATTGGTGCAAGGAAATGTTTTAGCTCTAATATATTATATTCTTTGTAATATGAAAAGGGAAGTTTATTACTAAACTCATGGGGGTTTTTTTTAAAGAAAATTTTAAATGATGCCAATGATGACTAACATAAATGTCACGATATTCGTCACAACACCAATGCTGAATATCGTGCCTGAAGAAATATGATGCAAATACTCGTTCGTTATTCTGAGGCTTTCATTTATTATGGTCGAATAATATGGTGTTCAATCATAATTCGAAAACCACCCTGAAGAAAAATTTGAAATTGAGAATTCGCATAAAGCAGGACATAATAAATATGAATCGATGAAAAAACTTGTATAGATTGCAATTAATATTTTTTCGAATATTAATTTCATAATACATAATTCATATTATAAATGTTTTAAAATTAGAATATGACTGTTTTTATGTTTGGACTTTTTAGACTTATAACCACGGGAAAATGTATCACATTAGGATTGTAATTTCAGGGGAACATTAATAAAAATATGAAACTGTAATTTAACATTAGAACTTTTAAATTTTAAATGTTTATAATTCAAAAACTTAACATCCAAATGAATTGAAATTTTGTTTCTAGGCATAAATCGAACCGAAAATTTAAAACATATTGTCAAAATTCGGTATTGCTATAAAAAAAATAATGTTTGGTTTGGTTTTGATTTATAGATGACCCTTAAGAAATTTTATATAGAACAATTAAAAGTAGACTTTATTTCAAATTGTTTATATCAGTAACGTTCTTCTATTATAATTAGTTGCAGAGTTGATACAGGTTGTTTATTTTTTTTTCTACGAATGCACCTACCTGCTATATGCAATGTCCTGGAAAGTTTGCGGAAACATTTTTATTTCCACCACATCCTTTCAAATATTTTCCTATACTGGAATGTATACACAATTCTACATTTTTTTAATGACAAATTATTTGTCGTAATTTTTTTTATCATAAAAATATTTATCCTTAAAATTAAATATATATATATATATTAATATATAAAAATCTTCTACAAATCAGTGTATTATTTAAAAGTTTATTTCGTATATATAGAAGTTTAACTTATTGAAAAAAAAATACTTATTTAATAAAGAATACTGTTTTGTTATCATCTAGGCAAAGGATAAATATCGCGGCTGATTATTTTTTAAGAACTAATATCGTTAAAATTAGATGCGTTTCGCTGTGTAGGAAAATAAATGGGCAGCACAATACGTAAGGAAATACATTCTGAGTCTTTTCGACTATTATAAATTATAAAAGTTTAATTTTTCAAAGTCGATGATGAAAAGGAAGAACTGATGTACAACAATTACGTGATGTACTAAGATTTCCCTTTCTGAGACATACATTTTTTTTTTTTTTTTTTTTTTTTTTTTTTAAGATGATTTACACTTTATAGAAAGCTGAATGTGCAGCACAACATGTAAAGAAATACATTCTGATACTTTAAGACTACTATAAATTATAAAAGTTTCATTTTTAAAAGTCGATTTCAATGTTGTCGCTCCCTAGAATTTTCAGAATGTATTTTTTTATTTTTTTTTATACTAAGCGATACCTAATGTAATGGTATTTTTTATATTTTACCATATTTGCTATATTTTCATGTTTTTATTAAAATATACTTTTTCAAGAAAAAAGTTCTTTTTATTTAATAACCCGAGATATATAAAGATGTTCTCTAAAAATACTCACATTATTTTATATACTTAAATAAAAAAAAGTGTGTAAATTAGTTTTAATCTTATTATTATGTAGGATAACTGTAGGATAGATGGCCATAGTTTTTAAACATTGAAATAAAATTCTTAGAATGCAAATACAAGAAATATTAATTTATATTTAAAATTCTTATACATATCCTCATAATATTTTGTTGAACAAATAATTAAATATTGAGAATAAAAAGTGGGAAACAAAATTGAAATTAAAATGGTAGATTTATTTAGTTTATTGTAAATTTATTTACAAGTAAATTTATTTAGTTTATTTATTTGAAATAATAACAATTTACCTTTAAATTTTTTATAGTTATTGCTGATAACAGAATGCTTTTTTTTAATTGGTGCAAGGAAATGTTTTAGCTCTAATATATTATATTCTTTGTAATATGAAAAGGGAAGTTTATTACTAAACTCATGGGGGTTTTTTTTAAAGAAAATTTTAAATGATGCCAATGATGACTAACATAAATGTCACGATATTCGTCACAACACCAATGCTGAATATCGTGCCTGAAGAAATATGATGCAAATACTCGTTCGTTATTCTGAGGCTTTCATTTATTATGGTCGAATAATATGGTGTTCAATCATAATTCGAAAACCACCCTGAAGAAAAATTTGAAATTGAGAATTCGCATAAAGCAGGACATAATAAATATGAATCGATGAAAAAACTTGTATAGATTGCAATTAATATTTTTTCGAATATTAATTTCATAATACATAATTCATATTATAAATGTTTTAAAATTAGAATATGACTGTTTTTATGTTTGGACTTTTTAGACTTATAACCACGGGAAAATGTATCACATTAGGATTGTAATTTCAGGGGAACATTAATAAAAATATGAAACTGTAATTTAACATTAGAACTTTTAAATTTTAAATGTTTATAATTCAAAAACTTAACATCCAAATGAATTGAAATTTTGTTTCTAGGCATAAATCGAACCGAAAATTTAAAACATATTGTCAAAATCCGGTATTGCTATAAAAAAAATAATGTTTGGTTTGGTTTTGATTTATAGATGACCCTTAAGAAATTTTATATAGAACAATTAAAAGTAGACTTTATTTCCAATTGTTTATATCAGTAACGTTCTTCTATTATAATTAGTTGCAGAGTTGATACAGGTTGTTTATTTTTTTTCTACGAATGCACCTACCTGCTATATGCAATGTCCTGGAAAGTTTGCGGAAACATTTTTATTTCCACCACATCCTTTCCAATATTTTCCTATACTGGAATGTATACACAATTCTACATTTTTTTAATGACAAATTATTTGTCGTAATTTTTTTTATCATAAAAATATTTATCCTTAAAATTAAATATATATATATATATTAATATATAAAAATCTTCTACAAATCAGTGTATTATTTAAAAGTTTATTTCGTATATATAGAAGTTTAACTTATTGAAAAAAAAATACTTATTTAATAAAGAATACTGTTTTGTTATCATCTAGGCAAAGGATAAATATTGCGGCTGATTATTTTTTAAGAACTAATATCGTTAAAATTAGATGCGTTTCGCTGTGTAGGAAAATAACTGGGCAGCACAATACGTAAGGAAATACATTCTGAGTCTTTTCGACTATTATAAATTATAAAAGTTTAATTTTTCAAAGTCGATGATGAAAAGGAAGAACTGATGTACAACAATTACGTGATGTACTAAGATTTCCCTTTCTGAGACATACATTTTTTTTTTTTTTTTTTTTTTTTTTTAAATGATTTACACTTTATAGAAAGCTGAATGTGCAGCACAACATGTAAAGAAATACATTCTGATACTTTAAGACTACTATAAATTATCAAAGTTTAATTTTTAAAAGTCGATTTCAATGTTGTCGCTCCCTAGAATTTTCAGAATGTATTTTTTTATTTTTTTTTATACTAAGCGATACCTAATGTAATGGTATTTTTTATATTTTACCATATTTGCTATATTTTCATGTTTTTATTAAAATATACTTTTTCAAGAAAAAAGTTCTTTTTATTTAATAACCCGAGATATATAAAGATGTTCTCTAAAAATACTCACATTATTTTATATACTTAAATAAAAAAAGTGTGTAAATTAGTTTTAATCTTATTATTATGTGGGATAACTGTAAGATAGATGGCCATAGTTTTTAAACATTGAAATAAAATTCTTAGAATGCAAATACAAGAAATATTAATTTATATTTAAAATTCTTATACATATCCTCATAATATTTTGTTGAACAAATAATTAAATATTGAGAATAAAAAGTGGGAAACAAAATTGAAATTAAAATGATAGATTTATTTAGTTTATTGTAAATTTATTTACAAGTAAATTTATTTAGTTTATTTATTTGTAATAATAACAATTTACCTTTAAATTTTTTATAGTTATTGCTGATAACAGAATGCTTTTTTTTAATTGGTGCAAGGAAATGTTTTAGCTCTAATATATTATATTCTTTGTAATATGAAAAGGGAAGTTTATTACTAAACTCATGGGGGTTTTTTTTAAAGAAAATTTTAAATGATGCCAATGATGACTAACATAAATGTCACGATATTCGTCACAACACCAATGCTGAATATCGTGCCTGAAGAAATATGATGCAAATACTCGTTCGTTATTCTGAGGCTTTCATTTATTATGGTCGAATAATATGGTGTTCAATCATAATTCGAAAACCACCCTGAAGAAAAATTTGAAATTGAGAATTCGCATAAAGCAGGACATAATAAATATGAATCGATGAAAAAACTTGTATAGATTGCAATTAATATTTTTTCGAATATTAATTTCATAATACATAATTCATATTATAAATGTTTTAAAATTAGAATATGACTGTTTTTATGTTTGGACTTTTTAGACTTATAACCACGGGAAAATGTATCACATTAGGATTGTAATTTCAGGGGAACATTAATAAAAATATGAAACTGTAATTTAACATTAGAACTTTTAAATTTTAAATGTTTATAATTCAAAAACTTAACATCCAAATGAATTGAAATTTTGTTTCTAGGCATAAATCGAACCGAAAATTTAAAACATATTGTCAAAATCCGGTATTGCTATAAAAAAAATAATGTTTGGTTTGGTTTTGATTTATAGATGACCCTTAAGAAATTTTATATAGAACAATTAAAAGTAGACTTTATTTCCAATTGTTTATATCAGTAACGTTCTTCTATTATAATTAGTTGCAGAGTTGATACAGGTTGTTTATTTTTTTTCTACGAATGCACCTACCTGCTATATGCAATGTCCTGGAAAGTTTGCGGAAACATTTTTATTTCCACCACATCCTTTCCAATATTTTCCTATACTGGAATGTATACACAATTCTACATTTTTTTAATGACAAATTATTTGTCGTAATTTTTTTTATCATAAAAATATTTATCCTTAAAATTAAATATATATATATATATTAATATATAAAAATCTTCTACAAATCAGTGTATTATTTAAAAGTTTATTTCGTATATATAGAAGTTTAACTTATTGAAAAAAAAATACTTATTTAATAAAGAATACTGTTTTGTTATCATCTAGGCAAAGGATAAATATTGCGGCTGATTATTTTTTAAGAACTAATATCGTTAAAATTAGATGCGTTTCGCTGTGTAGGAAAATAAATGGGCAGCACAATACGTAAGGAAATACATTCTGAGTCTTTTCGACTATTATAAATTATAAAAGTTTAATTTTTCAAAGTCGATGATGAAAAGGAAGAACTGATGTACAACAATTACGTGATGTACTAAGATTTCCCTTTCTGAGACATACATTTTTTTTTTTTTTTTTTTTTTTTTTTTTTTTTAAGATGATTTACACTTTATAGAAAGCTGAATGTGCAGCACAACATGTAAAGAAATACATTCTGATACTTTAAGACTACTATAAATTATAAAAGTTTCATTTTTAAAAGTCGATTTCAATGTTGTCGCTCCCTAGAATTTTCAGAATGTATTTTTTTATTTTTTTTTATACTAAGCGATACCTAATGTAATGGTATTTTTTATATTTTACCATATTTGCTATATTTTCATGTTTTTATTAAAATATACTTTTTCAAGAAAAAAGTTCTTTTTATTTAATAACCCGAGATATATAAAGATGTTCTCTAAAAATACTCACATTATTTTATATACTTAAATAAAAAAAAGTGTGTAAATTAGTTTTAATCTTATTATTATGTAGGATAACTGTAGGATAGATGGCCATAGTTTTTAAACATTGAAATAAAATTCTTAGAATGCAAATACAAGAAATATTAATTTATATTTAAAATTCTTATACATATCCTCATAATATTTTGTTGAACAAATAATTAAATATTGAGAATAAAAAGTGGGAAACAAAATTGAAATTAAAATGGTAGATTTATTTAGTTTATTGTAAATTTATTTACAAGTAAATTTATTTAGTTTATTTATTTGAAATAATAACAATTTACCTTTAAATTTTTTATAGTTATTGCTGATAACAGAATGCTTTTTTTTAATTGGTGCAAGGAAATGTTTTAGCTCTAATATATTATATTCTTTGTAATATGAAAAGGGAAGTTTATTACTAAACTCATGGGGGTTTTTTTTAAAGAAAATTTTAAATGATGCCAATGATGACTAACATAAATGTCACGATATTCGTCACAACACCAATGCTGAATATCGTGCCTGAAGAAATATGATGCAAATACTCGTTCGTTATTCTGAGGCTTTCATTTATTATGGTCGAATAATATGGTGTTCAATCATAATTCGAAAACCACCCTGAAGAAAAATTTGAAATTGAGAATTCGCATAAAGCAGGACATAATAAATATGAATCGATGAAAAAACTTGTATAGATTGCAATTAATATTTTTTCGAATATTAATTTCATAATACATAATTCATATTATAAATGTTTTAAAATTAGAATATGACTGTTTTTATGTTTGGACTTTTTAGACTTATAACCACGGGAAAATGTATCACATTAGGATTGTAATTTCAGGGGAACATTAATAAAAATATGAAACTGTAATTTAACATTAGAACTTTTAAATTTTAAATGTTTATAATTCAAAAACTTAACATCCAAATGAATTGAAATTTTGTTTCTAGGCATAAATCGAACCGAAAATTTAAAACATATTGTCAAAATCCGGTATTGCTATAAAAAAAATAATGTTTGGTTTGGTTTTGATTTATAGATGACCCTTAAGAAATTTTATATAGAACAATTAAAAGTAGACTTTATTTCCAATTGTTTATATCAGTAACGTTCTTCTATTATAATTAGTTGCAGAGTTGATACAGGTTGTTTATTTTTTTTCTACGAATGCACCTACCTGCTATATGCAATGTCCTGGAAAGTTTGCGGAAACATTTTTATTTCCACCACATCCTTTCCAATATTTTCCTATACTGGAATGTATACACAATTCTACATTTTTTTAATGACAAATTATTTGTCGTAATTTTTTTTATCATAAAAATATTTATCCTTAAAATTAAATATATATATATATATTAATATATAAAAATCTTCTACAAATCAGTGTATTATTTAAAAGTTTATTTCGTATATATAGAAGTTTAACTTATTGAAAAAAAAATACTTATTTAATAAAGAATACTGTTTTGTTATCATCTAGGCAAAGGATAAATATTGCGGCTGATTATTTTTTAAGAACTAATATCGTTAAAATTAGATGCGTTTCGCTGTGTAGGAAAATAAATGGGCAGCACAATACGTAAGGAAATACATTCTGAGTCTTTTCGACTATTATAAATTATAAAAGTTTAATTTTTCAAAGTCGATGATGAAAAGGAAGAACTGATGTACAACAATTACGTGATGTACTAAGATTTCCCTTTCTGAGACATACATTTTTTTTTTTTTTTTTTTTTTTTTTTTTAAATGATTTACACTTTATAGAAAGCTGAATGTGCAGCACAACATGTAAAGAAATACATTCTGATACTTTAAGACTACTATAAATTATCAAAGTTTAATTTTTAAAAGTCGATTTCAATGTTGTCGCTCCCTAGAATTTTCAGAATGTATTTTTTTATTTTTTTTTATACTAAGCGATACCTAATGTAATGGTATTTTTTATATTTTACCATATTTGCTATATTTTCATGTTTTTATTAAAATATACTTTTTCAAGAAAAAAGTTCTTTTTATTTAATAACCCGAGATATATAAAGATGTTCTCTAAAAATACTCACATTATTTTATATACTTAAATAAAAAAAGTGTGTAAATTAGTTTTAATCTTATTATTATGTGGGATAACTGTAAGATAGATGGCCATAGTTTTTAAACATTGAAATAAAATTCTTAGAATGCAAATACAAGAAATATTAATTTATATTTAAAATTCTTATACATATCCTCATAATATTTTGTTGAACAAATAATTAAATATTGAGAATAAAAAGTGGGAAACAAAATTGAAATTAAAATGATAGATTTATTTAGTTTATTGTAAATTTATTTACAAGTAAATTTATTTAGTTTATTTATTTGTAATAATAACAATTTACCTTTAAATTTTTTATAGTTATTGCTGATAACAGAATGCTTTTTTTTAATTGGTGCAAGGAAATGTTTTAGCTCTAATATATTATATTCTTTGTAATATGAAAAGGGAAGTTTATTACTAAACTCATGGGGGTTTTTTTTAAAGAAAATTTTAAATGATGCCAATGATGACTAACATAAATGTCACGATATTCGTCACAACACCAATGCTGAATATCGTGCCTGAAGAAATATGATGCAAATACTCGTTCGTTATTCTGAGGCTTTCATTTATTATGGTCGAATAATATGGTGTTCAATCATAATTCGAAAACCACCCTGAAGAAAAATTTGAAATTGAGAATTCGCATAAAGCAGGACATAATAAATATGAATCGATGAAAAAACTTGTATAGATTGCAATTAATATTTTTTCGAATATTAATTTCATAATACATAATTCATATTATAAATGTTTTAAAATTAGAATATGACTGTTTTTATGTTTGGACTTTTTAGACTTATAACCACGGGAAAATGTATCACATTAGGATTGTAATTTCAGGGGAACATTAATAAAAATATGAAACTGTAATTTAACATTAGAACTTTTAAATTTTAAATGTTTATAATTCAAAAACTTAACATCCAAATGAATTGAAATTTTGTTTCTAGGCATAAATCGAACCGAAAATTTAAAACATATTGTCAAAATCCGGTATTGCTATAAAAAAAATAATGTTTGGTTTGGTTTTGATTTATAGATGACCCTTAAGAAATTTTATATAGAACAATTAAAAGTAGACTTTATTTCCAATTGTTTATATCAGTAACGTTCTTCTATTATAATTAGTTGCAGAGTTGATACAGGTTGTTTATTTTTTTTCTACGAATGCACCTACCTGCTATATGCAATGTCCTGGAAAGTTTGCGGAAACATTTTTATTTCCACCACATCCTTTCCAATATTTTCCTATACTGGAATGTATACACAATTCTACATTTTTTTAATGACAAATTATTTGTCGTAATTTTTTTTATCATAAAAATATTTATCCTTAAAATTAAATATATATATATATATTAATATATAAAAATCTTCTACAAATCAGTGTATTATTTAAAAGTTTATTTCGTATATATAGAAGTTTAACTTATTGAAAAAAAAATACTTATTTAATAAAGAATACTGTTTTGTTATCATCTAGGCAAAGGATAAATATTGCGGCTGATTATTTTTTAAGAACTAATATCGTTAAAATTAGATGCGTTTCGCTGTGTAGGAAAATAAATGGGCAGCACAATACGTAAGGAAATACATTCTGAGTCTTTTCGACTATTATAAATTATAAAAGTTTAATTTTTCAAAGTCGATGATGAAAAGGAAGAACTGATGTACAACAATTACGTGATGTACTAAGATTTCCCTTTCTGAGACATACATTTTTTTTTTTTTTTTTTTTTTTTTAAGATGATTTACACTTTATAGAAAGCTGAATGTGCAGCACAACATGTAAAGAAATACATTCTGATACTTTAAGACTACTATAAATTATAAAAGTTTCATTTTTAAAAGTCGATTTCAATGTTGTCGCTCCCTAGAATTTTCAGAATGTATTTTTTTATTTTTTTTTATACTAAGCGATACCTAATGTAATGGTATTTTTTATATTTTACCATATTTGCTATATTTTCATGTTTTTATTAAAATATACTTTTTCAAGAAAAAAGTTCTTTTTATTTAATAACCCGAGATATATAAAGATGTTCTCTAAAAATACTCACATTATTTTATATACTTAAATAAAAAAAGTGTGTAAATTAGTTTTAATCTTATTATTATGTGGGATAACTGTAAGATAGATGGCCATAGTTTTTAAACATTGAAATAAAATTCTTAGAATGCAAATACAAGAAATATTAATTTATATTTAAAATTCTTATACATATCCTCATAATATTTTGTTGAACAAATAATTAAATATTGAGAATAAAAAGTGGGAAACAAAATTGAAATTAAAATGATAGATTTATTTAGTTTATTGTAAATTTATTTACAAGTAAATTTATTTAGTTTATTTATTTGTAATAATAACAATTTACCTTTAAATTTTTTATAGTTATTGCTGATAACAGAATGCTTTTTTTTAATTGGTGCAAGGAAATGTTTTAGCTCTAATATATTATATTCTTTGTAATATGAAAAGGGAAGTTTATTACTAAACTCATGGGGGTTTTTTTTAAAGAAAATTTTAAATGATGCCAATGATGACTAACATAAATGTCACGATATTCGTCACAACACCAATGCTGAATATCGTGCCTGAAGAAATATGATGCAAATACTCGTTCGTTATTCTGAGGCTTTCATTTATCATGGTCGAATAATATGGTGTTCAATCATAATTCGAAAACCACCCTGAAGAAAAATTTGAAATTGAGAATTCGCATAAAGCAGGACATAATAAATATGAATCGATGAAAAAACTTGTATAGATTGCAATTAATATTTTTTCGAATATTAATTTCATAATACATAATTCATATTATAAATGTTTTAAAATTAGAATATGACTGTTTTTATGTTTGGACTTTTTAGACTTATAACCACGGGAAAATGTATCACATTAGGATTGTAATTTCAGGGGAACATTAATAAAAATATGAAACTGTAATTTAACATTAGAACTTTTAAATTTTAAATGTTTATAATTCAAAAACTTAACATCCAAATGAATTGAAATTTTGTTTCTAGGCATAAATCGAACCGAAAATTTAAAACATATTGTCAAAATCCGGTATTGCTATAAAAAAAATAATGTTTGGTTTGGTTTTGATTTATAGATGACCCTTAAGAAATTTTATATAGAACAATTAAAAGTAGACTTTATTTCCAATTGTTTATATCAGTAACGTTCTTCTATTATAATTAGTTGCAGAGTTGATACAGGTTGTTTATTTTTTTTCTACGAATGCACCTACCTGCTATATGCAATGTCCTGGAAAGTTTGCGGAAACATTTTTATTTCCACCACATCCTTTCCAATATTTTCCTATACTGGAATGTATACACAATTCTACATTTTTTTAATGACAAATTATTTGTCGTAATTTTTTTTATCATAAAAATATTTATCCTTAAAATTAAATATATATATATATATTAATATATAAAAATCTTCTACAAATCAGTGTATTATTTAAAAGTTTATTTCGTATATATAGAAGTTTAACTTATTGAAAAAAAAATACTTATTTAATAAAGAATACTGTTTTGTTATCATCTAGGCAAAGGATAAATATTGCGGCTGATTATTTTTTAAGAACTAATATCGTTAAAATTAGATGCGTTTCGCTGTGTAGGAAAATAAATGGGCAGCACAATACGTAAGGAAATACATTCTGAGTCTTTTCGACTATTATAAATTATAAAAGTTTAATTTTTCAAAGTCGATGATGAAAAGGAAGAACTGATGTACAACAATTACGTGATGTACTAAGATTTCCCTTTCTGAGACATACATTTTTTTTTTTTTTTTTTTTTTTTTTTAAGATGATTTACACTTTATAGAAAGCTGAATGTGCAGCACAACATGTAAAGAAATACATTCTGATACTTTAAGACTACTATAAATTATAAAAGTTTCATTTTTAAAAGTCGATTTCAATGTTGTCGCTCCCTAGAATTTTCAGAATGTATTTTTTTATTTTTTTTTATACTAAGCGATACCTAATGTAATGGTATTTTTTATATTTTACCATATTTGCTATATTTTCATGTTTTTATTAAAATATACTTTTTCAAGAAAAAAGTTCTTTTTATTTAATAACCCGAGATATATAAAGATGTTCTCTAAAAATACTCACATTATTTTATATACTTAAATAAAAAAAAGTGTGTAAATTAGTTTTAATCTTATTATTATGTAGGATAACTGTAGGATAGATGGCCATAGTTTTTAAACATTGAAATAAAATTCTTAGAATGCAAATACAAGAAATATTAATTTATATTTAAAATTCTTATACATATCCTCATAATATTTTGTTGAACAAATAATTAAATATTGAGAATAAAAAGTGGGAAACAAAATTGAAATTAAAATGGTAGATTTATTTAGTTTATTGTAAATTTATTTACAAGTAAATTTATTTAGTTTATTTATTTGTAATAATAACAATTTACCTTTAAATTTTTTATAGTTATTGCTGATAACAGAATGCTTTTTTTTAATTGGTGCAAGGAAATGTTTTAGCTCTAATATATTATATTCTTTGTAATATGAAAAGGGAAGTTTATTACTAAACTCATGGGGTTTTTTTTTAAAGAAAATTTTAAATGATGCCAATGATGACTAACATAAATGTCACGATATTCGTCACAACACCAATGCTGAATATCGTGCCTGAAGAAATATGATGCAAATTCTCGTTCGTTATTCTGAGGCTTTCATTTATTATGGTCGAATAATATGGTGTTCTATCATAATTCGAAAACCACCCTGAAGAAAAATTTGAAATTGAGAATTCGCATAAAGCAGGACATAATAAATATGAATCGATGAAAAAACTTGTATAGATTGCAATTAATATTTTTTCGAATATTAATTTCATAATACATAATTCATATTATAAATGTTTTAAAATTAGAATATGACTGTTTTTATGTTTGGACTTTTTAGACTTATAACCACGGGAAAATGTATCACATTAGGATTGTAATTTCAGGGGAACATTAATAAAAATATGAAACTGTAATTTAACATTAGAACTTTTAAATTTTAAATGTTTATAATTCAAAAACTTAACATCCAAATGAATTGAAATTTTGTTTCTAGGCATAAATCGAACCGAAAATTTAAAACATATTGTCAAAATTCGGTATTGCTATAAAAAAAATAATGTTTGGTTTGGTTTTGATTTATAGATGACCCTTAAGAAATTTTATATAGAACAATTAAAAGTAGACTTTATTTCAAATTGTTTATATCAGTAACGTTCTTCTATTATAATTAGTTGCAGAGTTGATACAGGTTGTTTATTTTTTTTCTACGAATGCACCTACCTGCTATATGCAATGTCCTGGAAAGTTTGCGGAAACATTTTTATTTCCACCACATCCTTTCAAATATTTTCCTATACTGGAATGTATACACAATTCTACATTTTTTTAATGACAAATTATTTGTCGTAATTTTTTTTATCATAAAAATATTTATCCTTAAAATTAAATATATATATATATATATTAATATATAAAAATCTTCTACAAATCAGTGTATTATTTAAAAGTTTATTTCGTATATATAGAAGTTTAACTTATTGAAAAAAAAATACTTATTTAATAAAGAATACTGTTTTGTTATCATCTAGGCAAAGGATAAATATTGCGGCTGATTATTTTTTAAGAACTAATATTGTTAAAATTAGATGCGTTTCGCTGTGTAGGAAAATAAATGGGCAGCACAATACGTAAGGAAATACATTCTGAGTCTTTTCGACTATTATAAATTATAAAAGTTTAATTTTTCAAAGTCGATGATGAAAAGGAAGAACTGATGTACAACAATTACGTGATGTACTAAGATTTCCCTTTCTGAGACATACATTTTTTTTTTTTTTTTTTTTTTTTTTTTTTTTTTTTTTTTAAGATGATTTAAACTTTATAGAAAGCTGAATGTGCAGCACAACATGTAAAGAAATACATTCTGATACTTTAAGACTACTATAAATTATAAAAGTTTCATTTTTAAAAGTCGATTTCAATGTTGTCGCTCCCTAGAATTTTCAGAATGTATTTTTTTATTTTTTTTTATACTAAGCGATACCTAATGTAATGGTATTTTTTATATTTTACCATATTTGCTATATTTTCATGTTTTTATTAAAATATACTTTTTCAAGAAAAAAGTTCTTTTTATTTAATAACCCGAGATATATAAAGATGTTCTCTAAAAATACTCACATTATTTTATATACTTAAATAAAAAAAAGTGTGTAAATTAGTTTTAATCTTATTATTATGTAGGATAACTGTAGGATAGATGGCCATAGTTTTTAAACATTGAAATAAAATTCTTAGAATGCAAATACAAGAAATATTAATTTATATTTAAAATTCTTATACATATCCTCATAATATTTTGTTGAACAAATAATTAAATATTGAGAATAAAAAGTGGGAAACAAAATTGAAATTAAAATGGTAGATTTATTTAGTTTATTGTAAATTTATTTACAAGTAAATTTATTTAGTTTATTTATTTGAAATAATAACAATTTACCTTTAAATTTTTTATAGTTATTGCTGATAACAGAATGCTTTTTTTTAATTGGTGCAAGGAAATGTTTTAGCTCTAATATATTATATTCTTTGTAATATGAAAAGGGAAGTTTATTACTAAACTCATGGGGTTTTTTTTTAAAGAAAATTTTAAATGATGCCAATGATGACTAACATAAATGTCACGATATTCGTCACAACACCAATGCTGAATATCGTGCCTGAAGAAATATGATGCAAATACTCGTTCGTTATTCTGAGGCTTTCATTTATTATGGTCGAATAATATGGTGTTCAATCATAATTCGAAAACCACCCTGAAGAAAAATTTGAAATTGAGAATTCGCATAAAGCAGGACATAATAAATATGAATCGATGAAAAAACTTGTATAGATTGCAATTAATATTTTTTCGAATATTAATTTCATAATACATAATTCATATTATAAATGTTTTAAAATTAGAATATGACTGTTTTTATGTTTGGACTTTTTAGACTTATAACCACGGGAAAATGTATCACATTAGGATTGTAATTTCAGGGGAACATTAATAAAAATATGAAACTGTAATTTAACATTAGAACTTTTAAATTTTAAATGTTTATAATTCAAAAACTTAACATCCAAATGAATTGAAATTTTGTTTCTAGGCATAAATCGAACCGAAAATTTAAAACATATTGTCAAAATCCGGTATTGCTATAAAAAAAATAATGTTTGGTTTGGTTTTGATTTATAGATGACCCTTAAGAAATTTTATATAGAACAATTAAAAGTAGACTTTATTTCCAATTGTTTATATCAGTAACGTTCTTCTATTATAATTAGTTGCAGAGTTGATACAGGTTGTTTATTTTTTTTTCTACGAATGCACCTACCTGCTATATGCAATGTCCTGGAAAGTTTGCGGAAACATTTTTATTTCCACCACATCCTTTCCAATATTTTCCTATACTGGAATGTATACACAATTCTACATTTTTTTAATGACAAATTATTTGTCGTAATTTTTTTTATCATAAAAATATTTATCCTTAAAATTAAATTATATATATATTAATATATAAAAATCTTCTACAAATCAGTGTATTATTTAAAAGTTTATTTCGTATATATAGAAGTTTAACTTATTGAAAAAAAAATACTTATTTAATAAAGAATACTGTTTTGTTATCATCTAGGCAAAGGATAAATATTGCGGCTGATTATTTTTTAAGAACTAATATCGTTAAAATTAGATGCGTTTCGCTGTGTAGGAAAATAAATGGGCAGCACAATACGTAAGGAAATACATTCTGAGTCTTTTCGACTATTATAAATTATAAAAGTTTAATTTTTCAAAGTCGATGATGAAAAGGAAGAACTGATGTACAACAATTACGTGATGTACTAAGATTTCCCTTTCTGAGACATACATTTTTTTTTTTTTTTTTTTTTTTTTTTTTTTAAATGATTTACACTTTATAGAAAGCTGAATGTGCAGCACAACATGTAAAGAAATACATTCTGATACTTTAAGACTACTATAAATTATCAAAGTTTAATTTTTAAAAGTCGATTTCAATGTTGTCGCTCCCTAGAATTTTCAGAATGTATTTTTTTATTTTTTTTTATACTAAGCGATACCTAATGTAATGGTATTTTTTATATTTTACCATATTTGCTATATTTTCATGTTTTTATTAAAATATACTTTTTCAAGAAAAAAGTTCTTTTTATTTAATAACCCGAGATATATAAAGATGTTCTCTAAAAATACTCACATTATTTTATATACTTAAATAAAAAAAGTGTGTAAATTAGTTTTAATCTTATTATTATGTGGGATAACTGTAAGATAGATGGCCATAGTTTTTAAACATTGAAATAAAATTCTTAGAATGCAAATACAAGAAATATTAATTTATATTTAAAATTCTTATACATATCCTCATAATATTTTGTTGAACAAATAATTAAATATTGAGAATAAAAAGTGGGAAACAAAATTGAAATTAAAATGATAGATTTATTTAGTTTATTGTAAATTTATTTACAAGTAAATTTATTTAGTTTATTTATTTGTAATAATAACAATTTACCTTTAAATTTTTTATAGTTATTGCTGATAACAGAATGCTTTTTTTTAATTGGTGCAAGGAAATGTTTTAGCTCTAATATATTATATTCTTTGTAATATGAAAAGGGAAGTTTATTACTAAACTCATGGGGGTTTTTTTTAAAGAAAATTTTAAATGATGCCAATGATGACTAACATAAATGTCACGATATTCGTCACAACACCAATGCTGAATATCGTGCCTGAAGAAATATGATGCAAATACTCGTTCGTTATTCTGAGGCTTTCATTTATTATGGTCGAATAATATGGTGTTCAATCATAATTCGAAAACCACCCTGAAGAAAAATTTGAAATTGAGAATTCGCATAAAGCAGGACATAATAAATATGAATCGATGAAAAAACTTGTATAGATTGCAATTAATATTTTTTCGAATATTAATTTCATAATACATAATTCATATTATAAATGTTTTAAAATTAGAATATGACTGTTTTTATGTTTGGACTTTTTAGACTTATAACCACGGGAAAATGTATCACATTAGGATTGTAATTTCAGGGGAACATTAATAAAAATATGAAACTGTAATTTAACATTAGAACTTTTAAATTTTAAATGTTTATAATTCAAAAACTTAACATCCAAATGAATTGAAATTTTGTTTCTAGGCATAAATCGAACCGAAAATTTAAAACATATTGTCAAAATCCGGTATTGCTATAAAAAAAATAATGTTTGGTTTGGTTTTGATTTATAGATGACCCTTAAGAAATTTTATATAGAACAATTAAAAGTAGACTTTATTTCCAATTGTTTATATCAGTAACGTTCTTCTATTATAATTAGTTGCAGAGTTGATACAGGTTGTTTATTTTTTTTCTACGAATGCGCCTACCTGCTATATGCAATGTCCTGGAAAGTTTGCGGAAACATTTTTATTTCCACCACATCCTTTCCAATATTTTCCTATACTGGAATGTATACACAATTCTACATTTTTTTAATGACAAATTATTTGTCGTAATTTTTTTTATCATAAAAATATTTATCCTTAAAATTAAATATATATATATATATTAATATATAAAAATCTTCTACAAATCAGTGTATTATTTAAAAGTTTATTTCGTATATATAGAAGTTTAACTTATTGAAAAAAAAATACTTATTTAATAAAGAATACTGTTTTGTTATCATCTAGGCAAAGGATAAATATTGCGGCTGATTATTTTTTAAGAACTAATATCGTTAAAATTAGATGCGTTTCGCTGTGTAGGAAAATAAATGGGCAGCACAATACGTAAGGAAATACATTCTGAGTCTTTTCGACTATTATAAATTATAAAAGTTTAATTTTTCAAAGTCGATGATGAAAAGGAAGAACTGATGTACAACAATTACGTGATGTACTAAGATTTCCCTTTCTGAGACATACATTTTTTTTTTTTTTTTTTTTTTTTTTTTTTTTTAAGATGATTTACACTTTATAGAAAGCTGAATGTGCAGCACAACATGTAAAGAAATACATTCTGATACTTTAAGACTACTATAAATTATAAAAGTTTCATTTTTAAAAGTCGATTTCAATGTTGTCGCTCCCTAGAATTTTCAGAATGTATTTTTTTATTTTTTTTTATACTAAGCGATACCTAATGTAATGGTATTTTTTATATTTTACCATATTTGCTATATTTTCATGTTTTTATTAAAATATACTTTTTCAAGAAAAAAGTTCTTTTTATTTAATAACCCGAGATATATAAAGATGTTCTCTAAAAATACTCACATTATTTTATATACTTAAATAAAAAAAAGTGTGTAAATTAGTTTTAATCTTATTATTATGTAGGATAACTGTAGGATAGATGGCCATAGTTTTTAAACATTGAAATAAAATTCTTAGAATGCAAATACAAGAAATATTAATTTATATTTAAAATTCTTATACATATCCTCATAATATTTTGTTGAACAAATAATTAAATATTGAGAATAAAAAGTGGGAAACAAAATTGAAATTAAAATGGTAGATTTATTTAGTTTATTGTAAATTTATTTACAAGTAAATTTATTTAGTTTATTTATTTGTAATAATAACAATTTACCTTTAAATTTTTTATAGTTATTGCTGATAACAGAATGCTTTTTTTTAATTGGTGCAAGGAAATGTTTTAGCTCTAATATATTATATTCTTTGTAATATGAAAAGGGAAGTTTATTACTAAACTCATGGGGGTTTTTTTTAAAGAAAATTTTAAATGATGCCAATGATGACTAACATAAATGTCACGATATTCGTCACAACACCAATGCTGAATATCGTGCCTGAAGAAATATGATGCAAATACTCGTTCGTTATTCTGAGGCTTTCATTTATTATGGTCGAATAATATGGTGTTCAATCATAATTCGAAAACCACCCTGAAGAAAAATTTGAAATTGAGAATTCGCATAAAGCAGGACATAATAAATATGAATCGATGAAAAAACTTGTATAGATTGCAATTAATATTTTTTCGAATATTAATTTCATAATACATAATTCATATTATAAATGTTTTAAAATTAGAATATGACTGTTTTTATGTTTGGACTTTTTAGACTTATAACCACGGGAAAATGTATCACATTAGGATTGTAATTTCAGGGGAACATTAATAAAAATATGAAACTGTAATTTAACATTAGAACTTTTAAATTTTAAATGTTTATAATTCAAAAACTTAACATCCAAATGAATTGAAATTTTGTTTCTAGGCATAAATCGAACCGAAAATTTAAAGCATATTGTCAAAATCCGGTATTGCTATAAAAAAAATAATGTTTGGTTTGGTTTTGATTTATAGATGACCCTTAAGAAATTTTATATAGAACAATTAAAAGTAGACTTTATTTCCAATTGTTTATATCAGTAACGTTCTTCTATTATAATTAGTTGCAGAGTTGATACAGGTTGTTTATTTTTTTTCTACGAATGCACCT
Source organism: Maratus speciosus (assembly GCA_963932465.1). NCBI lineage: Eukaryota > Metazoa > Arthropoda > Arachnida > Araneae > Salticidae > Maratus > Maratus speciosus. The sequence continues at coordinate 542,919,251 of OZ010796.1, read as the reverse complement.
ACCTGCTATATGCAATGTCCTGGAAAGTTTGCGGAAACATTTTTATTTCCACCACATCCTTTCCAGTATTTTCCTATACTGGAATGTATACACAATTCTACATTTTTTTAATGACAAATTATTTGTCGTAATTTTTTTTATCATAAAAATATTTATCCTTAAAATTAAATATATATATATATATTAATATATAAAAATCTTCTACAAATCAGTGTATTATTTAAAAGTTTATTTCGTATATATAGAAGTTTAACTTATTGAAAAAAAAATACTTATTTAATAAAGAATACTGTTTTGTTATCATCTAGGCAAAGGATAAATATTGCGGCTGATTATTTTTTAAGAACTAATATCGTTAAAATTAGATGCGTTTCGCTGTGTAGGAAAATAAATGGGCAGCACAATACGTAAGGAAATACATTCTGAGTCTTTTCGACTATTATAAATTATAAAAGTTTAATTTTTCAAAGTCGATGATGAAAAGGAAGAACTGATGTACAACAATTACGTGATGTACTAAGATTTCCCTTTCTGAGACATACATTTTTTTTTTTTTTTTTTTTTTTTTTTTTTTTTTTTTTTTAAGATGATTTACACTTTATAGAAAGCTGAATGTGCAGCACAACATGTAAAGAAATACATTCTGATACTTTAAGACTACTATAAATTATAAAAGTTTCATTTTTAAAAGTCGATTTCAATGTTGTCGCTCCCTAGAATTTTCAGAATGTATTTTTTTATTTTTTTTTATACTAAGCGATACCTAATGTAATGGTATTTTTTATATTTTACCATATTTGCTATATTTTCATGTTTTTATTAAAATATACTTTTTCAAGAAAAAAGTTCTTTTTATTTAATAACCCGAGATATATAAAGATGTTCTCTAAAAATACTCACATTATTTTATATACTTAAATAAAAAAAAGTGTGTAAATTAGTTTTAATCTTATTATTATGTAGGATAACTGTAGGATAGATGGCCATAGTTTTTAAACATTGAAATAAAATTCTTAGAATGCAAATACAAGAAATATTAATTTATATTTAAAATTCTTATACATATCCTCATAATATTTTGTTGAACAAATAATTAAATATTGAGAATAAAAAGTGGGAAACAAAATTGAAATTAAAATGGTAGATTTATTTAGTTTATTGTAAATTTATTTACAAGTAAATTTATTTAGTTTATTTATTTGTAATAATAACAATTTACCTTTAAATTTTTTATAGTTATTGCTGATAACAGAATGCTTTTTTTTAATTGGTGCAAGGAAATGTTTTAGCTCTAATATATTATATTCTTTGTAATATGAAAAGGGAAGTTTATTACTAAACTCATGGGGGTTTTTTTTAAAGAAAATTTTAAATGATGCCAATGATGACTAACATAAATGTCACGATATTCGTCACAACACCAATGCTGAATATCGTGATTGAAGAAATATGATGCAAATACTCGTTCGTTATTCTGAGGCTTTCATTTATTATGGTCGAATAATATGGTGTTCAATCATAATTCGAAAACCACCCTGAAGAAAAATTTGAAATTGAGAATTCGCATAAAGCAGGACATAATAAATATGAATCGATGAAAAAACTTGTATAGATTGCAATTAATATTTTTTCGAATATTAATTTCATAATACATAATTCATATTATAAATGTTTTAAAATTAGAATATGACTGTTTTTATGTTTGGACTTTTTAGACTTATAACCACGGGAAAATGTATCACATTAGGATTGTAATTTCAGGGGAACATTAATAAAAATATGAAACTGTAATTTAACATTAGAACTTTTAAATTTTAAATGTTTATAATTCAAAAACTTAACATCCAAATGAATTGAAATTTTGTTTCTAGGCATAAATCGAACCGAAAATTTAAAACATATTGTCAAAATCCGGTATTGCTATAAAAAAAATAATGTTTGGTTTGGTTTTGATTTATAGATGACCCTTAAGAAATTTTATATAGAACAATTAAAAGTAGACTTTATTTCCAATTGTTTATATCAGTAACGTTCTTCTATTATAATTAGTTGCAGAGTTGATACAGGTTGTTTATTTTTTTTCTACGAATGCACCTACCTGCTATATGCAATGTCCTGGAAAGTTTGCGGAAACATTTTTATTTCCACCACATCCTTTCCAATATTTTCCTATACTGGAATGTATACACAATTCTACATTTTTTTAATGACAAATTATTTGTCGTAATTTTTTTTATCATAAAAATATTTATCCTTAAAATTAAATATATATATATATATTAATATATAAAAATCTTCTACAAATCAGTGTATTATTTAAAAGTTTATTTCGTATATATAGAAGTTTAACTTATTGAAAAAAAAATACTTATTTAATAAAGAATACTGTTTTGTTATCATCTAGGCAAAGGATAAATATTGCGGCTGATTATTTTTTAAGAACTAATATCGTTAAAATTAGATGCGTTTCGCTGTGTAGGAAAATAAATGGGCAGCACAATACGTAAGGAAATACATTCTGAGTCTTTTCGACTATTATAAATTATAAAAGTTTAATTTTTCAAAGTCGATGATGAAAAGGAAGAACTGATGTACAACAATTACGTGATGTACTAAGATTTCCCTTTCTGAGACATACATTTTTTTTTTTTTTTTTTTTTTTTTTTTAAATGATTTACACTTTATAGAAAGCTGAATGTGCAGCACAACATGTAAAGAAATACATTCTGATACTTTAAGACTACTATAAATTATCAAAGTTTAATTTTTAAAAGTCGATTTCAATGTTGTCGCTCCCTAGAATTTTCAGAATGTATTTTTTTATTTTTTTTTATACTAAGCGATACCTAATGTAATGGTATTTTTTATATTTTACCATATTTGCTATATTTTCATGTTTTTATTAAAATATACTTTTTCAAGAAAAAAGTTCTTTTTATTTAATAACCCGAGATATATAAAGATGTTCTCTAAAAATACTCACATTATTTTATATACTTAAATAAAAAAAGTGTGTAAATTAGTTTTAATCTTATTATTATGTGGGATAACTGTAAGATAGATGGCCATAGTTTTTAAACATTGAAATAAAATTCTTAGAATGCAAATACAAGAAATATTAATTTATATTTAAAATTCTTATACATATCCTCATAATATTTTGTTGAACAAATAATTAAATATTGAGAATAAAAAGTGGGAAACAAAATTGAAATTAAAATGATAGATTTATTTAGTTTATTGTAAATTTATTTACAAGTAAATTTATTTAGTTTATTTATTTGTAATAATAACAATTTACCTTTAAATTTTTTATAGTTATTGCTGATAACAGAATGCTTTTTTTTAATTGGTGCAAGGAAATGTTTTAGCTCTAATATATTATATTCTTTGTAATATGAAAAGGGAAGTTTATTACTAAACTCATGGGGGTTTTTTTTAAAGAAAATTTTAAATGATGCCAATGATGACTAACATAAATGTCACGATATTCGTCACAACACCAATGCTGAATATCGTGCCTGAAGAAATATGATGCAAATACTCGTTCGTTATTCTGAGGCTTTCATTTATTATGGTCGAATAATATGGTGTTCAATCATAATTCGAAAACCACCCTGAAGAAAAATTTGAAATTGAGAATTCGCATAAAGCAGGACATAATAAATATGAATCGATGAAAAAACTTGTATAGATTGCAATTAATATTTTTTCGAATATTAATTTCATAATACATAATTCATATTATAAATGTTTTAAAATTAGAATATGACTGTTTTTATGTTTGGACTTTTTAGACTTATAACCACGGGAAAATGTATCACATTAGGATTGTAATTTCAGGGGAACATTAATAAAAATATGAAACTGTAATTTAACATTAGAACTTTTAAATTTTAAATGTTTATAATTCAAAAACTTAACATCCAAATGAATTGAAATTTTGTTTCTAGGCATAAATCGAACCGAAAATTTAAAACATATTGTCAAAATCCGGTATTGCTATAAAAAAAATAATGTTTGGTTTGGTTTTGATTTATAGATGACCCTTAAGAAATTTTATATAGAACAATTAAAAGTAGACTTTATTTCCAATTGTTTATATCAGTAACGTTCTTCTATTATAATTAGTTGCAGAGTTGATACAGGTTGTTTATTTTTTTTCTACGAATGCACCTACCTGCTATATGCAATGTCCTGGAAAGTTTGCGGAAACATTTTTATTTCCACCACATCCTTTCCAATATTTTCCTATACTGGAATGTATACACAATTCTACATTTTTTTAATGACAAATTATTTGTCGTAATTTTTTTTATCATAAAAATATTTATCCTTAAAATTAAATATATATATATATATTAATATATAAAAATCTTCTACAAATCAGTGTATTATTTAAAAGTTTATTTCGTATATATAGAAGTTTAACTTATTGAAAAAAAAATACTTATTTAATAAAGAATACTGTTTTGTTATCATCTAGGCAAAGGATAAATATTGCGGCTGATTATTTTTTAAGAACTAATATCGTTAAAATTAGATGCGTTTCGCTGTGTAGGAAAATAAATGGGCAGCACAATACGTAAGGAAATACATTCTGAGTCTTTTCGACTATTATAAATTATAAAAGTTTAATTTTTCAAAGTCGATGATGAAAAGGAAGAACTGATGTACAACAATTACGTGATGTACTAAGATTTCCCTTTCTGAGACATACATTTTTTTTTTTTTTTTTTTTTTTTTTTTTTTTTTTTTTTTTTAAGATGATTTACACTTTATAGAAAGCTGAATGTGCAGCACAACATGTAAAGAAATACATTCTGATACTTTAAGACTACTATAAATTATAAAAGTTTCATTTTTAAAAGTCGATTTCAATGTTGTCGCTCCCTAGAATTTTCAGAATGTATTTTTTTATTTTTTTTTATACTAAGCGATACCTAATGTAATGGTATTTTTTATATTTTACCATATTTGCTATATTTTCATGTTTTTATTAAAATATACTTTTTCAAGAAAAAAGTTCTTTTTATTTAATAACCCGAGATATATAAAGATGTTCTCTAAAAATACTCACATTATTTTATATACTTAAATAAAAAAAAGTGTGTAAATTAGTTTTAATCTTATTATTATGTAGGATAACTGTAGGATAGATGGCCATAGTTTTTAAACATTGAAATAAAATTCTTAGAATGCAAATACAAGAAATATTAATTTATATTTAAAATTCTTATACATATCCTCATAATATTTTGTTGAACAAATAATTAAATATTGAGAATAAAAAGTGGGAAACAAAATTGAAATTAAAATGGTAGATTTATTTAGTTTATTGTAAATTTATTTACAAGTAAATTTATTTAGTTTATTTATTTGTAATAATAACAATTTACTTTTAAATTTTTTATAGTTATTGCTGATAACAGAATGCTTTTTTTTAATTGGTGCAAGGAAATGTTTTAGCTCTAATATATTATATTCTTTGTAATATGAAAAGGGAAGTTTATTACTAAACTCATGGGGTTTTTTTTTAAAGAAAATTTAAAATGATGCCAATGATGACTAACATAAATGTCACGATATTCGTCACAACACCAATGCTGAATATCGTGCCTGAAGAAATATGATGCAAATTCTCGTTCGTTATTCTGAGGCTTTCATTTATTATGGTCGAATAATATGGTGTTCTATCATAATTCGAAAACCACCCTGAAGAAAAATTTGAAATTGAGAATTCGCATAAAGCAGGACATAATAAATATGAATCGATGAAAAAACTTGTATAGATTGCAATTAATATTTTTTCGAATATTAATTTCATAATACATAATTCATATTATAAATGTTTTAAAATTAGAATATGACTGTTTTTATGTTTGGACTTTTTAGACTTATAACCACGGGAAAATGTATCACATTAGGATTGTAATTTCAGGGGAACATTAATAAAAATATGAAACTGTAATTTAACATTAGAACTTTTAAATTTTAAATGTTTATAATTCAAAAACTTAACATCCAAATGAATTGAAATTTTGTTTCTAGGCATAAATCGAACCGAAAATTTAAAACATATTGTCAAAATTCGGTATTGCTATAAAAAAAATAATGTTTGGTTTGGTTTTGATTTATAGATGACCCTTAAGAAATTTTATATAGAACAATTAAAAGTAGACTTTATTTCAAATTGTTTATATCAGTAACGTTCTTCTATTATAATTAGTTGCAGAGTTGATACAGGTTGTTTATTTTTTTTCTACGAATGCACCTACCTGCTATATGCAATGTCCTGGAAAGTTTGCGGAAACATTTTTATTTCCACCACATCCTTTCAAATATTTTCCTATACTGGAATGTATACACAATTCTACATTTTTTTAATGACAAATTATTTGTCGTAATTTTTTTTATCATAAAAATATTTATCCTTAAAATTAAATATATATATATATATATTAATATATAAAAATCTTCTACAAATCAGTGTATTATTTAAAAGTTTATTTCGTATATATAGAAGTTTAACTTATTGAAAAAAAAATACTTATTTAATAAAGAATACTGTTTTGTTATCATCTAGGCAAAGGATAAATATTGCGGCTGATTATTTTTTAAGAACTAATATCGTTAAAATTAGATGCGTTTCGCTGTGTAGGAAAATAAATGGGCAGCACAATACGTAAGGAAATACATTCTGAGTCTTTTCGACTATTATAAATTATAAAAGTTTAATTTTTCAAAGTCGATGATGAAAAGGAAGAACTGATGTACAACAATTACGTGATGTACTAAGATTTCCCTTTCTGAGACATACATTTTTTTTTTTTTTTTTTTTTTTTTTTTTTTTTTTAAGATGATTTAAACTTTATAGAAAGCTGAATGTGCAGCACAACATGTAAAGAAATACATTCTGATACTTTAAGACTACTATAAATTATAAAAGTTTCATTTTTAAAAGTCGATTTCAATGTTGTCGCTCCCTAGAATTTTCAGAATGTATTTTTTTATTTTTTTTTATACTAAGCGATACCTAATGTAATGGTATTTTTTATATTTTACCATATTTGCTATATTTTCATGTTTTTATTAAAATATACTTTTTCAAGAAAAAAGTTCTTTTTATTTAATAACCCGAGATATATAAAGATGTTCTCTAAAAATACTCACATTATTTTATATACTTAAATAAAAAAAAGTGTGTAAATTAGTTTTAATCTTATTATTATGTAGGATAACTGTAGGATAGATGGCCATAGTTTTTAAACATTGAAATAAAATTCTTAGAATGCAAATACAAGAAATATTAATTTATATTTAAAATTCTTATACATATCCTCATAATATTTTGTTGAACAAATAATTAAATATTGAGAATAAAAAGTGGGAAACAAAATTGAAATTAAAATGGTAGATTTATTTAGTTTATTGTAAATTTATTTACAAGTAAATTTATTTAGTTTATTTATTTGAAATAATAACAATTTACCTTTAAATTTTTTATAGTTATTGCTGATAACAGAATGCTTTTTTTTAATTGGTGCAAGGAAATGTTTTAGCTCTAATATATTATATTCTTTGTAATATGAAAAGGGAAGTTTATTACTAAACTCATGGGGTTTTTTTTTAAAGAAAATTTTAAATGATGCCAATGATGACTAACATAAATGTCACGATATTCGTCACAACACCAATGCTGAATATCGTGCCTGAAGAAATATGATGCAAATACTCGTTCGTTATTCTGAGGCTTTCATTTATTATGGTCGAATAATATGGTGTTCAATCATAATTCGAAAACCACCCTGAAGAAAAATTTGAAATTGAGAATTCGCATAAAGCAGGACATAATAAATATGAATCGATGAAAAAACTTGTATAGATTGCAATTAATATTTTTTCGAATATTAATTTCATAATACATAATTCATATTATAAATGTTTTAAAATTAGAATATGACTGTTTTTATGTTTGGACTTTTTAGACTTATAACCACGGGAAAATGTATCACATTAGGATTGTAATTTCAGGGGAACATTAATAAAAATATGAAACTGTAATTTAACATTAGAACTTTTAAATTTTAAATGTTTATAATTCAAAAACTTAACATCCAAATGAATTGAAATTTTGTTTCTAGGCATAAATCGAACCGAAAATTTAAAACATATTGTCAAAATCCGGTATTGCTATAAAAAAAATAATGTTTGGTTTGGTTTTGATTTATAGATGACCCTTAAGAAATTTTATATAGAACAATTAAAAGTAGACTTTATTTCCAATTGTTTATATCAGTAACGTTCTTCTATTATAATTAGTTGCAGAGTTGATACAGGTTGTTTATTTTTTTTTCTACGAATGCACCTACCTGCTATATGCAATGTCCTGGAAAGTTTGCGGAAACATTTTTATTTCCACCACATCCTTTCCAATATTTTCCTATACTGGAATGTATACACAATTCTACATTTTTTTAATGACAAATTATTTGTCGTAATTTTTTTTATCATAAAAATATTTATCCTTAAAATTAAATATATATATATATATTAATATATAAAAATCTTCTACAAATCAGTGTATTATTTAAAAGTTTATTTCGTATATATAGAAGTTTAACTTATTGAAAAAAAAATACTTATTTAATAAAGAATACTGTTTTGTTATCATCTAGGCAAAGGATAAATATTGCGGCTGATTATTTTTTAAGAACTAATATCGTTAAAATTAGATGCGTTTCGCTGTGTAGGAAAATAAATGGGCAGCACAATACGTAAGGAAATACATTCTGAGTCTTTTCGACTATTATAAATTATAAAAGTTTAATTTTTCAAAGTCGATGATGAAAAGGAAGAACTGATGTACAACAATTACGTGATGTACTAAGATTTCCCTTTCTGAGACATACATTTTTTTTTTTTTTTTTTTTTTTTTTTTTTTTAAATGATTTACACTTTATAGAAAGCTGAATGTGCAGCACAACATGTAAAGAAATACATTCTGATACTTTAAGACTACTATAAATTATCAAAGTTTAATTTTTAAAAGTCGATTTCAATGTTGTCGCTCCCTAGAATTTTCAGAATGTATTTTTTTATTTTTTTTTATACTAAGCGATACCTAATGTAATGGTATTTTTTATATTTTACCATATTTGCTATATTTTCATGTTTTTATTAAAATATACTTTTTCAAGAAAAAAGTTCTTTTTATTTAATAACCCGAGATATATAAAGATGTTCTCTAAAAATACTCACATTATTTTATATACTTAAATAAAAAAAGTGTGTAAATTAGTTTTAATCTTATTATTATGTGGGATAACTGTAAGATAGATGGCCATAGTTTTTAAACATTGAAATAAAATTCTTAGAATGCAAATACAAGAAATATTAATTTATATTTAAAATTCTTATACATATCCTCATAATATTTTGTTGAACAAATAATTAAATATTGAGAATAAAAAGTGGGAAACAAAATTGAAATTAAAATGATAGATTTATTTAGTTTATTGTAAATTTATTTACAAGTAAATTTATTTAGTTTATTTATTTGTAATAATAACAATTTACCTTTAAATTTTTTATAGTTATTGCTGATAACAGAATGCTTTTTTTTAATTGGTGCAAGGAAATGTTTTAGCTCTAATATATTATATTCTTTGTAATATGAAAAGGGAAGTTTATTACTAAACTCATGGGGGTTTTTTTTAAAGAAAATTTTAAATGATGCCAATGATGACTAACATAAATGTCACGATATTCGTCACAACACCAATGCTGAATATCGTGCCTGAAGAAATATGATGCAAATACTCGTTCGTTATTCTGAGGCTTTCATTTATTATGGTCGAATAATATGGTGTTCAATCATAATTCGAAAACCACCCTGAAGAAAAATTTGAAATTGAGAATTCGCATAAAGCAGGACATAATAAATATGAATCGATGAAAAAACTTGTATAGATTGCAATTAATATTTTTTCGAATATTAATTTCATAATACATAATTCATATTATAAATGTTTTAAAATTAGAATATGACTGTTTTTATGTTTGGACTTTTTAGACTTATAACCACGGGAAAATGTATCACATTAGGATTGTAATTTCAGGGGAACATTAATAAAAATATGAAACTGTAATTTAACATTAGAACTTTTAAATTTTAAATGTTTATAATTCAAAAACTTAACATCCAAATGAATTGAAATTTTGTTTCTAGGCATAAATCGAACCGAAAATTTAAAACATATTGTCAAAATCCGGTATTGCTATAAAAAAAATAATGTTTGGTTTGGTTTTGATTTATAGATGACCCTTAAGAAATTTTATATAGAACAATTAAAAGTAGACTTTATTTCCAATTGTTTATATCAGTAACGTTCTTCTATTATAATTAGTTGCAGAGTTGATACAGGTTGTTTATTTTTTTTCTACGAATGCGCCTACCTGCTATATGCAATGTCCTGGAAAGTTTGCGGAAACATTTTTATTTCCACCACATCCTTTCCAATATTTTCCTATACTGGAATGTATACACAATTCTACATTTTTTTAATGACAAATTATTTGTCGTAATTTTTTTTATCATAAAAATATTTATCCTTAAAATTAAATATATATATATATATTAATATATAAAAATCTTCTACAAATCAGTGTATTATTTAAAAGTTTATTTCGTATATATAGAAGTTTAACTTATTGAAAAAAAAATACTTATTTAATAAAGAATACTGTTTTGTTATCATCTAGGCAAAGGATAAATATTGCGGCTGATTATTTTTTAAGAACTAATATCGTTAAAATTAGATGCGTTTCGCTGTGTAGGAAAATAAATGGGCAGCACAATACGTAAGGAAATACATTCTGAGTCTTTTCGACTATTATAAATTATAAAAGTTTAATTTTTCAAAGTCGATGATGAAAAGGAAGAACTGATGTACAACAATTACGTGATGTACTAAGATTTCCCTTTCTGAGACATACATTTTTTTTTTTTTTTTTTTTTTTTTTTTTTTTTAAGATGATTTACACTTTATAGAAAGCTGAATGTGCAGCACAACATGTAAAGAAATACATTCTGATACTTTAAGACTACTATAAATTATAAAAGTTTCATTTTTAAAAGTCGATTTCAATGTTGTCGCTCCCTAGAATTTTCAGAATGTATTTTTTTATTTTTTTTTATACTAAGCGATACCTAATGTAATGGTATTTTTTATATTTTACCATATTTGCTATATTTTCATGTTTTTATTAAAATATACTTTTTCAAGAAAAAAGTTCTTTTTATTTAATAACCCGAGATATATAAAGATGTTCTCTAAAAATACTCACATTATTTTATATACTTAAATAAAAAAAAGTGTGTAAATTAGTTTTAATCTTATTATTATGTAGGATAACTGTAGGATAGATGGCCATAGTTTTTAAACATTGAAATAAAATTCTTAGAATGCAAATACAAGAAATATTAATTTATATTTAAAATTCTTATACATATCCTCATAATATTTTGTTGAACAAATAATTAAATATTGAGAATAAAAAGTGGGAAACAAAATTGAAATTAAAATGGTAGATTTATTTAGTTTATTGTAAATTTATTTACAAGTAAATTTATTTAGTTTATTTATTTGTAATAATAACAATTTACCTTTAAATTTTTTATAGTTATTGCTGATAACAGAATGCTTTTTTTTAATTGGTGCAAGGAAATGTTTTAGCTCTAATATATTATATTCTTTGTAATATGAAAAGGGAAGTTTATTACTAAACTCATGGGGGTTTTTTTTAAAGAAAATTTTAAATGATGCCAATGATGACTAACATAAATGTCACGATATTCGTCACAACACCAATGCTGAATATCGTGCCTGAAGAAATATGATGCAAATACTCGTTCGTTATTCTGAGGCTTTCATTTATTATGGTCGAATAATATGGTGTTCAATCATAATTCGAAAACCACCCTGAAGAAAAATTTGAAATTGAGAATTCGCATAAAGCAGGACATAATAAATATGAATCGATGAAAAAACTTGTATAGATTGCAATTAATATTTTTTCGAATATTAATTTCATAATACATAATTCATATTATAAATGTTTTAAAATTAGAATATGACTGTTTTTATGTTTGGACTTTTTAGACTTATAACCACGGGAAAATGTATCACATTAGGATTGTAATTTCAGGGGAACATTAATAAAAATATGAAACTGTAATTTAACATTAGAACTTTTAAATTTTAAATGTTTATAATTCAAAAACTTAACATCCAAATGAATTGAAATTTTGTTTCTAGGCATAAATCGAACCGAAAATTTAAAGCATATTGTCAAAATCCGGTATTGCTATAAAAAAAATAATGTTTGGTTTGGTTTTGATTTATAGATGACCCTTAAGAAATTTTATATAGAACAATTAAAAGTAGACTTTATTTCCAATTGTTTATATCAGTAACGTTCTTCTATTATAATTAGTTGCAGAGTTGATACAGGTTGTTTATTTTTTTTCTACGAATGCACCTACCTGCTATATGCAATGTCCTGGAAAGTTTGCGGAAACATTTTTATTTCCACCACATCCTTTCCAATATTTTCCTATACTGGAATGTATACACAATTCTACATTTTTTTAATGACAAATTATTTGTCGTAATTTTTTTTATCATAAAAATATTTATCCTTAAAATTAAATATATATATATATATTAATATATAAAAATCTTCTACAAATCAGTGTATTATTTAAAAGTTTATTTCGTATATATAGAAGTTTAACTTATTGAAAAAAAAATACTTATTTAATAAAGAATACTGTTTTGTTATCATCTAGGCAAAGGATAAATATTGCGGCTGATTATTTTTTAAGAACTAATATCGTTAAAATTAGATGCGTTTCGCTGTGTAGGAAAATAAATGGGCAGCACAATACGTAAGGAAATACATTCTGAGTCTTTTCGACTATTATAAATTATAAAAGTTTAATTTTTCAAAGTCGATGATGAAAAGGAAGAACTGATGTACAACAATTACGTGATGTACTAAGATTTCCCTTTCTGAGACATACATTTTTTTTTTTTTTTTTTTTTTTTTTCTTTTAAGATGATTTACACTTTATAGAAAGCTGAATGTGCAGCACAACATGTAAAGAAATACATTCTGATACTTTAAGACTACTATAAATTATAAAAGTTTCATTTTTAAAAGTCGATTTCAATGTTGTCGCTCCCTAGAATTTTCAGAATGTATTTTTTTATTTTTTTTTATACTAAGCGATACCTAATGTAATGGTATTTTTTATATTTTACCATATTTGCTATATTTTCATGTTTTTATTAAAATATACTTTTTCAAGAAAAAAGTTCTTTTTATTTAATAACCCGAGATATATAAAGATGTTCTCTAAAAATACTCACATTATTTTATATACTTAAATAAAAAAAAGTGTGTAAATTAGTTTTAATCTTATTATTATGTAGGATAACTGTAGGATAGATGGCCATAGTTTTTAAACATTGAAATAAAATTCTTAGAATGCAAATACAAGAAATATTAATTTATATTTAAAATTCTTATACATATCCTCATAATATTTTGTTGAACAAATAATTAAATATTGAGAATAAAAAGTGGGAAACAAAATTGAAATTAAAATGGTAGATTTATTTAGTTTATTGTAAATTTATTTACAAGTAAATTTATTTAGTTTATTTATTTGTAATAATAACAATTTACCTTTAAATTTTTTATAGTTATTGCTGATAACAGAATGCTTTTTTTTAATTGGTGCAAGGAAATGTTTTAGCTCTAATATATTATATTCTTTGTAATATGAAAAGGGAAGTTTATTACTAAACTCATGGGGGTTTTTTTTAAAGAAAATTTTAAATGATGCCAATGATGACTAACATAAATGTCACGATATTCGTCACAACACCAATGCTGAATATCGTGCCTGAAGAAATATGATGCAAATACTCGTTCGTTATTCTGAGGCTTTCATTTATTATGGTCGAATAATATGGTGTTCAATCATAATTCGAAAACCACCCTGAAGAAAAATTTGAAATTGAGAATTCGCATAAAGCAGGACATAATAAATATGAATCGATGAAAAAACTTGTATAGATTGCAATTAATATTTTTTCGAATATTAATTTCATAATACATAATTCATATTATAAATGTTTTAAAATTAGAATATGACTGTTTTTATGTTTGGACTTTTTAGACTTATAACCACGGGAAAATGTATCACATTAGGATTGTAATTTCAGGGGAACATTAATAAAAATATGAAACTGTAATTTAACATTAGAACTTTTAAATTTTAAATGTTTATAATTCAAAAACTTAACATCCAAATGAATTGAAATTTTGTTTCTAGGCATAAATCGAACCGAAAATTTAAAGCATATTGTCAAAATCCGGTATTGCTATAAAAAAAATAATGTTTGGTTTGGTTTTGATTTATAGATGACCCTTAAGAAATTTTATATAGAACAATTAAAAGTAGACTTTATTTCCAATTGTTTATATCAGTAACGTTCTTCTATTATAATTAGTTGCAGAGTTGATACAGGTTGTTTATTTTTTTTCTACGAATGCACCTACCTGCTATATGCAATGTCCTGGAAAGTTTGCGGAAACATTTTTATTTCCACCACATCCTTTCCAATATTTTCCTATACTGGAATGTATACACAATTCTACATTTTTTTAATGACAAATTATTTGTCGTAATTTTTTTTATCATAAAAATATTTATCCTTAAAATTAAATATATATATATATATTAATATATAAAAATCTTCTACAAATCAGTGTATTATTTAAAAGTTTATTTCGTATATATAGAAGTTTAACTTATTGAAAAAAAAATACTTATTTAATAAAGAATACTGTTTTGTTATCATCTAGGCAAAGGATAAATATTGCGGCTGATTATTTTTTAAGAACTAATATCGTTAAAATTAGATGCGTTTCGCTGTGTAGGAAAATAAATGGGCAGCACAATACGTAAGGAAATACATTCTGAGTCTTTTCGACTATTATAAATTATAAAAGTTTAATTTTTCAAAGTCGATGATGAAAAGGAAGAACTGATGTACAACAATTACGTGATGTACTAAGATTTCCCTTTCTGAGACATACATTTTTTTTTTTTTTTTTTTTTTTTTTTTTTTTTTTTTTTTTTTTTAAGATGATTTACACTTTATAGAAAGCTGAATGTGCAGCACAACATGTAAAGAAATACATTCTGATACTTTAAGACTACTATAAATTATAAAAGTTTCATTTTTAAAAGTCGATTTCAATGTTGTCGCTCCCTAGAATTTTCAGAATGTATTTTTTTATTTTTTTTTATACTAAGCGATACCTAATGTAATGGTATTTTTTATATTTTACCATATTTGCTATATTTTCATGTTTTTATTAAAATATACTTTTTCAAGAAAAAAGTTCTTTTTATTTAATAACCCGAGATATATAAAGATGTTCTCTAAAAATACTCACATTATTTTATATACTTAAATAAAAAAAGTGTGTAAATTAGTTTTAATCTTATTATTATGTGGGATAACTGTAAGATAGATGGCCATAGTTTTTAAACATTGAAATAAAATTCTTAGAATGCAAATACAAGAAATATTAATTTATATTTAAAATTCTTATACATATCCTCATAATATTTTGTTGAACAAATAATTAAATATTGAGAATAAAAAGTGGGAAACAAAATTGAAATTAAAATGATAGATTTATTTAGTTTATTGTAAATTTATTTACAAGTAAATTTATTTAGTTTATTTATTTGTAATAATAACAATTTACCTTTAAATTTTTTATAGTTATTGCTGATAACAGAATGCTTTTTTTTAATTGGTGCAAGGAAATGTTTTAGCTCTAATATATTATATTCTTTGTAATATGAAAAGGGAAGTTTATTACTAAACTCATGGGGTTTTTTTTTAAAGAAAATTTTAAATGATGCCAATGATGACTAACATAAATGTCACGATATTCGTCACAACACCAATGCTGAATATCGTGCCTGAAGAAATATGATGCATTTTATCGTTCGTTATTCTGAGGCTTTCATTTATTATGGTCGAATGATATGGTGTTTAATCATAAAATTCGAAAACCACTCTGAAGAAAAATTTGAAATTGAGAATTTGCATAAAACAGGACATAATAAATATGAATCTATCAAAAAACTTGTATAGTTTGCAATTAATATTTTTTCGAATATTAATGATAGAATACATAATTCATATTATAAATGTTTTAAAATTAGAATATGAATGTTTTTATGTTTGGACTTTTTAGACTTATAACCACGCAAAAATTTATCACTTCTAGGATTCCAATTTCAGGAGAACATTAATAAAAATGTGAAACTGTAATTTAACATTAGATGTTCTAAATTTTAAATGTTTATAATTCAAAAACTTAACATCCAAATGAATTGAAATTTTGTTTCTAGGCATAAATTGAACCGAAAATATAAAACATATTGTCAAAATTGGGTATTGTCATTTAAAATAATGTTTTGTTTGGTTTTTATTTGTAGATAACCCTTTGATATTTTATATAGATCACTTAAAAGTAGACTTTATTTCCAATTGTTTATACCAGTAACGTTCTTCTATTATAATTAGTTGCAGAGTTGATACAGGTTGTTTATTTATTTTTTTCTACGAATACACCTACCTGCTATACGCATTGTCCTGGAAAGTTTGCGGAAACATTTTTATTTCCACTACATCCTTTCAAATATTTTCCTATACTGGAATGTATACACAATTCTACATTTTTTTAATGACAAATTTTCTGTCGTAATTTTTTTTTTCATAAAAGTGTTTATCCTTAAAATTAAATAAATATATATATATTAATATATAAAAATCTTTTACAAATCTGTGCATTATTTAAAAGTTTATTTCGGATATACAGAAGTTTAACTTATTGAAAAAAAAAAATACTTGTTTAATAAAGAATACTATTTTGTATCATCCAGGCCAAGGATAAATATTGCGGGCGATTATTTTTTTAAGAACTAATATCGTTAAAATTAGATGTGTTTCGCTGTGTAGGAAGCTGAATGGGATGCACAATATGTAAGGAAATACATTCTGAGTCTTTTCGACTATTACAAATTATAAAAGTTTAATTTTTCAAAGTCGATGATGAAAAGGAATTACTGATGTACAACGATTACGCGATATACTAAGCTTTCCCTTTCTGAGACATGCATTATATTTTTTATTAGATGTATTAGAAAGTATGTTAAAACAGACTTGGTTTACTGTGTGAGTGAAAAAAACAGATTTTATGCACCTTCTAAATGGACTATCTCATTTTTATTCCAAAATGAACGTGGCCTACGATGGTTGTGAACCCATCATATCATACCTATAATAGGATATTTTACTTTAATACTTTATACCTTCTAGAATATTTTATCTTACTGTGTTTATATTTCTAATAATTTCAAAAGTGACTAAAATTAGTGAACAGTTTATCTTTTTGAAAAACATACATATATATATATTTACTTTTTGATAATCCGTTTTTGTAATTTACCGATGCAATAATGTAATCATGCTACGATTTTAGCTTAATTTTAAAAATTTTCGGTTTTTAGATTTGACAAATATAATGTTTTATGGAAAATTTCATTTTATTTTGCATGGTTTTGCATTGCTGTGTTATTTAAATATATTGTGAAATATTAACATTATTTTAACACTTTGTATTTTTATATTTATATTGAAAATTTTCTTTCAATCTATAAATAGGGAAATTATCCTATCATTTTCACAAAAAAAATTGTATTAATTAACCATTTGTCTTCAAAATCTGAATATTTAGTTTGTGTTGTAACTATGTCTGTGTTACAATTAGGATTTTCAAGAGGTAAACCTTCATAATTCCTAATTTACTGCTCCAAATTAGAGATGGGAAATAGAGTTACTTTTAGTTAAGAGGTTGCATAGTTCCAAATTGTGTTGCAAAATTTTCTTAATACTGTCTACAAGTCTTATATTGACAAGTTTTTGACAGAAGCAATTCTTACGAAAAAAAAAACGACAATTGAGGAGGGGGTGGGGGGGAGGGGGGATTGAAGAAAAAAAATTAATATCTTCGTCGATTCTCAAGACATCAAATTCCGTTAAATTTATTATAAATCTTCTTAATACTATCTACAAGTTTTATACTGACAAGTTTTTGATAGGACCAACTCTTAGCGCAAAAAAAAGAAATAAAATAATAATTAAAAACAACAAACAAATGGGGGGGGGGGATGAATAAGAAAAAAATTCTTAACTTCGTCAATTCACAAAATATCATATCCTTTTAAACGTATTATAAATCTTCCATGTACTATCTACGACTTTTATGTTGACAATTTTTCATAGAAACAACTCTCACTTGAAATAAAAATAAAATAAAAACGACAAACAAGGGTGAGGGGTGCAGAAGAAAAAAAATTACATCTTCAGCAAATCCGCTTAAATTTATTATAAATCTTCTTAATATTAACTACAGCTTTTATAATGACAAGTTTGTGATAGGACCAACTCTTACAGCAAAAACAAATTAAACAAAAAAAGAAGTTGGCGAAAAAATTATCGTAATAACATGATTCTGATAAAACCAGATCTTACAGAATAGTATAGTCAAATTAAAAACACGTCAAAAGAGGCCAGATAAAATTGTTAAACTGGTT
This sequence comes from Maratus speciosus, assembly GCA_963932465.1. Lineage (NCBI taxonomy): Eukaryota > Metazoa > Arthropoda > Arachnida > Araneae > Salticidae > Maratus > Maratus speciosus. The sequence goes on along the minus strand of OZ010796.1, from coordinate 542,900,494 downwards.
TTGTCTCTAATCTTGATTTAGTTTTTGTTGGCGAAATAAGTAGTTAAATTTGAAATCTACCTCCACCTGTAGGCCGAGCTTGTGAGGATTTTTTTTTTTTTTTTGTTTCACTTTTTATATGAAACTTTTCTTGTATTATTTTTTCAGAGTAACTCATAGTTTATGCATTTTATTTAAGAATGTTGTACTTAAATATTGTTTTTGTTATTGAAATTTCAAAACTATGTATTAATACAGATAAAAAACTAAACCCTTTTAAAGACCGAATTCCTGAGTATGTTTAGTTATTTTTATTTATTACATAATATTTTAATGATGTAGTTTAAATATATAAACCATCGAAATTATGAAATGTACATAATTTTACGTCTTTGAAATGTTGAACATCAGAATAACAGCCATCTCAAGTACCGTGCTATTTTTCAAGGTCACAGTAGTGAACATTATCCGTATTTTTAATTTTAACAATAAATTGTAACGCAAAAAGAGAAGTTCCTATTTTTTTTTCTCTTTTTGAAGTCCAACCTTTTCTTAAAAAGTTAAAAACGCAACGTTTTAATTCAAAACGCAGAAATGTACATGGTATTTAAACATTTAATTCCATACAGTAATTAATAAAGATAAATCTCTTTCTTTTTCTACATTTTAGCTAACCACCATAGTGTGTAATGTATCAAGATATTTAGGATATATTATGATTTTCAGAATTACCAGAGTGTAAGTGGTCAGATTCCCAAGTGTTGGAAGAAGAACTAAGTATCCTTTCGCCATTCACTGATTATATTTAAAATTAAGGCTGCTCCAGATTTCCATACAAATTCAAACTTTGCTCAACATAATGTTAGAAGACTGGGAGAGGAAGAAAAAATTAGTCATTGACGAGATGAAGAGGATGACAGGGAAAAAGAGAGACTTGGGGAAAATAAAATTTAATTATTAGGACACAGCCTGGTACAACAAACGAAATGGGGTTGAAATTTTGGTAGGCAATCTCTGTTTGGTGATGCATGTGCTTAATATAAGACGACACGGATCTCTAAACAGAGCCCGCTGACCAAAATAGACGCACTGAATGAAGATGCTCTACAGAAATTTCTGTAATTAGAAAAAGAAAATGATTTAGGTAACACTTTTATTATTCTAAATATACATTGTATTTATAATCTCAAATATTGTCTCGAAATACATATTACATACATGCTATTTTTAAGGTTATTTTTAAAGTATGTCTGTTCATCAATTAATGGTTTATTATATCTTTCATGATATTTAATTATAAAGCTGTTACTTTTAACCGACTTAGTTGTCATTTTAAACCGAAGGATATTATCAATTCGACGGATATGTATTTTTTTATGTATGTTCACCAATTACTCCAAAACTAAGCGACCGATTCATATAATTTTATATGTTATATTAGATTTTTAGATTTATTTCTAAGAGGTACTTTCGGATTTGTCTCACTGAAATTCCATCAAAATTGGTTCAGTACGTTTTAAAAAAATTCGGAATACACTTAATTAAATTTTTTTATTACTTCATCTTCTAGTGATTTAGTGCAGAAATGTGAACCCTAATGAAAAAAAAATATGTATGTAATTTTAAGTTTCTTAAATTTTGAACCTCTCAATAACGAACATTTCTCAAGTACTGTCCTTTTTTCACGGGACCATAAATGACATTTATTCGTATTTTTAAAATTTTAGCAATCGATTTTTACACGAAAATATATTTAGTAATACGTAGCATGATATTAAATAACATACGACATCCAATACAATTTTTGTATATACATAGCAGATATATGTTCATGTAATTTTAATACTCACGATACTTCTACGTCATACTTTTGTCAGTTCGGTTTTGGAAGACCCCCTATCCAATTAGGCTTTTTTCTGATCAGCATAATCCTTGAATTTTCATATAAATCAACACGATATTGTTTAAATTTCAGAATACTGGGGTATTAAGATTTAAAAATACGAAAGTGTTTTCTTTAGTTACTTTTGGATTTCGTTGTATGGTTATAGCAAAAAATAATATTTTGTGTAAAATAATTTTGTGTTTGAAAAATTTGTGCTCTTGGATTTCTAAATTTATGACAAAAAATGGGTTACTTATGAAAGTGTCTTTCCGGCGAAGTGTCAAAGACACAGATTTGTGCTTCATATAACTCCAAGTTTTGACTTTGTTTGGTTCTAAAAATTTCTCTTCTGCTTAATAAAATTTTATGTTCCCAAATAATATTTTGGAATATTTATGATAAAGGATAAAAATTTTGACGTGATATACTTCAAGCGTATTAAACAATCATTGATAATTATAATTTAGGTACGTTAAATTAATACCTTTTAATTTCAGGTAGCTCTCAGTGCCAGCTATACAGGGAATTAATGATTTTTATATTTATTGTTTGGTGGGCGACGTCTGTTTGGTGGCATCTATGAAAATTTAACATATCATAGAAGTCACCAAATGGATGCCGCTCACTGAATTCGCCTCAGAAATACACGCATGTCGCTTCAAGGAAATTTCGGTATGTATTTATAAATTTTTCATTTTTAGTGTTACCTAATATAATAATATTTAAAATTTTTTATATCAAAATTTCACATTGAATAACCTCTTTTCGTTAGAATAAATGTAATTATACATATATTTTTTTATCAGGTTATTTTCATCTTAAATAATTTAATATTTTCAACTAATAATTATTGGCTAAATAAATTTATAGGAGTTTTCATCTTAAAAATAATTATTAACCGCACATTTATGTATATCGACAATACAAAAATCATCGGATTTCTATATCTTATCATATAATAAGAATATTAATCTGAAAGTCCATCAGTGCATATAGCGATTTGGAATTTTATCCGGTATCCTCTGATATGTTCCTCTACAACTGAATCATTGGAAAGAAGGTTCCATTCAAATAACAATGATGGTTAAATCTAAGGAGAAGATAATGTGGAACTGTAACAAAATCCTGGTAAAATTCAATGAAATTAAATTTGCTTGAAGATTACATTTGTACATATGATGGGCTCACAACTATCGGAGACCAAGTCGATTCTGAAAAAAAAAAAAAAAAGAGATAGTCAATTTAGAGGGAGCATAAAATCTGTTTTATCCACTCCCACAGTAAAACAAGTCAGTAAACTGATGACTTATATGAGAAAGTATGTTAAAACAGACTTGGTTTACTGTGTGAGTGAATAAGACAGATTTTATGCACCTTCTAAATGGACTATCTCATTTATTTCCAAAATGAACTTGGCCTACGATGGTTGTGAACCCCTCATGCAATACCTATAATAGGATATTTTACTTTAATAGTTTATACCTTCTAAAATATTTTATCTTACTGTTGTTATATTCCTAATAATTTCAAAAGTGACTAAAATTAGTGAACAGTTTATCTTTTTGAAAAATATACATATATATATATATATTTACTTTTTGATAATTCGCTTTTGTAATTTACCGATGCAATATTGTAATCATGCTACGATTTTAGCTTAATTTTAAGAATTTTCGGATTTTAGATTTGACAAAGATAATGTTTTATGGAAAATTTCATTTTATTTTGTATGGTTTTACATTGCTGTGTTATTTAAATATATTGTGAAATATTAACATTATATTAATAACTGTGTAATCAGTGGTACAATTGACCTAAAAAAGTCACTGGTCCGCAGTCATCATCACTGGCCCGTTACATAAAAATCTATCCCTTTGAGTGCCCCCCCCCCCCCCCCCCTCTCCTAGAATATAAAACAAACTTCCTTTGCAGTTATCCAAAAATTTCAGCATAATAAAATGTGAAATTATAATTTGCTAAAAATTAAACAGTATATAAAGAAAAACTATTGATTTATTAAATATTTTATTTCAGATTAATTATTTCAACTGACTACGGTTTAATGAATTTTTTATAGTGGTGTACCGAGTAGTACTTTGGCCGAGTACCAAATAATTGTGTAATAAAGAACAAAAACGCTGATGTGCACATAATGTGAGCTTAGGTGTACATATATATAATATACATATATAGTATATATTACTAATTAAACTTGAAATTTATTTGTGCACATTTTAAAGACAATTTTTGACAATTCAAATCAGTAGCATTAAAACAGTAGCAAAAAAAGAAGAATTGACACATAACAAGTACAATTATTAACCAATATAAAAATAAAACATTCTTCAACCCTCCAATTTAATCCGATATCTGAAATCTGTCTATCAAATATAAAAATGTTTATCGGTTACTGTAACAATTCATTGAATAATGCAAAACATTTCATATTGATTTTGTAACTGTACCTTATTTTCTTTTGAAGAAAAATAAAAAAGAGAAAATAAAAAGAGAGGTACAAAAAATATTACAGGCTTTCTTAACAGAAGACTTATGTAAAACTGACACTCTATTTGCATGGTGGGGGGGGGAGGACTTTTCCGATTATGTGCAACCTTGCAAAAAAATTCTTATGTGCACCTTCAACCACTGTTTATTCTGAACGTATATTTTCAGAGGCAGGCCAAATTTATACTAGTAAAAGAAATGCTCTGTCTACTGATAATGTAGAACGTTTGGTGTTTTTGCACCATAATTTGAAATATAATAAATTTAGTTATTAATTTTTTTATTATATTTATTGTATTTTCAGTTTCTTTGTCCAAAATAATAGTCTTTTCTTTTTTCCTATATATTTAAAATGAAATTATTTTTATTTGTATAAATGTGAAACTAAATTTTAATTTGGAATTATTTTATGAAGGTTTTTGTTCTTAACTTTTTCTATATTTTGTAGACATATTGTTAAATACCGAGTGAATAGTTTTATGAATTATTGCATATATTATACATTGATATTCGAATAACTTTTTACAGATCAGTTTTAAATTCATAAGCTTAAAAAATGAAATTCTTATACCTACTCGGTATTGGCCGAGTACTCGGCCAAAATTTCGCCGAGTACCGACCATTTACCGAGTACTCAGTACGGCTCTAATTTTTTATTTATTTATTTTTTTAAATAAAGTAAAATTATGTGATTTGTGTTTGATTTCGGTTTTCTCAGGGACGGGAAAGTTTATGTTTATCTGTCAGAGAGGGGAGAAAAGTTACTGGTTCTGTGGATCACTAAATTTTTCAAATTCGTAGTGCGATTGAATTTTTGGTGGTCTCAGACTAGCGGACCACCAAGGATTTTGAATGCTGGTAATAAATCAAAAGTGGATCTTAATGGGAAATATAATTTTTTACACGCATTTATGAGGAAAAAAAATAAGAAATTCTGATATTATCGTCAATTTCAATGTCAACATATTTCATAGAACGTTTGAAAAATTTTAAGACTTTTCGTTTATGACACAACAAAAATTCAAACCATTAAAAATATAAAACAAAATTATAATATCTTTATAATAACTGCTAGGTTTTTCATAAAAAATACAAAAAAAAGTAAAATCTTTATGGTGAATGGCCCCACCAGTGGCCGAGAGGTTCTGCTCTGGAAGCTGGTAGACGGGAGGTGCTGGGTTCAATCCCAATCGCGCCCGTCGGCCTAATCGTTCGGAGTTTTCGTGGTTTTCTTCGAACCTTGGTTCTCCAAGCGTTAATACGGGTTAGGTTCCCTTAGAAAGACCTCCACGGAAGGCACTCCCCCCTTAGGGCCTATATCCCACGTGCAGATAATTGGCCGACATAAATACAACCAACCTTTATGGTGAATGCTAAATTTTTTTTATTATCACATTTATGAGTAACCTATAGTGTGAAAAAGTGAAAGTTTTAAAAGATTTCTTAAACTCGATTTCGGTTAATTTAATCTTTGAATAATTTTGTGTACAGACAAACATTTTGTTTAACATAAATGCTTATGACACTTTCTATGTAATTTTATTTATTAATAGCTGTGTAATAAACCAAAAGTGGATCTTAATGGGAACGAATAATTTTTTACATGCATTTATGAGGAAAAAATAAGAAATTCTGATATTATCGTCAATTTCAACATATTTCATAGAATGTTTGAAAAATTTTAAGACATTTTGTTTATGACAACAAAAATTCAAACCATTAAAACTATAAAACAAAATTAAAATATCTTTATAACTGTCAGCTTTTTCATAAAAAAAAAACACAAAGAAAAAAGTAAAATCTTAAACGCTGAATGCTAAAATTCCAAATATTGATTGTTTGTACCCATAAAGAAACTGGATCGCTAATGTTAAACCTATGGGAGCGTTCTTTTAAAATTTCTCACTTGCATATTAATAGTTTTAAATGATTTTTTTCTTGCTTAAAATAGCTGAGATTGAATTCAAACCAGGTTAGTGTTTACTTTTTCGATTTTGGTTGAAGACATTTTTTTTTTTTTCACATTTACAAATTTGAAAAGAATGCTCCCATAGGTTTAACATTATCTTGCAATTTTCTTTGTATTTCATATATATATATATACATATATACATTTTTGTATGAAACGACAAACAAATTTATTTTCTTCATTTGGCGCCCCCCTTCGCTTTTAGTTCTGGCCCCCGGAGCGCATTGTATCTATAGTTTTTATATTCCATTATAACGTAGTCTTTTTAAAGAAATTTTGTATTTGATAAAAGTTCTCAACAAAAAAAAGCCAAATAAAGTTCTCGGATCGTAATTTCTGTAAAAACATTGTGGCAGAGTTTAAATGAAACGGAACAAAAGGCTAAAATATATGTTTAGAAAAGAGAGAAACATTATAGACATAGTTTTTTAACTTCAAGAACTTTTTAAAATTCTATACTTCCAGCAGGCTGCAAAATGGATGACCCTATATATACCCTGCAAATTAACCGAATGCGTTAATCCAAAGAGGAAAGCTCCCTTTTCCTTCACTTGACAGTCCGGCACACCCTTCTTGCCCTTTGAGGGGGAATAGCGTGCGGTGTGGGTTTCCACGGTTTCCACGGAGAGGGTTCATTGTCGTGGGGAACAATCGAATCGTTTCTGATGTCAATTTAGTCTAAAATGTTTATATCACTTATAATACTTTTCCAGTGAAGATAAAGTATGTGTAGTGTTCTCTCAAGAGACTGATGATTTAAGCAATCTAATCTAAGAAATAATATATTATTTTAAATTTTTATTTATGCGTTTCTTTTAAGAATTTGAAATCTATATAAATTTTCTTTACAATACAATGATAATTTTGTTTTGGGGTGTTTTAATTTGATGGCTCAGTTTTCACATAATTTGTACACTTAATTGTTAAGCTTTAATTTTCTCTCTAAAAAAGCTAATAATTGTGTTATTTTTCCTTTTTTTTTAATTCCAGCTTTACGCACCATTATTTTCCCCTCTTTATATATCTATTGGAATTGCTCTCAGCAAACCTGGATTACTGATTTAAGCAGCAGTTATTGGGGTCTGCGAGGAGGTCTTCTGATAGAAGAATCCACAGTATCGAACCTTTAGTATAGAAACCTTGATCATAGAAGAACAATAAAAGGTAAAAAATAATTTAATTTCTTATCATAGTCACAGTAGAATTTGGAATAACCTGTCAAATCGTATTACAAAATTTCATTTCACTGTTTTATGCATTTTTTCTTTCACTAACTAAACCATGAGTAAATTTTATTACACATGGATTTAAAAACAGTTTTAAAAAATGTTTCATCACTAGCTTAAAGGCGGTTAGGTCACCTTGGGGCAATTTTTAATTTGATAATTTTTGTATTGTTTCTTCTCTGTATGTTTACATAATGAATTATAGGGTAAGGCGCCCTATTTTCGTCCCCGAGTCACTTTTAGGCCCTTGGAACTTGCAATTTTCAGTGAAAATCTACCGAATTTGGATTTTACATAGACTAACTATCCACGCACATAGAAACATAGGCAAATGCCGTAGAAAAAATTTTAACAATGCCAAAAATTGTTTTTTCAAAAGTATCTAAAAAATGCAAAAGAAAAAAAATGGCCCAATGTCGTCCCCTCAAAAAATCCAATACGCCAAGGCTTAACTTATAACTAAATCAAAATTTATTTCTAAATGAGTAATTTAATTTACATTAAAGTAAGGCAAAAAGAAATGTACTAATTATAGAGGAAGAATAACATAACGAAACATTAGCCATCCAAACATGAGGAAAAAATTGAAAAAAAGTCATGAAAAAGCATTCCTAATTTCGTCCCCGGGACGAAAATAAGAACTGCAAAGTGTATGAAATTGGGACCACGCTACTTCCCAATATGACAGTTTGAGTTACCATAAGATGATCTGATCGTCCTAAAAGTCACTGTATGCTACTGTCAGCATCTTACCAACGCAAAATACATGCAATGAATAAGAAATAAATACTTACAGTACAGTAAATAACGTTCTACAAACGACATAATAAGAACTCGGGTCTTCTAATAATAGGAAATTCGCCGTCTTTAATTTATCTATGCGTCTTGTCGAACGAAACTTTCAACACTGACCCCTTTTACCTCCTGTCCTCTGTGCCTTGTAAGTGGCGCCTTGTAAGTTGCTCATAAGTGGCGCCACTTTCGCAGAAACGGAGAAGCTAAGGGGGATGAATTTAGGAGAGGGTACGAAAGATGGGCACTTTAGCCTATGTGTTTCTCGGCCTATCAAAACCACAACAACAACAATAATAAATTAATTATTAGAATATGAGCCATAGAAAATGTCTCTTAAACTTTGTCTAACTCTGTGTTATATATTATTTAGACTGTTGCGATACTCTATTCAATAACGTATAATTTATAAGCTGATATAGCAAAATCCCTAGGCATTAAAATTTAAATTACAGTCATTAAAAAGAAATACATAATTTCAAACATTTAATACAGAATTTATTATTCTTTTAAATTATCTATTTTTATTAAAAATATGTTGTTTGTTATAATATTATTTATTCATAGATGCATAATTATATGTCTAGACACTTAATTTACAGTCGTGAAAAAAAAAATTATAAACACCTCCTCTTCTAACTTTGCAACAAAATAGCGTAGAAGAAAGTTAGTGATACCAAACGACTGGAAGTAAAATCTACTTTTAAATGATGTATATAAAATCTACTTAGGAGGCCATCTACGTAGAAAAACGAACACACACTCTAAAATTGGGAGGAGTGAAAAGTTCACTCATTGAAAGAGTGGCAGGCATTTGCACTCTGTTTGGAATGCATTTCGTAAAAATACACTCCTTAAAGAGTGGAATTTTCCACTCTCTAGAAAGGAGTGAAATATCTCACTCCGTCATCGAGAGTGAATTAGTCACTCCTGAAAGAGTGACTTACGTATGCATTGCTTATTACCCAATCAGAACATCAAGGCGACATTGCCCTTGTAAGATAAGAAAAATGATCACTTTTTTGTCCGCCATCTTAGGATTAACAGATTAGAATATCATTAAAATGACTCTTTATGGAACACATAAGGTAAGTCTTATTTAATTTTAACCATTTATTCGTGTAGATAGATGATTATGAGCTAAATAGTTGTACGTTGTACAGAAAAAGATTAATCGTGGAGTGTTCTCCTGAATTTTATTCCTTGAAAATTGATTGTCTATTATATTTCTTCATGTAGCGCTTTGAAATATACAGTAAACTCTGTCTAAGGCGAAATCGATCGGGATCGAGGAAATTTTCCGTAGTAGACAATATTCCGCCTTAGACAAATTTTACTTTATGTATATGGATTCGCAGGGACTTGAAAATCTTCCCGAGATAGACAGGTTTCCGTCTTACACAGAGTATGCCTCACAGAGAGTTTACTGTAATTGTTTTAACAATTGAATAGCACACAATGCTTAGCAAAAAATAATCAAAATTTCATTAGTTCAGCCAATGTGAATAATAAAAAAAAATGAGTGTAAATATATTTTATTCTTCCCATTCAGTACTGGGATCCTACTTTGCCAACGATTGAAAAAAAAAAGTTTTATCTGTTTCGTTTGCAAGGCTGACTCAGAAGATCTGGATATTTTCAATTCATCGCAGACATGATGAAAACGTTATAATTTGCCGTTCTATGAGATTTTTTTTGTTGTTGTTGTTTATTACTGATTTCTAAAGGCGACAACTTGGACTTAGAGTATACATTAAGAGTATTTATCATCATTATTACTGTTTCGGAGTTAAATATGATATTTAATGATTATGACATTACGAAAAGGTTGGTATATTATTTTTTTTTATTATTGTATTTAAGCATTTTTTTACGGTTCATAATTTTAAAATTTCGAGGCTGAGTAATATGAAAAAAATTAATTGTAGACATTCTGCAACTGTTATTAAATTTCCTTATATTTTAAATGCATTTTCTACGTTTTTGATACACTTAATTTTTGGCACTAAAAAATAAAACGTGATATTTAAGCATTGAAATAAAGTGTTTTTATGCCTGTTTTGAAGTTTATCGATAAGACTGCTTTAGTATATTTTTTTTTAAAGTTCATATTTATTACATAATGTAGGACTGAATATTTTTTTAAAGAAATTAATAACTACCTGTTTACATCAAAATGTTTTTCAAACAATAAGAACATTTCATATCAAGTCATTTACTTTATTTTTATTAAAATTCATACGGATACAAATAAATGTAATGTGTTTATTTTTATATTTATTTTTTTTTCTATTTTCTAGGCCAATCTTTTCCTATAAGACAAATAAAATACATTTTGCTCATATTCACAAAATACAATATCTACAGGAATGAAAAAAATTAAATTAAATATGGCTTACCGAATCGTTTCATTAATAAGTACTGTATTAATTCCATTTTTCAGCAATAATGGTCGAAAATTAGAAATCATGATTAAGTTAAGGAGCATGCTTAAAAGAAATATATGTACATATTCCAGAGAACTTAAAATTTAGACTCCATGATCACATTAAAACAAAAACAAATCACAGCGGATGAAAAAAAATTACACATTCTTAATATTTAAATCATGCTTAGAACTAACTCATTTAAAAAAGATGGGAGTTTATAAACATCGTTTTATAAGTGAACAAATTATAAATATTTTATAACATTTTTATAACAATATTTTATAACAATAACATTTTTACATTGCTATTTTTGGGACTTTGCAAAAATAGCAATAATTCACGGAAAAAGTACGGTAAAAAAGGTAGAAATTTATATTTTAAACAAAAATTAAAATGAAATCAAGCATTGTTAAACGTATAACATCCACCTATTAAATAGTTATTTAGGATAGATGTGCCAGTAATGGACACCCCTTGATGTTTTTTGTTCATACAAAAATAACTAATAAATATTGAACTTTAATTAATTTTTTTGTAATTCCCCCTTGCATGTTTTATAAAACTGGGTTATGTTGACACTTTTAATCAAACCAATCAGGAAGCAGAAAATAATGTTTCAAAGTTTCGTTGTTTTTCTGTGAAAATCTTAATGAAGAGGCTAAGAGCTGGCTTCGTTTAATTAATTTATATATTATTTATTTTCTTGCAAAATTTGAATGTTTTTGTTTGAGTAGCAATAAAAAAACTTAGAATCTTATATACTAAAGGCCATTTATAAAATTTCATTTATTTTTAATGTTTTAAGAGGGGGTGCCCATTACTGCGATGGTTAATTATTCATTTTCCTGTAATGGACACCCATGTAGACACTGCTAAAAATGCAATTTCAATAATGTTTATAGTGCATAAAATATTTTGGCTTAACTGCAAAGCTAAATAATCAAATTTAATTTTTAAATTATACTTACCAAAATGTAATAACACCAAAACTTTTATAAATAGGTGCTGTTAAGTTATTTTATGTGATTAATAAAATTTCAATATCTTATCCTTTTTTTTATGTATATGTACCTTGCATATTTTATAATCTAGAAATTAAACCAGCCAGGAAGCACAAAATATTGTTTAATAGTACAGTCAAAGAAGGGCTCATAGGGCTTCATTCCTCACTGTTTAAATAAAAACAATTAAATTACAGAAGCTATTAAAAATCTGTTTTCTGTCTTAAATGTTTCCTTATTAACCTCTGACAAAAAAAAAAAAAAAGAAAAAAGGAATGTTCAAGTTATAGAGAATATTCATGAAACTAGTAAATCTGCAGATCAGTGACCTCAAACATCAGTTCTACAGTTTTATTTTGAAATTATTTTATATAGTATTTAAAATATTTAACTCATAATATCATTTCTTTCATATTTGTAATATTAATTATTATAAATGCTATATCAGGTAGTCTCTGAAATATTTATATTCCTTATAATTGTTAAAAAATAGTGAGACCAAACTAAACACTAATAATATTCCAAAACTTTTTTGTTAATTACCTTTTGAAATCCCCCACTGTTTCAATAATTTGATAGCTGTAATTACCTATTTAGTATTTTAAACTATCCATCTAAAATAATTAAAACATCGATCTTCTGATAATTAAAATAATGGATGTAAACAGTAAATGATTATCACAAATATTTATTAATTACTGGTATCCTAATTGTTTAATTTATTTGAAAATAACTATTTTGTTTTATTAGTGTGTATTCATTAAATTCTGGTCCTAAATACAGTTATAAAAGCAATTACTTTATACGGGGTGTCTATTACTGGACATTTGAGTGTTTTGATATATTTCTGTTATTTAAAATTAAATTTTGATTCATATTGGGAAATGGGACTATAAGAATGGTTAAATATTGTTGATAGGTTAATATAATATTGAAAAAACTGGAATATAATAATTATAACTAAAAATAAAAAATTATTTTAAAAGAAATTCCTTAAGGGTGTCCATTACTGGCACATCTACCCTATAAAACTCTAAAAGAAATTTCTTTATAAGGCATGCAATAAAAGCAAACACAAAGGATAAGATTGGAATACAATATATAGTTTATTTCTGTCAGTAATCTAATTTAAATTCACGTGTAATTTTAACTGAATTTTCCCTTAAAAGTTCAATTAATGTTTCAAACTATGAATTAAATAAATATTGCTAGTAAAGTATTTTATTCCAATCTTTACCGCGCTTGTGTCCATTTTCATTGCATGCTGTAAAATATGTGATTATTTTAAAACCAACATAAAAGCAAAAAAAAAAAAACTTGACTCCATAAAAAATGAACATTCACTCCTATGAAAGAGTGACTATTCACTACTACTAGGGGGGGAAAACCGCATTCCTTTTGCAAGAGTGAATAGTCACTCCTCCGAAAGAGTGGTTATCCACCTCTGTTTAAAGTGAATATTCACTTCCCAGGAGTGACTATTCACTTCTTCACGGAGTCAAAAATTTCACTTTTGCTCAGAGTGAATAGTCACTCTAAAGAGGTTGGGCATATTTTGACTCGGCGAAAGAGTGACTATTCACTCTGTAGGAGTGAATAGTCCCTCCTTTTTATTTAGAGTGCAGACTTTGTTTTTTCTTTCAACAACAATAACCAAGTTTGACACCATACATAAATTCTACACCATTCAATGAGACTAAAATGTGTTTTACTATTTTATTAACAAAATTTAAAATATCTCGAGATATAATTTCCATATGTGTAAACATGATATGTCAAACTATTTGCAAATAACAGGCTTTCATTTAATATTAAAAAAAATAATAATTATTATTTATTTATTTATTTATTTATTTATTTTTTACAAATATTAAGGTAAACAGCCCCCCTTAAATATTCAGAATGGCTTTCTTGAAAATATTTTAAATACAGACTTGCCTTTCTGCATATATATGGCTAAAACAACATACATTTTTAATATGTAAAATATAATTATTATAGATGATGAAATGAATAACATAAATGTGCGTAATTTCTCTTTTTTTTCTTTGCTTTTCTTCTCGTTATAATATACTTGTATACGTCTATTTTCTATATCTATCTTATTTAACCTCTTGAAATCTCCATTCCTATTGCAATTTAGGATTCACCCTTTTGATTTATTACAACATGTAGGTATCCTTCTCTAGATCATTCAATAGCCAAAGTCTAGCATTCATTTTTTCCCGGAATACAATAGAATGATGAGGAAAAGGCCCTTTAAATACGGAAACTATACTCTAATTGGACATTCACAATTGAAGAGATATTTAATTCAGTAAGTATTTAAAGAACTTTTTAAAACACCATAAAAAACATGGTGTTTTTATGATTTTATGTACTGGTTTTTATGTTTTTCTATGGTGTTTTAAGAAGTCCTTTTAATACTTATTGGTTCACACCAGTTTCAACATATTTGCTTTTATATTTAATTCAGTTTCATTTTCTTTTAGGTTCGGATGTGGATGTTAGTAAGATATGTTCATTTTCCATGCACTCCAGTCTGTGATAAGCCGAATCGTGCTTTTTACCATCTTCAAATTTACTTAGCCATTATTCTGCCTGGATCTGCTATCAAGGTGTTGTCATTCTATGTTTTTATACAGTCATAGAAGGACACCCTTTGATATGCCGATACATACAGATATCCTTCTGAAGAACAAATAATGGCCGGAGTCTATAGCAATCTCCGTTTTCTAGAATACAGTCTTGGGACAGAAATGAACAATATAAAAACCAGAAAATGCAGCAACTCCGCAATGGATTGCTGAAAAGAATATTTAGCTCATCCTTCCATGGAATCTGTATGCAGTAAGTGCTGTTATTTTCCCAATCAGTTTCATCTTTGATGAGGAGTTGGAATTATAAAATAATCATCTTTAACAGTTTTCACTATTTTTTTTATGTAAATGTGCAATCTAAGTGTTGCTGTCCTATGTATCTTATACGATCACAGAACACACCTCTTTGGCGTTAGGGAGAATGCTGGCTATTGTTCTCAAGACCAAGCAATATAGCGATTATACATAAAAATATGGAAATGTAGTCTCAAATTTTATTCGCTCGCAATACAACCGGGGGAAAGAATAACTTCTAAAATTCTCTTTTCGAAGAGCCACAGTAACTACATTTAAGAGAGTGCCTCACTACCAATCTTCTTGTTTTGCAATTTCTTCCAGTTAAATCTGCATCTACAATAAGGTTTTTAACATTTCATGCGGCTTTATAATTGTGTTCATTTTAAAAGTTCTTATATTCATTTAAAGCAATTTTGCTGTTTCTATATTTTTAAAAAATGTTTTTAAATAATAATAGTCTAACAAGATTTAGCAAGCGGGAAAAAATAAACCAGAAACTTAAATGTAAATTTAGAAGTTAGATATTTTGATTAACGCAGGAATCATACTTTTAAATCTTTTATGGTATAAAGAATTATCAGTAATTTGATTTTTGCTGAGAATTTTTACAAAGGATTTCAGAAGAATATGTCCCGGATTTAATCGAATTTTAATTATCATGAAAACTTATTTAAAGAGATTTTTTCCCTGACGCGAAACAGATAACGTACCAGCTAATATGTACCTAAATTTAGTCTAAAATGTTTATACAACTTGTGATTATTTGCAACGAAGATAAAGAATGTATATGATTCTCTCGATAGACTGATGATTTAAGCAAAATCTTATCTAAGAAATAATATATTACTTTAAAATGATATTTATGGAAGTTTCTTTTAAGAATTTTAAATGTAAATAAAATTTCTTTACGATTCAATTGTGAATATTTTTTCGAGTCTTTTATTTTGATGACTCAGTTTTCACATAATTTGTACACGTAATTGTTAAACTTTAATCTTCTTTCTAAAAAAGCTATAATAGAATAAAAAATAAGGACAATATTCAATAAAAACAAGAAAAATAATTGTATTATTTTTCCTGTTTTTATTCCAGTTTGACCCACCAGTATTTTTTACATTTTTTACATGTATGTGAATATCCCTCAGCCAACCTCGATTACCGATTTAAGCAGCAGTGATCGGGGTTTGCGAGGGTGTCAAAAAAAAAATGTTTCATCACTTGCAAAAAGGAAGTTAGGTCACCTTGGGACTCTTTTTATTTTTATCAATTTTGTATTTTTTCTTCTCTGTATTTTTACATAAAAAATTATATGTGTTTCTTGGCCTAGCAAACCAATAATAACAACAATAATAATAATTAATTTATTATTAGAATTTGAACCTTAGAATATGTCTGTTAAAATTTCTCTAAGTATGTGTTATATATTATTTACACTGTTGCGATACACTATTCAGTAACGCATATGACTTATAAGCTGATATATGAAAATCACGAGCCAATAAAATTTAAATTACAATCATTAAAACGAAATACATTAATTCAAACATTTACTACAAAATCTATAATTCTTTTAAATTATCTATTTTTATAAAAAATTTGTTGCTTGTTATAATATTATTTATTCATAGAAGCATAATTATAGTTATAGAAACTTAACATACAGTCGTGGAAAAAAATAGTAAAACCCCCTTCTAACTCTGCAACAAATTCGTGTAGAAGAAAGTTACTGGACAAATGATCGGAAATAAAGTATACTTTTAAATAATATATATAAAATTTATTTAGGGGGCATCTACGTAAAAATCTCATAAATTAATAAATTAAACTTTATATTGCAGGAAATGTAAAACATGCCTCGCTACCAATTTCCCTTATATTCTTATTAAATTCAAGAGGTGAAAAAATATCACTAGTGTAAGTTTAATGATTCATTGTATAATGTAACAGATTAAGAAAAATCTTTCATAATTAAATTAGAAAATATTAAATTTCGTGCGGATAGCAACATATTTTTCTCCACTTACTTAGGTGTGGGTAGCGCTTTCAGACACTTTTTTATTAAATGATACTTCAATTAAATTAATATTTTTTTCTTTTTTGCGATATGTTTATGTAATGAATGCACTATTTTGCTTAAATATTGGATTAACTAATAATAATAATAATATGTCATATATAAAATGTTTAATTAAAGCTGTCTTAATATGCTTCAGATGTCATTTATGCGGTTGCAATACACTATTCTGTAACGAAGGAGATGAAAATTTGACATTTGACTTTTCTGTGTAATCTAACCCAAAGTAATTTTTGGTATGATCTTAATTTTTTTGAAAAATAAATACTTTTACTGTGATTTTTGTAATTAATTTCTACTTGTACGTTTACTATATTTTCTTTAAGATTTCATTTGTACATAATAACTATTATAGAATATCTTATTTTGTTAATTTATACGTTATAGATTCTCTTATCTTAGTATGGTTATTTTTTTAATATTTTCAAAACTGACTAAATTTAAAGATAAGTCTATGTTCATGAATAACTTATTATTAATATCTTTCACTCATTTTTTTCATAACATTACTATTCTAATAATTTAAAGATTCAATAATGTAATTATACTACAAAGTTAAGCTTAATTTTAACTATTTCCAGTTATTTGTCTATGATGAGAAATATCATACAAACTCATAACAAATGAAGGAACAATAGTTTGCTCTGAGACAAATAAAATTTAATCAATAAATTTTGCACCGTAAACGAACGCGAATTTATCAGATAATATCTGAAATATTTGTGTGTCTTTATATTTTTAAATAATTAGAATATGAATTTAAAATCAATCTTTTATAATTCCTTGATGATAAATTTTTCGGTATGTTTTAAATTCCAGTGAATTTTTGAAACAGTACATTTGACTTTAGAAATGTTTCCTTTTTTTAACCCTTTCAGGTGCAAGGTACTTTTATTCATAAAATCTTGAATCAATTTATTGACACCAGTATTTACAAGAAAATTTATTTGTAAACAAGTAAAAGCATATTTTCGAGTACTTAATAAAGGTAAGATTTTCATTATAAAATTCCGGTGCCAATGTGGCAATTAAGGATTAAAATTATGTGATGCCGTGACGGCATCACCTCCCTTCAAGGGGTTAAATGATGTCGATGAACCTCCTTTTCAGTTTTTGGTCGTTGTATTCGTGTTAAATAACTTAAATGAAAATTATATTTTTTAAACTAAATTTATCGAAAACACTTTTGCAAAAATAGATGAAATATTTATTTAAATGCAAATTTAATAGTTACATATTTTCATTCATATATAAGAAACAAGCTACTAAAGATGTCATGGAATAAATAATAATCATCATTTTTTTCATTATTAATGCTATTACTAATTTTTTGTGAGATTTAATATTTTACAAAGAATGTAGGAGAATATCTTTCGGATTTTTTTAAAATTATGAATCCTCTATTTCAAACCTCTACGGTTTATACTTTTTATCAAGTAATTTCTCATTTTTTCAGAACTATTCACTTACGTGAAAGGAAAAAGGTATATTTGTAAAATAATATTATGAGAAAAACAGTACATTAACTCCAGCTTTGTATTTTTAGATAGTACAATGAAATTTAAAATACGTATTTCAAAATCAACGGCTCTTCTATTTCAAATAAAAATGATAATTTAAATTTACAATCCAAACGTCCATTAATTCAAAACTACATGTATCAATTTAAACTGAAAATGCCATGTCATATATTAGTTTGTTTCTCGAAATTAAATTACAAATATATATAAATATATTTTTTTTTATTACAGGTGTGCTTCAACGGATATCATCTGTTATTTCTATTGGACTTATACATGGCAAACATCGATTACTGATTTAAATCACAGTAATCGATTTTTGCCATGTTATGTCTGATAGAAAAATCTACATCATCTAGCTATCTTTGTACACATTCAAAAATTTTTATAATTTTTATAACAGAGGCGACGGGTCAGGTCCAATTTACAGCTACAGTCACATCAATGCCCCAAACATGAGACCTTATAGGAAAATCCCATGTCCTGAAGACTGGAGAGGATCACAATAACAATACATTAATCTACCGCCGGGAACTAGGATACACTACGAAAAACAACATCTGTTAATCCAGCCAGCGGACAATGAGACAGGTATAGCAAAGTTCATCTCTGGTTAACAATAAAAGGTGATTTTTTTTTTTTTTTTTTTTTTTTTTTTTTTTTTTTTTTTACCCAATAAGGAAATTCTTAAAAAGGTATGTAATAATTAAATCTGATTAAATTCATCGATATAATTTTCGCGTTCTCAACGTGTACAAAGTAAATACTTTGTATTAGGGAATATACTTTTACAGCACGCTTATTTCTATTTTTAACGGAAATGAAAGAAAAAAATTAATTTGCATAGGATATAGCATACCAACTCATTCCAAAGGAAAAAATAATACTAGTTTTGCTCTGAGACAATCAAAAATTAATCAACGAAATTTTGTAAATTTCGATGTCTGTAGAGAATTATCTTTGTTACATTCCCGTAAACGACGAAGAACTCAAAAAATATTGGAAATACTTTTGTGTCTTTAAATTTTAATAACTAGAATGGTTTTTATAAAAGTATTTTAAAATATAGAATTAATTTTCTGCATATAGTTATATGAAACAATACACATTGAGAATGTTTAAGATATAATTATTATACAGGGTGTCTACAAATTAATTGGTCAATTTCGTAAGTTAAGAACTTCCGAAATATGAAATGAAATTAACTAGTTGAAAGTCACACTAGTGGTAATATTTCCGAAGTTTATTGATAGATGGCATTAGGTGTCATAACTGATGCTATCGCTTAGCGAGCGGAGGTGTTACTCAATGGCAAACACAATCACAAGATCTTTCACCGCATGATTTTGGTGTATGGAGTTTTGTAAAGGATCAAGTGTACAAGCCGCCTCTTCTTGCATCCATTCCTGAAATAAAATCAAAAATCTGCACTGCAATTAATTTGATCGACGGTAACATCATTTAGGAAAGTTATTTTGAAATATTACGTAAAAGAAAGAAAATTTCGCAGCAGAATAAGAAAATGTATTGTAGTGTACAATTCATGAATGTTACAGAGTATAATTTCTGTAATTGATTGTTTAAAAATGTACATTTAACAGATCGCAGTTAAAATTTAAAATTAAATCTAAACACTTGGAAATCGAAAGCGTCCAAAAAAATTAAATCTGCTTATAATTTTAATAAGCATTCATTTTCAAAAGTGTAGGCGCAAATGTTGTAAGTCAAACTTCAAAAAATAATTACTGAGTTCCACTTTTATGCACAATAGTCTATCCCGAATACTTTTTCAAAAAGAACTCTTTGAAAATTATTATTATTCATGGCTAGAGTAGCACAGTCCAGGTCCATTCCAACTGAGCGAAAAATGTCCACACCATGGATCGAACCTGGATATCTTGGGTTACCGTCGAATACTTTAGCTATTAAGCCATATTATTTAATGACATATTAATTAAGGAGAAAACAAAGTGAATTTTACCGTTTCAAAAAAGTGGTGCCAATCAAGAAATCTGAATTAAAAAAAGTAGCCCACTGGCAACACTGCTCATGATACTTCTGCGTCATACTTTTGTCAATTCAGTTTTGGAAGACACCCTATCCAATCAGGCTATTTTCTGATCAGCATAAACCTTGTATTTTATATTAAATCAACATGATATTGTTTAAATTTCAGTATAGCGGGATATTAAGATTTAAAAAGGCGAAATTGTTTTCTTTAGTTACTGTCGGATTTCGCTGTATGGTTGCAGCAAAAAATAATATTTTGTTTCAAATAATTTTGTGTTTATAAAATTTGTACTCTTGGATTCCTAAATTTATGACAAAAAATGGGTTACTTATGAAAGTGTCTTTCCGGCGAAGTGTCAAATATACAGATTTGAGCTTCATATAACACTTAAGTTTTGACTTTGTTTGGTTCTGAAAATATCTCTTTTTATCTTAATAAAAAATTTAAGTTCACCAAATAATATTTTGGAATACTTATGATAATGGATAAAAATTTTGAAGAGATATAATTCAAGAGTATTAAACAATCATTGATAATTATAATTTAAGTATCGATAATTATAATTTAAGTATACTAAATTAATATATTTTAATTTCAGGTAGCCCTCAGTGCTAGCTATACAGAGAATTTATCATTTGTTTGGTGGGCGACGTCTGTTTGGTGGCATCTATGAAAATTTAACATATCATAGAAGTCACCAAATGGATGGCGCTCACTGAATTCGCCTCAGAAATACACGCATGTCGCTTCAAGGAAATTTCGGTATGTATTTATATCTTTTTCATTTTTAGTGTTACCTCATATATAATATTTTTAATTTTTTCTATCATAATTTCAGATTGATCAGCCTCTTTTCGTTAGAATAAATGTAATAATACCTATAATTTTTTTCATCAGGTTATTTCCTTCTTAAATATCCTTCTTTTATATTTTCAACTAATAATTATTGGCTAAATAAATTTATTGGTGTTTTCGTCTTAAAATTAATTATTAGCCGTACATCTAATATACAGAAATAATAGGATTTCTATATCTAATCATATAAAAGCAAGAATATTACATAGCAACACTTTATCAAGGGCCGTCGATTTGAATCCTTTAATGAATTTGAAGAAGCATGTCAAGAGTTTTTCGATTCCAAGAAGCCGCCATGGTACTTCCAGCAAATCCGGAATCTGGGAAAACGATGGCAGAAATTCGTGGACTATGATGGTCTCTAATTTGAAGAATAGCCTTTGTTGCTTTCGTTGTTAATATGCGCATAAAATCACACTACTTGATGACTAGAGCTGATCAAAATAAATTTATCTACTGCAAGCCGGAAACGAGGATACCCTATGAAAAGCAACCTCTGTTGTTCCAGCCAGCGGATAGTGAGACAGGTATAACAAAGTTCATGTCCGGTTAACAATAAAAGGTGAAATTTATTTTTAAAATAAGTATATGTGTAATATATTGTTAAATAAGTTTTTCTATATTGGAAGGAAAATTTTTGATTTTAACATGTTCAACGTCTAAAGATAAAAAGGGAAAATTCCCTTTATTCCGGGAAAATGTTCGATTTCCACTCAAAATGGATGTTTCATTTAAAAGAGAAAAAAAATCACTTGTATATATATATATAGAATTCGTGTTACAGTTCATAATACACCCTTTTGATTTGTTACAACATGTAGGTATCCTTTTTAGAGCATTCAATAGCCAAATTCTAGTATTCATTGTTTCCCGGAATATAGTAGAATGACCAGGAAAAGGTCCCCTTAAATAAAGAAATTATGCACTAATTGGACAATGACAGATGAAGAGACATTTAATTCAGTTTCATTTTGCTCAGTTTTATCGTCCTTCCATGGAATGTGTATGCAGTAAGTTCTGTTATTTTCCCAATCACTTTAATCCTTGATAATTGGAGACGGGATTATAAAATAGTCATCTTTAACAGTCTTAAGTATTTTTTTTTTTATTTCAACGTGCAATCAAAGTGTTCTACTTCTATGTACAGGGTGCCCAGTAATTAACCAAAAATTTGAATTGCTTAGTAAAAGAGTTTGAGAAGAGATAAAAGAAAAATATTTACTTCACAAATAAGTACAATTATTCCGATTTAATGCACAAGATTTTCGAAGTGCTTCCCATTATTTGCAACAATATGGCAAAGCCTAAGATCAAAGTTGTCCAAAACTGAACGAATAGACTTGGCAGTGTGATGCCCGAAATTTCAGCAGAAATGACTTCTCGGAGCACATCTAATGAATGAGGAGGACTTCTGAACACATTGTCCTTCAAGTAGTTCCACAGAAAATAGTCCAGGGGTGTTCAAATAAGAAGAATAAGCAGGCCAATCAATCCCCTGCCCTGTTGCGTCAGCACAATTCATATCCAAAATTCTGTCATGGAAACGTTCCGCTAAAAGTTCAAAATTTTCTTTTATTCTGTGGGGCCTGGTGCCATCTTGCATAAACCAAAAACCATCAATACAGCTCATTCCGTGGCAATAAGGAATAAAACGTTGGTTCCTTGGCAATAATGAATAAATTGGGGTACTTTAAATGGGTGAAGTCCACTAGGGTTTGTTTGTTCTGGTTTCGTAAATTGTAAACCGCGCAGTGTTGAGCCACCAAATAATACCTCACAATGACGTACCAATAAACAGTTATTGAAATTTCAAAATTTCGGCTAATTACTGGGCACCCTGTATCTTATACTATCACAGATCACAGCCTTTTGGCGTCCTGGTGCATACTGCTGTCGTTCTCAAGACCATGCAATATAGTGAATATACCTAAAAAGTATAGAAATTTAGTCTCAAATTTTATTCGCGCGTAATACAACCGGGGCGAAGAAGAGCTTCTAAAATTCTCCTTTCGAAGTGCCACATTATCTACATTTAAGAAACTACCCCACTACCAACCTTCTAGTTTTCTATCTTCTTCCTGTTAAATCTACCAGTACAATGAGTTTTTTTAACATTTCATGGCTTTATAAGTGTGTTCATTTTAAAAGCTCTCATATTCCTTTAAAGCATTTTTGCTGTTTATATATTGTTTTAAATGTTTTTAAATAATAATAATCCAACGAGATTTAAATGGTGGGAAAAAAGAACCAAACATTTAAAAATAAATTTATATATAAGTACGAAATTTAAATATAAGTGCCAAAATTTAGTCTAAAATATTTGTACCACTTATAATATTTTTTCAATGAAGATAAAGTATGTGTAGTGTTCTCTCAAGAGACTGATGATTTAAGCAATCTAATCTGAGAAATAATATATGGGAACGTCCATTGTTACACTGTAAAACATTTGTGTAAGTTTACTCTGCATTATATGTGTAACCTCACACAAATTCTGGTGTAAACCATTCTAATATTTTAAAAACTCACATTATTGGAGTTTTCTTTCACAAAGATTGTGGAATTTCTGTGAAAACTTGTTTTGACCTTTCAACTTAGTCGCATACGTCACCTGAGATCTACTGAAGCGGATTTCATTCTACGTTGCAATCTTGCACTCACTCTGCGGTCTGTAATTCACCCACATGTCGAAGCAAGAATAACACGTGTTTGTTAAGATTTTAATGTTATTTTTCTTATTAAAAAAACTATCAAAAGTACGCATACGCCGTCGTCTTGTGTGATACATTGATGTTAGTCTAATTACAAGATTGGAGGGAAACACAAGATGTATTGTTTTATGGCTGACAAAACAAAGATCATTCCCAAAAATGGATATCATTAATAGACTCTCAAAGTACAGTAAGGTAGGAAAACATATAGTTAATTTATTTTTCAAAGTATTATATATATTCAATTTTTTATTTGTTAGTTTTTATCGCAAAAAATAATGTATAAATAACTATGTGTGTGAATTATATTTATTGTTGTAGATTATTCTGCAGAAAATAGACTATATTTTTATTTGAATAACAAAAAAAAAATATTTAATTATTATTATTTAATATATAAATATTTTAATAACTATAGGTGTAACTATTTTAATTACTATTTCTTATTATTTAAAGTGTTATACATTCAATTTTTCATTTTAATCGCTTTATTTCATCACGGTTTAAATTAAGCAAAATTTAAAGAATGTTGTTTTTTCTTCCTCTTATGAAAATGCATTTTATTTTAGTACAGTAACGTAGTACAGTAATCGTAAATAACCTTTTATAAAATCCATATTTACAATATGTAAGGTATCAGAAAATTATATACGCGAATTATACTTTGTAATAGTATATGTTGCAGAATTTTTTATAATTATTAGTAATAATAATTAAGTGAAAATAATTTGTTTATTATTTTTGTTAATATTATATAGTCGAGTGTTTTAGTTATTCTTTTTTATTACAGCATTTCATTACAAGTTAAATGAAGATTATTTTAAAAAATGATTTTTTAAGAATACATTTTGGTTTAGTATGGTATTTTAAATAAACTTTTATAAAATTCATATTTACACAGGAAATGTAAAGTAAGAAATTATATATATATAATACGTATGGGAATTATATGTCGTTGGAGAATAATCTGTAAAAATATAGCATATTTTTATTTCTGAATAAAGAAAGGATACAGTATTTTAATTATTGGTGTATTAATATTTAAGATTTTATTCTTATTAATATTGATAAATAAGTAAGCTTTTTAAATTATTATTTCTTATTAATTGAGGTAGCAATATATATTTTTACGCTTTTAAAATTTTACTTTTTTGTAAATATAACGAAAAAAGTATAAAAAGGAAACACGCAATACTTTTGATTAAAGTGAATATATATAATACTTTAAATAATTAATAATATGTTTTTTTATGGTATTGTACTTTGTGAGTTTATAATTTGTACAATGAGTGGCATTCATCCACTTTTAATAAAGATTCAGAAATACCAAAGCACTCAAAAAAAAAGAAAAAAAAAAAGAAAGAAAGAAAGAAAAAGAAAAAAAAATGGAGGAGGAGAAGGCGGGGGGGGGGGGGATGTAATTCTTTTGAAGTTCTATCCTATTTTATTCTTTCATGAGATTGATGCAAAAACTATATGAAAATACATATTCAGAAAACAAAAACTCTTCGGGAAATACAGAAAAAAAAGGGATCGCTGGGGCAGGGAGGAGGGGAGTGGAAAAGTTTAATTCCAGATGTTTATAAGTGTACTTTAGTACATATTTCTCATTTTAATTGACAAATTTTTCCTGCATCTATTAATGATCATCTGGTATTAAAATATTATTTACCTAAAATAATTTTTTTACAAAATAGTAACAACTTTTAAAAGCAAATAAATAAATAAATAAATAAATAAATAAATAAATAAAAAAAATTATTAAAAAAGTATAATAATAAACAAGCCTTTAAAAGCACACTTTTAATTTATTTTACTTCAATAAATATATATATATATATATATTAAATTTTGAAATTACAAATTTGGTGGGTTTTTTTTTTTTACTAAGACAATTTATAGAAAGAAACATTGTAAAATTGTAAATTTAACCCAGTTTTTAGGCAGTGTTGACAAATGAATAATGGATGCTGAAAACGTTAATCTAATAACGTGTAACATTCCTGGAAAGCTTACCCGTACTGACCTTACACACAATTACTGTGTAAGGTTAAATTTGAAATGTATATATATACATATATTTATTGAAGCGAAATAAATAAAAAATGTGCTTTTAAGGCTTGATTATTAATATTTACTATTTTTTATTAAAATGTGTTTTTAATATATATGTGACATTTTGACGGCAAGTAGTTTGTATTGTCGAAAAAAAATGAGGGTTTCCATTCCTACACAACACAGGTGGCAGCCGACTGGGTTTAAATTAATAAAGAAAAATGAAGAATTAACATAAGGCAGTCGCTTGAAACATTATTCACTTTATTTCCACACTCACGATTGAATCTAGGGAAGATGCTCACTCCTGCCATGGTAAAAAGAATAAAGTCTATTCTTCCTGTCACAATTAGTTTAAAAACACTCCATCTCTTGACTGCGTTCTAGTCTTAATCCGTTAACATCTAACATCTATCACCCATTACGATACCGTTGCTTCCTCATTCAACACACATAATAAACAGTATTCATCCAACATTTTACTACCTCCATCAAGCAATCACATTGAATATCCAGTCTGCTACGACTGCAATCCACTACGTTCACCTCTACATGCTAAAAGCTGAAAAACTTCTAAGCTCACAGCCCATCTACTCCTATATGCTATATCCTTCTCTCTGGTTCCCGCCATCCGTATTTA
Organism: Maratus speciosus; assembly: GCA_963932465.1. NCBI lineage: Eukaryota > Metazoa > Arthropoda > Arachnida > Araneae > Salticidae > Maratus > Maratus speciosus. The sequence continues at coordinate 542,873,945 of OZ010796.1, read as the reverse complement.
TACTCTGCTGAAAAGATTGTTCTAGAAAATTCTTATATCCTCGCACCAGCTATCTAAAGCATAAACAAATGTTATTTTAATAAACAAATTCCTAGTAGTTATTCAACTACCTTTTAACGTTTGTTTATCAACTACTTTTTTGGATCTCCATTTCCCATTCTAATTGGGACTCACCATCTTTTACAACTTCTCACTTGTTTTAGTAAATATCATAACTTTTCACTTATAAGTTATGTTCTCTTTTTCTTTAATAAATAATGAATCTTTCAATAAATAATATAATACTTTCAATTCATAATCATAATAATAAAATTCTCAACAGTATACTTGAATAATAGCAATAATAATACTTAATAACAATATTATATTCTAAGAAAATATCACAGATTGTTTACTTATTGACACGGAAAATAATGGTTGAGGATAAAAATAATACATAGCAATTAATAATTTTCTTATTTTTTACTTATATAAGAAAGTATTTTTGCCAGTCGAAACATTAAAAAAAAAATAATAATAATTCCAAAGTCCAAATAAATTTAACACTAAATATTTAGAAAGTGGACTCTCAACCAGTATTTCCTTACAATAATCTATCTCTCTGATACTCTTGATGAATAGACGTGCATTTGATAAGCTTAGAATTGGAAAATAAAGAAAATAAATAGGAATAAAAGATAATTTGTTTATGTACTAAATTTGCCATTGCTACACAATCACTACAAAATCTCATCACAATTATCAATTTTCTATGTTTATGTTATTATAATAATATTATCAATTCTTACTATTTTTGTAAACAAGTGGTAAAAAAGGGAATAAAATAAATATAGTTTATTTTGATATAAACTGGATATAGAATTAAAAATATTTAATTTTATTTTTCAACATCAATCTGAAAACTCCCAAAATCAAATACACATCCTATGCCTGCATAGATTGTCTACTTAATCCCAAAAACTCCCAAAAACAAGTAATATCCTCGTGGCGCCCCAAGGTCATACCTGGTAATGTTGAAAACTATTGATGAAAGGAAAAAAAATCTAAAGAATTATAATTAAAAATATTGCGAAAACATTTTGGGGAATTACGAATTTTCCATAATCCGGTTGCACATTCTAATCATTTCTATCATTCTCAAAAAAGTCCTGAGTAGTCAGATAATTTTCACAACTAGATGGTAATTCGTTATCATTCTTACATAAATTCAAAGTTTCACTACTCTCATTAACGGTTATTACATTATCATACTTATATAAATTCAAATTCTCATCATAATCAACTGTTACTTAATCATTCTCTTGTTGTACTTTATTCATATCTACAGTATGAAAATGAAGAGATTTCTCATTATGTATGGATATACTCTTATTTATAATTTTTCTTCCTTGTTTTACAGTACAATTTCTACAATCTATAGTTAAATTAAATTTAGAACATTTCCTTAAACCCAAAATAGCATACTCCAAATTAGTATTACACACTAAAAAGTTAACACATTTGGTAATTTTACCCACTTTTAGAGAAATTTTACATTTTTGATTTATTTTTAACACCCCTTTTGCCTGAACAATAATAACTGTAGGTATAGTTTCAATTTTAGCATTTAGTTCTTTAACAAATTTGAGGGGTAATATTGCCGTAGTGGATCCAGTGTGGGGACCATACATGGATCCAGGGTATAATTTACCATACATGGTAAATTATAACTATTGGTACATCCATACACAATTAGTTGTCAAATATTAGGAATAGTAGGAAGTGAATTCCTAGGAAGAGTATCAGAGTATGTTGCATCATTTCTAAATAAACACTCTTGTTCCCAATGATATGCATTATTTACACCTTTATTTGTACATATTCTACATGGTCTAGAAGGATATGGTTTCTGAAAGTAATTATTTTGAAAATTTCTAGACCCCTGATTTTGATACTGTCTTTGTGGAATCCAATTCCTAGGTGCATTATTGGGCCTACTTGGTTGAGTCCAAGGCCTAGGTGGTTGAAATTGTTGAAACTTTTGTCAAACTGGTTGCTGATTTACTGTTTGGTTTGAAATTTGAGGAGTGGAAACTTCAACAAATTGCTTAACAAGCCGGTACCATTCAGTGGTACTATTTGGAGGGTTTATATTAATATTATTTCTATACTCTGGTTTTAATCCATCTGTCAACCCTTGTATTAGAAGAGTCTCACAAAGATGGAGTTTCCTCCCAATTCCTACCTTTTTGTGAAAATAATTTTCTAAATTATCTAATTTATCTAATTTTAGAGTTGATAAATCAGAAAAATTTGGAACATTTAGTTCAATGAATTTTTCTATCAAGATTTTTGAAATCTGTTCATAACTAGTGCAATTAACACAATCATTGATATAGACTTTTAGTGCTTCACCCTTTAAATACTGTGGAATAGATTTAAATTTCCACTCTAAATCTTTATTTTCTCTAATACTCATATCATCATAATAATTTAACCAAGCCTGGATTTCCATTCCAGTACTAAGATCAAAATTGACTAATTTTGGTTCAGCCATTATATCAGTATTCATTAAAATAAAAGAAGCACTTCTATTCTCTTTAATACAACCTGACCTTAACAACATTTAAACTAATAGAGCTCTATTTTTCATAATAGATTAAGTACTCTTTCAGACTTTAATAATAAATAAATAAATAATTCTCATGACTTCATAATAATCTTTACAATAAATAAATAAATAAATAAATACTCTTCACGAAATAATAAATGAATAATAAATAAATCTCATAAATAAAGAATTCTCATACTTAATAATAAATAAATCTCAATAAATAACAAACAATAACAAAAATAATAACATAAGAAGTGTAAAAATATTTTGAAAAGAACTCACTCCAGTCATCTTGTCTCACAATCACCAGCACTATACATTGCTATTCACATTAGCCATGTAACTTTTTAACTTTCCGGCACTGATCTTTAGTAAATCTCATAAGCTATCGTGTACCAGTACCACTACACATTTGTAATTTTGGAGACACACTCGTTTTTATTGCCGTCACTTCTAAATCCTGTCGGACTTTTCTTTTCTCTGTGACATTTTGACGGCAAGTAGTTTGTATTGTCGAAAAAAAATGAGGGTTTCCATTCCTACACAACACAGGTGGCAGCCGACTGGGTTTAAAATAATAAAGAAAAATGGAGAATTAACATAAGGCAGTCTCTTGAAACATTATTCACTTTATTTCCACACTCACGATTGAATCTAGGGAAGATGCTCACTCCTGCCATGGTAAAAAGAATAAAGTCTATTCTTCCTGTCACAATTAGTTTAAAAACACTCCATCTCTTGACTGCAATCTAGTCTTAATCCGTTAACATCTAACATCTATCACCCATTACGATACCGTTGCTTCCTCATTCTACACACATAATAAACAGTATTCATCCAACATTTTACTACCTCCATCGAGCAATCACATTGAATATCCAGTCTGCTACGACTGCAATCCACTACGTTCACCTCTACATGCTAAAAACTGAAAAACTTCTAAGCTCACAGCCCATCTACTCCTATATGCTATATCCTTCTCTCTGGTTCCCGCCATCCGTATTTATACTCTGCTGAAAAGATTGTTCTAGAAAATTCTCATATCCTCGCACCAGCTATCTAAAGCATAAACAAATGTTAAAATCCGTAGTCGAGATTATGCAAAAATAACCCTTTTTTCCCTCTTCAGACGATAAAAGAAATGAATTTATGCCTGCGAAATTTTAATCTTTGAAATATTTTAATTACACCTGGATATTTTAAATAAAAGAATAAATTGAAATAAGTAGGTTTTTTCTTTAAGACAGAATAATATTTTAGCAGTTAAATAAAGATTTAAGGGGAATATGATATACCGGGATTTAATAGCAGAATTTAATAGGAATTTAAATAATAAAAGTTTTATTAAAGAAATATAAATAATCGAGCCATTTTTAGATTTACGCAATTTGGAATAAATATGAATTAAGATCTTAGAGATTAATAGACTAGGGTTTTAATTTAATAAGCCGGTATAATATACGGACTATTCTGAAAAAGGAAAATTTACATAAAATACTTTAAACTTGGCGCAAAAATTTAAATTTTGTAATATATATATATATATATATATTTTTTTGCATTTAAAAGCTGTTACTATTTTGTAAAAAAAATATTTTAGGTAAATAATATTTTAATACCAGATGATTATTAATAGGGGCAGGAAAAATTTAGCCATTCCATCAAAGCTGACTCCTACTGATGTGTAACCTTCCACACAATTACTGTGTAAGATTCCAGACAAATGTGGTGAAAACTTACACCTAATAATGGGTAACCTTCCAGGAAATTTAGATGAAACCTTACTCCTACTGATGTGTAACTTTACACACAATTCCTGTGAAAGTTTGCTGGCAATTGTGGTGTAACCTTACACAGAAATTTGTGAAATGTTTCACAATATTATGGTGTAACCTCACATAAGAGCTGTGTAATGTTACACCAGTTATATGAGTTAAATACCAACGTAAGATTGGAGGCAGCAATGCTGCCTCCCCTAATCAATCCAAATTTTGTTACTCTTGTGACCAGAGTGTCACAAGAGAAATTTAATATATACATGAGTAAAATGCTTTTTGTTACAACTTACATATATGTTTGTGTGTGAAACGCAGTGGTATTTAGTTGGTTATATCGATTTTTATCTTAATTATATTTTGTCATAGAATAATTGGTATTATATATGAAAATTTGCTCTAATTATCACAAGATTAACGAATGGACGTTCCCATATTATTTAAAATTTTTATTGATTAAGCATTTTATTGATTAATTATTGATTTATGCAGCAGTTATCGGGGTCTGCGAGGAGGTCTTCTGATAGAAGAATCCACAGTATGGAACCTTTTTCACCAATCACAAATTTGAAGAGATGCGAAGAGCCTATTCAAATATAGAAACCTTGATCTTAGAAGAACAATAAAAGGTAAAAAATAATTTGATTACTCATCATCGCCACAGTAGAATTTGGAATAACCTGTCAAATCGTATTACAAAATTTCATTTCACTGTTTTATGCATTTTTTCTTTCACTAACTTAACCATGAGTAAATTTTATTACACATGGATTTAAAAACAGTTAAAAAAAATGTTTCATCACTAGCTTAAAGGCGGTTAGGTCAACTTGGGGCAATTTTTAATTTGTTGATTTTTGTATTGTTTTTTCTCTGTATGTTTACATAATAAATTATAGGGTAAGGTGCCCTATTATCGTCTCCCAGTCACTTTTAGGCCTTTGAAATTTGTAATTTTCAATGAAAATCTACCGAATTTGGATTTTAAATAGACTAACTATCCACGATCGTAGAAACATAGGCAAATGTCGTAGAAAAATTTTAACAATGCGAAAAATTGTTTTTTGAAAAGTATCCAAAAAATGCAAAAGAAAAAAATGGTCCCAATTTCGTCCCCTCAAAAAATCCAATACGCCGAGGCTTAACTTATAACTAAATCAAAATTTATTTCTAAATGAGTAATTTATTTTACATTAAAGTAAGGCAAAAAGAAATGTACTAATTGTCAGTGGAAGAATAACATAACGAAACATTAGCCCTCCAAATATGAGGAAAAAATTGAAAAAGTCATGAAAAAGCATTCCTAATTTCGTCCCCGGGACGAAAATAAGAACTGCAAAATGGACGAAATTGGGACCACGCTACTTCCCAATGTGACAGAGTTTCAGTTACCATAAGATGATCTGAGCGGTCTAAAATTCACGGTATGCTACTGTCAGCATCTTACCAACGTAAAATACATGCAATGAATAAGAAATAAATACTTACAGTACAGTAAATAACCTTCTGCAAACAACGTAATAAGAACTCAGGTCTTTTAAAAATAGGAAATTCGCCTTCTTTAATTTATCTATGCATCTTGACGAACGAAACTTTCAACACTGAACCCTTTTACCTCTCGTCCCCTGTGCATTGCGTCATAAGTGGCGCCACTTAAGTAGAATTGGAGAAGCTAGGGGGACGAAATTGGGAGACGGGACGAAATATGGGCACTTTACCCTATGTGTTTCTTGGCCTATCAAAATCACAACAACAACAATAATAAATTAATTATTAGAATATGAGCCATAGAAAATGTCTCTTAAACTTTGTCGAACTATGTGTTATATATTATTTAGACTGTTGCGATACACTATTCAATAGCGTATAATTTATAAGCTGATATACCAAAATCCCTAGGCATTAAAATTTAAATTACAATCATTAAAAAGAAATACATAATTTCAAACATTTAATACACAATTTATAATTCTTTTAAATTATCTATTTTTATTAAAAATATGTTATTTGTTATAATATTATTTATTCATAGATGCATAATTATATGTCTAGACACTTAATTTACAGTCATGAAAAAATAATTATAAACATCTCCTCTTCTACCTTTGCAACAAATTTGTGTAGAAGAAAGTTAGTGGTACCAAACGATTGGAAGTGAAGTCTACTTTTAAATGATGTATATAAAATTTACTTAGGAGGCCATCTACTTAGAAAAACGAACACAGATTTTGTTTTTTCTTTCAACAGCAATAACCAAGTTTAACACCATACATAAATTCTACATAATTCAATGAGACTAAAATGTGTTTTACTATTTCATTAACATTTAATGTATTAACAAAATTTACAATATCTCGAGATATAATTTCCATATGTGTAAACATGATGTGTCAAAATATTCGCAATTAAGGGGTCTTGTACCTTTTAAACACGGCGAAAATTAACCAAAAAAATTCAAAGTTTGAATTAGTCTAACTTCAAAACCTTTTTATGTATAAAACATGAAATTTTGACTACTGATTAAACAGATTATGCTTTGTAATATGCTACTATTAGAAATGTATTACACTTTTATAGAATTCGTGTGCTGTTGAAATCAAATTAGCTCTTTTTTTTTTTTTTTTTTTAACTCCATACGTCGTTGCACGCATGATATCTTGAGAAAGTGTGCATAGATTATCATGATATTTGGTAAAGATACTAAACAAATACGTGTGTTTAAAATGATTTACTCTTAGGCCAAAAATATTTCATTAACTATATAAAAAATGTTTTTGTAAAAAAAAAAATCCAAATTTTACTATTTTAATGAATAAAAATATTCATAACTAAAAACATTACAATTGTAAATACTTAAAAGTAGATCATTTTAAACACACATATTTGTTTAGTGTCTTTACCAAATTTGATGACAAACCATATATACTTTCTCAAGATATGCACACAATGACTTATGGAGTAAAAAAAAAAGAGCTATTTTGATTTCAACAGTACACAAATTCGGTAAAAGGCTAATAAATTTCTAATGGTGTCATATTACAAAACACAATACGTTTAATCAATATCCAGAATTTCATGTTTATACATAAAAAGGTTTTGAAGATAGACTAATTCAAACTTTGAATTTTTTCTTTAATTTTCGTCGCGTTTAAAAGGTACAAGACACCTTTCATTAAATATTAAAAAAGAAAATACGATTTTTTTTTTTTTTTTTTTTTTTTTTTTTTACAAATAATAAGGTAAACAGCCCTCTTAAATATTCAGAATGGCTTTCTTGAAAATTACGGACTTGGCTTTCTGCGTAAATATGGCTAAAACAACATACATTTTCAATATGTAAAATATAATTATTATAGATGATGAAATGAATAACATAAAAGTGCGTAATTTCTCTCTTTTTTTTTCTTTTTTTTATAATTCCGGATATATACTTGCATACTTCTATTTTCTATATCTATCTTATTTAACCTCTTGAAATCCCCATTCCTATTGCAATTTAGGATTCACCCTTTTGATTTATTACAACATGTAGGTATCCTTCTCTAGATCATTCAATAGCCAAAGTCTAGCATTCATTTTTTCCCGGAATACAATAGAAAGATGAAGAAAAGGACCTTTAAATAAAGAAATTATTCTCTAATTGGACATTCACAACTGAAGAGATATTTAATTCAGTAAGTATTAAAAGAAAACTCTTTTATTATCATCTACGCCACGGATAAATATTGAGACTGATTATTTTTAACTAATATCGTTAAAATTAGATGCGCTTCGCTGTGATGTAGGAAGCTGAATGGGCAGCACAATATGAAAAGAAATACATTCTCAGTCTTTTCGACTATTATAAAGTTTAAAAGTTTAATTTTTCAAAGTCGATTTCAATGTCGTCGAACCTTAGAATTTTCAGAATGTATTTTAAGATTATTTTTATACTAAGCGTTACCAAATATAATGGTATTTTTTATATTTTACCATATTTGCTATATTTTCATGTTTTTATTAAAATATACTTTTCAAGAAAAAAGTTATTTTTATTTAATAACCCGAGTTCTATAAATGTGTTCTCTAAAAATACTCATATTATTCTATATACTTAAATAAAAAAGTGTGAAAATTAGTTTTAATCTTATTATTATGTATGATAACTCTAGGATAGATGGCCATAGCTTTTAAAGATTGAAATAAAATTCTTAGAATGCAAATACAAGGAATATTAATTTATATTTAAAATTTTTATACATATCCTCATAATATTTTGTTGAAAAAAATAATTAAAGATTGAGAATAAAAAGTGGGAAACAAAATTGAAATTAAAATGGTAGATTTAATGACCTTATTGTATATTTATTTATAAGTAAATTTATTTATTTTTAATGATAACAATTTACCTTTAAATTTTTTATAGTTATTGCTGATAACAGAATGCTTTTTTTTAATTGGTGCAAGGAAATGTTTTAGCTATAATATATTATATTCTTTGTAATATGAAAAGGGAAGTTTATTACTAAACTTATGGGGTTTTTTTTTTAAAGAAAATTTTAAATGATGCCAATGATGACTAACATAAATGTCACGATATTCGTCACAACACCAATGCTGAATATCGTGCCTGAAGAAATATGATGCAAATTCTCGTTCGTTATTCTGAGGCTTTCATTTATTATAGTCGAATAATATTGTGTTCAATCATAATTCGAAAACCACCCTGAAGAAAAATTTGAAATTGAGAATTCGCATAAAGCACGACATAATAAATATGAATCGATGAAAAAACTTGTATAGGTTGCAATTAATATTTTTTCGAATATTAATGATAGAATACATAATTCATATTATAAATGTTTTAAAATTAGAATATGAATGTTTTTATGTTTGGACTTTTTAGACTTATAACCACGCAAAAATTTCTCACTTCTAGGATTCCAATTTCAGGAGAACATTAATAAAAATGTGAAACTGTAATTTAACATTAGATGTTCTAAATTTTAAATGTTTTTAATTCAAAAACTTAACATCCAAATGAATTGAAATTTTGTTTCTAGGCATAAATTGAACCGAAAATATAAAACATATTGTCAAAATTGGGTATTGTCATTTAAAATAATGTTTTGTTTGGTTTTTATTTGTAGATAACCCTTAAGATATTTTATATAGATCACTTAAAAGTAGACTTTATTTCCAATTGTTTATACCAGTAACGTTCTTCTATTATAATTAGTTGCAGAGTTGATACAGGTTGTTTATTTATTTTTTTCTACGAATACACCTACCTGCTATACGCATTGTCCTGGAAAGTTTGCGGAAACATTTTTTTTTCCACTACATCCTTTCAAATATTTTCCTATACTGGAATGTATACACAATTCTACATTTTTTTTAATGACAAATTTTCTGTCGTAATTTTTTTTTTCATGAAATTGTTTATCCTTAAAATTAAATATATATATATATATTAATATATAAAAAATCTTTTACAAATCTGTGCATTATTTAAAAGTTTATTTCGGATATACAGAAGTTTAACTTATTGAAAAAAAAAATACTTGTTTAATAAAGAATACTATTTTGTATCATCCAGGCCAAGGATAAATATTGCGGCCGATTATTTTTTTAAGAACTAATATCGTTAAAATTAGATGTGTTTCGCTGTGTAGGAAGCTGAATGGGATGCACAATATGTAAGGAAATACATTCTGAGTCTTTTCGACTATTACAAATTATAAAAGTTTAATTTTTCAAAGTCGATGATGAAAAGGAATTACTGATGTACAACGATTACGTGATATACTAAGCTTTCCCTTTCTGAGACACGCATTACATTTTTTATTAGATGAATTAGAAAGTATGTTAAAACAGACTTGGTTTACTGTGTGAGTGAAAAAAACAGATTTTATGCACCTTCTAAATGGACTATCTCATTTTTTTTCCAAAATGAACGTGGCCTACGATGGTTGTGAACCCATCATATCATTCCTATAATAGGATATTTTACTTTAATAGTTTATACCTTCTAGAATATTTTATCTTACTGTGTTTATATTTCTAATAATTTCAAAAGTGACTAAAATTAGTGAACAGTTTATCTTTTTGAAAAACATACATATATATATATTTACTTTTTGATAATCCGTTTTTGTAATTTACCGATGCAATAATGTAATCATGCTACGATTTTAGCTTAATTTTAAAAATTTTCGGTTTTTAGATTTGACAAATATAATGTTTTATGGAAAATTTCATTTTATTTTGCATGGTTTTGCATTGCTGTGTTATTTAAATATATTGTGAAATATTAACATTATTTTAACACTTTGTATTTTTATATTTATATTGAAAATTTTCTTTCAATCTATAAATAGGGAAATTATCCTATCATTTTCACAAAAAAAAATTGTATTAATTAACCATTTGTCTTCAAAATCTGAATATTTAGTTTGTGTTGTAACTATGTCTGTGTTACAATTAGGATTTTCTAGAGGTAAACCTTCATAATTCCTAATTTACTGCTCCAAATTAGAGACGGGAAATAGAGTTACTTTTAGTTAAGAGGTTGCATCGTTCCAAATTGTGTTGCAAAATTTTCTTAATACTGTCTACAAGTCTTATATTGACAAGTTTTTGACAGAAGCAATTCTTACGAAAAAAAAAAAAAAAAAAAAAAAAAAAAAAAAAAAAAAAAAGACAATTGAGGAGGGGGGGGGGGGGGATTGAAGAAAAAAAAATTATTATCTTCGTCGATTCTCAAGATATCAAATTCCGTTAAATTTATTATAAATCTTCTTAATACTATCTACAAGTTTTATACTGACAAGTTTTTGATAGGACCAACTCTTAGCGCAAAAAAAGAAATAAAATAATAATTAAAAACAACAAACAAATGGGGGGGGGGGGATGAATAAGAAAAAAATTCTTAACTTCGTCAATTCACAAAATATCATATCCTTTTAAACGTATTATAAATCTTCCATGTACTATCTACGACTTTTATGTTGACAATTTTTCATAGAAACAACTCTCACTTGAAATAAAAATAAAATAAAAACGACAAACAAGGGTGAAGGGTGCAGAAGAAAAAAAATTACATCTTCAGCAAATCCGCTTAAATTTATTATAAATCTTCTTAATATTAACTACAGCTTTTATAATGACAAGTTTGTGATAGGACCAACTCTTACAGCAAAAACAAATTAAACAAAAAAAGAAGTTGGCGAAAAAATTATCGTAATAACATGATTCTGATAAAACCAGATCTTACAGAATAGTATAGTCAAATTAAAAACACGTCAAAAGAGGCCAGATAAAATTGTTAAATAGGTTTTATCTCTAATCTTGATTTAGTTTTTGTTGGCGAAATAAGTAGTTAAATTTGAAATCTACCTCCACATGTAGGCCGAGCTTGTGAGGATTTTTTTTTTTTTTTTTGTTTCACTTTTTATATGAAACTTTTCTTGTATTATTTTTTCAGAGTAACTCATAGTTTATGCATTTTATTTAAGAATGTTGTACTTAAATATTGTTTTTGTTATTGAAATTTCAAAACTATCTATTAATACAGATAAAAAACTAAACCCTTTTAAAGACCGAATTCCTGAGTATGTTTAGTTATTTTTATTTATTACATAATATTTTAATGATGTAGTTTAAATATATAAACCATCGAAATTATGAAATGTACATAATTTTACGTCTTTGAAATGTTGAACATCAGAATAACAGCCATCTCAAGTACCGTGCTATTTTTCAAGGTCACAGTAGTGAACATTATCCGTATTTTTAATTTTAACAATAAATTGTAACGCAAAAAGAGAAGTTCCTATTTTTTTTTCTCTTTTTGAAGTCCAACCTTTTCTTAAAAAGTTAAAAACACAACGTTTTAATTCAAAACGCAGAAATGTACATGGTATTTAAACATTTAATTCCATACAGTAATTAATAAAGATAAATCTCTTTCTTTTTCTACATTTTAGCTAACCACCATAGTGTGTATTGTATCAAGATATTTAGGATATATTATGATTTTCAGAATTACCAGAGTGTAAGTGGTCAGATTCCCAAGTGTTGGAAGAAGAATTAAGTATCCTTTCGCCATTCACTGATTATATTTAAAATTAAGGCTGCTCCAGATTTCCATACAAATTCAAACTTTGCTCAACATAATGTTAGAAGACTGGGAGAGGAAGAAAAAATTAGTCATTGACGAGATGAAGAGGATGACAGGGAAAAAGAGAGACTTGGGAAAAATAAAATTTAATTATTAGGACACAGCCTGGTACAACAAACGAAATGGGGTTGAAATTTTGGTAGGCTATCTCTGTTTGGTGATGCATGTGCTTAATATAAGAGGACACGGATCTCTAAACAGAGCCCGCTGACCAAAATAGATGCACTGAATGAAGATGCTCTACAGAAATTTCTGTAATTAGAAAAAGAAAATGATTTAGGTAACACTTTTATTATTCTAAATATACATTGTATTTATAATCTCAAATATTGTCTCGAAATACATATTACATACATGCTATTTTTAATGTTATTTTTAAAGTATGTCTGTTCATCAATTAATGGTTTATTATATCTTTCAGGATATTTAATTATAATGCTGTTACTTTTAACCGAATTAGTTGTCATTTTAAACCGAAGGATATTATCAATTCGACGGATATGTATTTTTTTATGTATGTTCACCAATTACTCCAAAACTAAGCGACCGATTCATATAATTTTATATGTTATATTAGATTTTTAGATTTATTTCTAAGAGGTACTTTCGAATTTGTCTCACTGAAATTCCATCAAAATTGGTTCAGTACGTTTTAAAAAAATTCGGAATACACTTAATTAAATTTTTTTATTACTTCATCTTCTAGTGATTTAGTGCAGAAATGTGAACCCTAATGAAAAAAAAATATATATGCAATTTTAAGTTTCTTAAATTTTGAACCTCTCAATAACGAACATCTCTCAAGTACTGTCCTTTTTTCACGGGACCATAAATGACATTTATTCGTATTTTTAAAATTTTAGCAATCGATTTTTACACGAAAATATATTTAGTAATACGTAGCATGATATTAAATAACATACGACATCCAATACAATTTTTGTATATACATAGCAGATACATGTTCATGTAATTTTAATACTCACGATACTTCTACGTCATACTTTTGTCAGTTCGGTTTTGGAAGACACCCTATCCAATTAGGCTTTTTTCTGATCAGCATAATCCTTGAATTTTCATATAAATCAACACGATATTGTTTAAATTTCAGAATACTGGGGTATTAAGATTTAAAAATACGAAAGTGTTTTCTTTAGTTACTTTTGGATTTCGTTGTATGGTTATAGCAAAAAATAATATTTTGTGTAAAATAATTTTGTGTTTGAAAAATTTGTGCTCTTGGATTTCTAAATTCATGACAAAAAATGGGTTACTTATGAAAGTGTCTTTCCGGCGAAGTGTCAAAGACACAGATTTGTGCTTCATATAACTCCAAGTTTTGACTTTGTTTGGTTCTAAAAATTTCTCTTCTGCTTAATAAAAATTTTATGTTCCCAAATAATATTTTGGAATATTTATGATAAAGGATAAAAATTTTGACGTGATATACTTCAAGCGTATTAAACAATCATTGATAATTATAATTTAGGTACGTTAAATTAATACCTTTTAATTTCAGGTAGCTCTCAGTGCCAGCTATACAGGGAATTAATGATTTTTATATTTATTGTTTGGTGGGCGACGTCTGTTTGGTGGCATCTATGAAAATTTAACATATCATAGAAGTCACCAAATGGATGCCGCTCACTGAATTCGCCTCAGAAATACACGCATGTCGCTTTAAGGAAATTTCGGTATGTATTTATAAATTTTTCATTTTTAGTGTTACCTAATATAATAATATTTTTAATTTTTTATATCAAAATTTCACATTGAATAACCTATTTTCGTTAGAATAAATGTAATTATACATATATTTTTTTATCAGGTTATTTTCATCTTAAATAATTTAATATTTTCAACTAATAATTATTGGCTAAATAAATTTATAGGAGTTTTCATCTTAAAAATAATTATTAACCGCACATTTATGCACACCGACAATACAAAAATCACCGGATTTCTATATCTTATCATATAATAAGAATATTAATCTGAAAGTCCATCAGTGCATATAGCGATTTGGAATTTTATCCGGTATCCTCTGATATGTTCCTCTACAACTGAATCATTGGAAAGAAGGTTCCATTCAAATAACAATGATGGTTAAATCTAAGGAGAAGATAATGTGGAACTGTAAAAAAATCCTGGTAAAATTCAATGAAATTAAATTTGCTTGAAGATTACATTTGTACATATGATGGGCTCACAACTATCGGAGACCAAGTCGATTCTGAAAAAAAAAAAAGAGATAGTCAATTTAGAGGGAGCATAAAATCTGTTTTATCCACTCCCACAGTAAAACAAGTCAGTAAACTGATGACTTATATGAAAAGGAAGGTTAAAACAGACTTGGTTTACTGTGTGAGTGAATAAGACAGATTTTATGCACCTTCTAAATGGACTATCTCATTTATTTCCAAAATGAACTTGGCCTACGATGGTTGTGAACCCCTCATGCAATACCTATAATAGGATATTTTACTTTAATAGTTTATACCTTCTAAAATATTTTATCTTACTGTTGTTATATTCCTAATAATTTCAAAAGTGACTAAAATTAGTGAACAGTTTATCTTTTTGAAAAATATACATATATATATATACATTTACTTTTTGATAATTCGCTTTTGTAATTTACCGGTGCAATATTGTAATCATGCTACGATTTTAGCTTAATTTTAAGAATTTTCGGATTTTAGATTTGACAAAGATAATGTTTTATGGAAAATTTCATTTTATTTTGTATGGTTTTACATTGCTGTGTTATTTAAATATATTGTGAAATATTAACATTATATTAATAACTGTGTAATCAGTGGTAAAATTGACATAAAAAAGTCACTGGTCCGCAGTCATCATCACTGGCCCGTTACATAAAAATCTATCCCTTTGAGTCCCCCCCCCCCCCCTCTCCTAGAATATAAAACAAACTTCCTTTGCAGTTATCCAAAAATTTCAGCATAATAAAATGTGAAATTATAATTTGCTAAAAATTAAACAGTATATAAAGAAAAACTATTTATTAATTAAATATTTTATTTCAGATTAATTATTTCAACTGACTACGGTTTAATGAATTTTTTATAGTGGTGTACCGAGTAGTATTTTGGCCGAGTAGCCGAGTACCGAGTACTCGGCCACTGACTACTTGGCCGAGTACCAAATAATTGTGTAATAAGGAACAAAAACGCTGATGTGCAAATAATGTGAGCTTAGGTGTACATATATATAATATACATATATAGTATATATTACTAATTAAACTTGAAATTTATTTGTGCACCTTTTAAAGACAATTTTTGACAATTCAAATCAGTAGCATTAAAACAGTAGCAAAAAAAGAAGAATTGACACATAACAAGTACAATTATTAACCAATATAAAAATAAAACATTCTTCAACCCTCCAACTTAATCCGATATCTGAAATCTGTCTATCAAAAATAAAAATGTTTATCGGTTACTGTAACAATTCATTGAATAATGCAAAACATTTCATATTGATTTTGTAACTGTACCTTATTTTCTTTTGAAGAAAAATAAAAAAGAGAAAATAAAAAGAGAGGTACAAAAAATATTACAGGCTTTCTTAACAGAAGACTTATGTAAAACTGACACTCTATTTGCATGGTGGGGGGGGGGGGGGGGAGGACTTTTCCGATTATGTGCAACCTTGCAAAAAAATTCTTATGTGCACCTTCAACCACTGTTTATTCTGAACGTATATTTTCAGAGGCAGGCCAAATTTATACTAGTAAAAGAAATGCTCTGTCTACTGATAATGTAGAACGTTTGGTGTTTTTGCACCATAATTTGAAATATAATAAATTTAGTTATTAATTTTTTTATTATATTTATTGTATTTTCAGTTTCTTTATCCAAAATAATAGTCTTTTCTTTTTTCCTATATATTTAAAATGAACTTATTTTTATTTGTATAAATGTGAAACTAAATTTTAATTTGGAATTATTTTATGAAGGTTTTTGTTCTTAACTTTTTCTATATTTTGTAGACATATTGTTAAATACCGAGTGAATAGTTTTATGAATTATTGCATATATTATACATTGATATTCGAATAACTTTTTACAGATCAGTTTTAAATTCATAAGCTTAAAAAATGAAATTCTTATAACTACTCGGTATTGGCCGAGTACTCGGCCAAAATTTCGCCGAGTACCGACCATTTACCGAGTACTCGGTACGGCTCTAATTTTTTATTTATTTATTTTTTTAAATAAAATAAAATTATGTGATTTGTGTTTGATTTCGGTTTTCTCAGGGACGGGAAAGTTTATGTTTATCTGTCAGAGAGGGGAGAAAAGTTACTGGTTCTGTGGATCACTAAATTTTTCAAATTAGTAGTGCGATTGAATTTTTGGTGGTCTCAGACTAGCGGACCACCAAGGATTTTGAATGCTGGTAATAAATCAAAAGTGGATCTTAATGGGAAATATAATTTTTTACACGCATTTATGAGGAAAAAAAATAAGAAATTCAGATATTATCGTCAATTTCAATGTCAACATATTTCATAGAACGTTTGAAAAATTTTAAGACTTTTCGTTTATGACACAACAAAAATTCAAACCATTAAAAATATAAAACAAAATTATAATATCTTTATAATAACTGCTAGGTTTTTCATAAAAAATACAAAAAAAAGTAAAATCTTTATGGTGAATGGCCCCACCAGTGGCCAAGAGGTTCTGCTCTCGAAGCTGGTAGACGGGAGGTGCTGGGTTCAATCCCAATCGCGCCCGTCGGCCTAATCGTTCGGAGTTTTCGTGGTTTTCTTCGAACCTTGGTTCTCCAAGCGTTAATACGGGTTAGGTTCCCTTAGAAAGACCTCCACGGAAGGCACTCCCCCCTTAGGGCCTATATCCCACGTGCAGATAATTTGCCGACATAAATACAACCAACCTTTATGGTGAATGCTAAATTTTTTTTATTATCACATTTATGAGTAACCTATAGTGTGAAAAAGTGAAAGTTTTAAAAGATTTCTTAAACTCGATTTCAGTTAATTTCATCTTTGAATAATTTTGTGTACAGACAAACATTTTGTTTAACATAAATGCTTATGACACTTTCTATGTAATTTTATTTATTAATATCTGTGTAATAAACCAAAAGTGGATCTTAATGGGAACGAATAATTTTTTACATGCATTTATGAGGAAAAAATAAGAAATTCTGATATTATCGTCAATTTCAACATATTTCATAGAATGTTTGAAAAATTTTAAGACATTTTGTTTATGACAACAAAAATTCAAACCATTAAAACTATAAAACAAAATTAAAATATCTTTATAACTGTCAGCTTTTTCATAAAAAAAAACCACAAAGAAAAAAGTAAAAGCTTAAACGCTGAATGCTAAAATTCCAAATATTGATTGTTTGTACTCATAAAGAAACTGGATCGCTAATGTTAAACCTATGGGAGCGTTCTTTTAAAATTTCTCACTTGCATATTAATAGTTTTAAATGATTTTTTTCTTGCTTAAAATAGCTGAGATTGAATTCAAACCAGGTTAGTGTTTACTTTTTCGATTTTGGTTGAAGATTTTTTTTTTTTTTTTTTTTTTTTTCACATTTACAAATTTGAAAAGAACGCTCCCATAGGTTTAACATTAGCTTGCAATTTTCTTTGTATTTGATATATATATACATATATACATTTTTGTATGAAACGACAAACAAATTTATTTTCTTCATTTGGCGCCCCCCTTCGCTTTTAGTTCTGGCCCCCGGAGCGCATTGTATCTATAGTTTTTATATTCCATTATAACGTAGTCTTTTTAAAGAAATTTTGTATTTGATAAATGTTCTCAACAAAAAAGAGCCAAATAAAGTTCTCGGATCGTAATTTCTGTAAAAACATTGTGGCAGAGTTTAAATGAAACGGAACAAAAGGCTAAAATATGTGTTTAGAAAAGAGAGAAACATTATAGACATACTTTTTTAACTTCAAGAACTTTTTAAAATTCTATACTTCCAGCAGGCTGCAAAATGGATGACCCTATATATACCCTGCAAATTAACCGAATGCGTTAATCCAAAGAGGAAAGCTCCCTTTTCCTTCACTTGACAGTCCGGCACACCCTTCTTGCCTTTTGAGGGGGAATAGCGTGCGGTGTGGGTTTCCACGGTTTCCACGGAGAGGGTTCATTGTCGTGGGGAACAATCGAATCGTTTCCGATGTGAATTTAGTCTAAAATGTTTATATCACTTATAATACTTTTCCAATGAAGATAAAGTATGTGTAGTGTTCTCTCAAGAGACTGATGATTTAAGCAATCTAATCTAAGAAATAATATATTATTTTAAATTTTTATTTATGCGTTTCTTTTAAGAATTTGAAATGTATATAAATTTTCTTTACAATACAATGATAATTTTGTTTTGGGGTGTTTTAATTTGATGGCTCAGTTTTCACATAATTTGTACACTTAATTGTTAAGCTTTAATTTTCTCTCTAAAAAAGCTAATAATTGTGTTATTTTTCCTTTTTTTTTTAATTCCAGTTTTACGCACCATTATTTTCCCCTCTTTATATATCTATTGGAATTGCTCTCAGCAAACCTGGATTACTGATTTAAGCAGCAGTTATTGGGGTCTGCGAGGAGGTCTTCTGATAGAAGAATCCACAGTATCGAACCTTTAGTATTGAAACCTTGATCAGAGAAGAACAATAAAAGGTAAAAAATAATTTAATTTCTTATCATAGTCACAGTAGAATTTGGAATAACCTGTCAAATCGTATTACAAAATTTCATTTCACTGTTTTATGCATTTTTTCTTTCACTAACTAAACCATGAGTAAATTTTATTACACATGGATTTAAAAACAGTTTTAAAAAATGTTTCATCACTAGCTTAAAGGCGGTTAGGTCACCTTGGGGCAATTTTTAATTTGATGATTTTTGTATTGTTTCTTCTCTGTATGTTTACATAATGAATTATAGGGTAAGGCGCCCTATTTTCGTCCCCGAGTCACTTTTAGGCCTTTGGAACTTGCAATTTTCAGTGAAAATCTACCGAATTTGGATTTTACATAGACTAACTATCCACGCACATAGAAACATAGGCAAATGCCGTAGAAAAAATTTTAACAATGCCAAAAATTGTTTTTTCAAAAGTATCTAAAAAATGCAAAAGAAAAAAAAAATGGTCCCAATGTCGTCCCCTCAAAAAATCCAATACGCCAAGGCTTAACTTATAACTAAATCAAAATTTATTTCTAAATGAGTAAGTAATTTAATTTACATTAAAGTAAGGCAAAAAGAAATGTACTAATTACAGAGGAAGAATAACATAACGAAACATTAGCCATCCAAACATGAGGAAAAAATTGAAAAAAAGTCATGAAAAAGCATTCCTAATTTCGTCCCCGGGACGAAAATAAGAACTGCAAAGTGTATGAAATTGGGACCACGCTACTTCCCAATATGACAGTTTGAGTTACCATAAGATGATCTGATCGTCCTAAAAGTCACTGTATGCTACTGTCAGCATCTTACCAACGCAAAATACATGCAATGAATAAGAAATAAATACTTACAGTACAGTAAATAACGTTCTACAAACGACATAATAAGAACTCGGGTCTTCTAATAATAGGACATTCGCCGTCTTTAATTTATCTATTACCTCCTGTCCTCTGTGCCTTGCGTCATAAGTGGCGCCACTTTCGCAGAAACGGAGAAGCTAAGGGGGATGAATTTAGGAGAGGGTACGAAAGATGGGCACTTTACCCTATGTGTTTCTCGGCCTATCAAAACCACAACGACAACAATAATAAATTAATTATTAGAATATGAGCCATAGAAAATGTCTCTTAAACTTTGTCTAACTCTGTGTTATATATTATTTAGACTGTTGCGATACTCTATTCAATAACGTATAATTTATAAGCTGATATAGCAAAATCCCTAGGCATTAAAATTTAAATTACAGTCATTAAAAAGAAATACATAATTTCAAACATTTAATACAGAATTTATTATTCTTTTAAATTATCTATTTTTATTAAAAATATGTTGTTTGTTATAATATTATTTATTCATAGATGCATAATTATATGTCTAGACACTTAATTTACAGTCGTGAAAAAAAAAAATTATAAACACCTCCTCTTCTAACTTTGCAACAAAATAGCGTAGAAGAAAGTTAGTGATACCAAACGACTGGAAGTAAAATCTACTTTTAAATGATGTATATAAAATCTACTTAGGAGGCCATCTACGTAGAAAAACGAACACACACTCTAAAATTGGGAGGAGTGAAAAGTTCACTCATTGAAAGAGTGGCAGGCATTTGCACTCTGTTTGGAATGCATTTCGTAAAAATACACTCCTTAAAGAGTGGAATTTTCCACTCTCTAGAAAGGAGTGAAATATCTCACTCCGTCATCGAGAGTGAATTAGTCACTCCTGAAAGAGTGACTTACGTATGCATTGCTTATTACCCAATCAGAACATCAAGGCGACATTGCCCTTGTAAGATAAAAAAAATGATCACTTTTTTGTCCGCCATCTTAGGATTAACAGATTAGAATATCATTAAAATGACTCTTTATGGAACACATAAGGTAAGTCTTATTTAATTTTAACCATTTATTCTTGTAGATAGATGATTATGAGCTAAATAGTTGTACGTTGTATAGAAAAAGATTGATCGTGGAGTGTTCTCCTGAATTTTATTCCTTGAAAACTGATTGTCTATTATATTTCTTCATGTAGCGGTTTGAAATATAAAGTAAACTCTGTCTAAGGCGAAATCGATCGGGATCGAGGAAATTTTCCATAGTAGACAATATTCCGCCTTAGACAAATTTTACTTTATGTATATGGATTCGCAGGGACTTGAAAATCTTCCCGAGATAGACAGGTTTCCGTCTTACACAGAGTATGCCTCACAGAGAGTTTACTGTAATTGTTTTAACAATTGAATAGCACATAATGCTTAGCAAAAAATAATCAAAATTTCATTAGTTCAGCCAATGTGAATAATAAAAAAAAAATGAGTGTAAATATATTTTATTCTTCCCATTCAGTACTGGGATCATACTTTGCCAACGATTGAAAAAAAAAGTTTTATCTGTTTCGTTTGCAAGGCTGACTCAGAAGATCTGGATATTTTCAATTCATCGCAGACATGATGAAAACGTTATAATTTGCCGTTCTATGAGATTTTTTTTTGTTGTTGTTTATTACTGATTTCTAAAGGCGACAACTTGGACTTAGAGTATACATTAAGAGTATTTATCATCATTATTACTGTTTCGGAGTTAAATATGATATTTAATGATTATGACATTACGAAACGGTTGGTATATTATTTTTTTTTATTATTGTATTTAAGCATTTTTTTACGGTTCATAATTTTAAAATTTCGAGACTGAGTATAATGAAAAAAATTAATTGTAGACATTCTGCAACTGTTATTAAATTTCCTTATATTTTAAATGCATTTTCTACGTTTTTGATACACTTAATTTTTGGCACTAAAAAATAAAACGTGATATTTAAGCATTGAAATAAAGTGTTTTTATGCCTGTTTTGAAGTTTATCGATAAGACTGCTTTAGTATATTTTTTTTTAAGTTCATATTTATTACATAATGTAGGACTGAATACTTTTTAAAGAAATTAATAACTACCTGTTTACATCAAAATGTTTTTCAAACAATAAGAACATTTCATATCAAGTCATTTACTTTATTTTTATTAAAATTCATACGGATACAAATAAATGTAATGTGTTTATTTTTATATTTATTTTTTTTCTATTTTCTAGGCCAATCTTTTCCTATAAGACAAATAAAATATATTTTGCTCATATTCACAAAATACAATATCTACAGGAATGAAAAAAATTAAATTAAATGTGGCTTACCGAATCGTTTCATTAATAAGTACTGTATTAATTCCATTTTTCAGCAATAATGGTCGAAAATTAGAAATCATGATTAAGTTAAGGAGCATGCTTAAAAGAAATATATGTACATATTCCAGAGAACTTAAAATTTAGACTCCATGATCACATTAACACAAAAACAAATCACAGCCGATGAAAAAAAAATTACACATTCTTAATATTTAAATCATGCTTAGAACTAACTCATTTAAAAAAGATGCGAGTTTATAAACATCGTTTTATAAGTGAACAAATTATAAATATTTTATAACATTTTTATAACAATATTTTATAACAATAACATTTTTACATTGCTATTTTTGGGACTTTGCAAAAATAGCAATAATTCACGTAAAAAGTACGGTAAAAATGGTAGAAATTTATATTTAAAACAAAAATTAAAATGAAATCAAGCATTGTTAAACGTATAACATCCACCTATTAAATAGTTATTTAGGATAGATGTGCCAGTAATGGACACCCCTTGATGTTTTTTGTTCATACAAAAATAACTAATAAATATTTAACTTTAATTAATTTTTTTGTAATTCCCCCTTGCATGTTTTATAAAACTGGGTTATGTTGACACTTTTAATCAAACCAATAAGGAAGCAGAAAATAATGTTTCAAAGTTTCGTTGTTTTTCTGTGAAAATCTTAATGAAGTGGCTAAGAGCTGGCTTCGTTTAATTAATTTATATATTATTTATTTTCTTGCAAAATTTGAATGTTTTTGTTTGAGTAGCAATAAAAAAACTTAGAATCTTATATACTAAAGGCCATTTATAAAATTTCATTTATTTTTAAAGTTTTAAGAGGGGGTGCCCATTACTGCGATGGTTAATTATTCATTTTCCTGTAATGGACACCCATGTAGACACTGCTAAAAATGCAATTTCAATAATGTTTATAGTGCATAAAATATTTTGGCTTAACTGCAAAGCTAAATAATCAAATTTAATTTTTAAATTATACTTACCAAAATGTAATAACACCAAAACTTTTATAAATAGGTGCTGTTAAGTTATTTTATGTGATTAATAAAATTTCAATATCTTATTCTTTTTTTTATGTATATGTACCTTGCATATTTTATAATCTAGAAATTAAACCAGCCAGGAAGCAGAAAATATTGTTTAATAGTACAGTCAAAGAAGGGCTCATAGGGCTTCATTCCTCACTGTTTAAATAAAAACAATTAAATTACAGAAGCTATTAAAAATCTGTTTTCTGTCTTAAATGTTTCCTTATTAACCTCTGACAAAAAAAAGAAAAAAAAAAGGAATATTAAAGTTATAGATAATATTCATGAAACTAGTAAATCTGCAGATCAGTGACCTCAAACATCAGTTCTACAGTTTTATTTTGAAATTATTTTATTTAGTATTTAAAATATTTAACTCATAATATCATTTCTTTCATATTTGTAATATTAATTATTATAAATGCTATATCAGGTAGTCTCTGAAATATTTATATTCCTTATAATTGTTAAAAAATAGTGAGACCAAACTAAACACTAATAATATTCCAAAACTTTTTTGTTAATTACCTTTTGAAATCCCCCACTGTTTCAATAATTTGATAGCTGTAATTACCTATTTAGTATTTTAAACTATCCATCTAAAATAATTAAAACATCGATCTTCTGATAATTAAAATAATGGATGTAAACAGTAAATGATTATCACAAATATTTATTAATTACTGGTATCCTAATTGTTTAATTTATTTGAAAATAACTATTTTGTTTCATTAGTGTGTATTCATTAAATTCTGGTCCTAAATACAGTTATAAAAGCAATTACTTTATACGGGGTGTCTATTACTGGGCATTTGAGTGTTTTGATATATTTCTGTTATTTAAAATTAAATTTTGATTCATATTGGGAAATGGGACTATAAGAATGGTTAACTATTGTTGATAGGTTAATATAATATTGAAAAAACTGGAATATAATAATTATAACTAAAAATAAAAAATTATTTTAAAAGAAATTCCTTAAGGGTGTCCATTACTGGCACATCTACCCTATAAAACTCTAAAAGAAATTTCTTTATAAGGCATGCAATAAAAGCAAACACAAAGGATAAGATTGGAATAAAATATACAGTTTATTTCTGTCAGTAATCTAATTTAAATTCACGTGTAACTTTAACTGAATTTTCCCTTAAAAGTTCAATTAATGTTTCAAACTATGAATTAAATAAATATTGCTAGTAAAGTATTTTATTCCAATCTTTACCGCGCTTGTGTCCATTTTCATTGCATGCTGTAAAATATGTGATTATTTTAAAACCAACAAAAAAGCAAAAAAAAAAAAAACTTGACTCCATAAAAAATGAACATTCACTCCTATGAAAGAGTGACTATTCACTACTACCAGGGGGGAAAAACCGCACTCCTTTTGCAAGAGTGAATAGTCACTCCTCCGAAAGAGTGGTTATCCACCTCTGTTTAAAGTGAATAGTCACTTCCCAGGAGTGACTATTCACTTCTTCACGGAGTCAAAAATTTCACTTTTGCTCAGAGTGAATAGTCACTCTAAAGAGGTTGGGCATATTTTGACTCGGCGAAAGAGTGACTATTCACTCTGTAGGTGTGAATAGTCCCTCCTTTTTATTTAGAGTGCAGACTTTGTTTTTTCTTTCAACAACAATAACCAAGTTTGACACCATACATAAATTCTACACCATTCAATGAGACTAAAATGTGTTTTACTATTTTATTAACAAAATTTAAAATATCTCGAGATATAATTTCCATATGTGTAAACATGATGTGTCAAACTATTTGCAAATAACAGGCTTTCATTTAATATTAAAAAAGAAAAAAAAATATTTATTTATTTATTTATTTATTTTTTACAAATATTAAGGTAAACAGCCCTCCTTAAATATTCAGAATGGCTTTCTTGAATATATTTTAAATACAGACTTGCCTTTCTGTATATATATGGCTAAAACAACATACATTTTCAATATGTAAAATATAATTATTATAGATGATGAAATGAATAACATAACTGTGCGTAGTTTCTCTTTTTTTTCTTTGCTTTTCTTCTCGTTATAATATACTTGTATACGTCTATTTTCTATATCTATCTTATTTAACCTCTTGAAATCTCCATTCCTATTGCAATTTAGGATTCACCCTTTTGATTTATTACAACATGTAGGTATCCTTCTCTAGATCATTCAATAGCCAAAGTCTAGCATTCATTTTTTCCCGGAATACAATAGAATGATGAGGAAAAGGCCCTTTAAATACGGAAACTATACTCTAATTGGACATTCACAATTGAAGAGATATTTAATTCAGTAAGTATTTAAAGAACTTTTTAAAACACCATAAAAAACATGGTGTTTTTATGATTTTATGTACTGGTTTTTATGTTTTTCTATGGTGTTTTAAGAAGTCCTTTTAATACTTATTGGTTCACACCAGTTTCAACATATTTGCTTTTATATTTAATTCAGTTTCATTTTCTTTTAGGTTCGGATGTGGATGTTAGTAAGATATGTTCATTTTCCAAGCACTCCAGTCTGTGATAAGCCGAATCGTGCTTTTTACCATCTTCAAATTTACTTAGCCATTATTCTGCCTGGATCTGCTATCAAGGTGTTGTCTTTCTATGTTTTTATACAGTCATAGAAGGACACCCTTTGATATGCCGATACATACAGATATCCTTCTGAAGAACAAATAATGGCCGAAGTCTATAGCAATCTCCGTTTCCTAGAATACAGTCTTGGGACAGAAATGAACAATATAAAAACCAGAAAATGCAGCAACTCCACAATGGATTGCTGAAAAGAATATTTAGCTCATCCTTCCATGGAATGTGTATGCAGTAAGTGCTGTTATTTTCCCAATCAGTTTCATCTTTGATCAGGAGTTGGAATTATAAAATAATCATCTTTAACAGTTTTCACTATTTTTTTTATGTAAATGTGCAATCTAAGTGTTGTTGTCCTATGTATCTTATACGATCACAGAACACACCCCTTTGGCGTTAGGGAGAATGCTGGCTATTGTTCTCAAGACCAAGCACTATAGCGATTATACATAAAAATATGGAAATGTAGTCTCAAATTTTATTCGCTCGCAATACAACCGGGGGAAAGAATAACTTCTAAAATTCTCTTTTCGAAGAGCCACAGTAACTACATTTAACAGAGTGCCTCACTACCAACCTTCTTGTTTTGCAATTTCTTCCAGTTAAATCTGCATCTACAATAAGGTTTTTAACATTTCATGCGGCTTTATAATTGTGTTCATTTTAAAAGTTCTTATATTCATTTAAAGCAATTTTGCTGTTTCTATATTTTTAAAAAATGTTTTTAAATAATAATAGTCTAACAAGATTTAGCAAGCGGGAAAAAATAAACCAGAAACTTAAATGTAAATTTAGTAGTTAGATATTTTGATTAACGCAGGAATCATACTTTTAAATCTTTTATGGTATAAAGAATTATCAGTAATTTGATTTTTGCTGAGAATTTTTACAAAGGATTTCAGAAGAATATGTCCCGGATTTAATCGAATTTTACTTATCATGAAAACTTATTTAAAGAGATTTTTTCGCTGACGCGAAACAGATAAAGTACCAGCTAATATGTACCTAAATTTAGTCTAAAATGTTTATACAACTTGTGATTATTTGCAACGAAGATAAAGAATGTATATGATTCTCTCGATGGACTGATGATTTAAGCAAAATCTTATCTAAGAAATAATATATTATTTTAAAATGATAGTTATGGAAGTTTCTTTTAAGAATTTTAAATGTAAATAAAATTTCTTTACGATTCAATTATGAATATTTTTTCGAGTCTTTTATTTTGATGACTCAGTTTTCACATAATTTGTACACGTAATTGTTAAACTTTAATCTTCTTTCTAAAAAAGCTATAATAGAATAAAAAATAAGGACAATATTCAATAAAAACAAGAAAAATAATTGTATTATTTTTCCTGTTTTTATTCCAGTTTGACCCACCAGTATTTTTTACATTTTTTACATATATGTGAATATCCCTCAGCCAACCTCGATTACTGATTTAAGCAGCAGTGATCGGGGTTTGCGAGGGTGTCAAAAAAAAAAAAAAGTTTCATCACTTGCAAAAAGGAAGTTAGGTCACCTTGGGACTCTTTTTATTTTTATGAATTTTGTATTTTTTCTTCTCTGTATTTTTACATAAAAAATTATATGTGTTTCTTGGCCTAGCAAAACAATAATAACAACAATAATAATAATTAATTTATTATTAGAATTTGAACCTTAGAATATGTCTGTTAAAATTTCTCTAAGTATGTGTTATATATTATTTACACTGTTGCGATACACTATTCAGTAACGTATATGACTTATAAGCTGATATATGAAAATCACGAGCCAATAAAATTTAAATTACAATCATTAAAACGAAATACATTAATTCAAACATTTACTACAAAATCTATAATTCTTTTAAATTATCTATTTTTATAAAAAAATTGTTGCTTGTTATAATATTATTTATTCATAGAAGCATAATTATAGTTATAGAAACTTAACGTACAGTCGTGGAAAAAAATAGTAAAACCCACTTCTAACTCTGCAACAAATTCGTGTAGAAGAAAGTTACCGTAATTTTCGGAAGAAACGCCGCGGCGTTTACGTGCTTTAAATTAAAATTTCAAGCGATGCGGCGTTTCTACCGATGCGGCGTTTACGCGCATTTTTTTTTTTTTTTTTCACTCCCAAAGATGAGAAATCTCCTTTTAATGAAATTTTAAAATAATGTGGACGAACCGAAATTTTCAGACCCAGGCGAACGAAATATATTGGCCCTGCCTGAACATTTTTCTCAATGCTTTTTCACTGAACATGTCCGTTATTTTGCGCTGCTTCATCAATTAAGATTTTTCGACAATAACCTTCTCCTGTATTCCATAAACGGACACCAGTTCCTCTCCTGTAACGACGTTCCGCTGCTCCAATCCTTTGCTAATAAACTGATAATAACATCTAATAAATTGAGCACTTTTTCTCTCAAATTTCCCCCTTTTCTTTTTCTCCCCCCTCTCCAATTTTCAACAAATTTCATTTTTCGAGAAAGTTTCGTTACTGATTTCCTAAGCTTTGTAAATTAAAATATAAACGACTTATTTTGGATGGTATGCTTTTGTATTTTGTATATATATTTTTTTAATCTTTAGTTAAAAAGGGGAAAAATCTATTCACGGTTTCTTTCTGCATAGCAAAACATAATCCACCTAACGTTGATGATCCGATTGTGTAAACATTGATTCTGATTTCACGGAGCGAAATGAATAAACGAAAACAAACCGCAAATGTTACTTTTTCTGGGCAGTTTCTATAAAGTGGGCAGCCGTTCTAACTTTCTAATAACTGGTTATATTTTAATAAAAATTTGTTACGCAGCCTAATTTAGTATTATTTCAACTTGCTGAAAATTTGAAAGAAATCGGTCAATTTACATAGGAGATAAGGATTATTATTTTTTTTTTTTTTTCTAACAGTAAGGATTATAAGAGTTTCGGTTTTCATTCTTTTTCTTTTTTATTTGCTTGCATCTCAATATTTTTTTTCTGCACTTAAGCAACGCAAACTTGTTGACACATTCAAGAAGCCCTTTTTATATTTAAAAGAATAGAATTTGAATAGTTTTTTCTCGCGCAAAAAATGAGAAAAAAAATTAATAGTTTTGAGTCATCAGGGCTTTTTAAAAAGCCATCTGGAAAAGCATTATGGAAAAACAGATCGTAAGATCATTTTGCCGAAACTAGTGGAATGAAAAGAGTATGAATATCTTTGTTCTTTAAAACATGTTAGAAGAGTGGAGAGGTTTTCGATCCGGTTTTAAGAATTCCAAATTTATAATACTTTTATTTTATATAAAAATTAAAAAAAGAAGTTGGTTAGCAAAACGTCCGGATTTTGGAGAATTTCGGATGTCCGGATTTTAGACTTTGTACTGTATCTTGCATTTAAGAAACAGCACAGTGCTGGTAAGTATATTTTTTTCCTTTTTAGTTATCATTTCGTGTGTCTTTTAAAACAAAATCTTCTAATTGAAATCTATATTTATTCCTTTGAGTTTGTGACAACTAAAATGTTCCAAACAGAGCGATAGAAGAAGGTGGGGAGGGGGAGAAGATAGTTTTAGGACCGCACGTGATGTCTTTTCGTTGCAGTTAGCATAATGTTTATAATCCTTATCGCTCCACGTGCAGAGAAATAATAAAAGTAGGTCGTCATGAAATTTCTTGCAGATAGACCGATAGGAATTAAATAAAAAGTTTGTTTTTGAGAACTTTGTTTTTATTATAAAACACGCATACACACATAAATAACGGCTGCATTCATTATAAATCATTTTTAATATTAGTAGCATAAAATTATTGGTGCATTTATTAATTTTTTACGAAACCGAATAGCGTTTTCCAGTTTTTGATAAGGGAAAAAACAAACATTTAGAAAATGATAAAAGTTGATTTTTCGAGCTGAATTTCCGGATGAGACAGCTCGGGGAAGGTCATCATTAAATAGCAATAGCTTATAATTTAAGCTACAATACATTTATCGAAAACGGAAAAACGTATTCAATTTCAAATCACTTTGATAGATATGCCAGCAGATTCCACGCTTTTCCGTTTTAAATTACCGGACCTCGATGAATTATTTATTGAGCGAGTTTGCTTTTTTTTTTTTTTTTTTTTTTTTTTTGAAAAAAAGAAAAAAATCCCGCCTCCATTCCTGATCTACAGATTCTTTTAGAAATGATTAAAAAGATAAATTTTATATCTTATTCAATTGATGAAATAGGATGTGATAACGTTATTTTATTTGTACGTAGTGGTAAATATTAAAATTAATACGTTTATTATCTATTTGTAAATAATTTTAATATATGGCACGTGAAAATAAATGTCATTTTATTCCGTTCAAACACGTTTTTTAAGATACTTGAGTTAAAGTTGAGTCTGCTAAAACCCAATCTTAAGATTTTCGACTTAGGAATGTTCTCGTTCATATAACGCTTTTCAATGTATAGAAAAGTTCCAAGACAAATTCCGGTTCGTCCCATTCAATGGCTTTTAGGAAATTTATTTGGCAACACTAGTGAATAATTTCGGAGAGTGAACTGCCGTATTCTGTTTAGCATGTCAATCGCGATTACCGCGGAAATTTCACCTGCGGCGTTTACGACCATTTCTTTATTTTTTTTGTGGGAATTTTCGCGATGCGGCGTTTACGCCGCTGCGGCGTTTCTTCCAGAAATTACGGTACTGGACAAATGATCGGAAATAAAGTATACTTTTAAATAATATATATATAATTTATTTAGGGGGCATCTACGTAAAAATCTCATAAATTAATAAATTAAACTTTATATTGCAGGAAATGTAAAACATGCCTCGCTACCAATTTCCCCTATATTCTTATTAAATTCAAGAGGTGAAAAAATATCACTAGTGTAAGTTTAATGATTCATTGTATAATGTAACAGATTAAGAAAAATCTTTCATAGTTAAATTAGAAAATATTAAATTTCGTGCGGATAGCAACATATTTTTCTCCACTTACTTAGGTGTGGGTAGCGCTTTCAGACACTTTTTTATTAAATGATACTTCAATTAAATTATTATTTTTTTCTTTTTTGCGATATGTTTATGTAATGAATGCACTATTTTGCTTAAATATTGGATTAACTAATAATAATAATAATATGTCATATATAAAATGTTTAATTAAAGCTGTCTTAATATGCTTCAGATGTCATTTATGCGGTTGCAATACACTATTCTGTAACGAAGGAGATGAAAATTTGACATTTGACTTTTCTGTGTAATCTAACCCAAAGTAATTTTTGGTATGATCTTAATTTTTTTGAAAAATAAATACTTTTACTGTGATTTTTGTAATTAATTTCTACTTGTACGTTTACTATATTTTCTTTAAGATTTCATTTGTACATAATAACTATTATAGAATATCTTATTTTGTTAATTTATACGTTATAGATTCTCTTATCTTAGTATGGTTATTTTTTTAATATTTTCAAAACTGACTAAATTTAAAGATAAGTCTATGTTCATGAATAACTTATTATTAATATTTTTCACTCCTTTTTTTCATAACATTACTATTCTAGTAATTTAAAGATTCAATAATGTAATTATACTACAAAGTTAAGCTTAATTTTAACTATTTCCAGTTATTTGTCTATGATGAGAAATATCATACAAACTCATAACAAATGAAGGAACAATAGTTTGCTCTGAGACAAATAAAATTTAATCAATAAATTTTGCACCGTAAACGAACGCGAATTTATCAGATAATATCTGAAATATTTGTGTGTCTTTATATTTTTAAATAATTAGAATATGAATTTAAAATCAATCTTTTATAATTCCTTGATGATAAATTTTTCGGTATGTTTTAAATTCCAGTGAATTTTTGAAACAGTACATTTGACTTTAGAAATGTTTTCTTTTTTTAACCCTTTCAGGGGCAAGGTACTTTTATTCATAAAATCTTGAATCAATTTATTGACACCAGTATTTACAAGAAAATTTATTTGTAAACAAGTAAAAGCATATTTTCGAGTACTTAATAAAGGTAAGATTTTCATTATAAAATTCCGGTGCCAATGTGGCAATTAAGGATTAAAATTATGTGATGCCGTGACGGCATCACCTCCCTTCAAGGGGTTAAATGATGTCGATGAACCTCCTTTTCAGTTTTTGGTCGTTGTATTCGTGTTAAATAACTTAAATGAAAATTATATTTTTTTAAATAAAATTTATCGAAAACACTTTTGCAAAAATAGATGAAATATTTATTTAAATGCAAATTTAATAGTTACATATTTTCATTCATATATAAGAAACAAGCTACTAAAGATGTCATGGAATAAATAATAATCATCATTTTTTTCATTATTAATGCTATTACTAATTTTTTTGTGAGATTTAATATTTTACAAAGAATGTAGGAGAATTTCTTTCGGATTTTTTTTAAATTATGAATCCTCTATTTCAAACCTCTACGGTTTATACTTTTTATCAAGTAATTTCTCATTTTTTCAGAACTATTCACTTACGTGAAAGGAAAAAGGTATATTTGTAAAATAATATTATGAGAAAAGCAGTACATTAACTCCAGCTTTGTATTTTTAGATAGTACAATGAAATTTAAAATACGTATTTCAAAATCAACGGCTCTTCTATTTCAAATAAAAATGATAATTTAAATTTACAATCCAAACGTCCATTAATTCAAAACTACATGTATCAAGTTAAACTGAAAATGCCATGACATATATTAGTTTGTTTCTCGAAATTAAATTACAAATATATATAAATATATTTTTTTTTATTACAGGTGTGCTTCAACGGATATCATCTGTTATTTCTATTGGACTTATCCATTGCAAACATGGATTACTGATTTAAATCACAGTAATCGATTTTTGCCATGTTATGTCTGATAGAAAAATCTACATCATCTAGCTATCTTTGTACACATTCAAAAATTTTTAAAAACTCAACTATATCAATGACGCTGAGGTTTTTGTCAGGTATGTCGGGTTGAGCAAGTGCACTGAGACAATAATGGCTATCAGATGAAGTTTTACCACCGTCTCCAAACCTTACAATGGAACGCTGATCTACATATAGCAGAGGCGACGGGTCAGGTCCAATTTACAGCTACAGTCACATCAATGCCCCAAACATGAGACCTTATAGGAAAATCCCATGACCTGAAGACTGGAGAGGATCACAATAACAATACATTAATCTACCGCCGGGAACTAGGATACACTACGAAAAACAACATCTGTTAATCCAGCCAGCGGACAATGAGACAGGTATAGCAAAGTTCATCTCTGGTTAACAATAAAAGGTGATTTTTTTTTTTTACCCAATAAGGAAATTCTTAAAAAGGTATGTAATAATTAAATCTGATTAAATTCATCGATATAATTTTCGCGTTCTCAACGTGTACAAAGTAAATACTTTGTATTAGGGAATATACTTTTACAGCACGCTTATTTCTATTTTTAACGGAAATGAAAGAAAAAAATTAATTTGCATAGGATATAGCATACCAACTCATTCCAAAGGAAAAAATAATACTAGTTTTGCTCTGAGACAATCAAAACTTAATCAACGAAATTTTGTAAATTTCGATGTCTGTGGAGAATTATCTTTGTTACATTCCCGTAAACGACGAAGAACTCAAAAAATATTGGAAATACTTTTGTGTCTTTAAATTTTAATAACTAGAATGGTTTTTATAAAAGTATTTTAAAATATAGAATTAATTTTCTGCATATAGTTATATGAAACAATACACATTGAGAATGTTTAAGATATAATTATTATACAGGGTGTCTACAAATTAATTGGTCAATTTCGTAAGTTAAGAACTTCCGAAATATGAAATGAAATTAACTAGTTGAAAGTCACACTAGTGGTAATATTTCCGAAGTTTATTGATAGATGGCATTAGGTGTCATAACTGATGCTATCGCTTAGCGAGCGGAGGTGTTACTCAATGGCAAACACAATCACAAGATCTTTCACCGCATGATTTTGGTGTATGGAGTTTTGTAAAGGATCAAGTGTACAAGCCGCCTCTTCTTGCATCCATTCCTGAAATAAAATAAAAAATCTGCACTGCAATTAATTTGATCGACGGTAACATCATTTAGGAAAGTTATTTTGAAATATTACGTAAAAGAAAGAAAATTTCGCAGCAGAATAAGAAAATGTATTGTAGTGTACAATTCATGAATGTTACAGAGTATAATTTCTGTAACTGATTGTTTAAAAATGTACATTTAACAGATCGCAGTTAAAATTTTAAATTAAATCTAAACACTTGGAAATCGAAAGCGTCCAAAAAAAATAAATCTGCTTATAATTTTAATAAGCATTCATTTTCAAAAGTGTAGGCGCAAATGTTGTAAGTCAAACTTCAAAAAATAATTACTGAGTTCCACTTTTATGCACAATAGTCTATCCCGAATACTTTTTCAAAAAGAACTCTTTGAAAATTATTAGATGAGTATTATTCATGGCTAGAGTAGCACAGTCCAGGTCAATTCCAACTGAGCGAAAAATGTCCAGACCATGGATCGAACCTGGATATCTTGGGTTACCGTCGAATACTTTAGCTATTAAGCCATATTATTTAATGACATATTAATTAAGGAGAAAACAAAGCGAATTTTACCGTTTCAAAAAAGTGGTGCCAATCAAGAAATCTGAATTAAAAAAAGTAGCCCACTGGCAACACTGCTCATGATACTTCTGCGTCATACTTTTGTCAATTCAGTTTTGGAAGACACCCTATCCAATCAGGCTATTTTCTGATCAGCATAAACCTTGTATTTTATATTAAATCAACATGATATTGTTTAAATTTCAGAATAGCGGGATATTAAGATTTAAAAAGGCGAAATTGTTTTCTTTAGTTACTGTCGGATTTCGTTGTATGGTTGCAGCAAAAAATAATATTTTGTTTCAAATAATTTTGTGTTTATAAAATTTGTACTCTTGGATTCCTAAATTTATGACAAAAAATGGGTTACTTATGAAAGTGTCTTTCCGGCGAAGTGTCAAATATACAGATTTGAGCTTCATATAACACTTAAGTTTTGACTTTGTTTGGTTCTGAAAATATCTCTTTTTATCTTAATAAAAAATTTAAGTTCACCAAATAATATTTTGGAATACTTATGATAATGGATAAAAATTTTGAAGAGATATAATTCAAGAGTATTAAACAATCATTGATAATTATAATTTAAGTATCGATAATTATAATTTAAGTATACTAAATTAATATATTTTAATTTCAGGTAGCCCTCAGTGCTAGCTATACAGAGAATTTATCATTTGTTTGGTGGGCGACGTCTGTTTGGTGGCATCTATGAAAATTTAACATATCATAGAAGTCACCAAATGGATGGCGCTTACTGAATTCGCCTCAGAAATACACGCATGTCGCTTCAAGGAAATTTCGGTATGTATTTATATCTTTTTCATTTTTAGTGTTACCTCATATATAATATTTTTAATTTTTTCTATCATAATTTCAGATTGATCAGCCTCTTTTCGTTAGAATAAATGTAATTATACCTATAATTTTTTTCATCAGGTTATTTCCTTCTTAAATATCCTTCTTTTATATTTTAAACTAATTATTATTGGCTAAATAAATTTATTGGTGTTTTCGTCTTAAAATTAATTATTAGCCGTACATCTACTATACAGAAATAATAGCATTTCTATATCTAATCATATAAAAGCAAGAATATTATATAGCAACACTTTGTCAAGGGCCGTCGATTTGAATCCTTTAATGAATTTGAAGAAGCATGTCAAGAGTTTTTCGATTCCAAGAAGCCGCCATGGTACTTCCAGCAAATCCGGAATCTGGGAAAACGATGGCAGAAATTCGTGGACTATGATGGTCTCTAATTTGAAGAATAGCCTTTGTTGCTTTCGTTGTTAATATGCGCATAAAATCACACTACTTGATGACTAGAGCTGATCAAAATAAATTTATCTACTGCAAGCCGGAAACGAGGATACCCTACGAAAAGCAACCTCTGTTGTTCCAGCCAGCGGATAGTGAGACAGGTATAACAAAGTTCATGTCCGGTTAACAATAAAAGGTGAAATTTATTTTTAAAATAAGTATATGTGTAATATATTGTTAAATAAGTTTTTCTATATTGGAAGGAAAATTTTTGATTTTAAAATGTTCAACGTCTAAAGATAAAAAGGAAAAATTCCCTTTATTCCGGGAAAATGTTCGATTTCCACTCAAAATGGATGTTTCATTTAAAAGAGAAAAAAAATCACTTGTATATATATATAGAATTCGTTTTACAGTTCATAATACACCCTTTTGATTTGTTACAACATGTAGGTATCCTTTTTAGAGCATTCAATAGCCAAATTCTAGTATTCATTGTTTCCCGGAATATAGTAGAATGACCAGGAAAAGGTCCCCTTAAATAAAGAAATTATGCACTAATTGGACAATGACAGATGAAGAGACATTTAATTCAGTTTCATTTTGCTCAGTTTTATCGTCCTTCCACAGAATGTGTATGCAGTAAGTTCTGTTATTTTCCCAATCACTTTAATCCTTGATAATTGGAGACGGGATTATAAAATAGTCATCTTTAACAGTCTTAAGTATTTTTTTTTTTATTTCAACGTGCAATCAAAGTGTTCTTGTTCTATGTACAGGGTGCCCAGTAATTAACCAAAAATTTGAATTGCTTAGTAAAAGAGTTTGAGAAGAGATAAAAGAAAAATATTTACTTCACAAATAAGTACAATTATTCCGATTTAATGCACAAGATTTTCGAAGTGCTTCCCTTTGCTTGCAACAATATGGCAAAGCCTAAGATCAAAGTTGTCCAAAACTGAACGAATAGACTTGGCAGTGTGATGCCCGAAATTTCAGCAGAAATGACTTGTCGGAGCACATCTAATGAATGAGGAGGACTTCTGAACACATTGTTCTTCAAGTAGTTCCACAGAAAATAGTCCAGGGGTGTTCAAATAAGAAGAATAAGCAGGCCAATCAATCCCCTGCCCTGTTGCGTCAGCACAATTCATATCCAAAATTCTGTCATGGAAACGTTCCGCTAAAAGTTCAAAATTTTCTTTTAATCTGTGGGGCCTGGTGCCATCTTGCATAAACCAAAAACCATCAATACAGCTCATTCCGTGGCAATAAGGAATAAAACGTTGGTTCCTTGGCAATAATGAATAAATTGGGGTACTTTAAATGGGTGAAGTCCACTAGGGTTTGTTTGTTCTGGTTTCGTAAATTGTAAACCGCGCAGTGTTGAGCCACCAAATAATACCTCACAATGACGTACCAATAAACAGTTATTGAAATTTCAAAATTTCGGCTAATTACTGGGCACCCTGTATCTTATACTATCACAGATCACACCCTTTTGGCGTCCTGGTGCATACTGCTGTCGTTCTCAAGACCATGCAATATAGTGAATATACCTAAAAAGTATAGAAATTTAGTCTCAAATTTTATTCGCGCGTAATACAACCGGGGCGAAGAAGAGCTTCTAAAATTCTCCTTTCGAAGTGCCACATTATCTACATTTAAGAAACTACCCCACTACCAACCTTCTAGTTTTCTATCTTCTTCCTGTTCAATCTACAAGTACAATGAGTTTTTTTAACATTTCATGGCTTTATAAGTGTGTTCATTTTAAAAGCTCTCATATTCCTTTAAAGCATTTTTGCTGTTTATATATTGTTTTAAATGTTTTTAAATAATAATAATCCAACGAGATTTAAATGGTGGGAAAAATGAACCAAACATTTAAAAATAAATTTATATATAAGTACGAAATTTAAATATAAGTGCCAAAATTTAGTCTAAAATATTTGTACCACTTATAATATTTTTTCAATGAAGATAAAGTATGTGTAGTGTTCTCTCAAGAGACTGATGATTTAAGCAATCTAATCTGAGAAATAATATATGGGAACGTCCATCGTTACACTGTAAAACATTTGTGTAAGTTTACTCTGCATTATATGTGTAACCTCACACAAATTCTGGTGTAAACCATTCTAATATTTTAAAAACTCACATTATTGGAGTTTTCTTTCACAAAGATTGTGGAACCTCTGTGAAAACTGATTTTGACCTTTCAACTTAGTCGCATACGTCACCTGAGATCTACTGAAGCGGATTTCATTCTACATTGCAATCTTGCACTCACTCTGCGGTCTGTAATTCACCCACATGTCGAAGCAAGAATAACACGTGTTTGTTGAGATTTTAATGTTATTTTTCTTATTAAAAAAACTATCAAAAGTACGCATACGCCGTCGTCTTGTGTGATACATTGATGTTAGTCTAATTACAAGAATGGAGGGAAACACAAGATGTATTGTTTTATGGCTGACAAAACAAAGATCATTCCCAAAAATGAATATCATTAATAGACTCTCAAAGTACAGTAAGGTAGGAAAACATATAGTTAATTTATTTTTCAAAGTATTATATATATTCAATTTTTTATTTGTTAGTTTTTATCGCAAAAAATAATGTATAAATAACTATGTGTGTGAATTATATTTATTGTTGTAGATTATTCTGCAGAAAATAGACTATATTTTTATTTGAATAACAAAAAAAAAATATTTAATTATTATTATTTAATATATAAATATTTTAATAACTATAGGTGTAACTATTTTAATTACTATTTCTTATTATTTAAAGTGTTATACATTCAATTTTTCATTTTAATCGCTTTATTTCATCACGGTTTAAATTAAGCAAAATTTAAAGAATGTTGTTTTTTTTTCCTCTTATGAAAATGCATTTTATTTTAGTACAGTAACGTAGTACAGTAATCGTAAATAACCTTTTATAAAATCCATATTTACAATATGTAAGGTATCAGAAAATTATATACGCGAATTATACTTTGTAATAGTATATGTTGCAGAATTTTTTATAATTATTAGTAATAATAATTAAGTGAAAATAATTTGTTTATTATTTTTGTTAATATTATATAGTCGAGTGTTTTAGTTATTCTTTTTTATTACAGCATTTCATTACAAGTTAAATGAAGCTTATTTTAAAAAATGATTTTTTAAGAATACATTTTGGTTTAGTATGGTATTTTAAATAAACTTTTATAAAATTCATATTTACACAGGAAATGTAAAGTAAGAAATTATATATATATAATACGTATGGGAATTATATGTCGTTGGAGAATAATCTGTAAAAATATAGCATATTTTTATTTCTGAATAAAGAAAGGATACAGTATTTTAATTATTGGTGTATTAATATTTAAGATTTTATTCTTATTAATATTGATAAATAAGTAAGCTTTTTAAATTATTATTTCTTATTAATTGAGGTAGCAATATATATTTTTACGCTTTTAAAATTTTACTTTTTTGTAAATATAACGAAAAAAGTATAAAAAGGAAACACGCAATACTTTTGATTAAAGTGAATATATATAATACTTTAAATAATTAATAATATGTTTTTTTATGGTATTGTACTTTGTGAGTTTATAATTTGTACAATGAGTGGCATTCATCCACTTTTAATAAAGATTCAGAAATACCAAAGCACTCAAAAAAAAAAGAAAAAAAAAAGAAAGAAAGAAAGAAAAAGAAAAGAAAAAAAAATGGAGGAGGAGAAGGCGGGGTGGGGGGGGGGGGGATGTAATTCTTTTGAAGTTCTATCCTATTTTATTCTTTCATGAGATGGATGCAAAAACTATATGAAAATACTTATTCAGAAAACAAAAACTCTTCGGGAAATACAGA
Source organism: Maratus speciosus (assembly GCA_963932465.1). Classification (NCBI taxonomy): domain Eukaryota; kingdom Metazoa; phylum Arthropoda; class Arachnida; order Araneae; family Salticidae; genus Maratus; species Maratus speciosus. Next base: position 542,834,111 of record OZ010796.1, on the reverse strand, counting down.
AAAAAAAAGGGATCGCTGGGGCAGGGAGGAGGGGAGTGGAAAATTTTAATTCCAGATGTTTATAAGTGTACTTTAGTACATATTTCTTATTTTGATTGCCAAATTTTTCCTGCATCTATTAATGATCATCTGGTATTAAAATATTATTTACCTAAAATAATTTTTTTACAAAATAGTAACAACTTTTAAAAGCAAATAAATAAATAAATAAATAAATAAATAAATAAAATTATTAAAAAAGTATAATAATAAACAAGCCTTTAAAAGCACACTTTTAATTTATTTTACTTCAATAAATAAATATATATATATATATATTAAATTTTGAAATTACAAATTTGGTGTTTTTTTTTTTTTTAGTAAGACAATTTATAGAAAGAAACATTGTAAAATTGTAAATTCAACCCAGTTTTTAGGCAGTGTTGACAAATGAATAATGGATGTTGAAAACGTTAATCTAATAATGTGTAACATTCCTGGAAAGCTTACCCGTACTGACCTTACACACAATTACTGTGTAAGGTTAAATTTGAAATATATATATATACATATATTTATTGAAGCGAAATAAATAAAAAATGTGCTTTTAAGGCTTGATTATTAATATTTACTAATTTTTATTAAAATGTGTTTTTAATATATATGTGACATTTTGACGGCAAGTAGTTTGTATTGTCGAAAAAAAATGAGGGTTTCCATTCCTACACAACACAGGTGGCAGCCGACTGCACTGTAAAAAAAAATCTGTAGTTCTACAGATGTAAAGTTACATGCTTACTAAACTTTCACCTGTAACTGTACGAAAAAAGCTGCAAATCTACAAAACTAGTTTTTGTAAAGCTTCAAAAATCTGTAACTTTACAAATTAATCTGCTAAAATTTCAGTAATCTTACTAAACTTTTATTTGTAACCGTGGCTGGAGTTACATGAAAAGTTCTCGGAATCCCAGTTTCCAAAAAAATTCTTAGTAACCTTACAGATTTTTTGATTTTCGGCGCAAAAGTGTGTCTGTTACATGAAATTTTGTTGTAGCCGTTACATGAAAAGTTCTAGGAATCCAAGTTTCCTAGAAAAATTTTAGTAACTTCACAGATTTTTTTTTACAGTGTGGGTTTAAAATAATAAAGAAAAATGAAGAATTAACATAAGGCAGTCGCTTGAAACATTATTCACTTTATTTCCACACTCTCGATTGAATCTAGGGAAGATGCTCACTCCTGCAATGGTAAAAAGAATAAAGTCTATTCTTCCTGTCACAATTAGTTTAAAAACACTCCATCTCTTGACGGCGTTCTAGTCTTAATCCGTTAACATCTAACATCTATCACCCATTACGATACCGTTGCTTCCTCATTCAACACACATAATAAACAGTATTCATGCAACATTTTACTACCTCCATCGAGCAATTACATTGAATATCCAGTCTGCTACGACTGCAATCCACTACGTTCACCTCTACATGCTAAAAGCTGAAAAACTTCTAAGCTCACAGCCCATCTACTCCTATATGCTATATCCTTCTCTCTGGTTCCCGCCATCCGTATTTATACTCTGCTGAAAAGATTGTTCTAGAAAATTCTTATATCCTCGCACCAGCTATCTAAAGCATAAACAAATGTTATTTTAATAAACAAATTCCTAGTAGTTATTCAACTACCTTTTAACGTTTGTTTATCAACTACTTTTTTGGATCTCCATTTCCCATTCTAATTGGGACTCACCATCTTTTACAACTTCTCACTTGTTTTAGTAAATATCATAACTTTTCACTTATAAGTTATGTTCTCTTTTTCTTTAATAAATAATGAATCTTTCAATAAATAATATAATACTTTCAATTCATAATCATAATAATAAAATTCTCAACAGTATACTTGAATAATAGCAATAATAATACTTAATAACAATATTATATTCTAAGAAAATATCACAGATTGTTTACTTATTGACACGGAAAATAATGGTTGAGGATAAAAATAATACATAGCAATTAATAATTTTCTTATTTTTTACTTATATAAGAAAGTATTTTTGCCAGTCGAAACATTAAAAAAAAAAATAATAATAATAATTCCAAAGTCCCCTAAATATTTAGAAAGTGGACTCTCAACCAGTATTTCCTTACAATAATCTATCTCTCTGATACTCTTGATGAATAGACGTGCATTTGATAAGCTTAGAATTGGAAAATAAAGAAAATAAATAGGAATAAAAGATAATTTGTTTATGTACTAAATTTTCCATTGCTACACAATCACTACAAAATCTCATCACAATTATCAATTTTCTATGTTTATGTTATTATAATAATATTATCAATTCTTACTATTTTTGTAAACAAGTGGTAAAAAATGGAATAAAATAAATATAGTTTATTTTGATATAAACTGGATATAGAATTAAAAATATTTAATTTTATTTTTCAACATCAATCTGAAAACTCCCAAAATCAAATACACATCCTATGCCTGCATAGATTGTCTACTTAATCCCAAAAACTCCCAAAAACAAGTAATATCCTCGTGGCGCCCCAAGGTCATACCTGGTAATGTTGAAAACTATTGATGACAGAAAAAAAAAATCTAAAGAATTATAATTAAAAATATTGCGAAAATATTTTGGGGAATTACGAATTTTCCATAATCCGGTTGCACATTCTAATCATTTCTATCATTCTCAAAAAAGTCCTGAGTAGTCAGATAATTTTCACAACTAGATGGTAATTCGTTATCATTCTTACATAAATTCAAAGTTTCACTACTCTCATTAACGGTTATTACATTATCATACTTATATAAATTCAAATTCTCATCATAATCAACTGTTACTTAATCATTCTCTTGTTGTACTTTATTCATATCTACAGTATGAAAATGAAGAGATTTCTCATTATGTATGGATATACTCTTATTTATAATTTTTCTTCCTTGTTTTACAGTACAATTTCTACAATCTATAGTTAAATTAAATTTAGAACATTCCCTTAAACCCAAAATAGCATACTCCAAATTAGTATTACACACTAAAAAGTTAACACATTTGGTAATTTTACCCACTTTTAGAGAAATTTTACATTTTTGATTTATTTTTAACACCCCTTTTGCCTGAACAATAATAACTGTAGGTATAGTTTCAATTTTAGCATTTAGTTCTTTAACAAATTTGAGGGGTAATATTGCCGTAGTGGATCCAGTGTCCACTATACATGGTAAATTATAACTATTGGTACATCCATACACAATTAGTTGTCAAATATTAGGAATAGTAGGAAGTGAATTCCTAGGAAGAGTATCAGAGGATGTTGCATCATTTCTAAATAAACACTCTTGTTCCCAATGATATGCATTATTTACACCTTTATTTGTACATATTCTACATTGTCTAGAAGGATATGGTTTCTGAAAGTAATTATTTTGAAAATTTCTAGACCCCTGATTTTGATACTGTCTTTGTGGAATCCAATTCCTAGGTGCATTATTGGGCCTACTTGGTTGAGTCCAAGGCCTAGGTGGTTGAAATTGTTGAAAATTTTGTCTAACTGGTTGTTGATTTACTGTTTGGTTTGAAATTTGAGGAGTGGAAACTTCAACAAATTGCTTAACAAGCCGGTACCATTCAGTGGTACTATTTGGAGGGTTTACATTAATATTATTTCTATACTCTGGTTTTAATCCATCTGCCAAACCTTGTATTAGAAGAGTCTCACAAAGATGGAGTTTCCTCCCAATTCCTACCTTTTTGTGAAAATAATTTTCTAAATTATCTAATTTATCTAATTTTAGAGTTGATAAATCAGAAAAATTTGGAACATTTAGTTCAATGAATTTTTCTATCAAGATTTTTGAAATCTGTTCATAACTAGTGCAATTAACACAATCATTGATATAGACTTTTAGTGCTTCACCCTTTAAATACTGTGGAATAGATTTAAATTTCCACTCTAAATCTTTATTTTCTCTAATACTCATATCATCATAATAATTTAACCAAGCCTGGATTTCCATTCCAGTACTAGGATCAAAATTGACTAATTTTGGTTCAGCCATTATATCAGTATTCATTAAAATAAAAGAAGCACTTCTATTCTCTTTAATACAACCTGACCTTAACAACATTTAAACTAATAGAGCTCTATTTTTCATAATAGATTAAGTACTCTTTCAGACTTTAATAATAAATAAATAAATAATTCTCATGACTTCATAATAATCTTTACAATAAATAAATAAATAAATAAATACTCTTCACGAAATAATAAATGAATAATAAATGAATCTCATAAATAAAGAATTCTCATACTTAATAATAAATAAATCTCAATAAATAACAAACAATAACAAAAATAATAACATAAGAAGTGTAAAAATATTTTGAAAAGAACTCACTCCAGTCGTCTTGTCTCACAATCACCAGCACTATACATTGCTATTCACATTAGCCATGTAACTTTTTAACTTTCCGGCACTGATCTTTAGTAAATCTCATAAGCTATCGTGTACCAGTACCACTACACATTTGTAATTTTGGAGACACACTCGTTTTTATTGCCGTCACTTCTAAATCCTGTCGGACTTTTCTTTTCTCTGTGACATTTTGACGGCAAGTAGTTTGTATTGTCGAAAAAAAATGAGGGTTTCCATTCCTACACAACACAGGTGGCAGCCGACTGGGTTTAAAATAATAAAGAAAAATGGAGAATTAACATAAGGCAGTCGCTTGAAACATTATTCACTTTATTTCCACACTCACGATTGAATCTAGGGAAGATGCTCACTCCTGCCATGGTAAAAAGAATAAAGTCCAACCAACTATCTAAACCAACTATCTAAATTCTATTAGAACCAACTATCTAAAGCATAAACAAATGTTAAAATCTGTGGTCGAGATTATGCAAAAATAACCCTTTTTCCCCTCTTCAGACGATAAAAGAAATGAATTTATGCCTGCGAAGTTTTAATCTTTGAAATATTTTAATTACACCTGGATATTTTAAATAAAAGAATAAATTGAAATAAGTAGGTTTTTTCTTTAAGACAGAATAATATTTTAGCAGTTAAATAAAGATTTAAGGGGAATATGATATACCGGGATTTAATAGCAGAATTTAATAGGAATTTAAATAATAAAAGTTTTATTAAAGAAATATAAATAATCGAGCCATTTTTAGATTTACGCAATTTGGAATAAATATGAATTAAGATCTTAGAGATTAATAGACTAGGGTTTTAATTTAATAAGCCGGTATAATATACGGACTATTACTGAAAAAGGAAAATTTACATAAAATACTTTAAACTTGGCGTAAAAATTTAAATTTTGTAATATATATATATATATATATATATATTTTTGCATTTAAAAGCTGTTACTATTTTGTAAAAAAATATTTTAGGTAAATAATATTTTAATACCAGATGATTATTAATAGGGGCAGGAAAAATTTAGCCATTCCATCAAAGCTGACTCCTACTGATGTGTAACCTTCCACACAATTACTGTGTAAGATTCCAGACAAATGTGGTGAAAACTTACACCTAATAATGGGTAACCTTCCAGGAAATTTAGATGAAACCTTACTCCTACTGATGTGTAACTTTACACACAATTACTGTGAAAGTTTGCTGGCAATTGTGGTGTAACCTTACACAGAAATTTGTGAAATGTTTCACAATATTATGGTGTAACCTCACATAAGAGCTGTGTAATGTTACACCAGTTATATGAGTTAAATACCAACGTAAGATTGGAGGCAGCAATGCTGCCTCCCCTAATCAATCCAAATTTTGTTACTCTTGTGACCAGAGTGTCACAAGAGAAATTTAATATATACATGAGTAAAATGCTTTTTGTTACAACTTACATATATGTTTGTGTGTGAAACGCAGTGGTATTTAGCTGGTTATATCGATTTTTATCTTAATTAGCTGGTTATATCGATTTTTATCTTAATTATATTTTGTCATAGAATAATTGGTATTATATATGAAAATTTGCTCTAATTATCACAAGATTAACGAATGGACGTTCCCATATTATTTAAAATTTTTATTGATTAAGCATTTTATTGATTAATTATTGATTTATGCAGCAGTTATCGGGGTCTGCGAGGAGGTCTTCTGATAGAAGAATCCACAGTATGGAACCTTCTTCACCAATCACAAATTTGAAGAGATGCGAAGAGCCTATTCAAGTATAGAAACCTTGATCTTAGAAGAACAATAAAAGGTAAAAAATAATTTGATTACTCATCATCGCCACAGTAGAATTTGGAATAACCTGTCAAATCGTATTACAAAATTTCATTTCACTGTTTTATGCATTTTTTCTTTCACTAACTAAACCATGAGTAAATTTTATTACACATGGATTTAAAAACAGTTAAAAAAAAATGTTTCATCACTAGCTTAAAGGCGGTTAGGTCAACTTGGGGCAATTTTTAATTTGTTGATTTTTGTATTGTTTTTTCTCTGTATGTTTACATAATAAATTATAGGGTAAGGTGCCCTATTATCGTCCCCCAGTCACTTTTAGGCCTTTGAAATTTGTAATTTTCAATGAAAATCTACCGAATTTGGATCTTAAATAGACTAACTATCCACGATCGTAGAAACATAGGCAAATGTCGTAGAAAAATTTAAACAATGGGAAAAATTGTTTTTTGAAAAGTATCCAAAAAATGCAAAAGAAAAAAATGGTCCCAATTTCGTCCCCTCAAAAAATCCAATACGCCGAGGCTTAACTTATAACTAAATCAAAATTTATTTCTAAATGAGTAATTTATTTTACATTAAAGTAAGGCAAAAAGAAATGTACTATTTATCAGTGGAAGAATAACATAACGAAACATTAGCCATCCAAATATGAGGAAAAAATTAAAAAAATCATGAAAAAGCATTCCTAATTTCGTCCCCGGGACGAAAATAAGAACTGCAAAATGGACGAAATTGGGACCACGCTACTCCCCAATGTGACAGAGTTTCAGTTACCATAAGATGATCTGAGCGGTCTAAAATTCACGGTATGCTACTGTCAGCATCTTACCAACGTAAAATACATGCAGTGAATAAGAAATAAATACTTACAGTACAGTAAATAACCTTCTGCAAACAACGTAATAAGAACTCAGGTCTTTTAAAAATAGGAATTTCGCCTTCTTTAATTTATCTATGCGTCTTGACGAACGAAACTTTCAACAGTGAACCCTTTTACCTCCCGTCCCCTGTGCATTGCCTCATAAGTGGCGCCACTTAAGTAGAATTGGAGAAGCTAAGGGGACGAAATTGGGAGACGGGACGAAATATGGGCACTTTACCCTATGTGTTTCTTGGCCTATCAAAATCACAACAACAACAATAATAAATTAATTATTAGAATATGAGCCATAGAAAATGTCTCTTAAACTTTGTCGAACTATGTGTTATATATTATTTAGACTGTTGCGATACACTATTCAATAGCGTATAATTTATAAGCTGATATACCAAAATCCCTAGGCATTAAAATTTAAATTACAATCATTAAAAAGAAATACATAATTTCAAACATTTAATACACAATTTATAATTCTTTTAAATTATCTATTTTTATTAAAAATATGTTATTTGTTATAATATTATTTATTCATAGATGCATAATTATATGTCTAGACACTTAATTTACAGTCATGAAAAAATAATTATAAACATCTCCTCTTCTACCTTTGCAACAAATTTGTGTAGAAGAAAGTTAGTGGTACCAGACGATTGGAAGTGAAGTCTACTTTTAAATGATGTATATAAAATTTACTTAGGAGGCCATCTACTTAGAAAAACGAACACAGACTTTGTTTTTTCTTTCAACAGCAATAACCAAGTTTGACACCATACATAAATTCTACATATTTCAATGAGACTAAAATGTGTTTTACTATTTCATTAACATTTAATGTATTAACAAAATTTACAATATCTCGAGATATAATTTCCATATGTGTAAACATGATGTGTCAAAATATTCGCAATTAAGGCGTCTTGTACCTTTTAAACACGGCGAAAATTAACCAAAAAAAATTCAAAGTTATAATTAGTCTAACTTCAAAGCCTTTTTATGTATAAAACATGAAATTTTGACTACTGATTAAACAGATTATGCTTTGTAATATGCTACTATTAGAAATGTATTACACTTTTATAGAATTCGTGTGCTGTTGAAATCAAATTAGCTTTTTTTTTTTTTTTTTTTTTTTAACTCCATACGTCGTTGCACGCATGATATCGTGAGAAAGTGTGCATAGATTATCATGAAATTTGGTAAAGATACTAAACAAATACGTGTGTTTAAAATGATTTACTCTTAGGCCAAAAATATTTCATTAACTATATAAAAAATGTTTTTGTAAAAAAAAAAAAATCCAAATTTTACTATTTTAATGAATAAAAATAGTCATAACTAAAAACATTACAATTGTAAATACTTAAAAGTAGATCATTTTAAACACACATATTTGTTTAGTGTCTTTACCAAATTTGATGACAAACCATATATACTTTCTCAAGATATGCACACAATGACTTATGGAGTAAAAAAAAAAGAGTTATTTTGATTTCAACAGTACACAAATTCGGTAAAAGGCTAATAAATTTCTAATGGTGTCATATTACAAAACACAATACGTTTAATCAATATCCAGAATTTCATGTTTATACATAAAAAGGTTTTGAAGATAGACTAATTCAAACTTTGAATTTTTTCTTTAATTTTCGTCGCGTTTAAAAGGTACAAGACACCTTTCATTAAATATTAAAAAAGAAAATACGATTTTTTTTTTTTTTTTTTTTTTTTTTTTTTTTTTTTTTTTTTTACAAATAATAAGGTAAACAGCCCTCTTAAATATTCAGAATGGCTTTCTTGAAAATTACGGACTTGGCTTTCTGCGTATATATGGCTAAAACAACATACATTTTCAATATGTAAAATATAATTATTATAGATGATGAAATGAATAACATAAAAGTGCGTAATTTCTCTCTTTTTTTTTTCTTTTTTTTATAATTCCGGATATATACTTGCATACTTCTATTTTCTATATCTATCTTATTTAACCTCTTGAAATCCCCATTCCTATTGCAATTTAGGATTCACCCTTTTGATTTATTACAACATGTAGGTATCCTTCTCTAGATCATTCAATAGCCAAAGTCTAGCATTCATTTTTTCCCGGAATACAATAGAAAGATGAAGAAAAGGACCTTTAAATAAAGAAATTATTCTCTAATTGGACATTCACAACTGAAGAGATATTTAATTCAGTAAGTATTAATATTGAGGATAAATATTGAGGCTGATTATTTTTAACTAATATCGTTAAAATTAGATGCGCTTCGCTGTGATGTAGGAAGCTGAATGGGCAGCACAATATGAAAAGAAATACATTCTGAGTCTTTTCGACTATTATAAATTTTAAAAGTTTAATTTTTCAAAGTCGATTTCAATGTCGTCGAACCTTAGAATTTTCAGAATGTATTTTAAGATTATTTTTATACTAAGCGTTACCAAATATAATGGTATTTTTTATATTTTACCATATTTGCTATATTTTCATGTTTTTATTAAAATATACTTTTCAAGAAAAAAGTTATTTTTATTTAATAACCCGAGTTCTATAAATGTGTTCTCTAAAAATACTCATATTATTCTATATACTTAAATAAAAAAGTGTGCAAATTAGTTTTAATCTTATTATTATGTATCATAACTCTAGGATAGATGGCCATAGCTTTTAAAGATTGAAATAAAATTCTTAGAATGCAAATACAAGGAATATTAATTTATATTTAAAATTTTTATACATATCCTCATAATATTTTGTTGAAAAAAATAATTAAATATTGAGAATAAAAAGTGGGAAACAAAATTGAAATTAAAATGGTAGATTTAATGACCTTATTGTATATTTATTTATAAGTAAATTTATTTAGTTTATTTATTTTTAATGATAAGAATTTACCTTTAAATTTTTTATAGTTATTGCTGATAACAGAATGCTTTTTTTTAATTGGTGCAAGGAAATGTTTTAGCTCTAATATATTATATTCTTTGTAATATGAAAAGGGAAGTTTATTACTAAACTCATGGGGGTTTTTTTTAAAGAAAATTTTAAATGATGCCAATGATGACTAACATAAATGTCACGATATTCGTCACAACACCAATGCTGAATATCGTGCCTTAAGAAATATGATGCAAATTCTCGTTCGTTATTCTGAGGCTTTCATTTATTATGGTCGAATAATATGGTGTTCAATCATAATTCGAAAACCACCCTGAAGAAAAATTTGAAATTGAGAATTCGCATAAAGCAGGACATAATAAATATGAATCGATGAAAAAACTTGTATAGATTGCAATTAATATTTTTTCGAATATTAATTTCATAATACATAATTCATATTATAAATGTTTTAAAATTAGAATATGACTGTTTTTATGTTTGGACTTTTTAGACTTATAACCACGGGAAAATGTATCATATTAGGATTGTAATTTCAGGGGAACATTAATAAAAATATGAAACTGTAATTTAACATTAGAACTTTTAAATTTTAAATGTTTATAATTCAAAAACTTAACATCCAAATGAATTGAAATTTTGTTTCTAGGCATAAATCGAACCGAAAATTTAAAACATATTGTCAAAATTCGGTATTGCTATAAAAAAAATAATGTTTGGTTTGGTTTTGATTTATAGATGACCCTTAAGAAATTTTATATAGAACAATTAAAAGTAGACTTTATTTCCAATTGTTTATATCAGTAACGTTCTTCTATTATAATTAGTTGCAGAGTTGATACAGGTTGTTTATTTTTTTTCTACGAATGCACCTACCTGCTATATGCAATGTCCTGGAAAGTTTGCGGAAACATTTTTATTTCCACCACATCCTTTCAAATATTTTCCTATACTGGAATGTATACACAATTCTACATTTTTTTAATGACAAATTATTTGTCGTAATTTTTTTTATCATAAAAATATTTATCCTTAAAATTATATATATATATATATATTAATATATAAAAATCTTCTACAAATCAGTGTATTATTTAAAAGTTTATTTCGTATATATAGAAGTTTAACTTATTGAAAAAAAAATACTTATTTAATAAAGAATACTGTTTTGTTATCATCTAGGCAAAGGATAAATATTGCGGCTGATTATTTTTTAAGAACTAATATCGTTAAAATTAGATGCGTTTCGCTGTGTAGGAAAATAAATGGGCAGCACAATACGTAAGGAAATACATTCTGAGTCTTTTCGACTATTATAAATTATAAAAGTTTAATTTTTCAAAGTCGATGATGAAAAGGAAGAACTGATGTACAACAATTACGTGATGTACTAAGATTTCCCTTTCTGAGACATACATTTTTTTTTTTTTTTTTAAGATGATTTACACTTTATAGAAAGCTGAATGTGCAGCTCAACATGTAAAGAAATACATTCTGATACTTTAAGACTACTATAAATTATAAAAGTTTAATTTTTAAAAGTCGATTTCAATGTTGTCGCTCCCTAGAAATTTCAGAATGTATTTTTTTAATTTTTTTTATACTAAGCGATACCTAATGTAATGGTATTTTTTATATTTTACCATATTTGCTATATTTTCATGTTTTTATTAAAATATACTTTTTCAAGAAAAAAGTTCTTTTTATTTAATAACCCGAGATATATAAAGATGTTCTCTAAAAATACTCACATTATTTTATATACTTAAATAAAAAAAAGTGTGTAATTTAGTTTTAATCTTATTATTATGTAGGATAACTGTAGGATAGATGGCCATAGTTTTTAAACATTGAAATAAAATTCTTAGAATGCAAATACAAGAAATATTAATTTATATTTAAAATTCTTATACATATCCTCATAATATTTTGTTGAACAAATAATTAAATATTGAGAATAAAAAGTGGGAAAAAAATTGAAATTAAAATGGTAGATTTATTTAGTTTATTGTAAATTTATTTACAAGTAAATTTATTTAGTTTATTTATTTGTAATAATAACAATTTACCTTTAAATTTTTTATAGTTATTGCTGATAACAGAATGCTTTTTTTTAAATTGGTGCAAGGAAATGTTTTAGCTATAATATAAAATTATATTCTTTATAATATGAAAAGGGAAATTTATTACCAAACTCATGGGGTTTTTTTTTAGAAAATTTTAAATGATGCCAATGATGACTATCATAAATGTCACGATATTCGTCACATCACCAATGCTGAATATCGTGCCTGAAGAAATATGATGCATTTTATCGTTCGTTATTCTGAGGCTTTCATTTATTATGGTCGAATGATATGGTGTTTAATCATAAAATTCGAAAACCACTCTGAAGAAAAATTTGAAATTGAGAATTCGCATAAAACAGGACATAATAAATATGAATCTATCAAAAAACTTGTATAGTTTGCAATTAATATTTTTTCGAATATTAATGATAGAATACATAATTCATATTATAAATGTTTTAAAATTAGAATATGAATGTTTTTATGTTTGGACTTTTTAGACTTATAACCACGCAAAAATTTATCACTTCTAGGATTCCAATTTCAGGAGAACATTAATAAAAATGTGAAACTGTAATTTAACATTAGATGTTCTAAATTTTAAATGTTTATAATTCAAAAACTTAACATCCAAATGAATTGAAATTTTGTTTCTAGGCATAAATTGAACCGAAAATATAAAACATATTGTCAAAATTGGGTATTGTCATTTAAAATAATGTTTTGTTTGGTTTTTATTTGTAGATAACCCTTAAGATATTTTATATAGATCACTTAAAAGTAGACTTTATTTCCAATTGTTTATACCAGTAACGTTCTTCTATTATAATTAGTTGCAGAGTTGATACAGGTTGTTTATTTATTTTTTTCTACGAATACACCTACCTGCTATACGCATTGTCCTGGAAAGTTTGCGGAAACATTTTTATTTCCACTACATCCTTTCAAATATTTTCCTATACTGGAATGTATACACAATTCTACATTTTTTTAATGACAAATTTTCTGTCGTAATTTTTTTTTTCATAAAAGTGTTTATCCTTAAAATTAAATATATATATATATATTAATATATAAAAATCTTTTACAAATCTGTGCATTATTTAAAAGTTTATTTCGGATATACAGAAGTTTAACTTATTGAAAAAAAAAAAAAATACTTGTTTAATAAAGAATACTATTTTGTATCATCCAGGCCAAGGATAAATATTGCGGGCGATTATTTTTTTAAGAACTAATATCGTTAAAATTAGATGTGTTTCGCTGTGTAGGAAGCTGAATGGGATGCACAATATGTAAGGAAATACATTCTGAGTTTTTTCTGACATTTTTCGACTATTACAAATTATAAAAGTTTAATTTTTCAAAGTCGATGATGAAAAGGAATTACTGATGTACAACGATTACGTGATATACTAAGCTTTCCCTTTCTGAGACATGCATTATATTTTTTATTAGATGTATTAGAAAGTATGTTAAAACAGACTTGGTTTACTGTGTGAGTGAAAAAAACAGATTTTATGCACCTTCTAAATGGACTATCTCATTTTTTTTCCAAAATGAACGTGGCCTACGATGGTTGTGAACCCATCATATCATACCTATAATAGGATATTTTACTTTAATACTTTATACCTTCTAGAATATTTTATCTTACTGTGTTTATATTTCTAATAATTTCAAAAGTGACTAAAATTAGTGAACAGTTTATCTTTTTGAAAAACATACATATATATATATTTACTTTTTGATAATCCGTTTTTGTAATTTACCGATGCAATAATGTAATCATGCTACGATTTTAGCTTAATTTTAAAAATTTTCGGTTTTTAGATTTGACAAATATAATGTTTTATGGAAAATTTCATTTTATTTTGCATGGTTTTGCATTGCTGTGTTATTTAAATATATTGTGAAATATTAACATTATTTTAACACTTTGTATTTTTATATTTATATTGAAAATTTTCTTTCAATCTATAAATAGGGAAATTATCCTATCATTTTCACAAAAAAAATTGTATTAATTAACCATTTGTCTTCAAAATCTGAATATTTAGTTTGTGTTGTAACTATGTCTGTGTTACAATTAGGATTTTCAAGAGGTAAACCTTCATAATTCCTAATTTACTGCTCCAAATTAGAGATGGGAAATAGAGTTACTTTTAGTTAAGAGGTTGCATAGTTCCAAATTGTGTTGCAAAATTTTCTTAATACTGTCTACAAGTCTTATATTGACAAGTTTTTGACAGAAGCAATTCTTACGAAAAAAAAAACGACAATTGAGGAGGGGGTGGGGGGGAGGGGGGATTGAAAAAAAAATTAATATCTTCGTCGATTCTCAAGATATCAAATTCCTTTAAATTTATTATAAATCTTCTTAATACTATCTACAAGTTTTATACTGACAAGTTTTTGATAGGACCAACTCTTAGCGCAAAAAAAAGAAATAAAATAATAATTAAAAACAACAAACAAATGGGGGGGGGGGATGAATAAGAAAAAAATTCTTAACTTCGTCAATTCACAAAATATCATATCCTTTTAAACGTATTATAAATCTTCCATGTACTATCTACGACTTTTATGTTGACAATTTTTCATAGAAACAACTCTCACTTGAAATAAAAATAAAATAAAAACGACAAACAAGGGTGAGGGGTGCAGAAGAAAAAAAATTACATCTTCAGCAAATCCGCTTAAATTTATTATAAATCTTCTTAATATTAACTACAGCTTTTATAATGACAAGTTTGTGATAGGACCAACTCTTACAGCAAAAACAAATTAAACAAAAAAAGAAGTTGGCGAAAAAATTATCGTAATAACATGATTCTGATAAAACCAGATCTTACAGAATAGTATAGTCAAATTAAAAACACGTCAAAAGAGGCCAGATAAAATTGTTAAACTGGTTTTATCTCTAATCTTGATTTAGTTTTTGTTGGCGAAATAAGTAGTTAAATTTGAAATCTACCTCCACCTGTAGGCCGAGCTTGTGAGGATTTTTTTTTTTTTTTTTGTTTCACTTTTTATATGAAACTTTTCTTGTATTATTTTTTCAGAGTAACTCATAGTTTATGCATTTTATTTAAGAATGTTGTACTTAAATATTGTTTTTGTTATTGAAATTTCAAAACTATGTATTAATACAGATAAAAAACTAAACCCTTTTAAAGACCGAATTCCTGAGTATGTTTAGTTATTTTTATTTATTACATAATATTTTAATGATGTAGTTTAAATATATAAACCATCGAAATTATGAAATGTACATAATTTTACGTCTTTGAAATGTTGAACATCAGAATAACAGCCATCTCAAGTACCGTGCTATTTTTCAAGGTCACAGTAGTGAACATTATCCGTATTTTTAATTTTAACAATAAATTGTAACGCAAAAAGAGAAGTTCCTATTTTTTTTTCTCTTTTTGAAGTCCAACCTTTTCTTAAAAAGTTAAAAACACAACGTTTTAATTCAAAACGCACAAATGTACATGGTATTTAAACATTTAATTCCATACAGTAATTAATAAAGATAAATCTCTTTCTTTTTCTACATTTTAGCTAACCACCATAGTGTGTAATGTATCAAGATATTTAGGATATATTATGATTTTCAGAATTACCAGAGTGTAAGTGGTCAGATTCCCAAGTGTTGGAAGAAGAACTAAGTATCCTTTCGCCATTCACTGATTATATTTAAAATTAAGGCTGCTCCAGATTTCCATACAAATTCAAACTTTGCTCAACATAATGTTAGAAGACTGGGAGAGGAAGAAAAAATTAGTCATTGACGAGATGAAGAGGATGACAGGGAAAAAGAGAGACTTGGGAAAAATAAAATTTAATTATTAGGACACAGCCTGGTACAACAAACGAAATGGGGTTGAAATTTTGGTAGGCAATCTCTGTTTGGTGATGCATGTGCTTAATATAAGACGACACGGATCTCTAAACAGAGCCCGCTGACCAAAATAGACGCACTGAATGAAGATGCTCTACAGAAATTTCTGTAATTAGAAAAAGAAAATGATTTAGGTAACACTTTTATTATTCTAAATATACATTGTATTTATAATCTCAAATATTGTCTCGAAATACATATTACATACATGCTATTTTTAAGGTTATTTTTAAAGTATGTCTGTTCATCAATTAATGGTTTATTATATCTTTCAGGATATTTAATTATAAAGCTGTTACTTTTAACCGACTTAGTTGCCATTTTAAACCGAAGGATATTATCAATTCGACGGATATGTATTTTTTTATGTATGTTCACCAATTACTCCAAAACTAAGCGACCGATTCATATAATTTTATATGTTATATTAGATTTTTAGATTTATTTCTAAGAGGTACTTTCGAATTTGTCTCACTGAAATTCCATCAAAATTGGTTCAGTACGTTTTAAAAAAATTCGGAATACACTTAATTAAATTTTTTTATTACTTCATCTTCTAGTGATTTAGTGCAGAAATGTGAACCCTAATGAAAAAAAAATATGTATGTAATTTTAAGTTTCTTAAATTTTGAACCTCTCAATAACGAACATTTCTCAAGTACTGTCCTTTTTTCACGGGACCATAAATGACATTTATTCGTATTTTAAAAATTTTAGCAATCGATTTTTACACGAAAATATATTTAGTAATACGTAGCATGATATTAAATAACATACGACATCCAATACAATTTTTGTATATACATAGCAGATATATGTTCATGTAATTTTAATACTCACGATACTTCTACGTCATACTTTTGTCAGTTCGGTTTTGGAAGACACCCTATCCAATTAGGCTTTTTTCTGATCAGCATAATCCTTGAATTTTCATATAAATCAACACGATATTGTTTAAATTTCAGAATACTGGGGTATTAAGATTTAAAAATACGAAAGTGTTTTCTTTAGTTACTTTTGGATTTCGTTGTATGGTTATAGCAAAAAATAATATTTTGTGTAAAATAATTTTGTGTTTGAAAAATTTGTGCTCTTGGATTTCTAAATTTATGACAAAAAATGGGTTACTTATGAAAGTGTCTTTCCGGCGAAGTGTCAAAGACACAGATTTGTGCTTCATATAACTCCAAGTTTTGACTTTGTTTGGTTCTAAAAATTTCTCTTCTGCTTAATAAAAATTTTATGTTCCCAAATAATATTTTGGAATATTTATGATAAAGGATAAAAATTTTGACGTGATATACTTCAAGCGTATTAAACAATCATTGATAATTATAATTTAGGTACGTTAAATTAATACCTTTTAATTTCAGGTAGCTCTCAGTGCCAGCTATACAGGGAATTAATGATTTTTATATTTATTGTTTGGTGGGCGACGTCTGTTTGGTGGCATCTATGAAAATTTAACATATCATAGAAGTCACCAAATGGATGCCGCTCACTGAATTCGCCTCAGAAATACACGCATGTCGCTTCAAGGAAATTTCGGTATGTATTTATAAATTTTTCATTTTTAGTGTTACCTAATATAATAATATTTAAAATTTTTTATATCAAAATTTCACATTGAATAACCTCTTTTCGTTAGAATAAATGTAATTATACATATATTTTTTTATCAGGTTATTTTCATCTTAAATAATTTAATATTTTCAACTAATAATTATTGGCTAAATAAATTTATAGGAGTTTTCATCTTAAAAATAATTATTAACCGCACATTTATGTATATCGACAATACAAAAATCATCGGATTTCTATATCTTATCATATAATAAGAATATTAATCTGAAAGTCCATCAGTGCATATAGCGATTTGGAATTTTATCCGGTATCCTCTGATATGTTCCTCTACAACTGAATCATTGGAAAGAAGGTTCCATTCAAATAACAATGATGGTTAAATCTAAGGAGAAGATAATGTGGAACTGTAACAAAATCCTGGTAAAATTCAATGAAATTAAATTTGCTTGAAGATTACATTTGTACATATGATGGGCTCACGACTATCGGAGACCAAGTCGATTCTGAAAAAAAAAAAAAAAAGAGATAGTCAATTTAGAGGGAGCATAAAATCTGTTTTATCCACTCCCACAGTAAAACAAGTCAGTAAACTGATGACTTATATGAGAAAGTATGTTAAAACAGACTTGGTTTACTGTGTGAGTGAATAAGACAGATTTTATGCACCTTCTAAATGGACTATCTCATTTATTTCCAAAATGAACTTGGCCTACGATGGTTGTGAACCCCTCATGCAATACCTATAATAGGATATTTTACTTTAATAGTTTATACCTTCTAAAATATTTTATCTTACTGTTGTTATATTCCTAATAATTTCAAAAGTGACTAAAATTAGTGAACAGTTTATCTTTTTGAAAAATATACATGTATATATATATATTTACTTTTTGATAATTCGCTTTTGTAATTTACCGATGCAATATTGTAATCATGCTACGATTTTAGCTTAATTTTAAGAATTTTCGGATTTTAGATTTGACAAAGATAATGTTTTATGGAAAATTTCATTTTATTTTGTATGGTTTTACATTGCTGTGTTATTTAAATATATTGTGAAATATTAACATTATATTAATAACTGTGTAATCAGTGGTACAATTGACATAAAAAAGTCACTGGTCCGCAGTCATCATCACTGGCCCGTTACATAAAAATCTATCCCTTTGAGTGCCCCCCCCCCCCCCCTCTCCTAGAATATAAAACAAACTTCCTTTGCAGTTATCCAAAAATTTCAGCATAATAAAATGTGAAATTATAATTTGCTAAAAATTAAACAGTATATAAAGAAAAACTATTGATTTATTAAATATTTTATTTCAGATTAATTATTTCAACTGACTACGGTTTAATGAATTTTTTATAGTGGTGTACCGAGTAGTACTTTGGCCGAGTACCAAATAATTGTGTAATAAAGAACAAAAACGCTGATGTGCACATAATGTGAGCTTAGGTGTACATATATATAATATACATATATAGTATATATTACTAATTAAACTTGAAATTTATTTGTGCACATTTTAAAGACAATTTTTGACAATTCAAATCAGTAGCATTAAAACAGTAGCAAAAAAAGAAGAATTGACACATAACAAGTACAATTATTAACCAATATAAAAATAAAACATTCTTCAACCCTCCAATTTAATCCGATATCTGAAATCTGTCTATCAAATATAAAAATGTTTATCGGTTACTGTAACAATTCATTGAATAATGCAAAACATTTCATATTGATTTTGTAACTGTACCTTATTTTCTTTTGAAGAAAAATAAAAAAGAGAAAATAAAAAGAGAGGTACAAAAAATATTACAGGTTTTCTTAACAGAAGACTTATGTAAAACTGACACTCTATTTGCATGGTGGGGGGGGGGGGGGGGAGGACTTTTCCGATTATGTGCAACCTTGCAAAAAAATTCTTATGTGCACCTTCAACCACTGTTTATTCTGAACGTATATTTTCAGAGGCAGGCCAAATTTATACTAGTAAAAGAAATGCTCTGTCTACTGATAATGTAGAACGTTTGGTGTTTTTGCACCATAATTTGAAATATAATAAATTTAGTTATTAATTTTTTTATTATATTTATTGTATTTTCAGTTTCTTTGTCCAAAATAATAGTCTTTTCTTTTTTCCTATATATTTAAAATGAAATTATTTTTATTTGTATAAATGTGAAACTAAATTTTAATTTGGAATTATTTTATGAAGGTTTTTGTTCTTAACTTTTTCTATATTTTGTAGACATATTGTTAAATACCGAGTGAATAGTTTTATGAATTATTGCATATATTATACATTGATATTCGAACAACTTTTTACAGATCAGTTTTAAATTCATAAGCTTAAAAAATGAAATTCTTATACCTACTCGGTATTGGCCGAGTACTCGGCCAAAATTTCGCCGAGTACCGACCATTTACCGAGTACTCAGTACGGCTCTAATTTTTTATTTATTTATTTTTTTAAATAAAGTAAAATTATGTGATTTGTGTTTGATTTCGGTTTTCTCAGGGACGGGAAAGTTTATGTTTATCTGTCAGAGAGGGGAGAAAAGTTACTGGTTCTGTGGATCACTAAATTTTTCAAATTCGTAGAACGTTTGAAAAATTTTAAGACTTTTCGTTTATGACACAACAAAAATTCAAACCATTAAAAATATAAAACAAAATTATAATATCTTTATAATAACTGCTAGGTTTTTCATAAAAAATACAAAAAAAAGTAAAATCTTTATGGTGAATGGCCCCACCAGTGGCCGAGAGGTTCTGCTCTGGAAGCTGGTAGACGGGAGGTGCTGGGTTCAATCCCAATCGCGCCCGTCGGCCTAATCGTTCGGAGTTTTCGTGGTTTTCTTCGAACCTTGGTTCTCCAAGCGTTAATACGGGTTAGGTTCCCTTAGAAAGACCTCCACGGAAGGCACTCCCCCCTTAGGGCCTATATCCCACGTGCAGATAATTGGCCGACATAAATACAACCAACCTTTATGGTGAATGCTAAATTTTTTTTATTATCACATTTATGAGTAACCTATAGTGTGAAAAAGTGAAAGTTTTAAAAGATTTCTTAAACTCGATTTCGGTTAATTTCATCTTTGAATAATTTTGTGTACAGACAAACATTTTGTTTAACATAAATGCTTATGACACTTTCTATGTAATTTTATTTATTAATAGCTGTGTAATAAACCAAAAGTGGATCTTAATGGGAACGAATAATTTTTTACATGCATTTATGAGGAAAAAATAAGAAATTCTGATATTATCGTCAATTTCAACATATTTCATAGAATGTTTGAAAAATTTTAAGACATTTTGTTTATGACAACAAAAATTCAAACCATTAAAACTATAAAACAAAATTAAAATATCTTTATAACTGTCAGCTTTTTCATAAAAAAAAAACACAAAGAAAAAAGTAAAATCTTAAACGCTGAATGCTAAAATTCCAAATATTGATTGTTTGTACCCATAAAGAAACTGGATCGCTAATGTTAAACCTATGGGAGCGTTCTTTTAAAATTTCTCACTTGCATATTAATAGTTTTAAATGATTTTTTTCTTGCTTAAAATAGCTGAGATTGAATTCAAACCAGGTTAGTGTTTACTTTTTCGATTTTGGTTGAAGACATTTTTTTTTTTTCACATTTACAAATTTGAAAAGAATGCTCCCATAGGTTTAACATTATCTTGCAATTTTCTTTGTATTTCATATATATATATATACATATATACATTTTTGTATGAAACGACAAACAAATTTATTTTCTTCATTTGGCGCCCCCCTTCGCTTTTAGTTCTGGCCCCCGGAGCGCATTGTATCTATAGTTTTTATATTCCATTATAACGTAGTCTTTTTAAAGAAATTTTGTATTTGATAAAAGTTCTCAACAAAAAAAAGCCAAATAAAGTTCTCGGATCGTAATTTCTGTAAAAACATTGTGGCAGAGTTTAAATGAAACGGAACAAAAGGCTAAAATATATGTTTAGAAAAGAGAGAAACATTATAGACATAGTTTTTTAACTTCAAGAACTTTTTAAAATTCTATACTTCCAGCAGGCTGCAAAATGGATGACCCTATATATACCCTGCAAATTAACCGAATGCGTTAATCCAAAGAGGAAAGCTCCCTTTTCCTTCACTTGACAGTCCGGCACACCCTTCTTGCCCTTTGAGGGGGAATAGCGTGCGGTGTGGGTTTCCACGGTTTCCACGGAGAGGGTTCATTGTCGTGGGGAACAATCGAATCGTTTCTGATGTCAATTTAGTCTAAAATGTTTATATCACTTATAATACTTTTCCAATGAAGATAAAGTATGTGTAGTGTTCTCTCAAGAGACTGATGATTTAAGCAATCTAATCTAAGAAATAATATATTATTTTAAATTTTTATTTATGCGTTTCTTTTAAGAATTTGAAATCTATATAAATTTTCTTTACAATACAATGATAATTTTGTTTTGGGGTGTTTTAATTTGATGGCTCAGTTTTCACATAATTTGTACACTTAATTGTTAAGCTTTAATTTTCTCTCTAAAAAAGCTAATAATTGTGTTATTTTTCCTTTTTTTTTAATTCCAGCTTTACGCACCATTATTTTCCCCTCTTTATATATCTATTGGAATTGCTCTCAGCAAACCTGGATTACTGATTTAAGCAGCAGTTATTGGGGTCTGCGAGGAGGTCTTCTGATAGAAGAATCCACAGTATCGAACCTTTAGTATAGAAACCTTGATCATAGAAGAACAATAAAAGGTAAAAAATAATTTAATTTCTTATCATAGTCACAGTAGAATTTGGAATAACCTGTCAAATCGTATTACAAAATTTCATTTCACTGTTTTATGCATTTTTTCTTTCACTAACTAAACCATGAGTAAATTTTATTACACATGGATTTAAAAACAGTTTTAAAAAATGTTTCATCACTAGCTTAAAGGCGGTTAGGTCACCTTGGGGCAATTTTTAATTTGATGATTTTTGTATTGTTTCTTCTCTGTATGTTTACATAATGAATTATAGGGTAAGGCGCCCTATTTTCGTCCCCGAGTCACTTTTAGGCCCTTGGAACTTGCAATTTTCAGTGAAAATCTACCGAATTTGGATTTTACATAGACTAACTATCCACGCACATAGAAACATAGGCAAATGCCGTAGAAAAAATTTTAACAATGCCAAAAATTGTTTTTTCAAAAGTATCTAAAAAATGCAAAAGAAAAAAAATGGCCCAATGTCGTCCCCTCAAAAAATCCAATACGCCAAGGCTTAACTTATAACTAAATCAAAATTTATTTCTAAATGAGTAATTTAATTTACATTAAAGTAAGGCAAAAAGAAATGTACTAATTATAGAGGAAGAATAACATAACGAAACATTAGCCATCCAAACATGAGGCAAAAATTGAAAAAATGTCATGAAAAAGCATTCCTAATTTCGTCCCCGGGACGAAAATAAGAACTGCAAAGTGTATGAAATTGGGACCACGCTACTTCCCAATATGACAGTTTGAGTTACCATAAGATGATCTGATCGTCCTAAAAGTCACTGTATGCTACTGTCAGCATCTTACCAACGAAAAATACATGCAATGAATAAGAAATAAATACTTACAGTACAGTAAATAACGTTCTACAAACGACATAATAAGAACTCGGGTCTTCTAATAATAGGAAATTCGCCGTCTTTAATTTATCTATGCGTCTTGACGAACGAAACTTTCAACACTGACCCCTTTTACCTCCTGTCCTCTGTGCCTTGCGTCATAAGTGGCGCCACTTTCGCAGAAACGGAGAAGCTAAGGGGGATGAATTTAGGAGAGGGTACGAAAGATGGGCACTTTAGCCTATGTGTTTCTCGGCCTATCAAAACCACAACAACAACAATAATAAATTAATTATTAGAATATGAGCCATAGAAAATGTCTCTTAAACTTTGTCTAACTCTGTGTTATATATTATTTAGACTGTTGCGATACTCTATTCAATAACGTATAATTTATAAGCTGATATAGCAAAATCCCTAGGCATTAAAATTTAAATTACAGTCATTAAAAAGAAATACATAATTTCAAACATTTAATACAGAATTTATTATTCTTTTAAATTATCTATTTTTATTAAAAATATGTTGTTTGTTATAATATTATTTATTCATAGATGCATAATTATATGTCTAGACACTTAATTTACAGTCGTGAAAAAAAAAATTATAAACACCTCCTCTTCTAACTTTGCAACAAAATAGCGTAGAAGAAAGTTAGTGATACCAAACGACTGGAAGTAAAATCTACTTTTAAATGATGTATATAAAATCTACTTAGGAGGCCATCTACGTAGAAAAACGAACACAAACTCTAAAATTGGGAGGAGTGAAAAGTTCACTCCTGAAAGAGTGACTTACGTATGCATTGCTTATTACCCAATCAGAACATCAAGGCGACATTGCCCTTGTAAGATAAGAAAAATGATCACTTTTTTGTCCGCCATCTTAGGATTAACAGATTAGAATATCATTAAAATGACTCTTTATGGAACACATAAGGTAAGTCTTATTTAATTTTAACCATTTATTCGTGTAGATAGATGATTATGAGCTAAATAGTTGTACGTTGTACAGAAAAAGATTGATCGTGGAGTGTTCTCCTGAATTTTATTCCTTGAAAATTGATTGTCTATTATATTTCTTCATGTAGCGCTTTGAAATATACAGTAAACTCTGTCTAAGGCGAAATCGATCGGGATCGAGGAAATTTTCCGTAGTAGACAATATTCCGCCTTCGACAAATTTTACTTTATGTATATGGATTCGCAGGGACTTGAAAATCTTCCCGAGATAGACAGGTTTCCGTCTTACACAGAGTATGCCTCACAGAGAGTTTACTGTAATTGTTTTAACAATTGAATAGCACACAATGCTTAGCAAAAAATAATCAAAATTTCATTAGTTCAGCCAATGTGAATAATAAAAAAAAATGAGTGTAAATATATTTTATTCTTCCCATTCAGTACTGGGATCCTACTTTGCCAACGATTGAAAAAAAAAAGTTTTATCTGTTTCGTTTGCAAGGCTGACTCAGAAGATCTGGATATTTTCAATTCATCGCAGACATGATGAAAACGTTATAATTTGCCGTTCTATGAGATTTTTTTTTTTGTTGTTGTTTATTACTGATTTCTAAAGGCGACAACTTGGACTTAGAGTATACATTAAGAGTATTTATCATCATTATTACTGTTTCGGAGTTAAATATGATATTTAATGATTATGACATTACGAAAAGGTTGGTATATTATTTTTTTTTATTATTGTATTTAAGCATTTTTTTACGGTTCATAATTTTAAAATTTCGAGGCTGAGTAATATGAAAAAAATTAATTGTAGACATTCTGCAACTGTTATTAAATTTCCTTTTATTTTAAATGCATTTTCTACGTTTTTGATACACTTAATTTTTGGCACTAAAAAATAAAACGTGATATTTAAGCATTGAAATATAGTGTTTTTATGCCTGTTTTGAAGTTTATCGATAAGACTGCTTTAGTATATTTTTTTTTTAAGTTCATATTTATTACATAATGTAGGACTGAATATTTTTTTAAAGAAATTAATAACTACCTGTTTACATCAAAATGTTTTTCAAACAATAAGAACATTTCATATCAAGTCATTTACTTTATTTTTATTAAAATTCATACGGATACAAATAAATGTAATGTGTTTATTTTTATATTTATTTTTTTTCTATTTTCTAGGCCAATCTTTTCCTATAAGACAAATAAAATATATTTTGCTCATATTCACAAAATACAATATCTACAGGAATGAAAAAAATTAAATTAAATATGGCTTACCGAATCGTTTCATTAATAAGTACTGTATTAATTCCATTTTTCAGCAATAATGGTCGAAAATTAGAAATCTTGATTAAGTTAAGGAGCATGCTTAAAAGAAATATATGTACATATTCCAGAGAACTTAAAATTTAGACTCCATGATCACATTAAAACAAAAACAAGTCACAGCGGATGAAAAAAAAATTACACATTCTTAATATTTAAATCATGCTTAGAACTAACTCATTTAAAAAAGATGGGAGTTTATAAACATCGTTTTATAAGTGAACAAATTATAAATATTTTATAACATTTTTATAACAATATTTTATAACAATAACATTTTTACATTGCTATTTTTGGGACTTTGCAAAAATAGCAATAATTCACGGAAAAAGTACGGTAAAAAAGGTAGAAATTTATATTTAAAACAAAAATTAAAATGAAATCAAGCATTGTTAAACGTATAACATCCACCTATTAAATAGTTATTTAGGATAGATGTGCCAGTAATGGACACCCCTTGATGTTTTTTGTTCATACAAAAATAACTAATAAATATTTAACTTTAATTAATTTTTTTGTAATTCCCCCTTGCATGTTTTATAAAACTGGGTTATGTTGACACTTTTAATCAAACCAATCAGGAAGCAGAAAATAATGTTTCAAAGTTTCGTTGTTTTTCTGTGAAAATCTTAATGAAGAGGCTAAGAGCTGGCTTCGTTTAATTAATTTATATATTATTTATTTTCTTGCAAAATTTGAATGTTTTTGTTTGAGTAGCAATAAAAAAACTTAGAATCTTATATACTAAAGGCCATTTATAAAATTTCATTTATTTTTAATGTTTTAAGAGGGGGTGCCCATTACTGCGATGGTTAATTATTCATTTTCCTGTAATGGACACCCATGTAGACACTGCTAAAAATGCAATTTCAATAAAGTTTATAGTGCATAAAATATTTTGGCTTAACTGCAAAGCTAAATAATCAAATTTAATTTTTAAATTATACTTACCAAAATGTAATAACACCAAAACTTTTATAAATAGGTGCTGTTAAGTTATTTTATGTGATTAATAAATTTTCAATATCTTATCCTTTTTTTTTATGTATATGTACCTTGCATATTTTATAATCTAGAAATTAAACCAGCCAGGAAGCAGAAAATATTGTTTAATAGTACAGTCAAAGAAGGGCTCATAGGGCTTCATTCCTCACTGTTTAAATAAAAACAATTAAATTACAGAAGCTATTAAAAATCTGTTTTCTGTCTTAAATGTTTCCTTATTAACCTCTGACAAAAAAAAGAAAAAGAAAAAAGGAATGTTCAAGTTATAGATAATATTCATGAAACTAGTAAATCTGCAGATCAGTGACCTCAAACATCAGTTCTACAGTTTTATTTTGAAATTATTTTATATAGTATTTAAAATATTTAACTCATAATATCATTTCTTTCATATTTGTAATATTAATTATTATAAATGCTATATCAGGTAGTCTCTGAAATATTTATATTCCTTATAATTGTTAAAAAATAGTGAGACCAAACTAAACACTAATAATATTCCAAAACTTTTTTGTTAATTACCTTTTGAAATCCCCCACTGTTTCAATAATTTGATAGCTGTAATTACCTATTTAGTATTTTAAACTATCCATCTAAAATAATTAAAACATCGATCTTCTGATAATTAAAATAATGGATGTAAACAGTAAATGATTATCACAAATATTTATTAATTACTGGTATCCTAATTGTTTAATTTATTTGAAAATAACTATTTTGTTTTATTAGTGTGTATTCATTAAATTCTGGTCCTAAATACAGTTATAAAAGCAATTACTTTATACGGGGTGTCTATTACTGGACATTTGAGTGTTTTGATATATTTCTGTTATTTAAAATTAAATTTTGATTCATATTGGGAAATGGGACTATAAGAATGGTTAAATATTGTTGATAGGTTAATATAATATTGAAAAAACTGGAATATAATAATTATAACTAAAAATAAAAAATTATTTTAAAAGAAATTCCTTAAGGGTGTCCATTACTGGCACATCTACCCTATAAAACTCTAAAAGAAATTTCTTTATAAGGCATGCAATAAAAGCAAACACAAAGGATAAGATTGGAATACAATATATAGTTTATTTCTGTCAGTAATCTAATTTAAATTCACGTGTAACTTTAACTGAATTTTCCCTTAAAAGTTCAATTAATGTTTCAAACTATGAATTAAATAAATATTGCTAGTAAAGTATTTTATTCCAATCTTTACCGCGCTTGTGTCCATTTTCATTGCATGCTGTAAAATATGTGATTATTTTAAAACCAACATAAAAGCAAAAAAAAAAACTTGACTCCATAAAAAATGAACATTCACTCCTATGAAAGAGTGACTATTCACTACTACCAGGGGGGGAAAACCGCACTCCTTTTGCAAGAGTGAATAGTCACTCCTCCGAAAGAGTGGTTATCCACCTCTGTTTAAAGTGAATATTCACTTCCCAGGAGTGACTATTCACTTCTTCACGGAGTCAAAAATTTCACTTTTGCTCAGAGTGAATAGTCACTCTAAAGAGGTTGGGCATATTTTGACTCGGCGAAAGAGTGACTATTCACTCTGTAGGAGTGAATAGTCCCTCCTTTTTATTTAGAGTGCAGACTTTGTTTTTTCTTTCAACAACAATAACCAAGTTTGACACCATACATAAATTCTACACCATTCAATGAGACTAAAATGTGTTTTACTATTTTATTAACAAAATTTAAAATATCTCGAGATATAATTTCCATATGTGTAAACATGATGTGTCAAACTATTTGCAAATAACAGGCTTTCATTTAATATTAAAAAAAATAATAATTATTATTTATTTATTTATTTATTTATTTATTTTTTACAAATATTAAGGTAAACAGCCCCCCTTAAATATTCAGAATGGCTTTCTTGAAAATATTTTAAATACAGACTTGCCTTTCTGCATATATATGGCTAAAACAACATACATTTTTAATATGTAAAATATAATTATTATAGATGATGAAATGAATAACATAAATGTGCGTAATTTCTCTTTTTTTTCTTTGCTTTTCTTCTCGTTATAATATACTTGTATACGTCTATTTTCTATATCTATCTTATTTAACCTCTTGAAATCTCCATTCCTATTGCAATTTAGGATTCACCCTTTTGATTTATTACAACATGTAGGTATCCTTCTCTAGATCATTCAATAGCCCAAGTCTAGCATTCATTTTTTCCCGGAATACAATAGAATGATGAGGAAAAGGCCCTTTAAATACGGAAACTATACTCTAATTGGACATTCACAATTGAAGAGATATTTAATTCAGTAAGTATTTAAAGAACTTTTTAAAACACCATAAAAAACATGGTGTTTTTATGATTTTATGTACTGGTTTTTATGTTTTTCTATGGTGTTTTAAGAAGTCCTTTTAATACTTATTGGTTCACACCAGTTTCAACATATTTGCTTTTATATTTAATTCAGTTTCATTTTCTTTTAGGTTCGGATGTGGATGTTAGTAAGATATGTTCATTTTCCATGCACTCCAGTCTGTGATAAGCCGAATCGTGCTTTTTACCATCTTCAAATTTACTTAGCCATTATTCTGCCTGGATCTGCTATCAAGGTGTTGTCATTCTATGTTTTTATACAGTCATAGAAGGACACCCTTTGATATGCCGATACATACAGATATCCTTCTGAAGAACAAATAATGGCCGAAGTCTATAGCAATCTCCGTTTCCTAGAATACAGTCTTGGGACAGAAATGAACAATATAAAAACCAGAAAATGCAGCAACTCCGCAATGGATTGCTGAAAAGAATATTTAGCTCATCCTTCCATGGAATCTGTATGCAGTAAGTGCTGTTATTTTCCCAATCAGTTTCATCTTTGATGAGGAGTTGGAATTATAAAATAATCATCTTTAACAGTTTTCACTATTTTTTTTATGTAAATGTGCAATCTAAGTGTTGTTGTCCTATGTATCTTATACGATCACAGAACACACCTCTTTGGCGTTAGGGAGAATGCTGGCTATTGTTCTCAAGACCAAGCAATATAGCGATTATACATAAAAATATGGAAATGTAGTCTCAAATTTTATTCGCTCGCAATACAACCGGGGGAAAGAATAACTTCTAAAATTCTCTTTTCGAAGAGCCACAGTAACTACATTTAAGAGAGTGCCTCACTACCAATCTTCTTGTTTTGCAATTTCTTCCAGTTAAATCTGCATCTACAATAAGGTTTTTAACATTTCATGCGGCTTTATAATTGTGTTCATTTTAAAAGTTCTTATATTCATTTAAAGCAATTTTGCTGTTTCTATATTTTTAAAAAATGTTTTTAAATAATAATAGTCTAACAAGATTTAGCAAGCGGGAAAAAATAAACCAGAAACTTAAATGTAAATTTAGAAGTTAGATATTTTGACTAACGCAGGAATCATACTTTTAAATCTTTTATGGTATAAAGAATTATCAGTAATTTGATTTTTGCTGAGAATTTTTACAAAGGATTTCAGAAGAATATGTCCCGGATTTAATCGAATTTTAATTATCATGAAAACTTATTTAAAGAGATTTTTTCCCTGACGCGAAACAGATAACGTACCAGCTAATATGTACCTAAATTTAGTCTAAAATGTTTATACAACTTGTGATTATTTGCAACGAAGATAAAGAATGTATATGATTCTCTCGATAGACTGATGATTTAAGCAAAATCTTATCTAAGAAATAATATATTATTTTAAAATGATATTTATGGAAGTTTCTTTTAAGAATTTTAAATGTAAATAAAATTTCTTTACGATTCAATTGTGAATATTTTTTCGAGTCTTTTATTTTGATGACTCAGTTTTCACATAATTTGTACACGTAATTGTTAAACTTTAATCTTCTTTCTAAAAAAGCTATAATAGAATAAAAAATAAGGACAATATTCAATAAAAACAAGAAAAATAATTGTATTATTTTTCCTGTTTTTATTCCAGTTTGACCCACCAGTATTTTTTACATTTTTTACATGTATGTGAATATCCCTCAGCCAACCTCGATTACCGATTTAAGCAGCAGTGATCGGGGTTTGCGAGGGTGTCAAAAAAAAAAATGTTTCATCACTTGCAAAAAGGAAGTTAGGTCACCTTGGGACTCTTTTTATTTTTATCAATTTTGTATTTTTTCTTCTCTGTATTTTTACATAAAAAATTATATGTGTTTCTTGGCCTAGCAAAACAATAATAACAACAATAATAATAATTAATTTATTATTAGAATTTGAACCTTAGAATATGTCTGTTAAAATTTCTCTAAGTATGTGTTATATATTATTTACACTGTTGCGATACACTATTCAGTAACGCATATGACTTATAAGCTGATATATGAAAATCACGAGCCAATAAAATTTAAATTACAATCATTAAAACGAAATACATTAATTCAAACATTTACTACAAAATCTATAATTCTTTTAAATTATCTATTTTTATAAAAAATTTGTTGCTTGTTATAATATTATTTATTCATAGAAGCATAATTATAGTTATAGAAACTTAACGTACAGTCGTGGAAAAAAATAGTAAAACCCCCTTCTAACTCTGCAACAAATTCGTGTAGAAGAAAGTTACTGGACAAATGATCGGAAATAAAGTATACTTTTAAATAATATATATAAAATTTATTTAGGGGGCATCTACGTAAAAATCTCATAAATTAATAAATTAAACTTTATATTGCAGGAAATGTAAAACATGCCTCGCTACCAATTTCCCTTATATTCTTATTAAATTCAAGAGGTGAAAAAATATCACTAGTGTAAGTTTAATGATTCATTGTATAATGTAACAGATTAAGAAAAATCTTTCATAATTAAATTAGAAAATATTAAATTTCGTGCGGATAGCAACATATTTTTCTCCACTTACTTAGGTGTGGGTAGCGCTTTCAGACACTTTTTTATTAAATGATACTTCAATTAAATTATTATTTTTTTCTTTTTTGCGATATGTTTATGTAATGAATGCACTATTTTGCTTAAATATTGGATTAACTAATAATAATAATAATATGTCATATATAAAATGTTTAATTAAAGCTGTCTTAATATGCTTCAGATGTCATTTATGCGGTTGCAATACACTATTCTGTAACGAAGGAGATGAAAATTTGACATTTGACTTTTCTGTGTAATCTAACCCAAAGTAATTTTTGGTATGATCTTAATTTTTTTGAAAAATAAATACTTTTACTGTGATTTTTGTAATTAATTTCTACTTGTACGTTTACTATATTTTCTTTAAGATTTCATTTGTACATAATAACTATTATAGAATATCTTATTTTGTTAATTTATACGTTATAGATTCTCTTATCTTAGTATGGTTATTTTTTTAATATTTTCAAAACTGACTAAATTTAAAGATAAGTCTATGTTCATGAATAACTTATTATTAATATCTTTCACTCATTTTTTTCATAACATTACTATTCTAATAATTTAAAGATTCAATAATGTAATTATACTACAAAGTTAAGCTTAATTTTAACTATTTCCAGTTATTTGTCTATGATGAGAAATATCATACAAACTCATAATCAAATGAAGGAACAATAGTTTGCTCTGAGACAAATAAAATTTAATCAATAAATTTTGCACCGTAAACGAACGCGAATTTATCAGATAATATCTGAAATATTTGTGTGTCTTTATATTTTTAAATAAATAGAATATGAATTTAAAATCAATCTTTTATAATTCCTTGATGATAAATTTTTCTGTATGTTTTAAATTCCAGTGAATTTTTGAAACAGTACATTTGACTTTAGAAATGTTTTCTTTTTTTAACCCTTTCAGGTGCAAGGTACTTTTATTCATAAAATCTTGAATCAATTTATTGACACCAGTATTTACAAGAAAATTTATTTGTAAACAAGTAAAAGCATATTTTCGAGTACTTAATAAAGGTAAGATTTTCATTATAAAATTCCGGTGCCAATGTGGCAATTAAGGATTAAAATTATGTGATGCCGTGACGGCATCACCTCCCTTCAAGGGGTTAAATGATGTCGATGAACCTCCTTTTCAGTTTTTGGTCGTTGTATTCGTGTTAAATAACTTAAATGAAAATTATATTTTTTAAACTAAATTTATCGAAAACACTTTTGCAAAAATAGATGAAATATTTATTTAAATGCAAATTTAATAGTTACATATTTTCATTCATATATAAGAAACAAGCTACTAAAGATGTCATGGAATAAATAATAATCATCATTTTTTTCATTATTAATGCTATTACTAATTTTTTGTGAGATTTAATATTTTACAAAGAATGTAGGAGAATTTCTTTCGGATTTTTTTAAAATTATGAATCCTCTATTTCAAACCTCTACGGTTTATACTTTTTATCAAGTAATTTCTCATTTTTTCAGAACTATTCACTTACGTGAAAGGAAAAAGGTATATTTGTAAAATAATATTATGAGAAAAACAGTACATTAACTCCAGCTTTGTATTTTTAGATAGTACAATGAAATTTAAAATACGTATTTCAAAATCAACGACTCTTCTATTTCAAATAAAAATGATAATTTAAATTTACAATCCAAACGTCCATTAATTCAAAACTACATGTATCAAGTTAAACTGAAAATGCCATGTCATATATTAGTTTGTTTCTCGAAATTAAATTACAAATATATATAAATATATTTTTTTTTATTACAGGTGTGCTTCAACGGATATCATCTGTTATTTCTATTGGACTTATACATGGCAAACATCGATTACTGATTTAAATCACAGTAATCGATTTTTGCCATGTTATGTCTGATAGAAAAATCTACATCATCTAGCTATCTTTGTACACATTCAAAAATTTTTATAATTTTTATAACAGAGGCGACGGGTCAGGTCCAATTTACAGCTACAGTCACATCAATGCCCCAAACATGAGACCTTATAGGAAAATCCCATGACCTGAAGACTGGAGAGGATCACAATAACAATACATTAATCTACCGCCGGGAACTAGGATACACTACGAAAAACAACATCTGTTAATCCAGCCAGCGGACAATGAGACAGGTATAGCAAAGTTCATCTCTGGTTAACAATAAAAGGTGATTTTTTTTTTTTTTTTTTTTTTTTTTTTTTTTTTACCCAATAAGGAAATTCTTATAAAGGTATGTAATAATTAAATCTGATTAAATTCATCGATATAATTTTCGCGTTCTCAACGTGTACAATGTAAATACTTTGTATTAGGGAATATACTTTTACAGCACGCTTATTTCTATTTTTAACGGAAATGAAAGAAAAAAATTAATTTGCATAGGATATAGCATACCAACTCATTCCAAAGGAAAAAATAATACTAGTTTTGCTCTGAGACAATCAAAAATTAATCAACGAAATTTTGTAAATTTCGATGTCTGTAGAGAATTATCTTTGTTACATTCCCGTAAACGACGAAGAACTCAAAAAATATTGGAAATACTTTTGTGTCTTTAAATTTTAATAACTAGAATGGTTTTTATAAAAGTATTTTAAAATATAGAATTAATTTTCTGCATATAGTTATATGAAACAATACACATTGAGAATGTTTAAGATATAATTATTATACAGGGTGTCTACAAATTAATTGGTCAATTTCGTAAGTTAAGAACTTCCGAAATATGAAATGAAATTAACTAGTTGAAAGTCACACTAGTGGTAATATTTCCGAAGTTTATTGATAGATGGCATTAGGTGTCATAACTGATGCTATCGCTTAGCGAGCGGAGGTGTTACTCAATGGCAAACACAATCACAAGATCTTTCACCGCATGATTTTGGTGTATGGAGTTTTGTAAAGGATCAAGTGTACAAGCCGCCTCTTCTTGCATCCATTCCTGAAATAAAATCAAAAATCTGCACTGCAATTAATTTGATCGACGGTAACATCATTTAGGAAAGTTATTTTGAAATATTACGTAAAAGAAAGAAAATTTCGCAGCAGAATAAGAAAATGTATTGTAGTGTACAATTCATGAATGTTACAGAGTATAATTTCTGTAACTGATTGTTTAAAAATGTACATTTAACAGATCGCAGTTAAAATTTTAAATTAAATCTAAACACTTGGAAATCGAAAGCGTCCAAAAAAATTAAATCTGCTTATAATTTTAATAAGCATTCATTTTCAAAAGTGTAGGCGCAAATGTTGTAAGTCAAACTTCAAAAAATAATTACTGAGTTCCACTTTTATGCACAATAGTCTATCCCGAATACTTTTTCAAAAAGAACTCTTTGAAAATTATTATTATTCATGGCTAGAGTAGCACAGTCCAGGTCCATTCCAACTGAGCGAAAAATGTTCAGACCATGGATCGAACCTGGATATTTTGGGTTACCGTCGAATACTTTAGCTATTAAGCCATATTATTTAATGACATATTAATTAAGGAGAAAACAAAGTGAATTTTACCGTTTCAAAAAAGTGGTGCCAATCAAGAAATCTGAATTAAAAAAAGTAGCCCACTGGCAACACTGCTCATGATACTTCTGCGTCATACTTTTGTCAATTCAGTTTTGGAAGACACCCTATCCAATCAGGCTATTTTCTGATCAGCATAAATCTTGTATTTTATATTAAATCAACATGATATTGTTTAAATTTCAGTATAGCGGGATATTAAGATTTAAAAAGGCGAAATTGTTTTCTTTAGTTACTGTCGGATTTCGCTGTATGGTTGCAGCAAAAAATAATATTTTGTTTCAAATAATTTTGTGTTTATAAAATTTGTACTCTTGGATTCCTAAATTTATGACAAAAAATGGGTTACTTATGAAAGTGTCTTTCCGGCGAAGTGTCAAATATACAGATTTGAGCTTCATATAACACTTAAGTTTTGACTTTGTTTGGTTCTGAAAATATCTCTTTTTATCTTAATAAAAAATTTAAGTTCACCAAATAATATTTTGGAATACTTATGATAAAGGATAAAAATTTTGAAGAGATATAATTCAAGAGTATTAAACAATCATTGATAATTATAATTTAAGTATCGATAATTATAATTTAAGTATACTAAATTAATATATTTTAATTTCAGGTAGCCCTAAGTGCTAGCTATACAGAGAATTTATCATTTGTTTGGTGGGCGACGTCTGTTTGGTGGCATCTATGAAAATTTAACATATCATAGAAGTCACCAA
Organism: Maratus speciosus; assembly: GCA_963932465.1. Taxonomy (NCBI): domain Eukaryota; kingdom Metazoa; phylum Arthropoda; class Arachnida; order Araneae; family Salticidae; genus Maratus; species Maratus speciosus. The sequence continues at coordinate 542,798,474 of OZ010796.1, read as the reverse complement.
ATGGATGGCGCTCACTGAATTCGCCTCAGAAATACACGCATGTCGCTTCAAGGAAATTTCGGTATGTATTTATATCTTTTTCATTTTTAGTGTTACCTCATATATAATATTTTTAATTTTTTCTATCATAATTTCAGATTGATCAGCCTCTTTTCGTTAGAATAAATGTAATTATACCTATAATTTTTTTCATCAGGTTATTTCCTTCTTAAATATCCTTCTTTTATATTTTCAACTAATAATTATTGGCTAAATAAATTTATTGGTGTTTTCGTCTTAAAATTAATTATTAGCCGTACATCTAATATACAGAAATAATAGGATTTCTATATCTAATCATATAAAAGCAAGAATATTATATAGCAACACTTTATCAAGGGCCGTCGATTTGAATCCTTTAATGAATTTGAAGAAGCATGTCAAGAGTTTTTCGATTCCAAGAAGCCGCCATGGTACTTCCAGCAAATCCGGAATCTGGGAAAACGATGGCAGAAAGTCGTGGACTGTGATGGTCTCTAATTTGAAGAATAGCCTTTGTTGCTTTCGTTGTTAATATGCGCATAAAATCACACTACTTGATGACTAGAGCTGATCAAAATAAATTTATCTACTGCAAGCCGGAAACGAGGATACCCTATGAAAAGCAACCTCTGTTGTTCCAGCCAGCGGATAGTGAGACAGGTATAACAAAGTTCATGTCCGGTTAACAATAAAAGGTTAAATTTATTTTTAAAATAAGTATATGTGTAATATATTGTTAAATAAGTTTTTCTATATTGGAAGGAAAATTTTTGATTTTAACATGTTCAACGTCTAAAGATAAAAAGGGAAAATTCCCTTTATTCCGGGAAAATGTTCGATTTCCACTCAAAATGGATGTTTCATTTAAAAGAGAAAAAAAATCACTTGTATATATATATAGAAGTCGTGTTACAGTTCATAATACACCCTTTTGATTTGTTACAACATGTAGGTATCCTTTTTAGAGCATTCAATAGCCAAATTCTAGTATTCATTGTTTCCCGGAATATAGTAGAATGACCAGGAAAAGGTCCCCTTAAATAAAGAAATTATGCACTAATTGGACAATGACAGATGAAGAGACATATAATTCAGTTTCATTTTGCTCAGTTTTATGGTCCTTCCATGGAATGTGTATGCAGTAAGTTCTGTTATTTTCCCAATCACTTTAATCCTTGGTAATTGGAGACGGGATTATAAAATAGTCATCTTTAACAGTCTTAAGTATTTTTTTTTTATTTCAACGTGCAATCAAAGTGTTCTTGTTCTATGTACAGGGTGCCCAGTAGTTAACCAAAAATTTGAATTGCTTAGTAAAAGAGTTTGAGAAGAGATAAAAGAAAAATATTTACTTCACAAATAAGTACAATTATTCCGATTTAATGCACAAGATTTTCGAAGTGCTTCCCATTACTTGCAACAATATGGCAAAGCCTAAGATCAAAGTTGTTCAAAACTGAACGAATAGAATTGGCAGTGTGGTGCCCGAAATTTCAGCAGAAATGACTTGTCGGAGCACATCTAATGAATGAGGAGGACTTCTGAACACATTGTCCTTCAAGTAGTTCCACAGAAAATAGTCCAGGGGTGTTCAAATAAGAAGAATAAGCAGGCCAATCAATCCCCTGCCCTGTTGCGTCAGCACAATTCATATCCAAAATTCTGTCATGGAAACGTTCCGCTAAAAGTTCAAAATTTTCTTTTATTCTGTGGGGCCTGGTGCCATCTTGCATAAACCAAAAACCATCAATACAGCTCATTCCGTGGCAATAAGGAATAAAACGTTGGTTCCTTGGCAATAATGAATAAATTGAGGTACTTTAAATGGGTGAAGTCCACTAGGGTTTGTTTGTTCTGGTTTCGTAAATTGTAAACCGCGCAGTGTTGAGCCACCAAATAATACCTCACAATGACGTACCAATAAACAGTTATTGAAATTTCAAAATTTCGGCTAATTACTGGGCACCCTGTATCTTATACTATCACAGATCACACCCTTTTGGCGTCCTGGTGCATACTGCTGTCGTTCTCAAGACCATGCAATATAGTGAATATACCTAAAAAGTATAGAAATTTAGTCTCAAATTTTATTCGCGCGTAATACAACCGGGGCGAAGAAGAGCTTCTAAAATTCTCCTTTCGAAGTGCCACATTATCTATATTTAAGAAACTACCCCACTACCAACCTTCTAGTTTTCTACCTTCTTCCTGTTAAATCTACAAGTACAATGAGTTTTTTTAACATTTCATGGCTTTATAAGTGTGTTCATTTTAAAAGCTCTCATATTCCTTTAAAGCATTTTTGCTGTTTATATATTGTTTTAAATGTTTTTAAATAATAATAATCCAACGAGATTTAAATGGTGGGAAAAATGAACCAAACATTTAAAAATAAATTTATATATAAGTACGAAATTTAAATATAAGTGCCAAAATTTAGTCTAAAATATTTGTACCACTTATAATATTTTTTCAATGAAGATAAAGTATGTGTAGTGTTCTCTCAAGAGACTGATGATTTAAGCAATCTAATCTGAGAAATAATATATGGGAACGTCCATCGTTACACTGTAAAACATTTGTGTAAGTTTACTCTGCATTATATGTGTAACCTCACACAAATTCTGGTGTAAACCATTCTAATATTTTAAAAACTCACATTATTGGAGTTTTCTTTCACAAAGATTGTGGAACCTCTGTGAAAACTGATTTTGACCTTTCAACTTAGTCGCATACGTCACCTGAGATCTACTGAAGCGGATTTCATTCTACGTTGCAATCTTGCACTCAGTCTGCGGTCTGTAATTCACCCACATGTCGAAGCAAGAATAACACGTGTTTGTTGAGATTTTAATGTTATTTTTCTTATTAAAAAAACTATCAAAAGTACGCATACGCCGTCGTCTTGTGTGATACATTGATGTTAGTCTAATTACAAGAATGGAGGGAAACACAAGATGTATTGTTTTATGGCTGACAAAACAAAGATCATTCCCAAAAATGGATATCATTAATAGACTCTCAAAGTACAGTAAGGTAGGAAAACATATAGTTAATTTATTTTTCAAAGTATTATATATATTCAATTTTTTATTTGTTAGTTTTTATCGCAAAAAATAATGTATAAATAACTATGTGTGTGAATTATATTTATTGTTGTTGATTATTCTGCAGAAAATAGACTATATTTTTATTTGAATAACAAAAAAAAAATATTTAATTATTATTATTTAATATATAATGTTTTAATAACTATAGGTGTAACTATTTTAATTACTATTTCTTATTATTTAAAGTGTTATACATTCAATTTTTCATTTTAATCGCTTTATTTCATCACGGTTTAAATTAAGCAAAATTTAAAGAATGTTGCTTTTTTTCCTCTTATGAAAATGCATTTTATTTTAGTACAGTAACGTAGTACAGTAATCGTAAATAACCTTTTATAAAATCCATATTTACAATATGTAAGGTATCAGAAAATTATATACGCGAATTATACTTTGTAATAGTATATGTTGCAGAATTTTTTATAATTATTAGTAATAATAATTAAGTGAAAATAATTTGTTTATTATTTTTGTTAATATTATATAGTCGAGTGTTTTAGTTATTCTTTTTTATTACAGCATTTCATTACAAGTTAAATGAAGCTTATTTTAAAAAATGATTTTTTAAGAATACATTTTGGTTTAGTATGGTATTTTAAATAAACTTTTATAAAATTCATATTTACACAGGAAATGTAAAGTAAGAAATTATATATATATAATACGTATGGGAATTATATGTCGTTGGAGAATAATCTGTAAATATATAGCATATTTTTATTTCTGAATAAAGAAAGGATACAGTATTTTAATTATTGGTGTATTAATATTTAAGATTTTATTCTTATTAATTTTGATAAATAAGTAAGCTTTTTAAATTATTATTTCTTATTAATTGAGGTAGCAATATATATTTTTACGCTTTTAAAATTTTACTTTTTTGTAAATATAACGAAAAAAGTATAAAAAGGAAACACGCAATACTTTTTATTAAAGTGAATATATATAATACTTTAAATAATTAATAATATGGTTTTTTATGGTATTGTACTTTGTGAGTTTATAATTTGTACAATGAGTGGCATTCATCCACTTTTAATAAAGATTCAGAAATACCAAAGCACTCAAAAAAAAAAGAAAAAAAAAGAAAGAAAGAAAGAAAAAGAAAAGAAAAAAAATGGAGGAGGAGAAGGCGGGGTGGGGGGGGGGATGTAATTCTTTTGAAGTTCTATCCTATTTTATTCTTTCATGAGATGGATGCAAAAACTATATGAAAATACTTATTCAGAAAACAAAAACTCTTCGGGAAATACAGAAAAAAAAAGGGATCGCTGGGGCAGGGAGGAGGGGAGTGGAAAATTTTAATTCCAGATGTTTATAAGTGTACTTTAGTACATATTTCTCATTTTGATTGCCAAATTTTTCCTGCATCTATTAATGATCATCTGGTATTAAAATATTATTTACCTAAAATAATTTTTTTACAAAATAGTAACAACTTTTAAAAGCAAATAAATAAATAAATAAATAAATAAATAAAAAAAATTATTAAAAAAGTATAATAATAAACAAGCCTTTAAATGCACACTTTTAATTTATTTTACTTCAATAAATATATATATATATATATATTTATTAAATTTTGAAATTACAAATTTGGTGTTTTTTTTTTTTTTAGTAAGACAATTTATAGAAAGAAACATTGTAAAATTGTAAATTCAACCCAGTTTTTAGGCAGTGTTGACAAATGAATAATGGATGTTGAAAACGTTAATCTAATAATGTGTAACATTCCTGGAAAGCTTACCCGTACTGACCTTACACACAATTACTGTGTAAGGTTAAATTTGAAATATATATATATACATATATTTATTGAAGCGAAATAAATAAAAAATGTGCTTTTAAGGCTTGATTATTAATATTTACTAATTTTTATTAAAATGTGTTTTTAATATATATGTGACATTTTGACGGCAAGTAGTTTGTATTGTCGAAAAAAAATGAGGGTTTCCATTCCTACACAACACAGGTGGCAGCCGACTGCACTGTAAAAAAAAATCTGTAGTTCTACAGATGTAAAGTTACATGCTTACTAAACTTTCACCTGTAACTGTACGAAAAAAGCTGCAAATCTACAAAACTAGTTTTTGTAAAGCTACAAAAATCTGTAACTTTACAAATTAATCTGCTAAAATTTCAGTAATCTTACTAAACTTTTATTTGTAACCGTGGCTGGAGTTACATGAAAAGTTCTCGGAATCCCAGTTTCCAAAAAAATTCTTAGTAACCTTACAGATTTTTTGATTTTCGGCGCAAAAGTGTGTCTGTTACATGAAATTTTGTTGTAGCCGTTACATGAAAAGTTCTAGGAATCCAAGTTTCCTAGAAAAACTTTAGTAACTTCACAGATTTTTTTTTTACAGTGTGGGTTTAAAATAATAAAGAAAAATGAAGAATTAACATAAGGCAGTCGCTTGAAACATTATTCACTTTATTTCCACACTCACGATTGAATCTAGGGAAGATGCTCACTCCTGCCATGGTAAAAAGAATAAAGTCTATTCTTCCTGTCACAATTAGTTTAAAAACACTCCATCTCTTGACTGCGTTCTAGTCTTAATCCGTTAACATCTAACATCTATCACCCATTACGATACCGTTGCTTCCTCATTCAACACACATAATAAACAGTATTCATCCAACATTTTACTACCTCCATCGAGCAATCACATTGAATATCCAGTCTTCTACGACTGCAATCCACTACGTTCACCTCTACATGCTAAAAGCTGAAAAACTTCTAAGCTCACAGCCCATCTACTCCAATATGCTATATCCTTCTCTCTGGTTCCCGCCATCCGTATTTATACTCTGCTGAAAAGATTGTTCTAGAAAATTCTTATATCCTCGCACCAGCTATCTAAAGCATAAACAAATGTTATTTTAATAAACAAATTCCTAGTAGTTATTCAACTACCTTTTAACGTTTGTTTATCAACTACTTTTTTGGATCTCCATTTCTCATTCTAATTGGGACTCACCATCTTTTACAACTTCTCACTTGTTTTAGTAAATATCATAACTTTTCACTTATAAGTTATATTCTCTTTTTCTTTAATAAATAATGAATCTTTCAATAAATAATATAATACTTTCAATTCATAATCATAATAATAAAATTCTCAACAGTATACTTGAATAATAGCAATAATAATACTTAATAACAATATTATATTCTAAGAAAATATCACAGATTGTTTACTTATTGACACGGAAAATAATGGTTGAGGATAAAAATAATACATAGCAATTAATAATTTTCTTATTTTTTACTTATATAAGAAAGTATTTTTGCCAGTCGAAACATTAAAAAAAAAAAATAATAATAATTCCAAAGTCCAAATAAATTTAACTCTAAATATTTAGAAAGTGGACTCTCAACCAGTATTTCCTTACAATAATCTATCTCTCTGATACTCTTGATTAATAGACGTGCATTTGATAAGCTTAGAATTGGAAAATAAAGAAAATAAATAGGAATAAAAGATAATTTGTTTATGTACGAAATTTTCCATTGCTACACAATCACTACAAAATCTCATCACAATTATCAATTTTCTATGTTTATGTTATTATAATAATATTATCAATTCTTACTATTTTTGTAAACAAGTTGTAAAAAATGGAATAAAATAAATATAGTTTATTTTGATATAAACTGGATATAGAATTAAAAATATTTAATTTTACTTTTCAACATCAATCTGAAAACTCCTAAAATCAAATACACATCCTATGCCTGCATAGATTGTCTACTTAATCCCAAAAACTCCCAAAAACAAGTAATATCCTCGTGGCGCCCCAAGGTCATACCTGGTAATGTTGAAAACTACTGATGAAAGAAAAAAAAATCTAAAGAATTATAATTAAAAATATTGCGAAAACATTTTGGGGAATTACGAATTTTCCATAATCCGGTTGCACATTCTAATCATTTCTATCATTCTCAAAAAAGTCCTGAGTAGTCAGATAATTTTCACAACTAGATGGTAATTCGTTATCATTCTTACATAAATTCAAAGTTTCACTACTCTCATTAACGGTTATTACATTATCATACTTATATAAATTCAAATTCTCATCATAATCAACTGTTACTAAATCATTCTCTTGTTGTACTTTATTCATATCTACAGTATGAAAATGAAGAGATTTCTCATCATGTATGGATATACTCTTATTTATAATTTTTCTTCCTTGTTTTACAGTACAATTTCTACAATCTATAGTTAAATTAAATTTAGAACATTCCCTTAAACCCAAAATAGCATACTCCAAATTAGTATTACACACTAAAAAGTTAACACATTTGGTAATTTTACCCACTTTTAGAGAAATTTTACATTTTTGATTTATTTTTAACACCCCTTTTGCCTGAACAATAATAACTGTAGGTATAGTTTCAATTTTAGCATTTAGTTCTTTAACAAATTTGAGGGGTAATATTGCCGTAGTGGATCCAGTGTCCACTATACATGGTAAATTATAACTATTGGTACATCCATACACAATTAGTTGTCAAATATTAGGAATAGTAGGAAGTGAATTCCTAGGAAGAGTATCAGAGGATGTTGCATCATTTCTAAATAAACACTCTTGTTGCCAATGATATGCATTATTAACACCTTTATTTGTACATATTCTTCATGGTCTAGAAGGATATGGTTTCTGAAAGTAATTATTTTGAAAATTTCTAGACCCCTGATTTTGATACTGTCTTTGTGGAATCCAATTCCTAGGTGCATTATTGGGCCTACTTGGTTGAGTCCAAGGCCTAGGTGGTTGAAATTGTTGAAAATTTTGTCTAACTGGTTGTTGATTTACTGTTTGGTTTGAAATTTGAGGAGTGGAAACTTCAACAAATTGCTTAACAAACCGGTACCATTCAGTGGTACTATTTGGAGGGTTTACATTAATATTATTTCTATACTCCGGTTTTAATCCATCTGTCAAACCTTGTATTAGAAGAGTCTCACAAAGATGGAGTTTCCTCCCAATTCCTACCTTTTTGTGAAAATAATTTTCTAAATTATCTAATTTATCTAATTTTAGAGTTGATAAATCAGAAAAATTTGGAACATTTAGTTCAATGAATTTTTCTATCAAGATTTTTGAAATCTGTTCATAACTAGTGCAATTAACACAATCATTGATATAGACTTTTAGTGCTTCACCCTTTAAATACTGTGGGATAGATTTAAATTTCCACTCTAAATCTTTATTTTCTCTAATACTCATATCATCATAATAATTTAACCAAGCCTGGATTTCCATTCCAGTACTAGGATCAAAATTGACTAATTTTGGTTCAGCCATTATATCAGTATTCATTAAAATAAAAGAAGCACTTCTATTCTCTTTAATACAACCTGACCTTAACAACATTTAAACTAATGGAGCTCTATTTTTCATAATAGATTAAGTACTCTTTCAGACTTTAATAATAAATAAATAAATAATTCTCATGACTTCATAATAATCTTTACAATAAATAAATAAATAAATAAATACTCTTCACGAAATAATAAATGAATAATAAATAAATCTCATAAATAAAGAATTCTCATACTTAATAATAAATAAATCTCAATAAATAACAAACAATAACAAAAATAATAACATAAGAAGTGTAAAAATATTTTGAAAAGAGCTCACTCCAGTCATCTTGTCTCACAATCACCAGCACTATACATTGCTATTCACATTAGCCATGTAACTTTTTAACTTTCCGGCACTGATCTTTAGTAAATCTCATAAGCTATCGTGTACCAGTACCACTACACATTTGTAATTTTGGAGACACACTCGTTTTTATTGCCGTCACTTCTAAATCCTGTCGGACTTTTCTTTTCTCTGTGACATTTTGACGGCAAGTAGTTTGTATTGTCGAAAAAAAAATGAGGGTTTCCATTCCTACACAACACAGGTGGCAGCCGACTGGGTTTAAAATAATAAAGAAAAATGGAGAATTAACATAAGGCAGTCGCTTGAAACATTATTCACTTTATTTCCACACTCACGATTGAATCTAGGTCAGATGCTCACTCCTGCCATGGTAAAAAGAATAAAGTCCAACCAACTATCTAAACCAACTATCTAAATTCTATTAGAACCAACTATCTAAAGCATAAACAAACGTTAAAATCTGTAGTCGAGATTATGCAAAAATAACCCTTTTTCCCCTCTTCAGACGATAAAAGAAATGAATTTATGCCTGCGAAGTTTTAATCTTTGAAATATTTTAATTACACCTGGATATTTTAAATAAAAGAATAAATTGAAATAAGTAGGTTTTTTCTTTAAGACAGAATAATATTTTAGCAGTTAAATAAAGATTTAAGGGGAATATGATATACCGGTATTTAATAGCAGAATTTAATAGGAATTTAAATAATAAAAGTTTTATTAAAGAAATATAAATAATCGAGCCATTTTTAGATTTACGCAATTTGGAATAAATATGAATTAAGATCTTAGAGATTAATAGACTAGGGTTTTAATTTAATAAGCCGGTATAATATACGGACTATTACTGAAAAAGGAAAATTTACATAAAATACTTTAAACTTGGCGCAAAAATTTAAATTTTGTAATATATATATATATATATATATATATTTACATTTAAAAGCTGTTACTATTTTGTAAAAAAAATATTTTAGGTAAATAATATTTTAATACCAGATGATTATTAATAGGGGCAGGAAAAATTTAGCCATTCCATCAAAGCTGACTCCTACTGATGTGTAACCTTCCACACAATTACTGTGTAAGATTCCAGACAAATGTGGTGAAAACTTACACCTAATAATGGGTAACCTTCCAGGAAATTTAGATGAAACCTTACTCCTACTGATGTGTAACTTTACACACAATTACTGTGAAAGTTTGCTGGCAATTGTGGTGTAACCTTACACAGAAATTTGTGAAATGTTTCACAATATTATGGTGTAACCTCACATAAGAGCTGTGTAATGTTACACCAGTTATATGAGTTAAATACCAACGTAAGATTGGAGGCAGCAATGCTGCCTCCCCTAATCAATCCAAATTTTGTTACTCTTGTGACCAGAGTGTCACAAGAGAAATTTAATATATACATGAGTAAAATGCTTTTTGTTACAACTTACATATATGTTTGTGTGTGAAACGCAGTGGTATTTAGCTGGTTATATCGATTTTTATCTTAATTAGCTGGTTATATCGATTTTTATCTTAATTATATTTTGTCATAGAATAATTGGTATTATATATGAAAATTTGCTCTAATTATCACAAGATTAACGAATGGACGTTCCCATATTATTTAAAATTTTTATTGATTAAGCATTTTATTGATTAATTATTGATTTAAGCAGCAGTTATCGGGGTCTGCGAGGAGGTCTTCTGATAGAAGAATCCACAGTATGGAACCTTCTTCACCAATCACAAATTTGAAGAGATGCGAAGAGCCTATTCAAGTATAGAAACCTTGATCTTAGAAGAACGATAAAAGGTAAAAAATAATTTGATTACTCATCATCGCCACAGTAGAATTTGGAATAACCTGTCAAATCGTATTACAAAATTTCATTTCACTGTTTTATGCATTTTTTCTTTCACTAACTAAACCAAGAGTAAATTTTATTACACATGGATTTAAAAACAGTTAAAAAAAATGTTTCATCACTAGCTTAAAGGCGGTTAGGTCAACTTGGGGCAATTTTTAATTTGTTGATTTTTGTATTGTTTTTTCTCTGTATGTTTACATAATAAATTATAGGGTAAGGTGCCCTATTATCGTCCCCCAGTCACTTTTAGGCCTTTGAAATTTGTAATTTTCAATGAAAATCTACCGAATTTGGATTTTAAATAGACTGACTATCCACGATCGTAGAAACATAGGCAAATGTCGTAGAAAAATTTTAACAATGCGAAAAATTGTTTTTTGAAAAGTATCCAAAAAATGCAAAAGAAAAAAATGGTCCCAATTTCGTCCCCTCAAAAAATCCAATACGCCGAGGCTTAACTTATAACTAAATCAAAATTTATTTCTAAATGAGTAATTTATTTTACATTAAAGTAAGGCAAAAAGAAATGTACTAATTATCAGTGGAAGAATAACATAACGAAACATTAGCCATCCAAATATGAGGAAAAAATTGAAAAAGTCATGAAAAAGCATTCCTAATTTCGTCCCCGGGACGAAAATAAGAACTGCAAAATGGACGAAATTGGGACCACGCTACTTCCCAATGTGACAGAGTTTCAGTTACCATAAGATGATCTGAGCGGTCTAAAATTCACGGTATGCTACTGTCAGCATCTTACCAACGTAAAATACATGCAATGAATAAGAAATAAATACTTACAGTACAGTAAATAACCTTCTGCAAACAACGTAATAAGAACTCAGGTCTTTTAAAAATAGGAAATTCGCCTTCTTTAATTTATCTATGCGTCTTGACGAACGAAACATTCAACACTGAACCCTTTTACCTCCCGTCCCCTGTGCATTGCGTCATAAGTGGCGCCACTTAAGTAGAATTGGAGAAGCTAAGGGGACGAAATTGGGAGACGGGACGAAATATGGGCACTTTACCCTATGTGTTTCTTGGCCTATAAAAGTCACAACAACAACAATAATAAATTAATTATTAGAATATGAGCCATAGAAAATGTCTCTTAAACTTTGTCGAACTATGTGTTATATATTATTTAGACTGTTGCGATACACTATTCAATAGCGTATAATTTATAAGCTGATATACCAAAATCCCTAGGCATTAAAATTTTAATTACAATCATTAAAAAGAAATACATAATTTCAAACATTTAATACACAATTTATAATTCTTTTAAATTATCTATTTTTATTAAAAATATGTTATTTGTTATAATATTATTTATTCATAGATGCATAATTATATGTCTAGACACTTAATTTACAGTCATGAAAAAATAATTATAAACATCTCCTCTTCTACCTTTGCAACAAATTTGTGTCGAAGAAAGTTAGTGGTACCAAACGATTGGAAGTAAAGTCTACTTTTAAATGATGTATATAAAATTTACTTAGGAGGCCATCTACTTAGAAAAACGAACACAGACTTTGTTTTTTCTTTCAACAGCAATAACCAAGTTTGACACCATACATAAATTCTACATAATTCAATGAGACTAAAATGTGTTTTACTATTTCATTAACATTTAATGTATTAACAAAATTTACAATATCTCGAGATATAATTTCCATATGTGTAAACCACATGGAAACCACATATGTCCACATGATGTGTCAAAATATTCGCAATTAAGGGGTCTTGTACCTTTTAAACACGGCGAAAATTAACCAAAAAAATTCAAAGTTTGAATTAGTCTAACTTCAAAACCTTTTTTATGTATAAAATATGAAATTTTGACTACTGATTAAACAGATTATGCTTTGTAATATGCTACTATTAGAAATGTATTACACTTTTATAGAATTCGTGTGCTGTTGAAATCAAATTAGCTCTTTTTTTTTTTAACTCCATACGTCATGATATCTTGAGAAAGTGTGCATAGATTATCATGAAATTTGGTAAAGATACTGAACAAATACGTGTGTTTAAAATGATTTACTCTTAGGCCAAAAATATTTCATTAACTATATAAAAAATGTTTTTGTAAAAAAAAAATCCAAATTTTACTATTTTAATGAATAAAAATAGTCATAACTAAAAACATTACAATTGTAAATACTTAAAAGTAGATCATTTTAAACACACATATTTGTTTAGTGTCTTTACCAAATTTGATGACAAACCATATATACTTTCTCAAGATATGCACACAATGACTTATGGAGTAAAGAAAAAACAGTTATTTTGATTTCAACAGTACACAAATTCGGTAAAAGGCTAATAAATTTCTAATGGTGTCATATTACAAAACACAATACGTTTAATCAATATCCAGAATTTCATGTTTATACATAAAAAGGTTTTGAAGATAGACTAATTCAAACTTTGAATTTTTTCGTTAATTTTCGTCGCGTTTAAAAGGTACAAGACACCTTTCATTAAATATTAAAAAAGAAAATACGATTTTTTTTTTTTTTTTTTTTTTTTTTTTTTTTTTTTTTACAAATAATAAGGTAAACAGCCCTCTTAAATATTCAGAATGGCTTTCTTGAAAATTACGGACTTGCCTTTCTGCGTATATATGGCTAAAACAACATACATTTTCAATATGTAAAATATAATTATTATAGATGATGAAATGAATAACATAAAAGTGCGTAATTTCTCTGTTTTTTTTTTTTTCTTTTTTTTATAATTCCGGATATATACTTGCATACTTCTATTTTCTATATCTATCTTATTTAACCTCTTGAAATCCCCATTCCTATTGCAATTTAGGATTCACCCTTTTGATTTATTACAACATGTAGGTATCCTTCTCTAGATCATTCAATAGCCAAAGTCCAGCATTCATTTTTTCCCGGAATACAATAGAAAGATGAAGAAAAGGACCTTTAAATAAAGAAATTATTCTCTAATTGGACATTCACAACTGAAGAGATATTTAATTCAGTAAGTATTAAAAGAAAACTCTTTTATTATCATCTACGCCACGGATAAATATTGAGACTGATTATTTTTAACTAATATCGTTAAAATTAGATGCGCTTCGCTGTGATGTAGGAAGCTGAATGGGCAGCACAATATGAAAAGAAATACATTCTGAGTCTTTTCGACTATTATAAATTTTAAAAGTTTAATTTTTCAAAGTCGATTTCAATGTCGTCGAACCTTAGAATTTTCAGAATGTATTTTAAGATTATTTTTATACTAAGCGTTACCAAATATAATGGTATTTTTTATATTTTACCATATTTGCTATATTTTCATGTTTTTATTAAAATATACTTTTCAAGAAAAAAGTTATTTTTATTTAATAACCCGAGTTCTATAAATGTGTTCTCTAAAAATACTCATATTATTCTATATACTTAAATAAAAAAGTGTGCTAATTAGTTTTAATCTTATTATTATGTATGATAACTCTAGGATAGATGGCCATAGCTTTTAAAGATTGAAATAAAATTCTTAGAATGCAAATACAAGGAATATTAATTTATATTTAAAATTTTTATACATATCCTCATAATATTTTGTTGAAAAAAATAATTAAATATTGAGAATAAAAAGTGGGAAATAAAATTGAAATTAAAATGGTAGATTTAATGACCTTATTGTATATTTATTTATAAGTAAATTTATTTAAAAGTTCTAATATTGGTGGCTGGTTGTCGGCCCAGTTAGCTTAAATGGAAAAGCATTGGCCTTGTAAGCCAATGATCTGGGTTCGATTCCCAGCCTGGGCATTTTTTCGCTCAGTTGGAAATATTCAATTCGTATGATAACTTTACCAATCAGTTTGATTGTGTTAAAATAATAGTTCATCTACGTATCCATCGTTTATATGGAGTTCCTTTACTTGCGGTTTATTCTGTTGAGCTGTCTACATGAATGACCAGATGTTATTACCAATGAGGTTTTCTGAGCGAAATGTGCTGGCTGGTTGTCGGCGCAGTTAGCTTAAATGGAAAAGCATTGGCCTTGTAAGCCAATGATCTGGGTTCGATTCCCAGCCTGGGCATTTTTTCGCTCAGTTGGAAATATTCAATTCGTATAAATTTATTTAGTTTATTTATTTTTAATGATAACAATTTACCTTTAAATTTTTTATAGTTATTGCTGATAACAGAATGCTTTTTTTTAATTGGTGCAAGGAAATGTTTTAGCTATAATATATTATATTCTTTGTAATATGAAAAGGGAAGTTTATTACTAAACTCATGGGGGGTTTTTTTTAAGAAAATTTTAAATGATGCCAATGATGACTAACATAAATGTCACGATATTCGTCACAACACCAATGCTGAATATCGTGCCTGAAGAAATATGATGCAAATTCTCGTTCGTTATTCTGAGGCTTTCATTTATTATGGTCGAATAATATGGTGTTCAATCATAATTCGAAAACCAACCAGAAGAAATATTTGAAATTGAGAATTCGCATAAAGCAGGACATAATAAATATGAATCGATGAAAAAACTTGTATAGGTTGCAATTAATATTTTTTCGAATATTAATTTCATAATACATAATTCATATTATAAATGTTTTAAAATTAGAATATGACTGTTTTTATGTTTGGACTTTTTAGACTTATAACCACGGGAAAATGTATCACATTAGGATTGTAATTTCAGGGGAACATTAATAAAAATATGAAACTGTAATTTAACATTAGAACTTTTAAATTTTAAATGTTTATAATTCAAAAACTTAACATCCAAATGAATTGAAATTTTGTTTCTAGGCATAAATCGAACCGAAAATTTAAAACATATTGTCAAAATTCGGTATTGCTATAAAAAAAATAATGTTTGGTTTGGTTTTGATTTATAGATGACCCTTAAGAAATTTTATATAGAACAATTAAAAGTAGACTTTATTTCCAATTGTTTATATCAGTAACGTTCTTCTATTATAATTAGTTGCAGAGTTGATACAGGTTGTTTATTTTTTTTCTACGAATGCACCTACCTGCTATATGCAATGTCCTGGAAAGTTTGCGGAAACATTTTTATTTCCACCACATCCTTTCAAATATTTTCCTATACTGGAATGTATACACAATTCTACATTTTTTTAATGACAAATTATTTGTCGTAATTTTTTTTATCATAAAAATATTTATCCTTAAAATTAAATATATATATATATATTAATATATAAAAATCTTTTACAAATCAGTGTATTTTTTAAAAGTTTATTTCGTATATATAGAAGTTTAACTTATTGAAAAAAAAATACTTATTTAATAAAGAATACTGTTTTGTTATCATCTAGGCAAAGGATAAATATTGCGGCTGATTATTTTTTAAGAACTAATATCGTTAAAATTAGATGCGTTTCGCTGTGTAGGAAAATAAATGGGCAGCACAATACGTAAGGAAATACATTCTGAGTCTTTTCGACTATTATAAATTATAAAAGTTTAATTTTTCAAAGTCGATGATGAAAAGGAAGAACTGATGTACAACAATTACGTGATGTACTAAGATTTCCCTTTCTGAGACATACATGTTTTTTTTTTTTTAAGATGATTTACACTTTATAGAAAGCTGAATGTGCAGCACAACATGTAAAGAAATACATTCTGATACTTTAAGACTACTATAAATTATAAAAGTTTAATTTTTAAAAGTCGATTTCAATGTTGTCGCTCCCTAGAATTTTCAGAATGTATTTTTGTATTTTTTTTTATACTAAGCGATACCTAATGTAATGATATTTTTTATATTTTACCATATTTGCTATATTTTCATGTTTTTATTAAAATATACTTTTTCAAGAAAAAAGTTCTTTTTATTTAATAACCCGAGATATATAAAGATGTTCTCTAAAAATACTCACATTATTTTATATACTTAAATAAAGAAAGTGTGTAAATTAGTTTTAATCTTATTATTATGTAGGATAACTGTAGGATAGATGGCCATAGTTTTTAAACATTGAAATAAAATTCTTAGAATGCAAATACAAGAAATATTAATTTATATTTAAAATTCTTATACATATCCTCATAATATTTTGTTGAAAAAATAATTAAATATTGAGAATAAAAAGTGGGAAACAAAATTGAAATTAAAATGGTAGATTTATTTAGTTTATTGTAAATTTATTTACAAGTAAATTTATTTAGTTTATTTATTTGTAATAATAACAATTTACCTTTAAATTTTTTATAGTTATTGCTGATAACAGAATGCTTTTTTTTAAATTGGTGCAAGGAAATGTTTTAGCTATAATATAAAATTATATTCTTTATAATATGAAAAGGGAAATTTATTACCAAACTCATGGGGGTTTTTTTTTAGAAAATTTTAAATGATGCCAATGATGACTATCATAAATGTCACGATATTCGTCACATCACCAATGCTGAATATCGTGCCTGAAGAAATATCATGCATTTTATCGTTCGTTATTCTGAGGCTTTCATTTATTATGGTCGAATGATATGGTGTTTAATCATAAAATTCGAAAACCACTCTGAAGAAAAATTTGAAATTGAGAATTCGCATAAAACAGGACATAATAAATATGAATCTATCAAAAAACTTGTATATTTTGCAATTAATATTTTTTCGAATATTAATGATATAATACATAATTCATATTATAAATGTTTTAAAATTAGAATATGAATGTTTTTATGTTTGGACTTTTTACACTTATAACCACGCAAAAATTTATCACTTCTAGGATTCCAATTTCAGGAGAACATTAATAAAAATGTGAAACTGTAATTTAACATTAGATGTTCTAAATTTTAAATGTTTTTAATTCAAAAACTTAACATCCAAATGAATTGAAATTTTGTTTCTAGGCATAAATTGAACCGAAAATATAAAACATATTGTCAAAATTGGGTATTGTCATTTAAAATAATGTTTTGTTTGGTTTTTATTTGTAGATAACCCTTAAGATATTTTATATAGATCACTTAAAAGTAGACTTTATTTCCAATTGTTTATACCAGTAACGTTCTTCTATTATAATCAGTTGCAGAGTTGATACAGGTTGTTTATTTATTTTTTTCTACGAATACACCTACCTGCTATACGCATTGTCCTGGAAAGTTTGCGGAAACATTTTTATTTCCACTACATCCTTTCAAATATTTTCCTATACTGGAATGTATACACAATTCTACATTTTTTTTAATGACAAATTTTCTGTCGTAATTTTTTTTTTTCATAAAAGTGTTTATCCTTAAAATTAAATATATATATATATATTAATATATAAAAATCTTTTACAAATCTGTGCATTATTTAAAAGTTTATTTCGGATATACAGAAGTTTAACTTATTGAAAAAAAAAATACTTGTTTAATAAAGAATACTATTTTGTATCATCCAGGCCAAGGATAAATATTGCGGCCGATTATTTTTTTAAGAACTAATATCGTTAAAATTAGATGTGTTTCGCTGTGTAGGAAGCTGAATGGGATGCACAATATGTAAGGAAATACATTCTGAGTCTTTTCGACTAATACAAATTATAAAAGTTTAATTTTTCAAAGTCGATGATGAAAAGGTATTACTGATGTACAACGATTACGTGATATACTAAGCTTTCCCTTTCTGAGACATGCATTATATTTTTTATTAGATGTATTAGAAAGTATGTTAAAACAGACTTGGTTTACTGTGTGAGTGAAAAAAACAGATTTTATGCACCTTCTAAATGGACTATCTCATTTTTTTTCCAAAATGAACGTGGCCTACGATGGTTGTGAACCCATCATATCATACCTATAATAGGATATTTTACTTTAATAGTTTATACCTTCTAGAATATTTTATCTTACTGTGTTTATATTTCTAATAATTTCAAAAGTGACTAAAATTAGTGAACAGTTTATCTTTTTGAAAAACATACATATATATATATTTACTTTTTGATAATCCGTTTTTGTAATTTACCGATGCAATAATGTAATCATGCTACGATTTTAGCTTAATTTTAAAAATTTTCTGTTTTTAGATTTGACAAATATAATGTTTTATGGAAAATTTCATTTTATTTTGCATGGTTTTGCATTGCTGTGTTATTTAAATATATTGTGAAATATTAACATTATTTTAACACTTTGTATTTTTATATTTATATTGAAAATTTTCTTTCAATCTATAAATAGGGAAATTATCCTATCATTTTCACAAAAAAAAAATTGTATTAATTAACCATTTGTCTTGAAAATCTGAATATTTAGTTTGTGTTGTAACTATGTCTGTGTTACAATTAGGATTTTCAAGAGGTAAACCTTCATAATTCCTAATTTACTGCTCCAAATTAGAGATGGGAAATAGAATTACTTTTAGTTAAGAGGTTGCATCGTTCCAAATTGTGTTGCAAAATTTTCTTAATACTGTCTACAAATCTTATATTGACAAGTTTTTGACAGAAGCAATTCTTACGAAAGAAAAAAAAAAAAAAAAAAAAAAAAAAACGACAATTGAGGAGGGGGTGGGGTGTGGGGGGATTGAAGAAAAAAAATTAATATCTTCGTCGATTCTCAAGATATCAAATTCCGTTAAATTTATTATAAATCTTCTTAATACTATCTACAAGTTTTATACTGACAAGTTTTTGATAGGACCAACTCTTAGCGCAAAAAAAAGAAATAAAATAATAATTAAAAACAACAAACAAATGGGGGGGGGGGGGTGAATAAGAAAAAAATTCTTAACTTCGTCAATTCACAAAATATCATATCCTTTTAAACGTATTATAAATCTTCCATGTACTATCTACGACTTTTATGTTGACAATTTTTCATAGAAACAACTCTCACTTGAAATAAAAATAAAATAAAAACGACAAACAAGGGTGAGGGGTGCAGAAGAAAAAAAATTACATCTTCAGCAAATCCGCTTAAATTTATTATAAATCTTCTTAATATTAACTACAGCTTTTATAATGACAAGTTTGTGATAGGACCAACTCTTACAGCAAAAACAAATTAAACAAAAAAAGAAGTTGGCGAAAAAATTATCGTAATAACATGATTCTGATAAAACCAGATCTTACAGAATAGTATAGTCAAATTAAAAACACGTCAAAAGAGGCCAGATAAAATTGTTAAACTGGTTTTATCTCTAATCTTGATTTAGTTTTTGTTGGCGAAATAAGTAGTTAAATTTGAAATCTACCTCCACCTGTAGGCCGAGCTTGTGAGGATTTTTTTTTTTTTTTTTGTTTCACTTTTTATATGAAACTTTTCTTGTATTATTTTTTCAGAGTAACTCATAGTTTATGCATTTTATTTAAGAATGTTGTACTTAAATATTGTTTTTGTTATTGAAATTTCAAAACTATGTATTAATACAGATAAAAAACTAAACCCTTTTAAAGACCGAATTCCTGAGTATGTTTAGTTATTTTTATTTATTACATAATATTTTAATGATGTAGTTTAAATACATAAACCATCGAAATTATGAAATGTACATAATTTTACGTCTTTGAAATGTTGAACATCAGAATAACAGCCATCTCAAGTACCGTGCTATTTTTCAAGGTCACAGTAGTGAACATTATCCGTATTTTTAATTTTAACAATAAATTGTAACGCAAAAAGAGAAGTTCCTATTTTTTTTTCTCTTTTTGAAGTCCAACCTTTTCTTAAAAAGTTAAAAACACAACGTTTTAATTCAAAACGCAGAAATGTACATGGTATTTAAAAATTAATTCCATACAGTAATTAATAAAGATAAATCTCTTTCTTTTTCTACATTTTAGCTAACCACCATAGTGTGTATTGTATCAAAATATTTAGGATATATTATGATTTTCAGAATTACCAGAGTGTAAGTGGTCAGATTCCCAAGTGTTGGAAGAAGAACTAAGTATCCTTTCGCCATTCACTGATTATATTTAAAATTAAGGCTGCTCCAGATTTCCATACAAATTGAAACTTTGCTCAACATAATGTTAGAAGACTGGGAGAGGAAGAAAAAATTAGTCATTGACGAGATGAAGAGGATGACAGGGAAAAAGAGAGACTTGGGAAAAATAAAATTTAATTATTAGGACACAGCCTGGTACAACAAACGAAATGGGGTTGAAATTTTGGTAGGCAATCTCTGTTTGGTGATGCATGTGCTTAATATAAGACGACACGAATCTCTAAACAGAGCCCGCTGACCAAAATAGACGCACTGAATGAAGATGCTCTACAGAAATTTCTGTAATTAGAAAAAGAAAATGATTTAGGTAAAACTTTTATTATTCTAAATATACATTGTATTTATAATCTCAAATATTGTCTCGAAATACATATTACATACATGCTATTTTTAATGTTATTTTTAAAGTATGTCTGTTCATCAATTAATGGTTTATTATATCTTTCAGGATATTTAATTATAAAGCTGTTACTTTTAACCGACTTAGTTGTCATTTTAAACCGAAGGATATTATCAATTCGACGGATATGTATTTTTTTATGTATGTTCACCAATTACTCCAAAACTAAGCGACCGATTCATATAATTTTATATGTTATATTAGATTTTTAGATTTATTTCTAAGAGGTACTTTCGAATTTGTCTCACTGAAATTCCATCAAAATTTGTTCAGTACGTTTTAAAAAAATTCGGAATACACTTAATTAAATTTTTTTATTACTTCATCATCTAGTGATTTAGTGCAGAAATGTGAACCCTAATAAAAAAAATATATATATGCAATTTTAAGTTTCTTAAATTTTGAACCTCTCAATAACGAACATCTCTCAAGTACTGTCCTTTTTTCACGGGACCATAAATGACATTTATTCGTATTTTTAAAATTTTAGCAATCGATTTTTACACGAAAATATATTTAGTAACACGTAGCATGATATTAAATAACATACGACATCCAATACAATTTTTGTATATACATAGTAGATATATGTTCATGTAATTTTAATACTCACGATACTTCTACGTCATACTTTTGTCAGTTCGGTTTTGGTTTTTCTGATCAGCATAATCCTTGAATTTTCATATAAATCAACACGATATTGTTTAAATTTCAGAATACTGGGGTATTAAGATTTAAAAATACGAAAGTGTTTTCTTTAGTTACTTTTGGATTTCGTTGTATGGTTATAGCAAAAAATAATATTTTGTGTAAAATAATTTTGTGTTTGAAAAATTTGTGCTCTTGGATTTCTAAATTTATGACAAAAAATGGGTTGCTTATGAAAGTGTCTTTCCGGCGAAGTGTCGAAGACACAGATTTGTGCTTCATATAACTCCAAGTTTTGACTTTGTTTGGTTCTAAAAATTTCTCTTCTGCTTAATAAAAATTTTATGTTCCCAAATAATATTTTGGAATATTTATGATAAAGGATAAAAATTTTGACGTGATATACTTCAAGAGTATTAAACAATCATTGATAATTATAATTTAGGTACGTTAAATTAATACCTTTTAATTTCAGGTAACTCTCAGTGCCAGCTATACAGGGAATTAATGATTTTTATATTTATTGTTTGGTGGGCGACGTCTGTTTGGTGGCATCTATGAAAATTTAACATATTATAGAAGTCACCAAATGGATGCCGCTCACTGAATTCGCCTCAGAAATACACGCATGTCGCTTCAAGGAAATTTCGGTATGTATTTATAAATTTTTCATTTTTAGTGTTACCTAATATAATAATATTTAAAATTTTTTATATCAAAATTTCACATTGAATAACCTCTTTTCGTTAGAATAAATGTAATTATACATATATTTTTTTATCAGGTTATTTTCATCTTAAATAATTTAATATTTTCAACTAATAATTATTGGCTAAATAAATTTATAGGAGTTTTCATCTTAAAAATAATTATTAACCGCACATTTATGTACACCGACAATACAAAAATCATCGGATTTCTATATCTTATCATATAATAAGAATATTAATCTGAAAGTCCATCAGTGCATATAGCGATTTGGAATTTTATCCGGTATCCTCTGATATGTTCCTCTACAACTGAATCATTGGAAAGAAGGTTCCATTCAAATAACAATGATGGTTAAATCTAAGGAGAAGATAATGTGGAACTGTAACAAAATCCTGTTAAAATTCAATGAAATTAAATTTGCTTGAAGAGTACATTTGTACATATGATGGGCTCACAACTATCGGAGACCAAGTCGATTCTGAAAAAAAAAAAAGAGATAGTCAATTTAGAGGGAGCATAAAATCTGTTTTATCCACTCCCACAGTAAAACAAGTCAGTAAACTGATGACTTATATGAGAAAGTATGTTAAAACAGACTTGGTTTACTGTGTGAGTGAATAAGACAGATTTTATGCACCTTCTAAATGGACTATCTCATTTATTTCCAAAATGAACTTGGCCTACGATGGTTGTGAACCCCTCATGCAATACCTATAATAGGATATTTTACTTTAATAGTTTATACCTTCTAAAATATTTTATCTTACTGTTGTTATATTCCTAATAATTTCAAAAGTGACTAAAATTAGTGAACAGTTTATCTTTTTGAAAAATATACATATATATATATATATTTACTTTTTGATAATTCGCTTTTGTAATTTACCGATGCAATATTGTAATCATGCTACGATTTTAGCTTAATTTTAAGAATTTTCGGATTTTAGATTTGACAAAGATAATGTTTTATGGAAAATTTCATTTTATTTTGTATGGTTTTACATTGCTGTGTTATTTAAATATATTGTGAAATATTAACATTATATTAATAACTGTGTAATCAGTGGTACAATTGACATAAAAAAGTCACTGCTCCGCAGTCATCATCACTGGCCCGTTACATAAAAATCTATCCCTTTGAGTGCCCCCCCCCCCTCTCCTAAAATATAAAACAAACTTCCTTTGCAGTTATCCAAAAATTTCAGCATAATAAAATGTGAAATTATAATTTGCTAAAAATTAAACAGTATATAAAGAAAAACTATTTATTAATTAAATATTTTATTTCAGATTAATTATTTTAACTGACTACGGTTTAATGAATTTTTTATAATGGTGTACCGAGTAGTACTTTGGCCGAGTACCAAATAATTGTGTAATAAAGAACAAAAACGCTGATGTGCACATAATGTGAGCTTAGGTGTACATATATATAATATACATATATAGTATATATTACTAATTAAACTTGAAATTTATTTGTGCACCTTTTAAAGACAATTTTTGACAATTCAGATCAGTAGCATTAAAACAGTAGCAAAAAAAGAAGAATTGACACATAACAAGTACAATTATTAACCAATAAAGAAATAAAACATTCTTCAACCCTCCAATTTAATCCGATATCTGAAATCTGTCTATCAAAAATAAAAATGTTTATCGGTTACTGTAACAATTCATTGAATAATGCAAAACATTTCATATTGATTTTGTAACTGTACCTTATTTTCTTTTGAAGAAAAATAAAAAAGAGAAAATAAAAAGAGAGGTACAAAAAATATTACAGGCTTTCTTAACAGAAGACTTATGTAAAACTGACACTCTATTTGCGTGGTGGGGGGGGGGGGGGGGAGGACTTTTCCGATTATGTGCAACCTTGCAAAAAAATTCTTATATGCACCTTCAACCACTGTTTATTCTGAACGTATATTTTCAGAGGCAGGCCAAATTTATAGTAGTAAAAGAAATGCTCTGTCTACTGATAATGTAGAACGTTTGGTGTTTTTGCACCATAATTTGAAATATAATAAATTTAGTTATTAATTTTTTTATTATATTTATTGTATTTTCAGTTTCTTTATCGAAAATAATAGTCTTTTCTTTTTTCCCATATATTTAAAATGAACTTATTTTTATTTGTATAAATGTGAAACTAAATTTTAATTTGGAATTATTTTATGAAGGTTTTTGTTCTTAACTTTTTCTATATTTTGTAGGCATATTGTTAAATACCGAGTGAATAGTTTTATGAATTATTGCATATATTATACATTGATATTCGAATAACTTTTTACAGATCAGTTTTAAATTCATAAGCTTAAAAAATGAAATTCTTATAACTACTCGGTATTGGCCGAGTACTCGGTCAAAATTTCGCCGAGTACCGACAATTTACCGAGTACTCGGTACGGCTCTAATTTTTTATTTATTTATTTTTTTAAATGAAATAAAATTATGTGATTTGTGTTTGATTTCGGTTTTCTCAGGGACGGGAAAGTTTATGTTTATCTGTCAGAGAGGGGAGAAAAGTTACTGGTTCTGTGGATCACTAAATTTTTCAAATTAGTAGTGCGATTGAATTTTTGGTGGTCTCAGACTAGCGGACCACCAAGGATTTTGAATGCTGGTAATAAATCAAAAGTGGATCTTAATGGGAAATATAATTTTTTACACGCATTTATGAGGAAAAAAAATAAGAAATTCTGATATTATCGTCAATTTCAATGTCAACATATTTCATAGAACGTTTGAAAAATTTTAAGACTTTTCGTTTATGACACAACAAAAATTCAAACCATTAAAAATATAAAACAAAATTATAATATCTTTATAATAACTGCTAGGTTTTTCATAAAAAATACAAAAAAAAAGTAAAATCTTTATGGTGAATGGCCCCACCAGTGGCCGAGAGGTTCTGCTCTCGAAGCTGGTAGACGGGAGGTGCTGGTTTCAATCCCAATCGCGCCCGTCGGCCTAATCGTTCGGAGTTTTCGTGGTTTTCTTCGAACCTTGGTTCTCCAAGCGTTAATACGGGTTAGGTTCCCTTAGAAAGACCTCCACGGAAGGCACTCCCCCCTTAGGGCCTATATCCCACGTGCAGATAATTGGCCGACATAAATACAACCAACCTTTATGGTGAATGCTAAATTTTTTTTATTATCACATTTATGAGTAACCTATAGTGTGAAAAACTGAAAGTTTTAAAAGATTTCTTAAACTCGATTTCAGTTAATTTCATCTTTGAATAATTTTGTGTACAGACAAACATTTTGTTTAACATAAATGCTTATGACACTTTCTATGTAATTTTATTTATTAATAGCTGTGTAATAAACCAAAAGTGGATCTTAATGGGAACGAATAATTTTTTACATGCATTTATGAGGAAAAAATAAGAAATTCTGATATTATCGTCAATTTCAACATATTTCATAGAATGTTTGAAAAATTTTAAGACATTTTGTTTATGACAACAAAAATTCAAACCATTAAAACTATAAAACAAAATTAAAATATCTTTATAACTGTCAGCTTTTTCATAAAAAAAAACACAAAGATAAAAGTAAAATCTTAAACGCTGAATGCTAAAATTCCAAATATTGATTGTTTGTACCCATAAATGATTGAAATGTTGGATAATAAACTATCTGTCAGATAAATTATTCTATTGAGTAACCAATAGTGTGAAAAAGTAAAAGTTTTAAAAGATTTCTTAAACTGGATTTTAGTTAATTTCGTCTTTGAATAACGTTGGATGCTGACAAACATTTTGTTTATATAAATACTTATGACACTTTCAGTGTTGTTTTATCAGCATAATCCTTATATTTTCATATAAATAAACACGATATTGTTTAAATTTCAGAATAATGGGGTATTAAGATTTAAAAATACGAAATTGTTTTCTTTAGTTACTTTTGGATTTCGTTGTATGGTTATAGCAAAATATAATATTTTGTTTAAAATAATTTTGTGTTTAAAAAATTTGTGCTCTTGGATTTCTAAATTTATGACAAAAAATGGGCTACTTATAAAAGTGTCTTTCCGGCGAAGCGTCAAAGATACAGATTTGTGCTTCATATAACTCCAAGTTTTAACTTTGTTTGGTTCTGAAAATATCTCTTTTTAGCTTAATAAAAATTTTATGTTCCCAAATAATATTTTGGAATATTTATGATAAAGGATAAAAATCTCGACATGATATACTTCAAGAGTATTAAACAATCACTGATAATTATAATTTAAGTACGTTAAATTAATACGTTTTAATTTCAGGTAGCTCTCAGTGCAAGCTATACAGGGAATTAATCATTTTAATATTTATTGTTTGGTGGGCGACGTCTGTTTGGTGGCATCTATGAAAATTTAACATATCATACAAGTCACCAAATGGATGCCGCTCACTGAATTTGCCTCCGAAATACACGCATGTCCCTTCAAGAAAATTTCGGTATGTATTTATATATTTTTCATTTTTAGTGTTAAAATGGTTTCAACAAACTGTTAGTTTTCTAACGTACAGTGGTGGAAAATTGGCGCAGAGGAGGAGCCTATTGACACCACTAAATTTGAGTAGTATTTTTGGGCATATTTAATGACAGAATTTCTGAGTTTTTATTAAGGTGAAGCATACTATAAAATATTAGTGGTTTCAATAGGCTTCTCCTCTGCCCAATTTTCCATCACTGAACGTATAACAAATGGCTGTGTATGCTGACAACAGGTGATTCAATTAGAAAACCTTTAAACTAAAGGTTTGAAATAATTTTGGAACGTATGTATAGACGCTGTTTTTTGCTGAGATGAATCCACACCATTAAAATCAGATTTTGGTTAAAAGCTTAATTTTTACAGGACAAAACTTACCTAGTTATGATACTTTTAATTTCATACATTTTCAGCTTTTCTAGCTCTAAAAATCAGTTTTTCGTTTATGGTGACTAAAACGTCGAAAATGTATAAAATTCTAAGTATCATAACTCAGTAAGTTTTAGCTATAGAAGAATAAATTTTTACTGTTTTAGTGGTTAGAACATGGAGAACCTTTTTCATGACATTGTAAAATGTTTTATTTGCCTAACTATTTAAAAAAGCACATATTGCAACGTAAATTGGATTTTAAATGATGCATAACTAAATCTGAAACATTTTTGCAATTGGAACAATACCACTGAAACTAATGGTTTAGAAATTAGCTTCTTAAACGATAAGAAGTGACACCCTGTATAAAAATAAACACAGTTTTAACAACATGATTTGTGGAAAAGATGAAATTTCTTTCCCGACTTCATTTCTCCCATATGTATCAACGCATATGCATAGCGAACACTACAAGAGCATTAAAATATTATTTATACATGTTTAATCAAATACAGTTTATCAATGGAATACTAAAAACATGTTTTTCCATATTTGGTGACTAAAAATCTGAAAATTCATTAAATTGCAAGTATCGTAACTCAGTAAGTTTTGGTCATCGAAGAATAAATTTTTACTGTTTTACATGTTAAAACACAGAGAAAATTATTAAATCCAGCATTGTAAAAAATTTTTAATTTCTTAAGTGTTTCTCAGAACATCTTAACAGGCGTTCCTTTTCTAGAACTTCCTTTTCTAGCGAATGGGCAAGTGTTTTCTAGTGAATTGGACTCTGATTGGTTGTTTGCGAATTGCTTCACAGTTACTAAGCTGCACTCATTTTTCTGCAGTGGATGGCACATTCTAGCTGTTGAAGGCTTCTAAAGATATCAAAGGAAGATTTTTCACTGTCTATGCGGTTGTTGATGATATCTTTTTATTAGCTTCGGCGCGTCATAATAAGCGTTTAAAATAGGACTTTCTTTTATTTGAAAATACATTTTAAAGCTCTTTTTTATTGATATCGTAAACAAATTTTCGAAATTTTATTTTTATTATAATTTTAACATGTATTTTTAAAAATACATTCTTTCAGCTTTTTCTTTTCATTCTTTTGTGTGCTTTGCAGGTAATGCGTTCCAAATTAAACAGGGTCTTTCCGTTAATATGTTATTAAATAATGCACTATAAAAGAATAACATTATTATTTATCCTAATACGTTAAATAATTCCCATCTCTACTGCAAATGATTCTCCCTTTAATATGCGTAGCTAAATTTTGAAGAAAGAGCCAAATACGATGACAAAATTAGATGTTCGTGTTTAAAATTACGATTTTCGGTATAAATTCAATATGAAGTAGAATTACTCCCAGAGTTTTTTTTTTTCTTTTTTTCTTTTTTTTTCTTTTTACAAATTAAAAGATAACAAAATTTCCTGAGTGGAATGATTATTTGCAGTAACAAAGGAGATAAGTCAAGTTCTCATAACAAAACCATATTTTTTTCAGAACACGGAATAACTCAGACTGCATATTAAACTTACATGAAATAAAACTACAAAATACATGAATTAATCCTAATGCTCATTTGGGAAATACTCACTCAAATGCAAAACATTAAATATCTAGCAAACACATAAATTGGACTTGCTCCACTTTCAAAATCTATGGCTCATCTGTTTCAAATAAAAATAATAAGCAAAAGTCCCAATCAAAATTTTCAATAATTGAAATTAAAATGTATAAAGTTAATTTAAAAATATAAAATATCAGAGAGTTATCTGAAAAGAATTTGCATATATATATATACATATTTACAGGTGTGCTTCAAAGGGAGCCATCTGTTATTTCTATTGGATTTATTTTTGGCAAATATTGGCTACTGATTTACGTCACAGTAGCCAATTTTTGCCGATGTAATGTCTGATAGAAAAATCTACATTACCTAGCTGTCGTTATACATATTTAAAACTGAAACAACTCACTTATTTTGAAGACACTGCTCTTTTTGACAGGTGTGAGGAGTTGAGCAAGTGTACTCATCCAATACTGACTATGATACGGAGTCCGGACGCTGCAATGGAACCCTATTGAGCACATATCAGATGGGACTGATCCGGTCTAGTTCAGAGCGATCGTCGCATCATTGCCCCCAAACGCGAGACCTCACAGGAGAATCACACTACCTGATGGCTGGAGCTGATCAAAATAAATTTATCTACTGCAAGCCGGAAACGAGGATACCCTATGTAAAGCAACCTCTGCTGTTCCAGCCAGCGGATAGTGAGATAGGTATACAAAAGCTATGTCCTGTTAACAATAAAAGGCAAAATTTATTGTTAAAATAAGTGTGTATGTAATATATTGTTAAATAAGTTTTTCTATATTGGAAGGAAAAATTTTGATTTTAACATGTTCAACGGCTAAAGATAAAAAGGGAAAATTCCCTTTATTCCGGGAAAATGTGCGATTTCCACTCAAAATGGATGTTTCCTTTAAAAGAGAGAAAAAAAAATCACTAGTCACTGGCTTCCAAAAGTTAAGGTACAGGGACTGGATGCTTTCGATTGTACACGGTTTGTCGAATATCTACCAACATTATTGGCGAATATTTCTTGAAATTCTGGCTTGTAAAGAACATGTTCTATTTCACATTTCTTGGTGAGGATTTAGTCCGGAGGACAATTAGGGGGCTAATAATAAATTTAATAACAAATAATATTTGCGATCACCTATGTAACAGAAAATGATTGATTTTAACATGTTCAACGGCTAAAGATAAAAAGGGAAAATTCCCTTTATTCCGGGAAAATGTGCGATTTCCACTCAAAATGGATGTTTCCTTTAAAAGAGAGAAAAAAAAATCACTAGTCACTGGCTTCCAAAAGTTAAGGTACAGGGACTGGATGCTTTCGATTGTACACGGTTTGTCGAATATCTACCAACATTATTGGCGAATATTTCTTGAAATTCTGGCTTGTAAAGAACATGTTCTATTTCACATTTCTTGGTGAGGATTTAGTCCGGAGGACAATTAGGGGGCTAATAATAAATTTAATAACAAATAATATTTGCGATCACCTATGTAACAGAAAATGCTGGAAATGGTTTGTCACTGTGGTAAATGACTATTTAGGTCTATTTGTGCAAACATAGCACTCATATTCGTGAAGATATTATTGTGTCTGTGAAAAATTCAAAAGTTTTTTGCTTGTAGCATACAAAGTTTTCAATCAAATTTAACACAACTTTCCGAAAACTTGCCAAAGAATAGTAGCAACAGTATACTGCAATTAAAACATGAATATACTGAGATATGGGCATTTTTATGAGATAATTTTTAACTGCGTATGCGCGGAAGGTTTCAAAATTTTTATTTCACAATTTGGTAGTCAGTATTTTGGGGCAACTTCTATAAAAAGTCTAGTCAAATGTTGTGAAAACTTAGAAAGATATAGTGAGCTGATTGAAAAGTTGTGGAAAATCCCTTATAATAAAGCTATTTTTAGGAAGCAACTCATCGACCCGATCTTTGTGATATAAATCGACCCTATCTTTGTGAATTTTCGCAATATTTGACTGGACATTTTATAGAAGTTGCCCCAAAATACTGGCTACCATATTATAAATAAAAATTTTGAAATCTTCCACGCATGCGCAGTTAAAAATTATCTCATAAAAATGCCCATATCTCACCAAATAATCAGTATATTCATGTTTTAATTGCAGTATACTGTTGCTACTATTCTTTGGCAAGTTTTCAGACAGTTGTGTTAAATTTGGTTGAAAAGTCTGTATGCTATAAGCAAAAAACGTTTGAATTTTTCACAGACACAATAACATCTTCACGAATATGAGTGCTATGCTTACACAAATGCACTCACGTTGAACAGGACCCAAATAGTTATTTAACACAGTGACAAACCATTCCCAGCATTTTCCGTTACGTAGGTGATCACAAATATTATTTTATTATTAAATTTATTATTAGCCCCCTAATTGTCCTCCCGACTAAATCTTCACCGAGAAATATGAAATCAAACATGTTCTTTACATCCCAGAAGTTCAAGAACAATTCGCCAATAATTTTTGTAGATATTCGACAAAACGTGTGCAATCGAAAGCATCCAGTCCCTGTACTTTAACTTTTGGAGGCCAGTGTATATGGGATTCGTTTTACAGTTTAGAATACTCCCTTTTGATTTATTACAACATGTAGGTATCCTTTTTTAGACCATTCAATAGCCAAATTCTAATATTCATTGTTTTCCGTAATATAGTAGAATGACCAGGAAAAGGTCCCCTTAAATAAAGAAATTATAATCTAATTTGACAATGACAGTTGAAGAGAAATTTAATTCAGTTTTATTTTCTTTTAGGTACGGATGTGGATATTCGTAGGAGATGTTCATTTTCCAAGCACTTTGATAAGGCCAATCGTGCTTTTTACCTTCTTCAAATATATTTAGGCATTATTAAGTCTGGATCTGCTGGCAAAGTCTTGTGCTTCTATGTTTTTTATACTATCATAGCAGGACACCCTCCGATGTGCCGAGCCTTACCGATATCCTTCTCAGCACCATGTAATGGCCGACGTCTATAGAAATCTCTGTTTTCTGGAATCCAGTCATAGGACAGAAAAGAACCATATAAAAAGCAGAAAACGCAGCAACTTGGCAGTCGGTTGCTGAAAAGAATATTTAGATCATCCTTCCATGGAATGTGTATGCAGTAAGTTCTGTCATTTTCCCAATCACTTTAATCTTTGATAAGTGGAGTCGGGATTATAAAATAAACATCTTTAACAGTTTTAACTTTTTTTTTTTTTTTTTTTTTTTTAACCGTGCATACAAAGTGTTGTTGCCCTATGCATCATATACTATCACAGATCACACCCTTTTGGCGTTCTGGAGCATACTGCTGTCGTTCTCAATATAGTGAATATACCCCAAAAATATAGAAATAATTACCGGGCACCCTGTATCTTATACTATCACTGATCACACCCTTTTGGCGTCCTGGTGCATACTGCTGTCGTTCTCAAGACCATGCAATATAGTGAATATACCTAAAAAGTATAGAAATTTAGTCTCAAATTTTATTCGCGCGTAATAGAACCGGGGCGAAGAAGAGCTTCTAAAATTCTCTTTTCGAAGTGCAACATTAGATACATGGTGTGTTCACAGAGTTTCAAGACTGGTCTGATAATTCAAAATTTATTAGACATTTTTGTACCGCGAACTAAAATTCTTCGAAATATGACCCTTGGGCATCAACACACCGCTGCCAGCGTTTTTTCAATTATTCATAATATCCCTGGAAGTCTTCACGCACAAGGCTGTTAAAGGACCTCGTCGAAGCTGCCTGGATCCCTGGAATCCTGACAAATCGCTTCCCTTTCAGGTCTTTTTTGATCCGAGGGAACAAAAAAAGTCCTGGGAGCGAGGTCGGAGTGTATGTAGTTTGCGGCAGTATTGCCACGTTAAAGATAGCCAAAACTTCGGCGGCGGCGAGCGACAGGGATTATTTCTTAAAAATCAATGACGGTTTTAGAAAAATAAAAGTTCCCTTAGATTTTAAAAAATATATTTCTTTTTAGAATAAAAGAAAATTTCATTTATTTATTTTAATCCACCGAGAAAAATACAAAATTTAAAGTTTTATTAATTGAACAAGTTTTAAGAAAGTTTCTCTCTTAAATTATAATTCAAAGTATTTATTTTTTTTAATGTACCAGAGGCTGTGCCCGTTACTAGCTAAGCCCTCAAAACCCTGCCCAAACCTCGCCGGATTGTTAAACATGGCAATATGAGTTGTTTCAAAAAATAAAATCTGATTATAGTATATTGAATGATATTCCGCAAGTGAAAATGAAGTCGTATGTAAAGGAATATTGTAACACATGAAATTGACAGGTGCTTTCATGCAGATATTATGCGATCGAATGTTTTCCATTTTTTAATAAAAGCAAAAGATCATTCATAAAATTCTGTAAAAGGAAAACCTGTCGTCACGTGGAAACAATTGCTTATAAATACATAAGTAACTCATTGATCAAAAATTGATTCGATTCCAAATCGCTTCAATAGTCAGGCCTGCAAATATTATGCTTTTGCATTTACAAATGTATCCGTAAATATGTAAAAGTTCCGTGTTGTTGGTCGGAAGGACATATTTCTTTGATAAAGTCCTTTAAAGGTGACCTAATCTTAGATTTCAGATTAGTTCGGATGATGAACCTGACATCATTTTCAAAAGAAAAGATCATTTTCATATATGGAACTAAACAAGTTAGTGTGATTGCATCAGTATGATGCCATATTCAACAAACTTTAGCTTGCACATAAAGTTCCCAAAATTTATTTGTTTATTTCTATTTTTTTTTTTCTATTCCTTCAAATCAAAATAAGTAGTCAATAAAAATGAAACCTGAAACATTTAAAAATAATTGATGGAAATGATGCACTTATCTCAAACGCATAGACAATTCTGTTGGTGGAAATGACAAATTCTCAAAAGAAAAAATGCCTTTTCATCCAAAAAAATGTACATCAGCACAGATTGTTTAGAACAACATTTTAAATTAAAATTATATAATTTTTATATTCCATTATAACGAAGTCTTTTTAAAGAAATGTATTTGATAAAAGTTCTCAACGAAAAAAACTTCGCGGATTGTAATTTTCGTAAAACCTTTGTGGCAGAGTTTAAATGAAACTGAATAAAAAGCTAAAATATCTGTTTAAGAAAGAGAAAAACACAGCAGGACCGACACTAGCCTTTTTTTTCGCCAGTGGCAAACATGGATTTTGCCACCCCCCCCCCCACCCCCCTCTCCGCTCCTCCTCACGCACAATGAAAGTTATCGACCGCAGTTACCCTATGCAAAAAAATCCTTAAAAAATAAAAATCAATTAATAATAAGTAAAATGCTAGCAAGAAATATGTAAACAACGCTCCCATAGGATTAACATTAGCTTGAGCGTTAAGAGACTACACTAGTCACGCGAAGAAACTGGATCGCTAATGTCAAACCTATGGGAGCGTTCTTTTAAAATTTCTCACATGCATATTAATAGTTTTAAATGATTTTTTTCTTGCTTAAAATACCTGAGATTGAATTCAAACCATGTTAGTGTTTACTTTTTCGATTTTGGTTGAAGATTTTTTTTTTTTTTTTTTTTTTTTTTTTCACATTTACAAATTTGAAAAGAACGCTCCCATAGGTTTAACATTAGCTTGCAATTTTCTTTGTATTTGATATATATATACATATATACATTTTTGTATGAAACGACAAACAAATTTATTTTCTTCATTTGGCGCCCCCCTTCGCTTTTAGTTCTGGCCCCCGGAGCGCATTGTATCTATAGTTTTTATATTCCATTATAACGTAGTCTTTTTAAAGAAATTTTGTATTTGATAAAAGTTCTCAACAAAAAAGAGCCAAATAAAGTTCTCGGATCGTAATTTCTGTAAAAACATTGTGGCAGAGTTTAAATGAAACGGAACAAAAGGCTAAAATATATGTTTAGAAAAGAGAGAAACATTATAGACATACTTTTTTAACTTCAAGAACTTTTTAAAATTCTATACTTCCAGCAGGCTGCAAAATGGATGACCCTATATATACCCTGCAAATTAACCGAATGCGTTAATCCAAAGAGGAAAGCTCCCTTTTCCTTCACTTGACAGTCCGGCACACCCTTCTTGCCCTTTGAGGGGGAATAGCGTGCGGTGTGGGTTTCCACGGTTTCCACGGAGAGGGTTCATTGTCGTGGGGAACAATCGAATCGTTTCTGATGTCAATTTAGTCTAAAATGTTTATATCACTTATAATACTTTTCCAATGAAGATAAAGTATGTGTAGTGTTCTCTCAAGAGACTGATGATTTAAGCAATCTAATCTAAGAAATAATATATTATTTTAAATTTTTATTTATGCGTTTCTTTTAAGAATTTGAAATGTATATAAATTTTCTTTACAATACAATGATAATTTTGTTTTGGGGTGTTTTAATTTGATGGCTCAGTTTTCACATAATTTGTACACTTAATTGTTAAGCTTTAATTTTCTCTCTAAAAAAGCTAATAATTGTGTTATTTTTCCTTTTATTTTAATTCCAATTTTATGCACCATTATTTTCCCCTCTTTATATATCTATTGGAATTGCTCTCAGCAAACCTGGATTACTTATTTAAGCAGCAGTTATTGGGGTCTGCGAGGAGGTCTTCTGATAGAAGAATCCACAGTATCGAACCTTTAGTATAGAAACCTTGATCTTAGAAGAACAATAAAAGGTAAAAAATAATTTAATTTCTTATCATAGTCACAGTAGAATTTGGAACAACCTGTCAAATCGTATTACAAAATTTCATTTCACTGTTTTATGCATTTTTTCTTTCACTAACTAAACCATGAGCAAATTTTATTACACATGGATTTAAAAACAGTTTTAAAAAATGTTTCATCACAAGCTTAAAGGCGGTTAGGTCACCTTGGGGCAATTTTTAATTTGATGATTTTTGTATTGTTTCTTCTCTGTATGTTAACATAATGAATTATAGGGTAAGGCGCCCTATTATCGTCCCCCAGTCACTTTAGGCCCTTGGAACTTGCAATTTTCAGTGAAAATCTACCGAATTTGGATTTTACATAGACTAACTATCCACGCACATAGAAACATAGGCAAATGCCGTAGAAAAAATTTTAACAATGCCAAAAATTGTTTTTTCAAAAGTATCTAAAAAATGCAAAAGAAAAAAAATGGTCCCAATGCCGTCCCCTCAAAAAATCCAATACGCCAATGCTTAACTTATAACTAAATCAAAATTTATTTTTAAATGAGTAAGTAATTTAATTTACATTAAAGTAAGGCATAAAGAAATGTACTAATTATAGAGGAAGAATAACATAACGAAACATTAGCCATCCAAACATGAGGAAAAAATTGAAAAAAAGTCATGAAAAGGCATTCCTAATTTCGTCCCCAGGACGAAAATAAGAACTGCAAAGTGTATGAAATTGGGACCACGCTACTTCCCAATATGACAGTTTGAGTTACCATAAGATGATCTGATCGTCCTAAAACTCACTGTATGCTACTGTCAGCATCTTACCAACGTAAAATACATGCAATGAATAAGAAATAAATACTTACAGTACAGTAAATAACGTTCTACAAACGACATAATAAGAACTCGGGTCTTCTAATAATAGGAAATTCGCCGTCTTTAATTTATCTATGCGTCTTGACGAACGAAACTTTCAACACTGACCCCTTTTACATCCTGTCCCCTGTGCCTTTCGCAGAAACGGAGAAGCTAAGGGGGATGAATTTAGGAGAGGGTACGAAAGATGGGCACTTTACCCTATGTGTTTCTCGGCCTATCAAAACCACAACAACAACAATAATAAATTAATTATTAGAATATGAGCCATAGAAAATGTCTCTTAACCTTTGTCTAACTCTGTGTTATATATTATTTAGACTGTTGCGATACTCTATTCAATAACGTATAATTTATAAGCTGATATACCAAAATCCCTAGGCATTAAAATTTAAATTACAGTCATTAAAAAGAAATACATAATTTCAAACATTTAATACAGAATTTATTATTCTTTTAAATTATCTATTTTTATTAAAAATATGTTGTTTGTTATAATATTATTTATTCATAGATGCATAATTATATGTCTAGACACTTAATTTACAGTCGTGAAAAAAAAAAAAATTATAAACACCTCCTCTTCTAACTTTGCAACAAAATAGCGTAGAAGAAAGTTAATGATACCAAACGACTGGAAATAAAATCTACTTTTAAATGATGTATGTAAAATCTACTTAGGAGGCCATCTACGTAGAAAAACGAACACACACTCTAAAATTGGGAGGAGTGAAAAGTTCACTCATTGAAAGAGTGGCAGGCATTTGCACTCTGTTTGGAATGCATTTTGTAAAAATACACTCCTTAAAGAGTGGAATTTTCCACTCTCTAGAAAGGAGTGAAATATCTCACTCCGTCATCGAGAGTGAATTAGTCACTCCTGAAAGAGTGACTTACGTATGCATTGCTTATTACCCAATCAGAACATCAAGGCGACATTGCCCTTGTAAGATAAGAAAAATGATCACTTTTTTGTCCGCCATCTTAGGATTAACAGATTAGAATATCATTAAAATGACTCTTTATGGAACACATAAGGTAAGTCTTATTTAATTTTAACCATTTATTCGTGTAGATAGATGATTATGAGCTAAATAGTTGTAAGTTGTATAGAAAAAGATTGATCGTGGAGTGTTCTCCTGAATTTTATTCCTTGAAAATTGATTGTCTATTATATTTCTTCATGTAGCGGTTTGAAATATACAGTAAACTCTGTCTAAGGCGAAGTCGATCGGGATCGAGGAAATTTTCCGTAGTAGACAATATTCCGCCTTAGACAAATTTTACTTTATGTATATGGATTCGCAGGGACTTGAAAATCTTCCCGAGATAGACAGGTTTCCGTCTTACACAGAGTATGCCTCACAGAGAGTTTACAGTAATTGTTTTAACAATTGAATAGCACACAATGCTTAGCAAAAAATAATCAAAATTTCATTAGTTCAGCCAATGTGAATAATAAAAAAAAAATGAGTGTAAATATATTTTATTCTTCCCATTCAGTACTGGGATCCTACTTTGCCAACGATTGAAAAAAAAAGTTTTATCTGTTTCATTTGCAAGGCTGACTCAGAAGATCTGGATATTTTCAATTCATCGCAGACATGATGAAAACGTTATAATTTGCCGTTTTATGAGATTTTTTTGTTGTTGTTGTTTATTACTGATTTCTAAAGGCGACGACTTGGACTTAGAGTATACATTAAGAGTATTTATCATCATTATTACTGTTTCGGAGTTAAATATGATATTTAATGATTATGACATTACGAAAAGGTTGGTATATTTTTTTTTTTTATTATTGTATTTAAGCATTTTTTTGCGGTTCATAATTTTAAAATTTCGAGACTGAGTAATATGAAAAAAATTAATTGTAGACATTCTGCAACTGTTATTAAATTTCCTTATATTTTAAATGCCTGTTTTGAAGTTTATCGATAAGACTGCTTTAGTATATTTTTTTTAAAGTTCATATTTATTACATAATGTAGGACTGAATATTTTTTTAAAGAAATTAATAACTACCTGTTTACATCAAAATGTTTTTCAAACAATAAGAACATTTCATATCAAGTCATTTACTTTATTTTTATTAAAATTCATACGGATACAAATAAATGTAAAGTGTTTATTTTTATATTTATTTTTTTTTCTATTTTCTAGGCCAATCTTTTCCTATAAAACATATAAAATATATTTTGCTCATATTCACAAAATACAATATCTACAGGAATGAAAAAAATTAAATTAAATATGGCTTACCGAATCGTTTCATTAATAAGTACTGTATTAATTCCATTTTTCAGCAATAATGGTCGAAAATTAGAAATCATGATTAAGTTAAGGAGCATGCTTAAAAGAAATATATGTACATATTCCAGAGAACTTAAAATTTAGACTCCATGATCACATTAAAACAAAAACAAATCACAGCGGATGAAAAAAAAATTACACATTCTTAATATTTAAATCATGCTTAGAACTAACTCATTTAAAAAAGATGCGAGATTATAAACATCGTTTTATAAGTGAACAAATTATAAATATTTTATAACAATAACATTTTTACATTGCTATTTTTGGGACTTTGCAAAAATAGCAATAATTCACGGAAAAAGTACGGTAAAAAAGGTAGAAATTTATATTTAAAACAAAAATTAAAATGAAATCAAGCATTGTTAAACGTATAACATCCACCTATTAAATAGTTATTTAGGATAGATGTGCCAGTAATGGACAACCCTTGATGTTTTTTGTTCATACAAAAATAACTAATAAATATTTAACTTTAATTAATTTTTTTATAATTCCCCCTTGCATGTTTTATAAAACTGGGTTATGTTGACACTTTTAATCAAACCAATCACGAAGCAGAAAATAATGTTTCAAAGTTTCGTTGTTTTTCTGTGAAAATCTTAATGAAGAGGCTAAGAGCTGGCTTCGTTTAATTAATTTATATATTATTTATTTTCTTGCAAAATTTGAATGTTTTTGTTTGAGTAGCAATAAAAAAACTTAGAATCTTATATACTAAAGGCCATTTATAAAATTTCATTTATTTTTAAAGTTTTAAGAGGGGGTACCCATTACTGCGATGGTTAATTATTCATTTTCCTGTAATGGACACCCCATGTAGACACTGATAAAAATGCAATTTCAATAATGTTTATAGTGTATAAAATATTTTGGCTTAACTGCAAAGCTAAATAATCAAATTTAGTTTTTAAATTATACTTACCAAAATGTAATAACACCAAAACGTTTATAAATAGGTGCTGTTAAGTTATTTTATGTGATTAATAAAATTTCAATATCTTATTCTTTTTTTTTTATGTATATGTACCTTGCATATTTTATAATCTAGAAATTAAACCAGCCAGGAAGCAGAAAATATTGTTTAATAGTACAGTCAAAGAAGGGCTCATAGGGCTTAATTCCTCACTGTTTAAATAAAAACAATTAAATTACAGAAGCTATTAAAAATCTGTTTTCTGTCTTAAATGTTTCCTTATTAACCTCTGACAAAAAAAAAAAAAAAAAAAAAGGAATGTTCAAGTTATAGATAATATTAATGAAACTAGTAAATCTGCAGATCAGTGACCTCAAACATCAGTTCTACAGTTTTATTTTGAAATTATTTTATTTTGTATTTAAAATATTTAACTCATAATATCATTTCTTTCATATTTGTAATATTAATTATTATAAATGCTACATCAGGTAGTCTCTGAAATATTTATATTCCTTATAATTGTTAAAAAATAGTGAGACCAAACTAAACACTAATAATATTCCAAAACTTTTTTGTTAATTACCTTTTGAAATCCCCCACTGTTTCAATAATTTGATAGCTGTAATTACCTATTTAGTATTTTAAACTATCCATCTAAAATAATTAAAACATCGATCTTCTGATAATTAAAATAATGGATGTAAACAGTAAATGATTATCACAAATATTTATTAATTACTGGTATCCTAATTGTTTAATTTATTTGAAAATAACTATTTTGTTTCATTAGTGTGTATTCATTAAATTCTGGACCTAAATACAGTTATAAAAGCAATTACTTTATACGGGGTGTCTATTACTGGGCATTTGAGTGTTTTGATATATTTCTGTTATTTAAAATTAAATTTTGATTCATATTGGGAAATGGGACTATAAGAATGGTTAAATATTGTTGATAGGTTAATATAATATTGAAAAACTGGAATATAATAATTATAACTAAAAATAAAAAATTATTTTAAAAGAAATTCCTTAATGGTGTCCATTACTGGCACATCTACCCTATAAAACTCTAAAAGAAATTTCTTTATAAGGCATGCAATAAAAGCAAACACAAAGGATAAGATTGGAATAAAATATATAGTTTATTTCTGTCAGTAATCTAATTTAAATTCACGTGTTACTTTAACTGAATTTTCCCTTAAAAGTTCAATTAATGTTTCAAACTATGAATTAAATAAATATTGCTAGTAAAGTATTTTATTCCAATCTTTACCGCGCTTGTGTCCATTTTCATTGCATGCTGTAAAATATGTGATTATTTTAAAAGCAACATAAAAGCAAAAAAAAAAAAAACTTGACTCCATAAAAAATGAACATTCACTCCTATGAAAGAGTGACTATTCACTACTACCAGGGGGGAAAAACCGCACTCCTTTTGCAAGAGTGAATAGTCGCTCCTCCGAAAGAGTGGTTATCCACCTCTGTTTAAAGTGAATATTCACTTCCCAGGAGTGACTATTCACTCTTTCACGGAGTCAAAAATTTCACTTTTGCTCAGAGTGAATAGTCACTCTAAAGAGGTTGGGCATATTTTGACTCGGCGAAAGAGTGACTATTCACTCTGTAGGAGTGAATAGTCCCTCCTTTTTATTTAGAGTGCAGACTTTGTTTTTTCTTTCAACAACAATAACCAAGTTTGACACCATACATAATTTCTACACCATTCAATGAGACTAAAATGTGTTTTACTATTTTATTAACAAAATTTAAAATATCTCGAGATATAATTTCCATATGTGTAAACATGATGTGTCAAAATATTTGCAAATAACGGGCTTTCATTTAATATTAAAAAAGAAAAAAATAATAATTTTTTATTTTTTTTTTTTATTATTTTTTTTTTTTTACAAATATTAAGGTAAACAGCCCCCCTTAAATATTCAGAATGGCTTTCTTGAAAATATTTTAAATACAGACTTGCCTTTCTGCATATATATGGCTAAAACAACATACATTTTCAATATGTAAAATATAATTATTATAGATGATGAAATTAATAACATAACTGTGCGTAGTTTCTCTTTTTTTTCTTTGGTTTTCTTCTCGTTATAATATACTTGTATACGTCTATTTTCCATATCTATCTTATTTAACCTCTTGAAATCTCCATTCCTATTGCAATTTAGGATTCACCCTTTTGATTTATTACAACATGTAGGTATCCTTCTCTAGATCATTCAATAGCCAAAGTCTAGCATTCATTTTTTCCCGGAATACAATAGAATGATGAGGAAAAGGCCCTTTAAATAAGGAAACTATACTCTAATTGGACATTCACAATTGAAGATATATTTAATTCAGTAAGTATTTTAAGAACTTTTTAAAACACCATAAAAAACATGGTGTTTTTATGATTTTATGTACTGGTTTTTATGTTTTTCTATGGTGTTTTAAGAAGACCTTTTAATACTTATTGGTTCACACCAGTTTCAACATATTTGCTTTTATATTTAATTCAGTTTCATTTTCTTTTAGGTTCGGATGTGGATGTTAGTAAGATATGTTCATTTTCCAAGCACTCCAGTCTGTGATAAGCCGAATCGTGCTTTTTACCATCTTCAAATTTACTTAGCCATTATTCTGCCTGGATCTGCTATCAAGGTGTTGTCTTTCTATGTTTTTATACAGTCATAGAAGGACACCCTTTGATATGCCGATACATACAGATATCCTTCTGAAAAACAAATAATGGCCGAAGTCTATAGCAATCTCCGTTTCCTAGAATACAGTCTTGGGACAGAAATGAACAATATAAAAACCAGAAAATGCAGGAACTCCACAATGGATTGCTGAAAAGAATATTTAGCTCATCCTTCCATGGAATGTGTATGCAGTAAGTGCTGTTATTTTCCCAATCCGTTTCATCTTTGATGAGGAGTTGGAATTATAAAATAATCATCTTTAACAGTTTTCACTATTTTTTGTATGTAAATGTGCAATCTAAGTGTTGTTGTCCTATGTATCTTATACGATCACAGAACACACCTCTTTGGCGTTAGGTAGAA
Organism: Maratus speciosus; assembly: GCA_963932465.1. Taxonomy (NCBI): domain Eukaryota; kingdom Metazoa; phylum Arthropoda; class Arachnida; order Araneae; family Salticidae; genus Maratus; species Maratus speciosus. Next base: position 542,755,736 of record OZ010796.1, on the reverse strand, counting down.
TGCTGGCTATTGTTCTCAAGACCAAGCAATATAGCGATTATACATAAAAATATGGAAATGTAGTCTCAAATTTTATTCGCTCGCAATACAACCGGGGGAAAGAGTAACTTCTAAAATTCTCTTTTCGAAGAGCCACAGTAACTACATTTAACAGAGTGCCTCACTACCAACCTTCTTATTTTGCAATTTCTTCCAGTTAAATCTGCATCTACAATAAGGTTTTTAACATTTCATGCGGCTTTATAATTGTGTTCATTTTAAAAGTTCTTATATTCATTTAAAGCAATTTTGCTGTTTCTATATTTTTAAAAAATGTTTTTAAATAATAATAGTCTAACAAGATTTAGCAAGCGGGAAAAAATAAACCAGAAACTTAAATGTAAATTTAGTAGTTAGATATTTTGATTAACGCAGGAATCATACTTTTAAGAATTATCAGTAATTTGATTTTTGCTGAGAATTTTTACAAAGGATTTCAGAAGAATATGTCCCGGATTTAATTGAATTTTAATTATCATGAAAACTTATTTAAAGAGATTTTTTCCCTGACGCGAAACAGATAACGTACCAGCTAATATGTACCTAAATTTAGTCTAAAATGTTTATACAACTTGTGATTATTTGCAACGAAGATAAAGAATGTATATGATTCTCTCGATAGACTGATGATTTAAGCAAAATCTTATCTAAGAAATAATATATTATTTTAAAATTATATTTATGGAAGTTTCTTTTAAGAATTTTAAATGTAAATAAAATTTCTTTACGATTCAATTATGAATATTTTTTCGAGTCTTTTATTTTGATGACTCAGTTTTCACATAATTTGTACACGTAATTGTTAAACTTTAATCTTCTTTCTAAAAAAGCTATAATAGAATAAAAAATAAGGACAATATTCAATAAAAACAAGAAAAATAATTGTATTATTTTTCCTGTTTTTATTCCAGTTTGACCCACCAGTATTTTTTACATTTTTTACATGTATGTGAATATCCCTCAGCCAACCTCGATTACTGATTTAAGCAGCAGTGATCGGGGTTTGCGAGGGTGTCAAAAAAAAAAAAAAAAATGTTTCATCACTTGCAAAAAGGAGGTTAGGTCACCTTGGGGCTCTTTTTATTTTTATAAATTTTGTATTTTTTCTTCTCTGTATTTTTACATAAAAAATTATATGTGTTTCTTGGCCTAGCAAAACAATAATAACAACAATAATAATAATAATTAATTTATTATTAGAATTTGAACCTTAGAATATGTCTGTTAAAATTTCTCTAAGTATGTGTTATATATTATTTACACTGTTGCGATACACTATTCAGTAACGTATATGACTTATAAGCTGATATATGAAAATCACGAGCCAATAAAATTTAAATTACAATCATTAAAACGAAATACATTAATTCAAACATTTACTACAAAATCTATAATTCTTTTAAATTATCTATTTTTATAAAAAAATTTGTTGCTTGTTATAATATTATTTATTCATAGAAGCATAATTATAGTTATAGAAACTTAACGTACAGTCGTGGAAAAAAATAGTAAAACCCCCTTCTAACTCTGCAACAAATTCGTGTAGAAGAAAGTTACTGGACAAATGATCGGAAATAAAGTATACTTTTAAATAATATATATAAAATTTATTTAGGGGGCATCTACGTAAAAATCTCATAAATTAATAAATTAAACTTTATATTGCAGGAAATGTAAAACATGCCTCGCTACCAATTTCCCCTATATTCTTATTAAATTCAAAAGGTGAAAAAATATCACTAGTGTAAGTTTAATGATTCATTGTATAATGTAACAGATTAAGAAAAATCTTTCATAATTACATTAGAAAATATTAAATTTCGTGCGGATAGCAACATATTTTTCTCCACTTACTTAGGTGTGGGTAGCGCTTTCAGACACTTTTTTATTAAATGATACTTCAATTAAATTATTATTTTTTTCTTTTTTGCGATATGTTTATGTAATGAATGCACTATTTTGCTTAAATATTGGATTAACTAATAATAATAATTATATGTCATATATAAAATGTTTAATTAAAGCTGTCTTAATATGTTTTAGATGTCATTTATGCGGTTGCAATACACTATTCTGTAACGAAGGAGATGAAAATTTGACATTTGACTTTTCTGTGTAATCTAACCCAAAGTAATTTTTGGTATGATCTTAATTTTTTTGAAAAATAAATACTTTTACTGTGATTTTTGTAATTAATTTCTGCTTGTACGTTTACTATATTTTCTTTAAGATTTCATTTGTACATAATAACTATTATAGAATATCTTATTTTGTTAATTTATACGTTATAGATTCTCTTATCTTAGTATGGTTATTTTTTTAATATTTTCAAAACTGACTAAATTTAAAGATAAGTCTATGTTCACGAATAACTTATTATTAATATTTTTCACTCATTTTTTTCATAAAATTACTATTCTAGTAATTTAAAGATTCAATAATGTAATTATACTACAAAGTTAAGCTTAATTTTAAGTATTTCCAGTTATTTGTCTATGATGAGAAATATCATACAAACTCATAACAAATGAAGGAACAATAGTTTGCTCTGAGACAAATAAAATTTAATCAATAAATTTTGTACCGTAAACGAACGCGAATTTATCAGATAATATCTGAAATATTTGTGTGTCTTTATATTTTTAAATAATTAGAATATGAATTTAAAATCAATCTTTTATAATTCCTTGATGATAAATTTTTCGGTATGTTTTAAATTCCAGTGAATTTTTGAAACAGTACATTTGACTTTAGAAATGTTTTCTTTTTTTAACCCTTTCAGGGGCAAGGTACTTTTATTCATAAAATCTTGAATCAATTTATTGACACCAGTATTTACAAGAAAATTTATTTGTAAACAAGTAAAAGCATATTTTCGAGTACTTAATAAAGGTAAGATTTTCATTATAAAATTCCGGTGCCAATGTGGCAATTAAGGATTAAAATTATGTGATGCCGTGACGACATCACCTCCCTTCAAGGGGTTAAATGATGTCGATGAACCTCCTTTTCAGTTTTTGGTCGTTGTATTCGTGTTAAATAACTTAAATGAAAATTATATTTTTTTAAACAAAATTTATCGAAAACACTTTTGCAAAAATAGATGAAATATTTATTTAAATGCAAATTTAATAGTTACATATTTTCATTCATATATAAGAAACAAGCTACTAAAGATGTCATGGAATAAATAATAATCATCATTTTTTTCATTATTAATGCTATTACTAATTTTTTTGTGAGATTTAATATTTTACAAAGAATGTAGGAGAATTTCTTTCGGATTTTTTTAAAATTATGAATCCTCTATTTCAAACCTCTACGGTTTATACTTTTTATCAAGTAATTTCTCATTTTTTCAGAACTATTCACTTACGTGAAAGGAAAAAGGTATATTCACTTCAAATAGAAGCGTCTTAAATTTAGACACATATGTGACTGAAAAAGAATTTTAGACACTTAAGTGTCTTAATCTGAAAATTCAGACATTATAGATGTCTTAATTTAAGATACATAAGTGTCTTACTATGACCATGGTGCAAATGAACTGAGAATAATATCTAAAATATCCGCAAACGACTTATTTTAAGACACTTCATTGCTTTAAACGTGTCTTAATTTAAGACGTTTTGATTCTTCCGACGCAATAACCACCAGGGGGCACTCACACTCCCAGTTGCGCATGCGCTTTAGATGTCTTCCTTCGAAGTGGTATACGTTGTAATTCAAACGAAGTTTGTTTTTATGTACGCGTGTATTTTAATTCGTTTTTTGCAAAATATGAAGTACTGTGATTTACTGTGTTTGTATTAACTTGGATTATTTATTTATTGAATACATACATCTGACGTGTGTGCTCGACATCAAATGTCTCTTAGAAGCTGTCGTCGATATAAGGGCGGGATAGACACAGAACAGAAGTAGACGACGGTTGAAGATTACACCCGGAAATTCTACAAAGCGTGTGCAATGGGCTTAGTGTTAACTCGTATTAATTTATATCAATAATATTGTGTTATTCATCTTCGTCCTGTCGAAGCTGGCAAAAAAAAAGAAACTTTTGTCTGGCAGGTCCTATTTTGAGGATGAAACATCTCATTCTTTAAATATGACTAGTCGGATGTATTATGGGATTACCTTTTAAACTGGTGCAAGTCTTTCTCCCTCACTGTGGTTGTGGTAGTTTTTAAAATTTCAAATCGAGGAATTTTTCTTACCTCTTGCAAACAGCGATTTAAGTAAGTGTTATAATTTCTTTATAGTACTAAAATTAGTGTCTTTTATGATTTTATTTATTGTACTAAACAAAATCTTACATGAAATTTAATTAGTTTTGAATCTTTTTGCAAAAAAAAAAAATAATAATAATAATAATAATTCTAGAAGTATATATTATTCAATTTATGACGTTGTCTTTTATTACAAATTATGTATTATTTATTCTCATCTTTTTTCTCAAATTTAAAGTAATAACATCACTAAAAAACAGACATATTTAAAAGTTAAGTTCATTCCCATGTTTTGTTTTGTTTTCAATATGGCAGTTCTTATTTTCAATGACTAATGCTTATCTCATACTAAACGACCACAAGGAAATAGAAAAAAAAAACTTTGAAAGACCTCCTAAAGCTTTCTTACTTCCTAGCTAGGGATTACGATCCCGGATTGATATCCCGGGATCCCGCTTCAATTTTAATCCCGATTTTCGGGATTGCCTTTTTTTTTTTTTTTTTCAATTGAACAATATTTAGCTGAAACTAAAAAATATATTTATAGACTTTCGCTTTTGGAAAAAAAAATCAATTGATTTTTATGAAATTTATATATAATTGAAAAAGAATATTTATCTCAAATATTTCTTAGATATATTTCTAAAGCTATTAAACTTTTACCGAGTAGATTAAATGTGCAAAGCTTTTGACTTGGAAACATAGATGTAACCCATAGATGATCAGAGAGGTAACATAGTCAGGAAAAAGGAAATCATTTGTTTATTTTAATTTTGCTGCGTGTAGAAAATATATTTCACTTCGAAGGTCATTTTCCAATTAGACTTTACTGATAAGCATCGCAAGTGTGTATCATAGTGATTATGTGGTAACTTCTTTTTTTGCGGCTTTATTTTGCTTTAAAGATATCTAATGAAAAGTGTTTAATAGGAAAGATAACAATAAGCCAATGTGTCAATATAAATTTTTTAAAAATCTAATTTTTAAATGATAAGGATTTTCATTTTTTTTTCGGGGAGGGGGGGGGGGGGGATTTTGTATGAAATTTTCGTAAAGCTGATACCTTAAATCTTGCACTGATTATAATTAAAGTTTTGAACTTTTAGAGTAGGACCAGATTAAAAACACAAAATATAAATAAACAAAATACCGAAGTAATTTTTTTCTCAATATTAACCCTTTGCACTCGAGGGCTCCGGAGCGGAGCCATTTAAAATTTGTCTTCAAACTCGAGGTCTCCGCTACGGAGACAATGCAAATAATTTTGTGATACCATGTAATCTTGGCTTTTCTAGACAGGTATCACAAAATTATTTGTATCGTCTCCGTAGAGGAGCCCTCGAGTTTGAAGACAAATTTTAAATGGCTCCGCTCCGGAGCCCTCGAGTGCAAAGGGATAAAGTAGAATATTTATTTATTTATTCATAGTTGTGATTATCATCTGATATATATGTAAAATTGCCTATGTGGCAATATAAATTTTTAAAAAATCTATTTTTAAATTATATGAAGTAGAGTAGGACAAGATTATAAGAAATATATATATATATCCATGTACTTTAAAAGCCATCAATAGCCCTTGCCGTTCAATTTATCCGATAATCGGAGATGTCTGCTTTTGTGAGGTAAAAATATGCAAATATGTATGCCATGCGGATTAAAAAAGTATTCGCTAAATAGATGCTTCAGCTATTCGGGAATGTCCATTAACCTCCACAACGGATACTCCCGAGTACCGGACATCTCAATTTAGATAACAATAATGCAGGGTTGCATTTTTTTCAAAAGAACTCCTTAATTAAAGAATGGGCATACTGGGCCGTGCCCCGCCCGCCCCCCTACGATTTTAGTGCCCACAAATTTGATGTGCAATATTTGTAAAGCTTATGTTTTAAATCTGTTTCGAAATTGTACTGATTATAATCAATATTTTGAACTTTTAAAGTAAAATAAGATTAAAAATAAAACAAATTTAAAAAATCTAATATTTAGATAAATATTTTTTGTTTTAATCTTGTTCTACTCCTGAGTTCAAAATATTGATTATAATCAGTAAAATGTCGTAAAAGATTTAAATTATCAGCTTAACAAAAATTGCATACCAAAATTGAGAGCACCAAAAAAATCAGGCTGTAGGGGGGGGGGGAGGGGGCAGGACCCCAGCCAAATATTTTTCCAGGATTCAACGTGGTCAAACATGGCTACGTATGATGCTTGAAAAAAAATGGATGCTATTAAGACGTCTGAAGTGTCTGAAATTCAGACACAAAAAATGTCTGAAAAAAATCAGACATTTTAAAATGTCTGAAAATTGAACACAACGTTTCAGACATTTTAATTTAGAGTGTTTGTAAAATAATATTATGAGAAAAGCAGTACATTAACTCCAGCTTTGTATTTTTAGATAGTACAATGAAATTTAAAATACGTATTTCAAAATCAACGGCTCTTCTATTTCAAATAAAAATGATAATTTAAATTTACAATCCAAACGTCCATTAATTCAAAACTACATGTATCAAGTTAAACTGAAAATGCCATGTCATATATTAGTTTGTTTCTCGAAATTAAATTACAAATATATATAAATATATTTTTTTTTATTACAGGTGTGCTTCAACAGATATCATCTGTTATTTCTATTGGACTTATCCATTGCAAACATGGATTACTGATTTAAATCACAGTAATCGATTTTTGCCATGTTATGTCTGATAGAAAAATCTACATCATCTAGCTATCTTTCTACACATTCAAAAATTTTTAAAAACTCAACTATATCAAAGACGCTGAGGTTTTTGTCAGGTATGTCGGGTTGAGCAAGTGCACTCAGACAATAATGGCTATCAGATGAAGTTTTACCACCGTCTCCAAACCTTACAATGGAACGCTGATCTACATATAGCAGAGGCGACGGGTCAGGTCCAATTTACAGCTACAGTCACATCAATGCCCCAAACGTGAGACCTTATAGGAAAATCCCATGACCTGAAGACTGGAGAGGATCACAATAACAATACATTAATCTACCGCCGGGAACTAGGATACACTACGAAAAACAACATCTGTTAATCCAGCCAGCGGACAATGAGACAGGTATAGCAAAGTTCATCTCTGGTTAACAATAAAAGGTGATTTTTTTTTTTTTTTTACCCAATAAGGAAATTCTTAAAAAGGTATGTAATAATTAAATCTGATTAAATTCATCGATATAATTTTCACGTTCTCAACGTGTACAAAGTAAATACTTTGTATTAGGGAATATACTTTTACAGCACGCTTATTTCTATTTTTAACGGAAATGAAAGAAAAAATTTAATTTGCATAGGATATAGCATACCAACTCATTCCAAAGGAAAAAATAATACTAGTTTTGCTCTGAGACAATCAAAAATTAATCAACGAAATTTTGTAAATTTCGATGTCTGTAGAGAATTATCTTTGTTACATTCCCGTAAACGACGACGAACTCAAAAAATATTGGAAATACTTTTGTGTCTTTAAATTTTAATAACTAGAATGGTTTTTATAAAAGTATTTTAAAATATAGAATTAATTTTCTGCATATAGTTATATGAAACAATACACATTGAGAATGTTTAAGATATAATTATTATACAGGGTGTCTACAAATTAATTGGTCAATTTCGTAAGTTAAGAACTTCCGAAATATGAAATGAAATTAACTAGTTGAAAGTCACACTAGTGGTAATATTTTCGAAGTTTATTGATAGATGGCGTTAGGTGTCATAACTGATGCTATCGCTTAGCGAGCGGAGGTGTTACTCAATGGCAAACACAATCACAAGATCTTTCACCGCATGATTTTGGTGTATGGAGTTTTGTAAAGGATCAAGTGTACAAGCCGCCTCTTCTTGCATCCATTCCTGAAATAAAATCAAAAATCTGCACTGCAATTAATTTGATCGACGGTAACATCATTTAGGAAAGTTATTTTGAAATATTACGTAAAAGAAAGAAAATTTCGCAGCAGAATAAGAAAATGTATTGTAGTGTACAATTCATGAATGTTACAGAGTATAATTTCTGTAATTGATTGTTTAAAAATGTACATTTAACAGATCGCAGTTAAAATTTTAAATTAAATCTAAACACTTGGAAATCGAAAGCGTCCAAAAAAATTAAATCTGCTTATAATTTTAATAAGCATTCATTTTCAAAAGTGTAGGCGCAAATGTTGTAAGTCAAACTTCAAAAAATAATTACTGAGTTCCACTTTTATGCACAATAGTCTATCCCGAATACTTTTTCAAAAAGAACTCTTTGAAAATTATTATTATTCATGGCTAGAGTAGCACAGTCCAGGTCCATTCCAACTGAGCGAAAAATGTCCAGACCATGGATCGAACCTGGATATCTTGGGTTACCGTCGAATACTTTAGCTATTAAGCCATATTATTTAATGACATATTAATTAAGGAGAAAACAAAGTGAATTTTACCGTTTCAAAAAAGTGGTGCCAATCAAGAAATCTGATTTAAAAAAAAGCAGCCCACTGGCAACACTGCTCATGATACTTCTGCGTCATACTTTTGTCAATTCAGTTTTGGAAGACACCCTATCCAATCAGGCTATTTTCTGATCAGCATAAACCTTGTATTTTATATAAAATCAACATGATATTGTTTAAATTTCAGAATAGCGGAATATTAAGATTTAAAAAGGCGAAATTGTTTTCTTTAGTTACTGTCGGATGTCGTTGTATGGTTGCAGCAAAAAATAATATTTTGTTTCAAATAATTTTGTGTTTATAAAATTTGTACTCTTGGATTCCTAAATTTATGACAAAAAATGGGTTACTTATGAAAGTGTCTTTCCGGCGAAGTGTCAAATATACAGATTTGAGCTTCATATAACACTTAAGTTTTGACTTTGTTTGGTTCTGAAAATATCTCTTTTTATCTTAATAAAAAATTTAAGTTCACCAAATAATATTTTGGAATACTTATGATAAAGGATAAAAATTTTGAAGAGATATAATTCAAGAGTATTAAACAATCATTGATAATTATAATTTAAGTATCGATAATTATAATTTAAGTATACTAAATTAATATATTTTAATTTCAGGTAGCCCTTAGTGCTAGCTATACAGAGAATTTATCATTTGTTTGTGGGCGACGTCTGTTTGGTGGCATCTATGAAAATTTAACATATCATAGAAGTCACCAAATGGATGGCGCTCACTGAATTCGCCTTAGAAATACACGCATGTCGCTTCAAGGAAATTTCGGTATGTATTTATATCTTTTTCATTTTTAGTGTTACCTCATATATAATATTTTTAATTTTTTCTATCATAATTTCAGATTGATCAGCCTCTTTTCGTTAGAATAAATGTAATTATACCTATAATTTTTTTCATCAGGTTATTTCCTTCTTAAATATCCTTCTTTTATATTTTCAACTAATAATTATTGGCTAAATAAATTTATTGCTGTTTTCGTCTTAAAATTAATTATTAGCCTAACATCTAATATACAGAAATAATAGGATTTCTATATCTAATCATATAAAAGCAAGAATATTATATAGCAACACTTTATCAAGGGCCGTCGATTTGAATCCTTTAATGAATTTGAAGAAGCATGTCAAGAGTTTTTCGATTCCAAGAAGCCGCCGTGGTACTTCCAGCAAATCCGGAATCTGGGAAAACGATGGCAGAAAGTCGTGGACTATGATGGTCTCTAATTTGAAGAATAGCCTTTGTTGCTTTTGTTGTTAATATGCGCATAAAATCACACTACTTGATGACTAGAGCTGATCAAAATAAATTTATCTACTGCAAGCCGGAAACGAGGATACCCTATGAAAAGCAACCTCTGTTGTTCCAGCCAGCGGATAGTGAGACAGGTATAACAAAGTTCATGTCCGGTTAACAATAAAAGGTGAAATTTATTCTTAAAATAAGTATATGTGTAATATATTGTTAAATAAGTTTTTCTATATTGGAAGGAAAATTTTTGATTTTAACATGTTCAACGTCTAAAGATAAAAAGGGAAAATTCCCTTTATTCCGGGAAAATGTTCGATTTCCACTCAAAATGGATGTTTCATTTAAAAGAGAAAAAAAATCACTTGTATATATATATATAGAATTCGTTTTACAGTTCATAATACACCCTTTTGATTTGTTACAACATGTAGGTATCCTTTTTAGAGCATTCAATAGCCAAATTCTAGTATTCATTGTTTCCCGGAATATAGTAGAATGACCAGGAAAAGGTCCCCTTAAATAAAGAAATTATGCACTAATTGGAAAATGACAGATGAAGAGACATTTAATTCAGTTTCATTTTGCTCAGTTTCATCGTCCTTCCATGGAATGTGTATGCAGTAAGTTCTGTTATTTTCCCAATCACTTTAATCCTTGATAATTGGAGACGGGATTATAAAATAGTCATCTTTAACAGTCTTAAGTATTTTTTTTTTAATTTCAACGTGCAATCAAAGTGTTCTTGTTCTATGTACAGGGTGCCCAGTAGTTAACCAAAAATTTGAATTGCTTAGTAAAAGAGTTTGAGAAGAGATAAAAGAAAAATATTTACTTCACAAATAAGTACAATTATTCCGATTTAATGCACAAGATTTTCGAAGTGCTTCCCATTACTTGCAACAATATGGCAAAGCCTAAGATCAAAGTTGTTCAAAACTGAACGAATAGACTTGGCAGTGTGGTGCCCGAAATTTCAGCAGAAATGACTTGTCGGAGCACATCTAATGAATGAGGAGGACTTCTGAACACATTGTCCTTCAAGTAGTTACACAGAAAATAGTCCAGGGGTGTTCAAATAAGAAGAATAAGCAGGCCAATCAATCCCCTGCCCTGTTGCGTCAGCACAATTCATATCCAAAATTCTGTCATGGAAACGTTCCGCTAAAAGTTCAAAATTTTCTTTTATTCTGTGGGGCCTGGTGCCATCTTGCATAAACCAAAAATCATCAATACAGCTCATTCCGTGGCAATAAGGAATAAAACGATGGTTCCTTGGCAATAATGAATAAATTGGGGTACTTTAAATGTGTGAAGTCTACTAGGGTTTGTTTGTTCTGGTTTCGTAAATTGTAAACCGCGCAGTGTTGAGCCACCAAATAATACCTCACAATGACGTACCAATAAACAGTTATTGAAATTTCAAAATTTCGGCTAATTACTGGGCACCCTGTATCTTATACTATCACAGATCAAGCCCTTTTGGCGTCCTGGTGCATACTGCTGTCGTTCTCAAGACCATGCAATATAGTGAATATACCTAAAAAGTATAGAAATTTAGTCTCAAATTTTATTCGCGCGTAATACAACCGGGACGAAGAAGAGCTTCTAAAATTCTCCTTTCGAAGTGCCACATTATCTACATTTAAGAAACTACCCCACTACCAACCTTCTAGTTTTCTATCTTCTTCCTGTTAAATCTGCAAATACAATGAGTTTTTTTAACATTTCATGGCTTTATAAGTGTGTTCATTTTAAAAGTTCTTATATTCCTTTAAAGAATTTTTGCTGTTTATATATTGTTTTAAATGTTTTTAAATAATAATAATCCAACGAGATTTAAATGGTGGGAAAAATGAACCAAACATTTTTCAAACCAAAATTTAGTCTAAAATATTTGTACCACTTATAATATTTTTCCAATGAAGATAAAGTATGTGTAGTGTTCTCTCAAGAGACTGATGATTTAAGCAATCTAATCTGAGAAATAATATATGGGAACGTCCATTGTTACACTGTAAAACATTTGTGTAATTTTACTCTGCATTATATGTGTAACCTCACACAAAATCTGGTGTAAACCATTCTAATATTTTAAAAACTCACATTATTGGAGTTTTCTTTCACAAAGATTGTGGAACCTCAGTGAAAACTGGTTTTGACCTTTCAACTTAGTCGCATGCGTCACCTGAGATCTACTGAAGCGGATGTCATTCTACGTTGCAATCTTGCACTCACTCTGCGGTCTGTAATTCACCCACATGTCGAAGCAAGAATAACACGTGTTTGTTGAGATTTTAATGTTATTTTTCTTATTAAAAAAACTATCAAAAGTACGCATACGCCGTCGTCTTGTGTGATACATTGATGTTAGTCTAATTACAAGAATGGAGGGAAACACAAGATGTATTGTTTTATGGCTGACAAAACAAAGATCATTCCCAAATATGGATATCATTAATAAACTCTCAAAGTACAGTAAGGTAGGAAAACATATAGTTAATTTATTTTTCAAAGTATTATATATATTCAATTTTTTATTTGTTAGTTTTTATCGCAAAAATAATGTATAAATAACTATGTGTGTGAATTATATTTATTGTTGTAGATTATTCTGCAGAAAATACACTATATTTTTATTTGAATAACAAAAAAAAATATTTAATTATTATTATTTAATATATAAATATTTTAATAAGTATAGGTGTAACTATTTTAATTACTATTTCTTATTATTTAAAGTGTTATACATTCAATTTTTCATTTTAATCGCTTTATTTCATCACGGTTTAAATTAAGCAAAATTTAAAGAATGTTGTTTTTTTTTCTTCTTATGAAAACGCATTTTATTTTAGTACAGTAATGTAGTACAGTAATCGTAAATAACCTTTTATAAAATCCATATTTACAATATGTAAGGTATCAGAAAATTATATATGCGAATTATACTTTGTAACAGTATATGTTGCAGAATTTTTTATAATTATTAGTAATAATAATTAAGTGAAAATAATTTGTTTATTATTTTTGTTAATATTATATAGTCGAGTGTTTTAGTTATTCCTTTTTATTACAGCATTTCATTACAAGTTAAATGAAGTTTATTTTAAAAAATCATTTTTTAAGAATACATTTTGGTTTAGTATGGTATTTTAAATAAACTATTATAAAATTCATATTTACACAGGAAATGTAAAGTAAGAAATTATATATATATAATACGTATGGGAATTATATGTCGTTGGAGAATAATCTGTAAAAATATAGCATATTTTTATTTCTGAATAAAGAAAGGATACAGTATTTTAATTATTGGTGTATTAATATTTAAGATTTTATTCTTATTAATATTGATAAATAAGTAAGCTTTTTAAATTATTATTTCTTATTAATTGAGGTAGCAATATATATTTTTACGCTTTTAAAATTTTACTTTTTTGTAAATATAACAAAAAAAGTATAAAAAGGAAACACGCAATACTTTTGATTAAAGTGAATATATATAATACTTTAAATAATTAATAATATGTTTTCTTATGGTATTGTACTTTGTGAGTTTATAATTTGAACAATGAGTGGCATTCATCCACTTTTAATAAAGTTTCAGAAATACCAAAGCACTCAAAAAAAAAAAAAAAGAAAGAAAGAAAAAGAAATGAAAAAAAATGGAGGAGGAGAAGGCGGGGTGGGGAGGGGGATGTAATTCTTTTGAAGTTCTATCCTATTTTATTCTTTCATGAGATTGATGCAAAAACTATATGAAAATACTTATTCAGAAAACAAAAACAAAAACATTATTTGAAAAGTATCCAAAAAACGCAAAAGAAAAAAATGGTCCCAATTTCGTCCCCTCAAAAAATCGAATACGCCGAGGTTTAACTTACGACTAAATCAAAATTTATTTCTAAATGAGTAATTTATTTTGCATTAAAGTAAGGCAAAAAGAAATGTACTATTTATCAGTGGAAGAATAACATAACGAAACATTAGCCATCCAAATATGAGGAAAAAATTGAAAAAAAGTCATGAAAAAGCATTCCTAATTTCGTCCCCGGGACGAAAATAAGAACTGCAAAATGGACGAATTTGGGACCACGTTACTTCCCAATGTGACAGAGTTTCAGTTACCATAAGATGATCTGAGCGGTCTAAAATTCACGGTATGCTACTGTCAGCATCTTACCAACGTAAAATACATGCAATGAATAAGAAATAAATACTTACAGTACAGTAAATAACCTTCTGCAAACAACGTAATAAGAACTCAGGTCTTTTAAAAATAGGAAATTCGCCTTCTTTAATTTATCTATGCGTCTTGACGAACGAAACTTTCAACACTGAACCCTTTTACCTCCCGTGCCCTGTGCATTGCGTCATAAGTGGCGCCACTTAAGTTGAATTGGAGAAGCTAAGGGGACGAAATTGGGAGACGGGACGAAATATGATCACTTTACCCTATGTGTTTCTTGCCTATCAAAATCACAACAACAACAATAATAAATTAATTATTAGAATATGAGCCATAGAAAATGTCTCTTAAACTTTGTCGAACTATGTGTTATATATTATTTAGACTGTTGCGATACACTATTCAATAGCGTATAATTTATAAGCTGATATACCAAAATCCCTAGGCATTAAAATTTAAATTACAATCATTAAAAAGAAATACATAATTTCAAACATTTAATACACAATTTATAATTCTATTAAATTATCTATTTTTATTAAAAATATGTTATTTGTTATAATATTATTTATTCATAGATGCATAATTATATGTCTAGACACTTAATTTACAGTCATGAAAAAATAATTATAAACATCTCCTCTTTTACCTTTGCAACAAATTTGTGTAGAAGAAAGTTAGGGGTACCAAACGATTGGAAGTGAAGTCTACTTTTAAATGATGTATATAAAATTTACTTAGGAGGCCATCTACTTAGAAAAACGAACACAGACTTTGTTTTTTCTTTCAACAGTAATAACCAAGTTTGACACCATACATAAATTCTACATAATTCAATGAGACTAAAATGTGTTTTACTATTTCATTAACATTTAGTGTATTAACAAAATTTACAATATCTCGAGATATAATTTCCATATGTGTAAACATGATGTGTCAAAATATTCGCAATTAAGGGGTCTTGTACCTTTTAAACACGGCGAAAATTAACCAAAAAAATTCAAAGTTTGAATTAGTCTAACTTCAAAACCTTTTTATGTATAAAACATGAAATTTTGACTACTGATTAAACAGATTATGCTTTGTAATATGCTACTATTAGAAATGTATTACACTTTTATAGAATTCGTGTACTGTTGAAATCAAATTTGCTCTTTTTTTTTTTTTTTACTCCATACGGCGTTGCACGCATGATATCTTGAGAAAGTGTGCATGGTTTATCATGAAATTTGGTAAAGATACTAAACAAATACGTGTGTTTAAAATGATTTACTCTTAGGCCAAAAATATTTCATTAACTATATAAAAAATGTTTTTGTAAAAAAAAAAATCCAAATTTTACTATTTTAATGAATAAAAATAGTCATAACTAAAAATATTACAATTTTAAATACTTAAAAGTAGATCATTTTAAACACACATATTTGTTTAGTGTCTTTACCAAATTTGATGACAAACCATATATACTTTCTCAAGATATGCACACAATGACTTATGGAGTAAAAAAAAAGAGTTATTTTGATTTCAACAGTACACAAATTCGGTAAAAGGCTAATAAATTTCTAATGGTGTCATATTACAAAACACAATACGTTTAATCAATATCCAGAATTTCATGTTTATACATAAAAAGGTTTTGAAGATAGACTAATTCAAACTTTGAATTTTTTCGTTAATTTTCGTCGCGTTTAAAAGGTACAAGACACCTTTCATTAAATATTAAAAAAGAAAATACGATTTTTTTTTTTTTTTTTTTTTTTTTACAAATAATAAGGTAAACAGTCCTCTTAAATATTCAGAATGGCTTTCTTGAAAATTACGGACTTGCCTTTCTGCGTATATATGGCTAAAACAACATACATTTTCAATATGTAAAATATAATTATTATAGATGATGAAATGAATAGCATAAAAGTGCGTAATTTCTCTCTTTTTTTTTCTTTTTTTTTTATAATTCCGGATATATACTTGCATACTTCTATTTTCTATATCTATCTAATTTAACCTCTTGAAATCCCCATTCCTATTGCAAATTAGGATACATCCTTTTGATTTATTACAACATGTAGGTATCCTTCTCTAGATCATTCAATAGCCGAAGTCTAGCATTCATTTTTTCCCGGAATACAATAGAATGATGAGGAAAAGGACCTTTAAATAAAGAAATTATTCTCTAATTGGACATTCACAACTGAAGAGATATTTAATTCAGTAAGTATTAAAAGAAAACTCTTTTATTATCATCTACGCCACGGATAAATATTGAGGCTGATTATTTCGACTTTTATAAATTTTAAAAGTTTAATTTTTCAAAGTCGATTTCAATGTCGTCGAACCTTAGAATTTTCAGAATGTATTTTAATATTATTTTTATACTTACCAAATATACCAAATATTACCAAATATAATGTTACCAAATATAATGGTATTTTTTATATTTTACCATATTTGCTATATTTTCATGTTTTTATTAAAATATACTTTTCAAGAAAAAGTTCTTTTTATTTAATAACCCGAGTTCTATAAATGTGTTCTCTAAATATACTCATATTATTCTATATACTTAAATAAAAAAGTGTGCAAATTAGTTTTAATCTTATTATTATGTATGATAACTCTAGGATAGATGGCCATAGCTTTTAAAGATTGAAATAAAATTCTTAGAATGCAAATACAAGGAAAATTAATTTATATTTAAAATTTTTATACATATCCTCATAATATTTTGTTGAAAAAAATAATTAAATATTGAGAATAAGAAGTGGGAAACAAAATTGAAATTAAAATGGTAGATTTAATGACCTTATTGTATATTTATTTATAAGTAAATTTATTTAGTTTATTTATTTTTAATGATAACAAATACCTTTAAATTTTTTATAGTTATTGCTGATAACAGAATGCTTTTTTTAAATTGGTGCAAGGAAATGTTTTAGCTATAATATATTATATTCTTTGTAATATGAAAAGGGAAGTTTATTACCAAACTGATGGGGTTTTTTTTTAAAGAAAATTTTAAATGATGCCAATGATGACTAACATAAATGTCACGATATTCGTCACAACACCAATGCTGAATATCGTGCCTGAAGAAATATGATGGAATTTCTCGTTCGTTATTCTGAGGCTATCATTTATTATGGTCGAATAATATGGTGTTCAATCATAATTCGAAAACCACCCTGAAGAAAAATTTGAAATTGAGAATTCGCATAAAGCAGGGCATAATAAATATGAATCGATGAAAAAACTTGTATAGGTTGCAATTAATATTTTTTCGAATATTAATTTCATAATACATAATTCATATTATAAATGTTTTAAAATTAGAATATGACTGTTTTTATGTTTGGACTTTTTAGACTTATAACCATGGGAAAATGTATCACATTAGGATTGTAATTTCAGGGGAACATTAATAAAAATATGAAACTGTAATTTAACATTAGAAGTTTTAAATTTTAAATGTTTATAATTCAAAAACTTAACATCCAAATGAATTGAAATTTTGTTTCTAGGCATAAATCGAACCAAAAATTTAAAACATATTGTCAAAATTCGGTATTGCTATAAAAAAAAATAATGTTTGGTTTGGTTTTGATTTGTAGATGACCCTTAAGAAATTTTATATAGAACACTTAAAAGTAGACTTTATTTCCAATTGTTTATATCAGTAACGTTCTTCTATTATAATTAGTTGCAGAGTCGATACAGGTTGTTTATTTTTTTTCTACGAATGCACCTACCTGCTATACGCAATGTCCTGGAAAGTTTGCGGAAACATTTTTATTTCCACCACATCCTTTCAAATATTTTCCTATACTGGAATGTATACACAATTCTACATTTTTTTAATGACAAATTATTTGTCGTAATTTTTTTTATCATAAAAATATTTATCCTTAAAATTAAATATATATATATATATATTAATATATAAAAATCTTCTACAAATCAGTGTATTATTTAAAAGTTTATTTCGGATATATAGAAGTTTAACTTATTGAAAAAAAAAATACTTATTTAATAAAGAATACTATTTTGTTGTCATCTAGGCAAAGGATAAATATTGCGGCTGATTATTTTTTAAGAACTAATATCGTTAAAATTAGATGCGTTTCGCTGTCTAGGAAACTGAATGGGCAGCACAATACGTAAGGAAATACATTCTGAGTCTTTTCGACTATTATAAATTATAAAAGTTTAATTTTTCAAATTTTTCAAAGTCGATGATGAAAAGGAGTAACTGATGTACAACAATTACGTGATGTACTAAGATTTCCCTTTCTGAGACATACATTTTTTTTTTTGTTTGTTTGTTTTTTTTAAGATGATTTACACTTTGTAGAAAGCTGAATGTGCAGCACAACATGTAAAGAAATACATTCTGATACTTTAAGACTACTATAAATTATAAAAGTTTAATTTTTAAAAGTCGATTTCAATGTTGTCGCTCCCTAGAATTTTCAGAATGTATTTTTGTATTTTTTTTTATACTAAGCGATACCTAATGTAATGGTATTTTTTATATTTTACCATATTTGCTATATTTTCATGTTTTTATTAAAATATACTTTTTCAAGAAAAAAGTTCTTTTTATTTAATAACCCGAGATATATAAAGATGTTCTCTAAAAATACTCGCATTATTTTATATACTTAAATAAAAAAAGTGTGTAAATTATTTTTAATCTTATTATTATGTAGGATAACTGTAGGATAGATGGCCATAGTTTTTAAACATTGAAATAAAATTCTTAGAATGCAAATACAAGAAATATTAATTTATATTTAAAATTCTTATACATATCCTCATAATATTTTGTTGAACAAATAATTAAATATTGAGAATAAAAAGTGGGAAACAAAATTGAAATTAAAATGGTAGATTTATTTAGTTTATTGTAAATTTATTTACAAGTAAATTTATTTAGTTTATTTATTTGTAATAATAACAATTTACCTTTAAATTTTTTATAGTTATTGCTGATAACAGAATGCTTTTTTTTTAATTGGTGCAAGGAAATGTTTTAGCTATAATATAAAATTATATTCTTTATAATATGAAAAGGGAAATTTATTACCAAACTCATGGGGGTTTTTTTTAGAAAATTTTAAATGATGCCAATGATGACTATCATAAATGTCACGATATTCGTCACATCACCAATGCTGAATATCGTGCCTGAAGAAATATGATGGATTTTATCGTTCGTTATTCTGAGGCTTTCATTTATTATGGTCGAATGATATGGTGATTAATCATAAAATTCGAAAACCACTCTGAAGAAAAATTTGAAATTGAGAATTCGCATAAAACAGGACATAATAAATATGAATCTATCAAAAAACTTGTATAGGTTGCAATTAATATTTTTTCGAATATTAAAGATATAATACATAATTCATATTATAAATGTTTTAAAATTAGAATATGAATGTTTTTATGTTTGGACTTTTTAGACTTATAACCACGCAAAAATTTATCACTTCTAGGATTTCAATTTCAGGAGAACATTAATAAAAATGTGAAACTGTAATTTAACATTAGATGTTCTAAATTTTAAATGTTTATAATTCAAAAACTTAACATCCAAATGAATTGAAATTTTGTTTCTAGGCGTAAATTGAACCGAAAATATAAAACATATTGTCAAAATTGGGTATTGTCATTTAAAATAATGTTTTGTTCGGTTTTTATTTGTAGATAACCCTTAAGATATTTTATATAGATCACTTAAAAGTAGACTTTATTTCCAATTGTTTATACCAGTAACGTTCTTCTATTATAATTAGTTGCAGAGTTGATACAGGTTTTTTATTTATTTTTTTCTACGATTACACCTACCTGCTATACGCATTGTCCTGGAAAGTTTGCGGAAACATTTTTATTTCCACTACATCCTTTCAAATATTTTCCTATACTGGAATGTATACACAATTCTACATTTTTTTTTAATGACAAATTTTCTGTCGTATTTTTTTTTTCCATAAAAGTGTTTATCCTTAAAATTAAATATATATATATATATATTAATAGATAAAAATCTTTTACAAATCTGTGTATTATTTAAAAGTTTATTTCGGATATATAGAAGTTTAACTTATTGAAAAAAACAATACTTGTTTAATAAAGAATACTATTTTGTATCATCCAGGCCAAGGATAAATATTGCGGCCGATTATTTTTTTAAGAACTAATATCGTTAAAATTAGATGTGTTTCGCTGTGTGGGAAGCTGAATGGGATGCACAATATGTAAGGAAATACATTCTGAGTCTTTTCGACTATTATAAATTATAAAAGTTTAATTTTTCAAAGTCGATGATGAAAAGGAATAACTGATGTACAACGATTACGTGATATACTAAGCTTTCCCTTTCTGAGACATGCATTATATTTTTTATTAGATGTATTAGAAAGTATGTTAAAACAGACTTGGTTTACTGTGTGAGTGAAAAAAACAGATTTTATGCACCTTCTAAATGGACTATCTCATTTTTTTTCCAAAATGAAAGTGGCCTACGATGGTTGTGAACCCATCATATCATACCTATAATAGGATATTTTACTTTAATAGTTTATACCTTCTAGAATATTTTATCTTACTGTTACTATATTTCTAATAATTTCAAAAGTGACTAAAATTAGTGAACAGTTTATCGTTTTGAAAAACATACATATATATATATTTACTTTTTGATAATCCGTTTTTGTAATTTACCGATGCAATAATGTAATCATGCTACGATTTTAGCTTAATTTTAAAAATTTTCGGTTTTTAGATTTGACAAATATAATGTTTTATGGAAAATTTCATTTTATTTTGCATGGTTTTGCATTGCTGTGTTATTTAAATATATTGTGAAATATTAACATTATTTTAACACTTTGTATTTTTATATTTATATTGAAAATTTTCTTTCAATCTATAAATAGGGAAATTATCCTATCATTTTCACAAAAAAAAATTGTATTAATTAACAATTTGTCTTCAAAATCTGAATATTTAGTTTGTGTTGTAACTATGTCTGTGTTACAATTAGGATTTTCAAGAGGTAAACCTTCATAATTCCTAATTTACTGCTCCAAATTAGAGATGGGAAACAGAGTTACTTTTAGTTAAGAGGTTGCATCGTTCCAAATTGTGTTGCAAAATTTTCTTAATACAAGTCTTATATTGACAAGTTTTTGAAAGAAGCAATTCTTACGAAAAAAAAAAAAAAAATGTCAATTAAGGAGGGGGGGGGATTGAAGAAAAAAAAATTAATATCTTCGTCGATTCTCAAGATATCAAATTCCGTTAAATTTATTATAAATCTTCTTAATACTATCTACAAGTTTTATACTGACAAGTTTTTGATAGGACCAACTCTTAGCGCAAAAAAAGAAATAAAATAATAATTAAAAACAACAAACAAATGGGGGGGGGGGGATGAATAAGAAAAAAATTCTTAACTTCGTCAATTCACAAAATATCATATCCACTTAAACGTATTATAAATCTTCCATGTACTATCTACGACTTTTATGTTGACAATTTTTCATAGAAACAACTCTCACTTGAAATAAAAATAAAATAAAAACGACAAACAAGGGTGGGGGGGTGCAGAAGAAAAAAAAATTACATCTTCAAGAAATCCGCTTAAATTTATTATAAATCTTCTTAATATTAACTACAGCTTTTATAATGACAAGTTTGTGATAGGACCAACTCTTACAGCAAAAACAAATTAAACAAAAAAAGAGGTTGGCGAAAAAATTATCGTAATAACATGATTCTGATATAACCAGATCTTACAGAATAGTCAAATTAAAAACACGTCAAAAGAGGCCAGATAAAATTGTTAAACTGGTTTTATCTCTAATCTTGATTTAGTTTTTGTTGGCGAAATAAGTAGTTAAATTTGAAATCTACCTCCACCTGTAGGCCGAGCTTGTGAGGATTTTTTTTGTTTCACTTTTAATATGAAACCTTTCTTGTATTATTTTTTCAGAGTAACTCATAGTTTATGCATTTTATTTAAGAATGTTGTACTTAAATATTGTTTTTGTTATTGAAATTTCAAAACTATGTATTAATACAGATAAAAAACTAAACCCTTTTAAAGACCGAATTCCTGAGTGTGTTTAGTTATTTTTATTTATTACATAATGTTTTAATGATGTAGTTTAAATATATAAACCATCGAAATTACGAAATGTACATAATTTTACGTCTTTGAAATGTTGAACATCAGAATAACAGCCATCTCAAGTACCGTGCTATTTTTCAAGGTCACAGTAGTGAACATTAAGCGTGTTCGTGTTAACGAGGTTTGACTATATATATATATATATATATATATATATATGTGTGTGTGTATATATATACTAAAAAAATGCTTAGGGATCTTCTTCATACTGAAATTGTTTCAAATTTCAAACTCTGAAATTTTCAATACGGGCACCTTATTTTGACATTACTTAGTTTTCTCGTTAAATTTCAACTTAGGGTAGCAAACTGGAAGTCAATCGTGCCAGTAGTGTACGGTTTATAGATATTTAAAATTTTGAACTCTAAATGTTAAATGTATTTTAATCATTACAACGCAGATTGCAATGCGGTTAGTTCTTTAAGCATAGCTCCAGAACTATTTTTCAGAATAAGCTGTGAATTTATAATTCACATACTTGAAGCATTTATAAATCGATTTTTTTTTTTAATCCAAGAACTTAGATTACAAGTCCTAATTTCTTCCGAAAAAAATATTTGTAATTAATTAAAAATATATATATATTAACTTTTTGTAAGATTAAACCATTATATATAAAAAACCATTCTAAACCATTACAAATTATCGACAAAAATTCTGATTGTATAAATAATAAAGGAATTTCTTCAAATTAAAAATGCTGTATAAACCATCATATACCAGTAAATCTATGAAACAATCCCCATAACAAGTGCAGCATGGATTTGAAATCACAGTAAACATATGAAAAATGGAAATTTGTGGAACAAAGGGATTTATGTGTGAATTGCAATCTATGAATTTTTTAAAGGAAATCGATTTCTATAAGCTTGTAGTATAAAGCACAAGAGTTGTGCTTATATAATAATTGCAGAGCATTCCACCAAGTAGTTCTTGAGTTATGAGTAAAACAAATTACCAGTAATGCAATCTCTTGTAATGATTACAAATGAATGAATTGAAAAAATGAAAACCTTCGTATTTTCATATCCCGGTAAGTACGTCTTTAAAAAACACAAAATATACGATTTTTTTTTCTTTTTTTCTGCAATGCCGGTGCAATCTTCTGTTAAGGCTGTTCTCAACTGCTCTGCTCAACAAACGCAAAACGTTTCGACACATTTACAAATAAATTTTTTAACGGAAAGATATAAAATTGGAAAATCTGACCTATTTCCTTTCACAAGTACACCTGAAAGTTTATTCCATTAGTTTAAAAACACTTTGTATATTCTTAAAAGTAAAAGCAAAATGTAGATATTGCTTGCCAGCGCAATTTAAACCGTACTTTATAAACCGGCAGGAGTAAAATGTAAAAATCTTGTTTAATTCTTATGATTTAAATATGTGTGTATCTATCTATTCAGTTCGGTTCTTTCCTAATAAATAACTAAATAATTGTCAAATGTTAACTGTAATTTCTTCCAGCCAATTATAATACGCTCCTTGAAAAGCTGAAAAGGGATTATTTCTTAAAAATCAATGACGGTTTTAGAAAAATAAAAGTTCCCTTAGATTTTAAAAAATATATTTCTTTTTAGAATAAAAGAAAATTTCATTTATTTATTTTAGTCCACCGATAAAAATACAAAATTTAAAGTTTTATTAATTGAACAAGTTTTAAGAAAGTTTCTCTCTTAAATTATAATTCAAAGTATTTATTTTTTTTAATGTACCAGAGGCTGTGCCCGTTACTAGCTAAGCCCTCAAAACCCTGCCCAAACCTCGCCGGATTGTTAAACATGGCAATTTGACATGTTTCAAAAAATAAAATCTGATTATAGTATATTGAATGATATTCCGCAAGTGAAAATGAAGTCATATTTAAAGGAATATTGTAACACATGAAATTGACAGGTGCTTTCATGCAGATATTATGCGATCGAATGTTTTCCATTTTTTAATAAAAGCAAAAGATCATTCATAAAATTCTGTAAAAGGAAAACCTGTCGTCACGTGGAAACAATTGCTTATAAATAAAGTAACTCATTGATCAAAAATTGATTCGATTCCAAATCGCTTCAATAGTCAGGCCTGCAAATATTATGCTTTTGCATTTACAAATGTATCCGTAAATATGTAAAAGTTCCGTGTTGTTGGTCGGAAGGACATATTTCTTTGATAAAGTCCTTTAAAGGTGACCTAATCTTAGATTTCAGATTAGTTCGGATGATGAACCTGACATCATTTTCAAAAGAAAAGATCACTTTCATATATGGAACTAAAACAAGTTAGTGTGATTGCATCAGTATGATGCCATATTCAACAAACTTTAGCTTGCACATAAAGTTCCCAAAATTTATTTGTTTATTTCTAATTTTTTTTTCTATTCCTTCAAATCAAAATAAGTAGTCAATAAAAATGAAACCTGAAACATTTAAAAATAATTGATGGAAATGATGCACTTATCTCAAACGCATAGACAATTCTGTTGGTGGAAATGACAAATTCTCAAAAGAAAAAATGCCTTTTCATCCAAAAAAATGTACATCAGCACAGATTGTTTAGAACAACATTTTAAATTAAAGTTATATAATTTTTATATTCCATTATAACGAAGTCTTTTTAAAGAAATGTATTTGATAAAAGTTCTCAACGAAAAAAACTTCGCGGATTGTAATTTTCGTAAAACCTTTGTGGCAGAGTTTAAATGAAACTGAAAAAAAGCTAAAATATCTGTTTAAAAAAGAGAAAAACACAGCAGGACCGACACTAGCCTTTTTTTCGCCAGTGGCAAACATGGATTTTGCCCCCCCCCCCCCCCCTCCCCGAACCTCCTCACGCACAATGAAAGTTATCGACCGCAGTTACCCTATGCAAAAAAATCCTTAAAAAATAAAAATCAATTAATAATAAGTAAAATGCTAGCAAGAAATATATAAACAACGCTCCCATAGGATTAACATTAGCTTGAGCGTTAAGAGACTACACTAGACACGCGAAGAAACTGGATCGCTAATGTTAAACCTATGGGAGCGTTCTTTTAAAATTTCTCACTTGCATATTAATAGTTTTAAATGATTTTTTTCTTGCTTAAAATAGCTGAGATTGAATTCAAACACCAGGTTAGTGTTTACTTTTTCAACTTTGGTTGAAGATTTTTTTTTTTTTTTCACATTTACAAATTTGAAAAGAACGCTCCCATAGGTTTAACGTTAGCTTGCAATTTTCTTTGTATTTCATATATATATACATATATACATTTTTGTATGAAACGACAAACAAATTTATTTTCTTCATTTGGCGCTCCCCTTCGCTTTTAGTTCTGGCCCCCGGAGCGCATTGTATCTATAGATTTTATATTCCATTATAACGTAGTCTTTAAAAAAAAATTTAGTATTTGATAAAAGTTCTCAACAAGAAAGAGCCAAATAAAGTTCTCGGATCGTAATTTCTGTAAAAACATTGTGGCAGAGATTAAATGAAACGGAACAAAAGGCTAAAATATATGTTTAGAAAAGAGAGAAACATTATAGACATAGTTTTTTAACTTCAAGAACTTTTTAAAATTCTATACTTCCAGCAGGCTGCAAAATGGATGACCCTATATATACCCTGCAAATTAACCGAATGCGTTAATCCAAAGAGGAAAGCTCCCTTTTCCTTCACTTGACAGTTCGGCACACCCTTCTTGCCCTTTGAGGGGGAATAGCGTGCGGTGTGGGTTTCCACGGACGTGTGAGAGGGTTCATTGTCGTGGGGAACAATCGAATCGTTTCTGATGTCAATTTAGTCTAAAATGTTTATATCACTTATAATACTTTTCCAATGAAGATAAAGTATGTGTAGTGTTCTCTCAAGAGACTGATGATTTAAGCAATCTAATCTAAGAAATAATATATTATTTTAAATTTTTATTTATGCGTTTCTTTTAAGAATTTGAAATGTATATAAATTTTCTTTACAATACAATGATAATTTTGTTTTGGGGTATTTTAATTTGATGGCTCAGTTTTCACATAATTTGTACACTTAATTGTTAAGCTTTAATTTTCTCTCTAAAAAATCTAATAATTGTGTTATTTTTCCTTTTCTTTTATTCCAGTTTTACGCACCATTATTTTCCCCTCTTTATATATCTATTGGAATTGCTCTCAGCAAACCTGGATTACTGATTTAAGCAGCAGTTATTGGGGTCTGCGAGGAGGTCTTCTGATAGAAGAATCCACAGTATCGAACCTTTAATATAGAAACCTTGATCTTAGAAGAACAATAAAAGGTAAAAAATAATTTAATTTCTTATCATAGTCACAGTAGAATTTGGAATAACCTGTCAAATCGTATTACAAAATTTCATTTCACTGTTTTATGCATTTTTTCTTTCACTAACTAAACCATGAGTAAATTTTATTACACATGGATTTAGAAACAGTTTTAAAAAATGTTTCATCACTAGCTTAAAGGCGGTTAGGTCACCTTGGGGCAATTTTTAATTTGATGATTTTTGTATTGTTTCTTCTCTGTATGTTTACATAATGAATTATAGGGTAAGGCGCCCTATTATCGTCCCCCAGTCACTTTTAGGCCCTTGGAACTTGCAATTTTCAGTGAAAATCTACCGAATTTGGATTTTACATAGACTAACTATCCACGCACATAAAAACATAGGCAAATGCCGTAGAAAAAATTTTAACAATGCCAAAAATTGTTTTTTCAAAAGTATCTAAAAAATGCAAAAGAAAAAAAATGGTCCCAATGTCGCCACATCAAAAAATCCAATACGCCAAGTCTTAATTTATAACTAAATCAAAATTTATTTCTAAATGAGTAAGTAATTTAATTTACATTAAAGTAAGGCAAAAAGAAATGTACTAATTATAGAGGAAGAATAACATAACGAAACATTAGCAATCCAAACATGAGGAAAAAATTGAAAGAAAGTCATGAAAAAGCATTCCTAATTTCGTCCCCGGGACGAAAATAAGAACTGCAAAGTGTATGAAATTGGGACCATGCTACTTCCCAATATGACAGTTTGAGTTACCATAAGATGATCTGATCGTCCTAAAACTCACTGTATGCTACTGTCAGCATCTTACCAAGTAAAATACATGCAATGAATAAGAAATAAATACTTACAGTACAGTAAATAACGTTCTACAAACGACATAATAAGAACTCGGGTCTTCTAATAATAGGAAATTCGCCGTCTTTAATTTATCTATGCGTCTTGACGAACGAAACTTTCAACTCTGACCCCTTTTACCTCCTGTCCCCTGTGCCTTGCGTCATAAGTGGCGCCACTTTCGCAGAAACGGAGAAGCTAAGGGGGGATGAATTTAGGAGAGGGTACGAAAGATGGGCACTTTACCCTATGTGTTTCTCGGCCTATCAAAACCACAACAACAACAATAATAAATTAATTATTAGAATATGAGCCATAGAAAATGTCTCTTAAACTTTGTCTAACTCTGTGTTATATATTATTTAGACTGTTGCGATACTCTATTCAATAACGTATAATTTATAAGCTGATATACAAAAATCCCTAGGCATTAAAATTTAAATTACAGTCATTAAAAAGAAATACATAATTTCAAACATTTAATACAGAATTTATTATTCTTTTAAATTATCTATTTTTATTAAAAATATGTTGTTTGTTATAATATTATTTATTCATAGATGCATAATTATATGTCTAGACACTTAATTTACAGTCGTGAAAAAAAAAAATTATAAACACCTCCTCTTCTAAATTTGCAACAAAATAGCGCAGAAGAAAGTTAGTGATACCAAACGACTGGAAGTAAAATCTACTTTTAAATGATGTATATAAAATCTGCTTAGGAGGCCATCTACGTAGAAAAACGAACACACACTCTAAAATTGGGAGGAGTGAAAAGTTCACTCATTGAAAGAGTGGCAGGCATTTGCACTCTGTTTGGAGTGCATTTCGTAAAAATACACTCCTTAAAGAGTGGAATTTTCCACTCTCTAGAAAGGAGTGAAATATCTCACTCCGTCATCGAGAGTGAATTAGTCACTCCTGGAAGAGTGACTTACGTATGCATTGCTTATTACCCAATCAGAACATCAAGGCGACATTGCCCTTCTAAGATAAGAAAAATGATCACTTTTTTGTCCGCCATCTTAGGATTAACAGATTAGAATATCATTAAAATGACTCTTTATGGAACACATAAGGTAAGTCTTATTTAATTTTAACCATTTATTCGTGTAGATAGATGATTATGAGCTAAATAGTTGTACGTTGTATAGAAAAAGATTGATCGTGGAGTGTTCTCCTGAATTTTATTCCTTGAAAATTGATTGTCTATTATATTTCTTCATGTAGCGGTTTGAAATATACAGTAAACTCTGCCTAAGGCGAAGTCGATCGGGATCGAGGAAATTTTCCGTAGTAGACAATATTCCGCCTTAGACAAATTTTACTTTATGTATATGGATTCGCAGGGACTTGAAAATCTTCCCGAGATAGACAGGTTTCCGTCTTACACAGAGTATGCCTCACAGAGAGTTTACAGTAATTGTTTTAACAATTGAATAGCACACAATGCTTAGCAAAAAATAATCAAAATTTCATTAGTTCAGCCAATGTGAATAATAAAAAAAAAATGAGTGTAAATATATTTTATTCTTCCCATTCAGTACTGGGATCCTACTTTGCCAACGATTGAAAAAAAAAGTTTTATCTGTTTCATTTGCAAGGCTGACTCAGAAGATCTGGATATTTTCAATTCATCGCAGACATGATGAAAACTTTATAATTTGCCGTTTTATGAGATTTTTTTTGTTGTTGTTGTTTATTACTGATTTCTAAAGGCGACGACTTGGACTTAGAGTATACATTAAGAGTATTTATCATCATTATTACTGTTTCGGAGTTAAATATGATATTTAATGATTATGACATTACGAAAAGGTTGGTATATTATTTTTTTTTTATTATTGTATTTAAGCATTTTTTTGCGGTTCATAATTTTAAAATTTCGAGACTGAGTAATATGAAAAAAATTAATTGTAGACATTCTGCAAGTGTTATTAAATTTCCTTATATTTTAAATGCATTTTTTACGTTTTTGATACACTTAATTTTTGGCACTAAAAAATAAAACGTGATATTTAAGCATTGAAATAAAGTGTTTTTATGCCTGTTTTGAAGTTTATCGATAAGACTGCTTTAGTATATTTTTTTTAAAGTTCATATTTATTACATAATGTAGGACTGAATATTTTTTTAAAGAAATTAATAACTACCTGTTTACATCAAAATGTTTTTCAAACAATAAGAACATTTCATATCAAGTCATTTACTTTATTTTTATTAAAATTCATACGGATACAAATAAATGTAAAGTGTTTATTTTTATATTTATTTTTTTTTTCTATTTTCTAGGCCAATCTTTTCCTATAAAACATATAAAATATATTTTGCTCATATTCACAAAATACAATATCTACAGGAATGAAAAAAATTAAATTAAATATGGCTTACCGAATCGTTTCATTAATAAGTACTGTATTAATTCCATTTTTCAGCAATAATGGTCGAAAATTAGAAATCATGATTAAGTTAAGGAGCATGCTTAAAAGAAATATATGTACATATTCCAGAGAACTTAAAATTTAGACTGCATGATCACATTAAAACAAAAACAAATCCCAGCGGATGAAAAAAAAATTACACATTCTTAATATTTAAATCATGCTTAGAACTAACTCATTTAAAAAAGATGCGAGATTATAAACATCGTTTTATAAGTGAACAAATTATAAATATTTTATAACATTTTTATAACAATATTTTATAACAATAACATTTTTACATTGCTATTTTTGGGACTTTGCAAAAATAGCAATAATTCACGGAAAAAGTACGGTAAAAAAGGTAGAAATTTATATTTAAAACAAAAATTAAAATGAAATCAAGCATTGTTAAACGTATAACATCCACCCATTAAATAGTTATTTAGCATAGATGTGCCAGTAATGGACACCCCTTGATGTTTTTTGTTCATACAAAAATAACTAATAAATATTTAACTTTAATTAATTTTTTTATAATTTCCCCTTGCATTTTTTATAAAACTGGGTTATGTTGACACTTTTAATCAAACCAATCAGGAAGCAGAAAATAATGTTTCAAAGTTTCGTTGTTTTTCTGTATAAATCTTAATGAAGAGGCTAAGAGCTGGCTTCGTTTAATTAATTTATATATTATTTATTTTCTTGCAAAATTTGAATGTTTTTGTTTGAGTAGCAATAAAAAAACTTAGAATCTTATATACTAAAGGCCATTTATAAAATTTCATTTATTTTTAAAGTTTTAAGAGGGGGTGCCCATTACTGCGATGGTTAATTATTCATTTTCCTGTAATGGACACCCCATGTAGACACTGCTAAAAATGCAATTTCAATAATGTTTATAGTGCATAAAATATTTTGGCTTAACTGCAAAGCTAAATAATCAAATTTAATTTTTAAATTATACTTACCAAAATGTAATAACGCCAAAACTTTTATAAATAGGTGCTGTTAAGTTATTTTATGTGATTAATAAAATTTCAATATCTTATTCTTTATTTTTATGTATATGTACCTTGCATATTTTATAATCTAGAAATTAAACCAGCCAGGAAGCAGAAAATATTGTTTAATAGTACAGTCAAAGAAGGGCTCATAGGGCTTCATTCCTCACTGTTTAAATAAAAACAATTAAATTACAGAAGCTATTAAAAATCTGTTTTCTGTCTTAAATGTTTCCTTATTAACCTCTGACAAAAAAAAAAAAAAAAAAAAAAAAAGGGAATGTTCAAGTTATAGATAATATTCATGAAACTAGTAAATCTGCAGATCAGTGACCTCAAACATCAGTTCTACAGTTTTATTTTGAAATTATTTTATTTAGTATTTAAAATATTTAACTCATAATATCATTTATTTCATATTTGTAATATTAATTATTATAAATGCTATATCAGGTAGTCTCTGAAATATTTATATTCCTTATAATTGTTAAAAAATAGTGAGACCAAACTAAACACTAATGATATTCCAAAACTTTTTTGTTAATTACCTTTTGAAATCCCCCACTGTTTCAATAATTTGATAGCTGTAATTACCTATTTAGTATTTTAAGCTATCCATCTAAAATAATTAAAACATCGATCTTCCGATAATTAAAATAATGGATGTAAACAGTAAATGATTATCACAAATATTTATTAATTACTGGTATCCTAATTATTTAATTTATTTGAAAATAACTATTTTGTTTCATTAGTGTGTATTCATTAAATTCTGGTCCTAAATACAGTTATAAAAGCAATTACTTTATACGGGGTGTCTATTACTGGGCATTTGAGTGTTTTGATATATTTCTGTTATTTAAAATTAAATTTTGATTCATATTGGGAAATGGGACTATAAGAATGGTTAAATATTGTTGATAGGTTAATATAATATTGAAAAAACTGGAATATAATAATTATAACTAAAAATAAAAATTATTTTAAAAGAAATTCCTTAAGGGTGTCCATTACTGGCACATCTACCCTATAAAACTCTAAAAGAAATTTCTTTATAAGGCATGCAATAAAAGCAAACACAAAGGATAAGATTGGAATAAAATATATAGTTTATTTTTGTCAGTAATCTAATTTAAATTCACGTGTAACTTTAACTGAATTTTCCCTTAAAAGTTCAATTAATGTTTCAAACTATGAATTAAATAAATATTGCTAGTAAAGTATTTTATTCCAATCTTTACCGCGCTTGTGTCCATTTTCATTGCATGCTGTAAAATATGTGATTATTTTAAATGCGACATAAAAGCAAAAAAAAAAACTTGACTCCATAAAAAATGAACATTCACTCCTATGAAAGAGTGACTATTCACTACTACCAGGGGGGAAAAACCGCACTCCTTTTGCAAGAGTGAATAGTCACTCCTCCGAAAGAGTGGTTATCCACCTCTGTTTAAAGTGAATATTCACTTCCCAGGAGTGACTATTCACTCTTTCACGGAGTCAAAAATTTCACTTTTTCTCAGAGTGAATAGTCACTCTAAAGAGGTTGGGCATATTTTGACTCGGCGAAAGAGTGACTATTCACTCTGTAGGAGTGAATAGTCCCTCCTTTTTATTTAGAGTGCAGACTTTGTTTTTTCTTTCAACAACAATAACCAAGTTTGACTCCATACATAAATTCTACACCATTCAATGAGACTAAAATGTGTTTTACTATTTTATTAACAAAATTTAAAATATCTCGAGATATAATTTCCATATGTGTAAACATGATGTGTCAAAATATTTGCAAATAACAGGCTTTCATTTAATATTAAAAAAGAAAAAAAAATTAATTATTTATTTATTTATTTATTTATTTATTTTTACAAATATTAAGGTAAACAGCTCCCCTTAAATATTCAGAATGGCTTTCTTGAAAATATTTTAAATACAGACTTGCCTTTCTGCATATATATGGCTAAAACAACATACATTTTCGATATGTAAAATATAATTATTATAGATGATGAAATGAATAACATAAATGTGCGTAATTTCTCTTTTTTTTCTTTGCTTTTCTTCTCGTTATAATATACTTGTATACTTCTATTTTCTATATCTATCTTATTTAACCTCTTGAAATCTCCATTCCTATTGCAATTTAGGATTCACCCTTTTGATTTATTACAACATGTAGGTATCCTTCTCTAGATCATTCAATAGCCAAAGTCTAGCATTCATTTTTTCCCGGAATACAATAGAATGATGAGGAAAAGGCCCTTTAATTAAGGAAACTATAATCTAATTGGACATTCACAATTGAAGAGATATTTAATTTAGTAAGTATTTAAAGAACTTTTTAAAACACCATAAAAAACATGGTGTTTTTATGATTTTATGTACTGGTTTTTATGTTTTTCTATGGTGTTTTAAGAAGTCCTTTTAATACTTATTGGTTCACACCAGTTTCAACATATTTGCTTTTATATTTAATTCAGTTTCATTTTCTTTTAGGTTCGGATGTGGATGTTAGTAAGATATGTTCATTTTCCAAGCACTCCAGTCTGTGATAAGCCGAATCGTGCTTTTTACCATCTTCAAATTTACTTAGCCATTATTCTGCCTGGATCTGCTATCAACGTGTTGTCTTTCTATGTTTTTATACAGTCATAGAAGGACATCCTTTGATATGCCGATACATACAGATATCCTTCTGAAGAACAAATAATGGCCGAAGTCTATAGCAATCTCCGTTTCCTAGAATACAGTCTTGGGACAGAAATGAACAATATAAAAACCAGAAAATGCAGCAACTCCACAATGGATTGCTGAAAAGAATATTTAGCTCATCCTTCCATGGAATGTGTATGCAGTAAGTGCTGTTATTTTCCCAATCAGTTTCATCTTTGATGAGGAGTTGGAATTATAAAATAATCATCTTTAACAGTTTTCACTATTTTTTTTTATGTAAATGTGCAATCTAAGTGTTGTTGTCCTATGTATCTTATACGATCACAGAACACACCTCTTTGGCGTTAGGGAGAATGCTGGCTATTGTTCTCAAGACCAAGCAATATAGCGATTATACATAAAAATATGGAAATGTAGTCTCAAATTTTATTCGCTCGCAATACAACCGGGGGAAAGAATAACTTCTAAAATTCTCTTTTCGAAGAGCCACAGTAACTACATTTAACAGAGTGCCTCACTACCAACCTTCTTGTTTTGCAATTTCTTCCAGTTAAATCTGCATCTACAATAAGGTTTTTAACATTTCATGCGGCTTTATAATGGTGTTCATTTTAAAAGTTCTTATATTCATTTAAAGCAATTTTGCTGTTTCTATATTTTTAAAAAATGTTTTTAAATAATAATAGTCTAACAAGATTTAGCAAGCGGGAAAAAATAAACCAGAAACTTAAATGTAAATTTAGTAGTTAGATATTTTGAATAACGCAGGAATCATACTTTTAAATCTTTTATGGTATAAAGAATTATCAGTAATTTGATTTTTGCTGAGAATTTTTACAAAGGATTTCAGAAGAATATGTCCCGGATTTAATCGAATTTTAATTATCATGAAAACTTATTTAAAGAGATTTTTTCCCTGACGCGAAACAGATAACGTACCAGCTAATATGTACCTAAATTTAGTCTAAAATGTTTATACAACTTGTGATTATTTGCAACGAAGATAAAGAATGTATATGATTCTCTCGATAGACTGATGATTTAAGCAAAATCTTATCTAAGAAATAATATATTATTTTAAAATGATATTTATGGAAGTTTCTTTTAAGAATTTTAAATGTAAATAAAATTTCTTTACGATTCAGTTATGAATATTTTTTCGAGTCTTTTATTTTGATGACTCAGTTTTCACATAATTTGTACACGTAATTGTTAAACTTTAATCTTCTTTCTAAAAAAGCTATAATAGAATAAAAAATAAGGACAATATTCAATAAAAACAAGAAAAATAATTGTATTATTTTCCCTGTTTTTATTCCAGTTTGACCCACCAGTATTTTTTACATTTTTTACATGTATGTGAATATCCCTCAGCCAACCTCGATTACTGATTTAAGCAGCAATGATCGGGGTTTGCGAGGGTGTCCAAAAAAAAAAAAATGTTTCATCACTTGCAAAAAGGAGGTTAGGTCACCTTGGGACTCTTTTTATTTTTGTGAATTTTGTATTTTTTCTTCTCTGTATTTTTACATAAAAAATTATATGTGTTTCTTGGCCTAGCAAAACAATAATAACAACAATAATAATAATTAATTTATTATTAGAATTTGAACCTTAGAATATGTCTGTTAAAATTTCTCTAAGTATGTGTTATATATTATTTACACTGTTGCGATACACTATTCAGTAACGTATATGACTTATAAGCTGATATATGAAAATCACGAGTAAATAAAATTTAAATTACAATCATTAAAACGAAATACATTAATTCAAACATTTACTACAAAATCTATAATTCTTTTAAATTATCTATTTTTATAAAAAATTTGTTGCTTGTTATAATATTATTTATTCATAGAAGCATAATTATAGTTATAGAAACTTAACGTACAGTCGTGGAAAAAAATAGTAAAACCCCCTTCTAACTTTGCAACAAATTCGTGTAGAAGAAAGTTACTGGACAAATGATCGGAAATAAAGTATACTTTTAAATAATATATATAAAATTTATTTAGGGGGCATCTACGTAAAAATCTCATAAATTAATAAATTAAACTTTATATTGCAGGAAATGTAAAACATGCCTCGCTACCAATTTCCCCTATATTCTTATTAAATTCAAGAGGTGAAAAAATATCACTAGTGTAAGTTTAATGATTCATTGTATAATGTAACAGATTAAGAAAAATCTTTCATAATTAAATTAGAAAATATTAAATTTCGTGCGGATAGCAACATATTTTTCTCCACTTACTTATGTGTGGGTGGCGCTTTCAGACACTTTTTTATTAAATAATACTTCAATTAAATTATTATTTTTTTCTTTTTTGCGATATGTTTATGTAATGAATGCACTATTTTGCTTAAATATTGGATTAACTAATAATAATAATAATATGTCATATATAAAATGTTTAATTAAAGCTGTCTTAATATGTTTCAGATGTCATTTATGCGGTTGCAATACACTACCCAACAAACACAGAGCTTTCGGACCACTGATGGTTTCGCTAGCCTTGGCCGAAAGTGTTCGATGGAGACCCGTTATCAATGAAAGTTACGGCTCCGTAAAAAAAGTGTCACGCTGGACACAATAAGGCCGCAAGGAAATTGGCCGTAAGTACAAGAAGTTGCCCACAATCGTGCCACTAACTTTTCAGTAAAAGTGTTAGATAGCCTTAAACTGCCCACAATTATTATTTTAATGGCCATTAAAAATAAAAGCTAACCAGATGCTAGCCTTTGTCCTACCATTTATGGTTGTAATAAATTAAATTTAGCCCGAACCTGCCCACAAAAAAGCCTATTATGTTTATTTAAAATGTAATCACTAGCCACGGTTGTGCCATAATGATTGTTTAGGTATAAATCAAAATTTATTCTATAAAAGTAAATACCTTTTTAGCAGGCTAATTAAATGATAAAATATATTTGCAGGATTAAAAAAATCTTATAATTATTTAGGTACGCTTTTCAAGAAAATCAAATTGTTTCACTTTGAACTTTTTCAAAAAAAAAATCCAAAACACAATACTTCACATAATGCATTCATTTATTTGTTTATTTATTCACTTACATATTTACAAAATTTATATGCAATGCATATTTAAATTGTTGGATTTCATAAAAATTTATAAAGTATATAAATGAAGAAATAACTAATCAATTAATTCATTATCAAATATTGTATTTTGAACATTTTTGAAAAAGTTCAAGTTAAATTAACTTGATTTTCTTGATAAGTATATCTAAACAATTATAAGATTTTTTTTTAACCTGCCAAAACATTTTATCATTCAATTAACCTTTTTAAAAGTATTTTATTTTAAAGAATAAATTTCGAATTTATGCTTAAATAATATACATGATTTTAACATAGTTTATTATATATTTTATATTCAAATGTGACATGTTTGTGATATTCTTTTTACTTAGATTTTCACTATATTTTACACAGGTTAGTTGGTAAATCTATTAGATTATGCTTATTCATCAAAGTTTTATTAAATCATTATAATCTAAATTTTTGCATCATTTATAATCATTTTTCCTTCAAATATTATATAAAAATAAGTTTAAATCTTTATGTAGTAAACGAATGACAGTATAATATTCCTCATATATTTTTAAATTTTGCTTTTATGAGATAATATTTAGATATTTCTCTTGCAGTTTAATAGCCAAACATTAGAAAAAAATATATTATCAACTTTTTCAAAATCCTTGAAAATTATTTATAATTATTAGAAATGTAAATAATAGTTTAATACTGATTTAAAAAATATATTAAATTAATCTTGATATTTCTAAATTTCATTAAAATTTTAGTTAAATTTTCTCGAGTATAAATTCTTCAATATTTTCTCCTGGTAGAAGAAAATAAAACACCTTTCTTTTTAGTCACATTTTTATGTTTGCACTAATACAAACTATTTTAAAGAAAGTAATAACGATAATTATAACGTTTAAAAGTTATTTAGGCAATCGCTTAAAAATTAATAAAAATAATTAAATAAAGAAAAATAACTTGATAAGAATTTTACACTACTTTATCAAAGATTATATAATGTATGTTTATAAAATTTTTGTGCATTCATAAAGACTATAAAATAAAATAAACTATTTAATGTAATTTAACCGAAAGATACAAAATGTATGAGTATAAATTCTTAAATATTTTCTCCTGGTAGAAGAAAATAAAACACCTTTCTTTTTAGTCACATTTTTATATTTGCACTAATACAAACTATTTTAAAGAATGTAATATCGATAATTATAACATTTAAAAGTTATTTAGGCAATCACTTAAAAATTAATAAAAATAATTAAATAAAGGAAAATAACTATTGATAAGAATTTTACATTACTTTATCGAAGATTACAAAATGTACGTTTATAAAATTTTTGTGCATTCATAAAGACTATTAAATAAAATAAACTATTTAATGTAATTTAACCGAAAGATACAAAATGTATGAGTAAAAAATTCCTGCATATTCATAAAAACTAAAATATAAGTATCAAGCAATAATAATGAAATTAAATGATGCAAAAGATAGATTCTGCGATTAATAAATTTGCAATGAATAAACATAACTTAGACTTACCGAATCAATACGGACGCAAGCATACAATGCAGTGCTATATATTGAAATGAAATGAGTGACCGTAGTTGTTATCACCGTACACAAATAGCACGAATGACGCGGCAAAAAAAAAAAAAAAAAAAAAAAAAAAAAAAAAAATTTCAAAGCTGGGTGGGGTGGAGAGTAATTCTAGGAAAGATTCTCCTTGACCTTGCTTTACCGCCTTAGCGATACGAAAGCGGTATTTGTTTTGAGGGGAAGGGATGGAGGATATTTTTATGAGAAGTCCTTAAAAGTATGATAAATAAAATTCACTTATTTCTTAAATCATATATTTTTGAATAGCTGAGATTAAATTCTAACCTGGTTAGTGTTTACTTTTCTGACTTTGGTTGCAGAATTTTTGTTTTATAAAGTTATTTTCATTTTTACAAATTTGAAAAGAACGCTACCATAGGCAGTGTTGAATTCAGAGGGTGGCGATGGGGAGGGGGGGGGGGGACATTCCCCCCGGAGCAATGAGATGTCCTCTCCCGAAAGATTTGAGATTTTGTGTTTTTAATGGTCAATATGAACAATCCCCCCCCCCCCCTAGAGCCGCGGAAATCCCTCTCGGTGAAAAGCGTCCTGAATTCAACTCTACCCATAGGTTTAACATTAGCTTGCGACTTTCTTTGTACTTCATATATACATATATACATATGTGTTTCGTTCTCGCAAAAATGTACAGTCAAACTTATTTATTTATTTATTTATTATTATTATTAAAAAAAATAGCACTTTTGTAACTGACATTTTATTTATTTATTGTTATTTTTTTTAATCTAAATTTGTTCTGTAATTCTTCCGTTTTTCTTAACATTAGTTTCATGTAACTGGCATTGAATTAACTATTTTTATGCATATGAAAAAATATATATGGCTTTAACTATAACTTTTATTAGTGAAATAATGATAATAAGGCAAATAAATATGCATAAATCATTAGGAATTTAATAGAGGCAAGGAATTTTATCTTTTTTTTTACCTTTACACTGAATTCACAACTTTAAACCTTATATTATTTTGTTTTACATTCATTGTTTTCAGTATGACGATAAAAAAAATATCCATGCAAAGATATCGAAGATTAGTTTGGAAATAGTATTTTATATTTTGTAAAAATATGTTAAAACTAAATAAAAATATCTAATCTATTTTGCTGCATTAAATATAAATCTCATAACGTATTTATATTTTTACTAAAACCCACATTTAAAGTAATTAAGATTAATTTAAAAGAAATGAAGAAAAAATACATTTCCTCTCTTTAAATAAATATGTCGGTCAGGTAATATTAGCCCTCTACTGTCTAAACGATGAGGATACATTAAATGCTTGCCGGAAATTGCCCTCAATGATTGACCGGTAAAATAAACGTAACCGTTTTCTCGCTACCGATCCCTAGCCTGTTTGGAGATAGCTGCCGTAATTAGCGGCGCGTCACTTACGGCGCAGTATTGTTTGGCTATAAATGGCCTTAACTAACCCTGGCCGCAACGAATATGCCATGCGGCCCGAAGTTAGGTGTTTGTTGGGTATTCTGTAACGAAGGAGATGAAAATTTGACATTTGACTTTTCTGTGTAATCTAACCCAAAGTAATTTTTGGTATGATCTTAATTTTTTTGAAAAATAAATACTTTTACTGTGATTTTTGTAATTAATTTCTGCTTGTACGTTTACTATATTTTCTTTAAGATTTCATTTGTACATAATAACTATTATAGAATATCTTATTTTGTTAATTTATACGTTATAGATTCTCTTATCTTAGTATGGTTATTTTTTTAATATTTTCAAAACTGACTAAATTTAAAGATAAGTCTATGTTCATGAATCATGAATAACTTATTATTAATATTTTTCACTCATTTTTTTCATAAAATTACTATTCTAGTAATTTAAAGATTCAATAATGTAATTATACTACAAAGTTAAGCTTAATTTTAACTATTTCCAGTTATTTGTCTCTGATGAGAAATATCATACAAACTCATAACAAATGAAGGAACAATAGTTTGCTCTGAGACAAATAAAATTTAATCAATAAATTTTGTACCGTAAACGAAAGCGAATTTATCAGATAATATCTGAAATATTTGTGTGTCTTTATATTTTTAAATAATTAGAATATGAATTTAAAATCAATCTTTTATAATTCCTTGATGATAAATTTTTCGGTATGTTTTAAATTCCAGTGAATTTTTGAAACAGTACATTTGACTTTAGAAATGTTTTCTTTTTTTAACCCTTTCAGGGGCAAGGTACTTTTATTCATAAAATCTTGAATCAATTTATTGACACCAGTATTTACAAGAAAATTTATTTGTAAACAAGTAAAAGCATATTTTCGAGTACTTAATAAAGGTAAGATTTTCATTATAAAATTCCGGTGCCAATGTGGCAATTAAGGATTAAAATTATGTGATGCCGTGACGGCAGCACCTCCCTTCAAGGGGTTAAATGATGTCGATGAACCTCCTTTTCAGTTTTTGGTCGTTGTATTCGTGTTAAATAACTTAAATGAAAATTATATTTTTTTAAACAAAATTTATCGAAAACACTTTTGCAAAAATAGATGAAATATTTATTTAAATGCAAATTTAATAGTTACATATTTTCATTCATATATAAGAAACAAGCTACTAAAGATGTCATGGAATAAATAATAATCATCATTTTTTTCATTATTAATGCTATTACTAATTTTTTTGTGAGATTTAATATTTTACAAAGAATGTAGGAGAATTTCTTTCGGATTTTTTTTAAATTATGAATCCTCTATTTCAAACCTCTGCGGTTTATACTTTTTATCAAGTAATTTCTCATTTTTTCAGAACTATTCACTTACGTGAAAGGAAAAAGGTATATTTGTAAAATAATATTATGAGAAAAGCAGTACATTAACTCCAGCTTTGTATTTTTAGATAGTACAATGAAATTTAAAATACGTATTTCAAAATCAACGGCTCTTCTATTTCAAATAAAAATGATAATTTAAATTTACAATCCAAACGTCCATTAATTCAAAACTACATGTATCAAGTTAAACTGAAAATGCCATGTCATATATTAGTTTGTTTCTCGAAATTAAATTACAAATATATATAAATATATTTTTTTTTTATTACAGGTGTGCGTCAACGGATATCATCTGTTATTTCTATTGGACTTATACATGGCAAACATTGATTACTGATTTAAATCACAGTAATCGATTTTTGCCATGTTATGTCTGATAGAAAAATCTACATCATCTAGCTATCTTTCTACACATTCAAAAATTTTTAAAAACTCAACTATATCAAAGACGCTGAGGTTTTTGTCAGGTATGTCGGGTTGAGCAAGTGCACTCAGACAATAATGGCTATCAGATGAAGTTTTACCACCGTCTCCAAACCTTACAATGGAACGCTGATCTACATATAGCAGAGGCGACGGGTCAGGTCCAATTTACAGCTACAGTCACATCAATGCCCCAAACGTGAGACCTTATAGGAAAATCCCATGACCTGAAGACTGGAGAGGATCACAATAACAATACATTAATCTACCGCCGGGAACTAGGATACACTACGAAAAACAACATCTGTTAATCCAGCCAGCGGACAATGAGACAGGTATAGCAAAGTTCATCTCTGGTTAACAATAAAAGGTGATTTTTTTTTTTTTTTTTTTTTTTTTTTTTTACCCAATAAGGAAATTCTTAAAAAGGTATGTAATAATTAAATCTGATTAAATTCATCGATATAATTTTCGCGTTCTCAACGTGTACAAAGTAAATACTTTGTATTAGGGAATATACTTTTACAGCACGCTTAATTCTATTTTTAACGGAAATGAAAGAAAAAATTTAATTTGCATAGGATATAGCATACCAACTCATTCCAAAGGAAAAAATAATACTAGTTTTGCTCTGAGACAATCAAAAATTAATCAACGAAATTTTGTAAATTTCGATGTCTGTAGAGAATTATCTTTGTTACATTCCCGTAAACGACGAAGAACTCAAAAAATATTGGAAATACTTTTGTGTCTTTAAATTTTAATAACTAGAATGGTTTTTATAAAAGTATTTTAAAATATAGAATTAATTTTCTGCATATAGTTATATGAAACAATACACATTGAGAATGTTTAAGATATAATTATTATACAGGGTGTCTACAAATTAATTGGTCAAATTCGTAAGTTAACAACTTCCGAAATATGAAATGAAATTAACTAGTTGAAAGTCACACTAGTGGTAATATTTCCGAAGTTTATTGATAGATGGCGTTAAGTGTCATAACTGATGCTATCGCTTAGCGAGCGGAGGTGTTACTCAAATGGCAAACACAATCACAAGATCTTTCCACAGCCCTCTGAATACTAGGCCTGAGTGCTCATTCAAAATGGCGGCTGTCGAAGGCGGACTTTTCCCCCACTAGTAAAATTATATCGTGATTGAGTGCCTAGTGAATCTCCCTTCAGGTCCCGGTTTTCTTGTAATATTGTTTTACTGAAAGATTTTTCAATAAGCTCAATCAATCGATTAAAAATTTCTATCTATTAAAAATTTCTTTTGACAAGAAACTTAGTATGCCATCATTCAAAAATTAACAAAAATATTTCCCATCTATTACATTTGTCAAAAAAGTAAAGAAAATTTAAAATGTTTGTTTAGCTTCATGATCAAAGTTTTATGTGGAGTTATGAAAAAAGTTATGAAAAAGTTATGAAAAGAATAACATATTATATTGGCTAAATGCATTTACACAAATTAAAAATAAATGAAAGGATAAATTTGGTATTTAAATTATGAAAAGCACATGACAAAAATTATTCACATATTGTTAAGAAATTCAGATATTCTAAGGTTGAATGCTAAAAATAAATACAGATTTATTTATTTTTCAGTTTTTTTAAATTTTTCTCTT
Organism: Maratus speciosus; assembly: GCA_963932465.1. Lineage (NCBI taxonomy): Eukaryota > Metazoa > Arthropoda > Arachnida > Araneae > Salticidae > Maratus > Maratus speciosus. Next base: position 542,712,598 of record OZ010796.1, on the reverse strand, counting down.
GTATTTCTTAATTAAAATTTTTAATAACTATTTTTGAGTAATTATTTGGTAAGATCTTATATACAACTTGCATCATATTTTTAAATAAATAAAGCTGTCATGAGTCCAGGGATCTGTTTAGAGAAAAATTAGGTCCTTTAATGGACCTTTCACAACCTTTTTATTTTAAAACAGGACCCTTCACAAAATTTTTCAACTTAACAATTAGCTTTACACAAAACTTTTGCATTTCCAAACTGTACTTTTCATCACAAATTTTTAAAGTAATACTATCTAACTTGTCAAAAACCTATTATCAAGATATAGATATGGAAAGGGTCTTGTTAAAAATGTATAACAAGAACCTGAATATAACGATAATTTCAAATTCCCAAAATTAAAAATAGATTTTTCATAAATGTGAAAAAAAAAAAAAAAAAAAAAACTATTCACAATTTCAAAAATAGGACCCAGAAAGAAAAATCTGGACAGATCCCTGTGAGTACAATATTTACATAAATGATCAAAGTCATTCACTACATTTTTAACCTAAAGTTAACTAATTTTTGATAAAAAATTCATATGAAAAATCACCATTACTAGAATCAATACAGTAATTACAACAGTGATGTTTTAGCAAGTTTAGAAAGCAGCATAACCTGCAATGAAAAGTAGGATTGGCACAATGTTTTTATAAACTGGGTTTAATATATCATTTAAATATCTTTAAATGCGTCTAAATTTATCAGGCATGAAAGTGGAAAACATAAAAAAGTTGTAAAAAATTTTCCATCTATGCAATATTTATTTTTGGACACATTTTAACTTATTTATACAATAAAATAAAATATTACTGTATGTATGATTTTCTTTTAATAATTTAAAATTTATTAAAAGAAATTTAAACTAACAATTTTACAGGTCTTTTGAATCAAAACAGGAAATTGAAGACAGTTTGCTAAGATGTAAAACCATAAATATCTGATGAATTTATGTGAACTACAGCGATTAATTTGTCAAAATAAAAATTCAAAATTCTGTTCGATTTTAAATCACTTCAGAGGTTATACCAGCAAATTTAGTGATCATTTCGTAAATTATCATATAATAATTTTAATAAATATATAGACGAATTCTCCACACACACTACAAAAATTACTTTTATTAATAAACTTTTTCTTTATAGTTTCACATTAAAATTATCCCTCATTGTTTTATATAAACAGATTAATGTTTAATAATAGGTTAAAAATTATTTTTTAGCATGTTTAATTGATTTAAATGCTATTTTAAAATACCTGCTTCAACTAAGTTTGATAGTAAATTTACAGAAAACAAATATAAAAACATCAAAGACATATCATCTAGTATACAAATTTTTAATTCAAACAATATAAAATCATTATCTCGAAGATTAATTTGATAATAAAATTGCTAAAAATGCAATTACTAAAATTGCCATAGGTGTATTAAAAATCATATCAGAAAAAACAATTAAAACTTCTAACTAAAAATACACATGCACGATTTAATTAAACAACACTTACAGAGTGTTTCAGACAATATGAAGGATTTTTAAACTTATTTAAAAGATCGGTTAAATATCGATTAAAACTACCAACATCAATTTCATATATATATATATATATATATATATATAGATTACTTTATTTCAAAAACTAGTTCCAAAATTTATTCAACTTATTTTTTAATTACATATTCATAAAATATTCAGATACTCTAAATACATATTACTATTTTTAAATTAGAAAATATTCACACAAAAAAAGAATTAATATCGATACCTACACGTTTAAAAAATAAATTAGTTCATGTAACTATCATTCATATCCATCCCTATGAAAAATATCATTTCAGGAAAATTTATTACATACTAAATTATTATTATTTATCAAAATATACATTAAAAAAATAAAAGATATTAATTTAAATACTAATTTAATATTAATTAATTATCGAAATTATAAATACATTTCTCTATTTTTAAATAAAAAACTATTAACAAGCAAAATAATATTGATAATTACACGTTTAAAAAAATTAATTTCGTATCCTTCCCTAAGAAAATGATAAAATTTCTAGAAAATTTATTAATCGCTAAGTTATTATCTATTAAAATCATTTTCAATCAAAATAACCTTAAAAAATATTTTTGTTGCGACGAATTGACGCCGCGACGAATTGACCCGCGATGAATAGTCGCTGCGACGAATTGTCGCCGCGATGACTTGTGCGCGATGAGTTGTTCCGCGGTGAATTGTGCGCGACGAATTGACGCGACACCAAAATTAGGAGACTTGCAAGCAAAAATAGGCAAGAAATATAGGAACGGGACGATGAACTCACTGAGAATAGCTTACTTTGAATTTTCATTTGGAATCATTAGTTTGGGAGGACTTTTAGCTTTGTTTGCATGCTAATGGCCTTTTAAGCTAATGATGACGCCTGAAAACCACTGAAGCAATACAATGGCCGGAGATCCTTAATTTTCAGCTGGTTTGGGATAGTTAGATCGATGGAAGAGACGGACGGCATTCGTCAGATCGATATTTGAAGTGAAAAACTTTCAGCGGATTCTGCACAAGTAAAGTGTTTCCAGATAAATTCTTCTGAAATTATTGCAAAAGGAAACTTAAGGCCTGAACAAATCTACAATTGCGATGAAACAGGATTGCATTATAAAATGTTGCAAGGAAAACGCTTTTGGTTAGCAGTAATGCATCAGGGTCTCATAAACTTCCCCTTGTATCAGTTGGACAATCGTTCAAGCCCAGAACTTTCAAGGATCTCAACATTAGATCTTGTCCAGTAAAATACCAGTCACAGAAAAAATCTTGGATGATGTGTGACTATGACATTTTCAGTGAATGGTTTCTCAACGAATTTGTTCCAGAGGTAAAATTTCTTTCGAAAAAAGTCAAACTTCCTCAGATGGCTGTTTTTTTTTTTTTTTTTTTTTTTTTTTTTGGATAATGAACCATTGCACCCATCAGAAAGTGATCTTGTAAAGGATAAGATTAGAGCTATTTTCTTGCTTCCGAATATGACTTCTCTGATTCAACCAAAGGATCAAAGAGTTATTGAGAACATTAAGGGACATTACAGAAAAAGGCTGATACGATTTTTGATTGAAGGACTGGCTGATGGAGCACGGGTTGTTCAATATTTGAAACTTGTAGATATGAAGAAAATTGGCTACTGGGTAGCTTTTTCATGAGATGAAATTCAAAGCAAAACGTTAGAGAAATCTTGGCGTAAATTATGATCAAAGATTTAATCACTACTCTTTGAAACGCATGAGTCTGAAGAAACTGATGTCATGGGAATTGTAGACAGAAATTATTAGGATACTAACACCGAAGTGTTTTTGGATATGTTCAAGCAGCTTCTCGGAGAAATATTGGAAGTTGAAATTGACGCCTGGTTTGGTCCAACCACTGATGAGCAAGATTTGACAGATGCGGAAATAGTAGTTGCGTTGAATCGAGGAGATTCTGATACTGAAGAAGTAAAGCCTGAAGAGATTGATAATGCCAGGATTACACACAGTGAAGCTACTAAGATCTTAGATGCGGCACTTTGATACATTGAAGTAAAAGAAGATGCAAAAGCATCAGATGTGTGTTACTAAAAAGGTGGCGTGATAAAGCAGCATTAAAACGATGCAAAGTTGAAAAACAAAAAAAAAAAAAAATCAGAACATATTTTGTAATAAAAATGAAGTTTCGTACGTGTCTATCCAATAAAGTGCCCGAAATTACGCAATGGACTAAATAAGTAAGTTGAATCTGTTTATTTATTTCATAAAGAACATTCTTTTTTTACACTATTTCTACTAGTGTCCAATAACACCTTTCAAAGTTTTGATTTTTGGCAGCACTATTTTTATCAATGTCTTAATACTTATTAGCTTTAAAAATTAGAAGCAAAATAAGTAAAAATGATCATTAAAAGAACTTTGCTCCTGAAAGGGTTAATTGAATTGTATGCATTGATAGGGCTGATACAGGCGACTATTTTTTAATTAGAACTGTCACCACTTTCTCAAAAAAGAAATCATTAACAAACACGTTGAAAACATTTGCAAGAGAAATATATTTCAAAATTTATAATAGAAAAATACTGGTGCGGACAGAATATAAAAATCGCCGCGGCAACTCTGTTCGGAAAAAAATGCTTTAAATAATGAATTTAACAAATGTTATACTTTGATACGGTTTGCATTCTATAAATTATGTTTAAAATAAAACTTAAACGGTTTTTATTTATCAATTTTCCTCCCTTTTCTCAAAATAACCTTAGAGTATTTGACTTATATTTTTGGAATATACTTTTGAAAATAATTTTAGCTTTCAATTAAAAGATTTTTGTGTTTTACATGTTGTTTTTTTTCACATATAATTTTGAATATCTTCTAACATTTTATGTATAATTTTTAAAACCTGCAAATATTATCGTGTTATTATTTAATTAGTTTTATTTTTCAATGATGAAAATCGTAGCTGATATGATTCTGATATTTACCTGTGTTATTCTGAGGATTTTAAGGTCAATAATGAAATTCTATTTTGATCAACTCATGATTGCATCTCCTCTGTCTGAGACCTTTAAGTCCGATGATGAAAAACAATGCTGATCTAATGATTAGATTCAAGTTCTCCGAGACCTTTATTGATCTAAAACTTGTGAGAGGAAAATCATTTTATAGTTATCCACCAATGTCATGCAATTCTTCTGCAGTAAACTTTTCTACTTCTACGAATAATATAAATCATTATTTATAAAAATCTCCTATTAATTGATTTGTATGCTATATTAATACATGGAAATTATTCCAGAGAGAAAACATTCGCCTTGCGTACAATATGTCAAATGAAAATCAAATTTCAAAGTGATTGCTTCAAAGGCGCAAAGGTCAACATAGTGAAAAAGATTCAAAGCCGGGACTCGAACCCGGGCGATCAGTATAGCGCACTGACGTTCTACCGACTAAACCACTTGGAACGATACCTAGCTCGGACATGTAATAGTGAGAAATTTTCCGAGCTAAATTCCCAATTTTTTTAAACTATTAAATTGCGTAAATCAATGAAGTCAGGCAATTATAACTTTTAAAAATGTGAAAGAGATGAAAATTTATATAAAATATGCCTGCATAATATTAAAATGGCATAAACACGTCAAAATTATATTTTAAAATTTTCACTGTTCACACTCATTATGCCCACTTCAGTTGATGCTGTGCATGGCGTCCACTATAGTGGACATTATGTAAAACCTTCCATAAAATAAACAAAAAAGTATTTTTATACTTGTTTTTCAATTATCTATTAAGCCAAGACATCTAAAAACAATAATTAATGAACAAAGTATCATTTAAATAAAATTATTATAGGTTTAGAAACATTTTAGTTCATGTTGAACAACTTACAGGCACTCTGATGGGACATCCACATTAATTCTATCTCAAAAAGTAAGTTAACCGAGTTGTTTCACCAACTCTATTTTTTCCCTGCAAGCATGAATGTCAAAAAGTAGCATAAGCTTTAAATAGGAACTGTTAAGGAAATAGGTTGGATAAGAAAAAATTTGCAATTTTGTCCACTGTAGTGGACAGTATGCAACAAAGGGTTAAGAATAAAAGTAAAGGGTTTTTTATCATTTTCCTTTCTTTTCGTTAAATAACTTTAGAGGAGCTGACTAATATTCTGGAAAATGTTTTACATTTAATTAAAAGTTTTTTGTGTATGAAACACAAAAATATATGTTATTTTCTAAACACAATTACACAACGTTATTTTTCACATTTAATTTTTAATATCATCTACCACTTTAAGTATAATATTTAATATTTTAAAAAATATATTGTTTTAATATTAAATTGATTTTAATTTGTTTTATTTTTTTTCATTAATACTGATTTATTTATATTTATATTTTTATTTAGGGTTTTTTATTTTTATTATCTTTTAACATTAAATAAATTAAGCAAGAAATTTTATACATCGATCTGTCAAATATATTATATATTACATGAACTTGGGTAGTATATCTTTTTCAGTTTTCCGACAAGAATTTTAAACTTTACAGAAAGTTTTTTTCACCAAAAAATGTATTTCTTTTTACTTCACATTTGCAATAAAGTTTCATTTTCAAGCAAATTACTTTTACCTCACATAGGTATTAAAAAAAAAAAGTAGTCCGTATGTAATATTTTTCTGATGTTTTTCAGATTTAAATTTACATACTAATGATTCTGTCTTCAGATGGGGCATATATCCCAAGTTTATGTTTTCTTACGGAACTTTAAATACCTACAATATTTTAAAGTTTATGTACATATATTTCGTGTATAGCAGGGTATTAAAATAAATATTTCATCTTAAAATTTATTTTCGTTTGGGTTTAAAAAAGGAAATATTCTTTGAAAGAAAAAGATTATTTCTAATTACAATAGAAAGGAATTTTAGAATGCGAAAGAGGTTTATACATGTTTTGTTTCTAAAGCACAACTGAAAAATTTACTGATAAGTTAATTTTTTATTTTTTTACTGAAGATAAAATTCTTATAATTAAGCTTTAATCATACATGCTCAAATTTCTAAAAAAATAAATAACTCTGAATGTTTCTAAAAGCTTAATTATATTATTACAAACTCGAAACCAGGAATGACATAATTATTTATAAAACATGCATTGGAAATATTGTAGAGAAAGTTAATTTCTTAAAGTTTAAAATCGTAAATCACGACGAACAGTTTATAAATTACCTTCGCCATCACATAAAATTCAGATTGTATGATTTCAAATTGAAATAACTCCTTTGCGTTTATAAATTAGTAAGTTTTTATTTATTTATAAAACCATAAAATACACATTTAATAATAAAAGTCTTACTTATAAAAGCAAGAAAATATATTTAGTAATACGTAGCATGATATTAAATAACATACGACATCCAATACAATTTTTGCATATACACTGCTCAAAACAATTAAAGGATATTTGAAGTTTTATATAAAATAAAGATATAAACGAATTTTTTTTGCCGAAAATAGAAGAAGAGAATCACAAATGCAAATTTTTCTGGTTTTCAAACTATGGAGTATGCAAATTTTGAGTTCGACGTCAAAAACGTCGCTTCAGCGGCAGCGAATGAAATTTGACTTTCAACTGGATAAAAGAGAATGAAGACAAGGATGATCGGCATTCAGTGATTGCTTTGTTTCGATGAGTACGATGTCTCAGCGAAGTCATTTGACAGATTCAGAAGCTTTGAGAATTGTTGGTAGGTTAGAAGGGGGCCAAACTCAAGCCGAAGTAGCGCAAGCCATTGGAGTGTCACAAAGTGTCATTTCCAGGATCTGGAACCGTTTTTTGGAGAGTGGATGTGCAGGCCGAAGACCAGGGCAAGGTCGTAGACGGGCAACAACGCCCAATGAAGATCGGTATTTAGCGTTAACAGCTCGGAGACATCGAACCATGAACGCTACTCTTCTCCAACAACACCTTCGCTCGGCTACAGGCACCACGATTTCAACTCAGACTGTCCGAAACCGGCTCCATGCTGTAGGTCTGTATGCTCTTCGACCGATGGTATGTGTTAGATTAACATCAAGGCATCGTCGCGACCGCATGGAGTGGGCAACCGAGCATGTCAACTGGAGGAGAAATGAATGGAACAATATTCTGTTTTCTGACGAGTCCCGTTTTTCTGTGCATCCGGATAATAGGCGTATTTTCATCTGGAGGGACCGTGGCAGTAGGAATAATCCTGCGTTCGTGCACGAAAGTGTCAGATTTGGCGGTGGGGGAGTGTTGGTGTATGGTGGCATCTCCATTGACGGGCGCACTGACCTCTACATCATTCGAGATGGAGCTCTGACTGGTCACAAAGTGCGCGATGAGTTGTTCCGCGGTGAATTGTGTGCGACGAATTGACGCGACACCAAAATTAGGAGACTTGCAAGCAAAAATAGGCAAGAAATATAGGAACGGGACGATGAACTCACTGAGAATAGCTTACTTTGAATTTTCATTTGGAATCATTAGTTTGGGAGGACTTTTAGCTTTGTTTGCATGCTAATGGCCTTTTAAGCTAATGATGACGCCTGAAAACCACTGAAGCAATACAATGGCCGGAGATCCTTAATTTTCAGCTGGTTTGGGATAGTTAGATCGATGGAAGAGACGGACGGCATTCGTCAGATCGATATTTGAAGTGAAAAACTTTCAGCGGATTCTGCACAAGTAAAGTGTTTCCAGATAAATTCTTCTGAAATTATTGCAAAAGGAAACTTAAGGCCTGAACAAATCTACAATTGCGATGAAACAGGATTGCATTATAAAATGTTGCAAGGAAAACGCTTTTGGTTAGCAGTAATGCATCAGGGTCTCATAAACTTCCCCTTGTATCAGTTGGACAATCGTTCAAGCCCAGAACTTTCAAGGATCTCAACATTAGATCTTGTCCAGTAAAATACCAGTCACAGAAAAAATCTTGGATGATGTGTGACTATGACATTTTCAGTGAATGGTTTCTCAACGAATTTGTTCCAGAGGTAAAATTTCTTTCGAAAAAAGTCAAACTTCCTCAGATGGCTGTTTTTTTTTGTTTTTTGTTTTTTTTTTTTTTTGGATAATGAACCATTGCACCCATCAGAAAGTGATCTTGTAAAGGATAAGATTAGAGCTATTTTCTTGCTTCCGAATATGACTTCTCTGATTCAACCAAAGGATCAAAGAGTTATTGAGAACATTAAGGGACATTACAGAAAAAGGCTGATACGATTTTTGATTGAAGGACTGGCTGATGGAGCACGGGTTGTTCAATATTTGAAACTTGTAGATATGAAGAAAATTGGCTACTGGGTAGCTTTTTCATGAGATGAAATTCAGAGCAAAACGTTAGAGAAATCTTGGCGTAAATTATGATCAAAGATTTAATCACTACTCTTTGAAACGCATGAGTCTGAAGAAACTGATGTCATGGGAATTGTAGACAGAAATTATTAGGATACTAACACCGAAGTGTTTTTGGATATGTTCAAGCAGCTTCTCGGAGAAATATTGGAAGTTGAAATTGACGCCTGGTTTGGTCCAACCACTGATGAGCAAGATTTGACAGATGCGGAAATAGTAGTTGCGTTGAATCGAGGAGATTCTGATACTGAAGAAGTAAAGCCTGAAGAGATTGATAATGCCAGGATTACACACAGTGAAGCTACTAAGATCTTAGATGCGGCACTTTGATACATTGAAGTAAAAGAAGATGCAAAAGCATGAGATGTGTGTTACTAAAAAGGTGGCGTGATAAAGCAGCATTAAAACGATGCAAAGTTGAAAAAAAAAAAAAAAAAAAAAATCAGAACATATTTTGTAATAAAAATGAAGTTTCGTACGTGTCTATCTAATAAAGTGCCCGAAATTACGCAATGGACTAAATAAGTAAGTTGAATCTGTTTATTTATTTCATAAAGAACATTCTTTTTTTACACTATTTCTACTAGTGTCCAATAACACCTTTCAAAGTTTTGATTTTTGGCAGCACTATTTTTATCAATGTCTTAATACTTATTAGCTTTAAAAATTAGAAGCAAAATAAGTAAAAATGATTATTAAAAGAACTTTGCTCCTGAAAGGGTTAATTGAATTGTATGCATTGATAGGGCTGATACAGGCGACTATTTTTTAATTAGAACTGTCACCACTTTCTCAAAAAAGAAATCATTAACAAACACGCTGCCCGTCTACGACCAGGGCAAGGTCGTAGACGGGCAACAACGCCCAATGAAGATCGGTATTTAGCGTTAACAGCTCGGAGACACCGAACCATGAACGCTACTCTTCTCCAACAACACCTTCGCTCGGCTACAGGCACCACGATTTCAACTCAGACTGTCCGAAACCGGCTCCATGCTGTAGGTCTGTATGCTCGCCGACCGATGGTATGTGTTAGGTTAACATCAAGGCATCGTCGCGACCGCAGGGAGTGGGCAACCGAGCATGTCAACTGGAGGAGAAATGAATGGAGCAATATTCTGTTTTCTGACGAGTCCCGTTTTTCTGTGCATCCGGATAATAGGCGTATTTTCATCTGGAGGGACCGTGGCAGTAGGAATAATCCTGCGTTCGTGCACGAAAGTGTCAGATTTGGCGGTGGAGGAGTGTTGGTTTATGGTGGCCTCTCCTTTGACGGGCGCACTGACCTCTACATCATTCGAGATGGAGCTCTGACTGGTCGCCGATATAGGGATGAGATCCTCAGACCTATTGTAGTCCCTTACGCTGTAGCAATCGGAGATAACTTCATTTTAGTGGACGATAACTGCAGGCCACATCGTGCAAACCTGGTGGAGGATTTCCTTTTCGAGGAAGGAATCGTTCGAATGGAATGGCCAGCGTGTTCTCCAGACATGAATCCAATCGAGCACGTTTGGGACGCTCTAGGAAGACGAGTTTCTGGCCGCCAACAACCCCCACAAACTCTCCAAGAACTGGAAAGAGCTCTTCTGGAAGAGTGGGGCAGAATACCCCAACTCGTCATTAATAGCCTCATTGAGTCCATGCCTCAAAGGTGTTCAACGTTGCTGGCCGCCCGTGGAAACCATACCCCCTACTGAAAATGATTTTCTTTGAAGAAAACACCTTTTCTTATTCTTTTTTTCTCATATGCACAAATTGTGTTTTTTTTTTCTTTAGTACACAAATGCGCATGCATTTTTTTCTGCCAAACATGTGTAATTTATTCTCATATAACCTACTATGTCTGTCGACCATGTATCAATCAGCTAAACAGTTTACCAGATACAAAATCCACCTAAAACTGCAATATCCTTTAATTGTTTTGAGCAGTGTATATATGTAATAGATATATGTTCATGTAATTTTAATACTCACTATACTTCTACGTCATACATTTGTCAATTCGGTTTTGGAAGATCAGGCTATTTTCTGATCAGCATAATACTTGTATTTTCATTTAAATCAACACGATTATGTTTAAATTTAAGAATTGTGGAGTATTAAGATTTAAAATTACGAAACTGTTTTCTTTAGTTACTTTTTGATTTCGTTGTATGGTTACAGCAAAAAATAATATTTTGTTTAAAATAATTTTGTGTTTGAAAAATTTGTGCTCTTGGATTCCTAAATTTATGGCAAATAATGGATTACTTATGAAAGTCTCTTTCCGGCAAAGTGTCAAAGATACAGATTTGTGCTTCATATAACTCTAAGTTTTGACTTTGTTTGGTTCCGAAAATATCACTGTTTAGCTTAATAAAAATTTTATGTTCACTGAATTTTATTTTGGAATATTTATGATAAAGGATAAAAATTTCGACAAGATATATTTCAAGAGTAATAAACAGTCATTGATAATTATAATTTAAGTACATTAAATTAATATATATTAATTTCAGGTAGCCCTCAGTGCCAGCTATACAGGGAATTAATTATTTTTATATGTGTTTTTTGGTTGGCGACGTGTGTTTGGTGGCATCTACGAAACTTTAAGATATCATAGAAGTCACCAAATGGATGCCGCTCACTGAATTCGCCTCAGAAATACACGCATGTTGCTTCAAGGAAATTTCGGTATGTATTTATATCTTTTTCATTTTTAGTGTTACCTCATATAATAATATTTTAAATTTTTTCTATCATAATTTCAGATTGAACAGCCTCTTTTCGTTAGAATAAATGTAATTATACATTTATTTTTTTATCGGGATATTTCCTTCTTAAATAATTTTAAATTTTAAACTAATAATTATTGCTAAATAAATTTATATGTGTTTTCATCTTAAAATTAATTATTAACCGCACATTTATGTACGCCGATAATACAGAAATAATCGGATTTCTATATCTTAATCATATAAAAGTAAGAATATTAATATGTAAGTCGATCAGTGCATATAGCGATTTGGAATTTTATTCCGTATCTTTTGATATGTTTCTCCTCTAACAACACAATTATTAGAAAGAAAGGTCCTTTGAAATAACAATGATGATTAAATCTAAGGGGAAGAGAATGTAGAAGTGTAAAAAATTCTAGTAAAAATCAATTAAATTAAATTTGCTTGAAGATTACATTTGTACATATGATAGGCTCACAACTTTTGGAGACCAAGTCCATTCTGAAAAAAGAAAATGAGATAGTCCTTTTAGAAGGAGCATAAAATCTGTTTTATCCACTCCCACAGTAAATCAATTCTGTAAATTGATGACACATATGAGAAAGTATGTGAAAACAGACTTGGTTTACTGTGGGAGTGAATAAAACGGATTTTATGCACCTTCTAAATGGACTATCTCATTTTTTTCCAAAACGAACTTGGCCTAATATGGTTGTGAACCCCCTCATCCTCATGTAACACCTATAATAGGATATTTTACTTTAACAGTTTATACCTTCTAGAATATTTTATTTTATTGTCATTATATTTCTAATAATTTCAAAAGAGACTAAAATTAATGAACAGTTTATCTTTTTGAAAAACATATAGCATATATATATTATTTACTTTTTGTAATTTACCGATGCAATGATGTAATCATGTTACGATTTAAGCATAATTTTAACAATTTTCGGTTTTTAGATTTAACATCAAAGAAAAAGTTTTTATGGAAAATTTCATTTTATTTGTATGGTTTTGCATTGCTGACTAATTAAAATATTATTGCGAAACATTAATATTATTTTAACACTTTGTATTTTTTTATTTATATTGAAATACATTTTTAAATGCATTTTTAAATATATAACATTTTTACATATATACATTTTTAAATATATTGAAATACATTTTTAAATACATTTTTAAATATATTTCTAAGAATTTCAAAAGAGACTAAAATTAATGAACAGTTTATCTTTTTGAAAAGCATATAGTAATTTTTCCGGTCAAACCCGATTTTAGGCCAATCTAGATTGGCCTAGGCCAAACTAGTTTATCCTAACGCGCATCGGATAAACTAGATTTTCCTAGGCGAAATTAGTTTATCCTGACGCCCATAAGATGAACCAGTTTTTCCTAGGCCAAACTAGTTCGGCCTAACGTTCATAGGATAAACTAGTTTAGCCTGCTATTCATTGGTCTGAAACTAGTTTATCCTAGGCCGGTTTAGTTTATCCTTGGCCAATTCAATTTGGCGTGCATTTATTGATCCCAAACATCGCTTCGGCGCCAACCTTCTAGTTTATCCTAGGCCAATTCAATTTGACGTGCTTTTTTATGCCAACTAGTGTTGAGCACGCTTAAAAGAAAAAGAAAAAAGAAAGAAAGGGAAACGAACTCATTCAAACTCTTAATTCAATTTCTCAAAAATGAGTCAATTTCACGCTCAAATTCAAAAACTTTCAAACAAATCCGCTCAACTCAAACACATCTGTGGAAGTGAGCGAAGTTCACAAAAAACTCGTTTTTTTATTTTCTATTTTTTAAATATAATATAGGCCCCACCAGTGGCTGAGAGGTTCTGCTCTCGAAGCTGGTAGACGGGAGGTGCTGTGTTCGAACCCAACCGCGCCCGTCGGCCTAATCGTTCGGAGTTTTCGTGGTTTTCTTCGAGCCATGGATTTCCATGCGTAAATACGGGTTAGGTTCCCTTAGAAAGACCCCCACGAAGGGCACTCCCCCCTGGGCCCATATCCCTCGCGCAGATAATTAATTGGCCGTCAAAAATCAACCAACCAACCAACCAACCTTTAAATATAATGTATGTTTAGCGTTCAAATTTACAGAATTTTGAGAGCTAGTCTTTTGGTTATTCGATGTAAGGGTCTTTATACGGGCCCGCCTAATTTTCATTCCCGAAAATTGGTCCGGTTAGGTTTGCGGATTACTTTTTCGAGAGTTTCGGACCGATTTGGACTGGGACATCAATTTTTTTCCGTCTTAAGTCGGGACTGGACTGCATTCTTCTTGAGGTCTCCACAGGCAGAAATTTTCAGTCTAATTTCCAACATAGCTCATATGAAAATCATCTGGACCGGCAGGATCTCTGGTCTGTTCAGTAAAAATATCAGTAACATTTGGGCAAGCCAAAATTTCTTTTAATGCGCGTATTTTTAAATCGCTATTATTCCACAATTAAAATTTATATATTTATTAGCCCCGATATGCTATTTCTTTCGGTCAGCAATAAAAATGTCGTATCTAAAAAACAACGTTCCGTTGTATAAGCCAGCCGTAAAAAAGCATAGGTATCAATGTACGGCTAAATACTCTGCTGCAATTTTTTTAACTTTTAAGCATCGCACATTTTCAATTTTTATACCGTCGTATTAGAAAAAAATGTACTTTTAACTGCAATTTGTTTGAAAACTTCATCTCAATTTATTTTTGAGATAGTAATTTTTTTGTACTTTTTAGCGCCATTTGTTTAATGTTGGTAACTCAAGTACTCCATTTTTGTAGAAAGTAAAAGATAAATAGTTGCAAAACAATAGTTATACTTTTTTTGTTGCCATTTTTCTATAACAACCGAAAAAAAATATATATTTAAAATACGTACTATTTTGAAAAAATTAAAATGAATGATTTCTGATAAAACATGGAGCTATTATAAACTACATTTAATTTTAAGTATCTATATTAATATTACAAACAAATGAAGGCATATGAATCATTAGATAGCCAATTTTTTTGTCGAGTTTCTTGAATGACGACATCTCTTTTTGGCGATTTATGTATTATTCAGCGATAGTGACGTCCTACGAATATTTTACAATAGATGCAGTTTTAGTCTGGATCGTAAATGAGGAATTATTCAGCGGATGCGAATGACGTCATTTTATATAAAATAAAAGCGTGTGTTTTAAGTCTTAAAACTAAAATAAGTTTTGAAATATCTATATTTATATATATATTTTTTTTTTTTTTTTTTTTTTCATCGGGGGCGACACTAAATTCTGAAAAAGCAGAATTCCTGTTTTCTAGCTATTTTCAATAATTTTTTTAAGATGAGTAGATGCATTTTAATTAATAAAATTAAAGTACGGTAAAACCTGAGAAAAATAACCTGCCTGTGATGGAATACCGTGTTTAAAAAAAAAAGAAATATGTTGATCTATGTCAAATGATGATATTAGTACTTGTAAAAAGAATATAATGCATTTACAACAGAGATGAACATTCTAAAAGAAACCTGCCTATAACGGATTATTCTCCTTTTCTATGCAATTCCTTCTTAGAAGATTTTATTGTATAGAATTTTTTTAATTTTTAAATTTTCAAGCCATAGAAGGAGGATTAACGATATTAATGATACTATTGTAAACTATATTGTTTTTTTAATGAATCTCTGTTTATATGTAAATATCTGAATAATTATTAATACCATTAATTTTTACACGGCTTGGGAACTTGAAAATCTGAAAAATTTCATACAGAAAAACCTTCTAAGACGGAATCACATAGGATAGAAAAAAAATTCGTTATAGTTAAGTTCCTTTTTTAGCAGGTCCGTCGTCTCTAGCAATTGTGTTATGTTTTTTTTCAACCGGATTATTATATCCAATTTGCACCGATTAAAAATAAATTTCCGTTTAAAACACGATTTCGTCATACACAGATTCTTTAACAGGTTTTACGTTTCTGTATTCTCATCCGTATAAATGCATATGTACTATTCTTTAAAGAGAATTTTAATTGTGGAATAATGGTAGCTTAAAAATATATCTGTTTTAGGCCAAACTGGGACCGGGACTTCGCCGGATTTTTGAAAATTCCAGATTTCTGAAGGAATATCAAATGTACTTCTGATATTCTTAATGGCGCATTTATTCATAATTAATTCAAAGCCAAGTGATACCAAGAGTACCTCATTACCAACCTTCTTGTTTTGCAACTTCTTCCAGTTAAATCTGCATCTACAATAAGATTTTTAACATTTCATGCGGTTTATAAATGTGTTCATTTTAAAAGCTCTTATATTCCTTTAAAGCAATTTTGCTGTTTCTATATTTTTTTTAATGTTTTTAAATAATAATAATCCAACAAGATTTAGCAAGTGGGAAAAAATAAACCAGACACTTAAATGTAAATTTAGTAGTTAGATATTCTGATTAACGTAGGAATCATATTTTAAAATCTTTTATGGTATAAGGAATTATCAGCAATTTGTTTTTTGCTGGGAATTTTTACAAAGGATTTCACACTCTCAGAAATGGATACTCAGATTTCACGAAATTTCCGTCATTTTTGACGAAATCATTTCCTGGGATATGCTCCGAGCGAATATTTCATCATATTGAGAAAATTACTTTCTTCGCTTGTTTGAGGATAACAATTTCGTCAAAAGTGCTTATTTGAAAAGTGCAATCAGAGGGCTGGTGGTGCCACCTATTGAACAGTTTGGAAGCTCTTGTATCGACAGGAGAAAAAATAATAGCTTCGGTCTTCGGGTTGATTCGAACTCACGACCTCCGGTGTGGGAGACGGTCACTCTAGCTATTACGCTATTGAGTCCTCGAACAGATACGATTTTACATGCATGTAATGAATTCTACTGTATATTTATATTTTTATAAGGTTGGTTGTAATTTTATCGATGGTGTTATACTTATAATTCTTGCAAGTTTTAATTAGTAAGACTAATTTATTATTATTATTTCCTATGGTTAATATGAATAATTATAATATGGCTTGATTAATATAATTTATTAGGAAAATTTTCTTTGCTCGATGAATGATTAAAATATGGTCTGGTTAAGTTGTTGCTCAGAAATAACGAATTTTAAAGTACATATGCGGGAGATTTTATCAATTTGAGTAGTTGGTTAAGATTTTAACACTTTACTGTTTACAGAAGAGAAGGGAGAGGGATCAATTATGCATATTTAATTTGATAGTTATATGAATATATTTCTTAAATGAAAAAGAGATCTTGGAATTTTGAAACTTTATTGACCAAATTTTCTTTTTTAACGATTTTGTAAAACACAGGAAATTTATTCTTTTCGAATTAAACCATAGCGAGCAAAGTAAAATAATAATAATAATATAAATAATAATAAACATTCTTAAAAACTTTAACAGCTAAAAAAATAACTAATGCAGAAACAATAACTACTTGTGTTTCAGCATTTTCTGAAAAGCGCTAAAAAGTGCAATTTTTTAAATAAATTATGACAGCAATAACATAAATTTTTTAAATAAATTATGACAGGAATAACATAAACAAGCAAATATTTGCTTGCTAAAGTCGCAGGATTTGAGGAGGTACGGTTTCCTTAAAATGCATTGAGTCTGGCCGTGAGTGAAGAAACACCTTCGTCAAATATTTGAGAGTTTACGTGTCGTTAAAAGTCACGTGATTTTGATACGAAATGATTGTCAAAAACAACGAAATATAGCTCGAGGACTGCTGAATCGTCAAAATTGAGAGTTTTATTTCTGAGACAGAAGAATATGTCTCGGATTTAATTGAATTTTAATTATCATGAACACTGATTTAAAAAGATTTTTTACCTGACGCGAAACAGATAACGTATCAGCTAATATGTACCAAAATTTAGTCTAAAATGTTTATACCACTTGTGATTATTTGCAACGAAGATAAAGAATGTATATGATTCTCTCGATAGACTGAGTATTTAAGCAACACTGTAAAAAATTTTCAGAAACGTTTCTGAAAGTATCGGAGACCTCTGCTGCACGATACTAACGGAAAGATTTCTGATTCGAGCAGAAAAATGTTTCGGCTATAATACAGAAACTTCCCGATTCGTAATGAAAAGTTACTGAATATATCGGAAACCTTTCATTCCGAATCGGAAAGGTTTCTGAATACATATGAAATCTTTCTGAAGACCAGGGAATGTTTTTGAATGTATGCGAAACCTTTCATTACGAATCGGAAAGGTTTCTGAATACATGTGAAACCTTTCTGAAGACTACACAGTTAAAAATATTTTTGTAAAACAACAGAAAATTTCTGTAAGCAAAAAGTTATCAGAACATATCTGTTTTCATATAATATCTGTTAACGAAAGAATGCTTTATCAGACGACAGAAATATGTAGTCATACAGGCACTTCGTGTTGACAATTGACACTTTTCCCAACAGTCAAATCTGTAGGTCGATTCCTGTTGGCGAGGGGCTGGTGGCTCTATTTAACAGAAGAATCGCGTATTATAGGTTAGGTACACGGGAAATTTCTATTTACCGATCGATTTGTTTATATTAATGATAATAAATATTTATAGGAATTTCTCCTCCAAACTTTTACCAAAGTAATTTAAATAGCTTATTCGCAATAAAATATTTAAACAGTTGAATTTATATAGATTTGTGAATTAAGTACATTAAATACTGGAATAAGTGAAAAAAGATATCTTAAACTTCTCCTCCCCCCCCCCCCCACCCGGAATAATAAAAAAATGTATATATACGATATAAGGTAACCGCTCCCTCCCCCATAAAATTATTTATTAATAAAATAAATATATGTATTGAATGTGATTTATAATTAAACAACTTTAATATTTATTCATGCAATAGTTCTGAAAATTGAGTAGGTTAAATCAGTGATGTTGGTTAATTATGTAAATAATATCCTGCCAATTTTTATAATTTTTTCGAATAGAAAGCTTTGTATATATAAATGTGTAAAAGTTTACAGCTATGAGCAAAGATGAGAAATGAAAAAGAAGAGTCACTAAAATCTATATACACATTACCATAAAAAAAATATTTCATTTCAGCTAAAGTGATAAAATGAGTTTTTATCCTTCTTAACAGTTTACAATGTTTTCCGTATATAGTAAATGATCATCAACTAAATAAGAAAAAATATTACAATATAATTTAAATTAAAATGTTAAACAAAATTAAACTTGCTGATTCTATAAAATGAATGGTTAAAGCTTAAATAGGAATTATTTTCAAAATAATTCACACAGTTGTAGCTCAAAATTTATTTCATTAAATGGAGTGAATAAAATTTACAAATTTTAACTTAACCACCACAGTTAACTGTAAAGAAAAAACATTTCTTCAGAATCAACATATGGAACGATTAATCAAAATATCGATCACTCCATTTTAAACAACATAATAAATAGTAGGAAATGGGATAAATTTAAACAATAAAAATATATAAACAGCGCCAGATCTAATAAATATTATTCTGGTTAATGTTAAACGAAAATATCAGTTATCTAAAACTATAATAATTAATGCAGCTATTCCGTGTTTATTATTAAAACTATCACTCCAAAACTAATCACGTATGTCAATTGATGACAAAATTAATTCAAAATCTCAATCAAAATTTTTAGAACTAATACATAGGAAGTAAAATTAAATTCTTAGTCATAAAAAAAGTTAAATATAATAAGTAATCATTCTGCAGCTATGTAAAAATTCAAGATTTGTAAACTAATCATAAACTTAAGATTATGAATTTAACTTAAAATAAACAACTGAGCAAAAGATGATATCCAGTTATTAACAGAATTAGACCAACTAAGTTACTAATGTGCATAAATAATAAAGTATAAAATAATACTAATAATTTAAGTAAATCATATATTATAAAATAATAATAATAATAATAACAATAAATAGTATTGCTTAATTAAGATTGTTAGCAAATTGGAATTATTTTTCATACATATTGTTACGTTTCGGAAAAACATTGTTAGATATTTAAAAGAAGGATGAAAACATACCTTGTTATGTTTGTTTTCTAATATGAAAACTACTCCGTTTAATGTTGTTCTGATGCCAAATGTGTGTGTCGCCGGTTCCAATGGTATTTGAGGGTGATTTTCTTTTAAAAATTCTGTGTATATTATTCTTTTCCAATTGATGAATGTGCTTTATTGAACTTCCGCCATTTTAAACAGTACACAAGAGACAAGACGAAGACACAACAAATATTTCAAGAGAAGCGGTTAGCGTGGGGTGTACGATAAGCAATTCTTATTGGTCATTCCAAATGACCTTCTAGACGTCAGAGGGGGGGGGGGGTGACCTTCCGCTCAAAGCGTTTATTCTGCTATATAACAGTTTAATCTGTCGCAACGTAAACTAAAGGCAAAGAAAAAATAATTTTTTGTTGTTTCACATGAAAATAAGCGATATGAGGTTGGAGTGACATAAGAATTCTGTTAACGTAATTTTTACTGTCGGAATTCGAAGATTTTTTTCTGTTCTTTTAAGATTTTTTTTTTTTTTTTTTTTTTTTTTTTTTTTTTTTTTTTTACAGTGTAGGGTTATTTTAAAATTCATAAAAAGCACAAATAACTGTACTAAAATTACTTGCAGGAGGTTATATATAATGTAAAATTTCTTAAAATACATTAAAAACCATTAATACGTTTTTAATGGTTTTTAATGGTTTTTAAAGTAATTTTAATATATCTCTAATATATATTTTAAATAATTTTATATTATATGTAATGCACCTGCAAGTAGTTTTAGTACATTGATTTGTGCTTTTTTATATGAATTTCAATTATATACTCAAGGTGAATTTAGCACTAGTATTTTAACTTTTATTTATTTAAGATTATTTTGTGAAAGGGGCTTAGTTTAGAAAAATGAATTTGTGAAGTAGCCAATTTTATTAAATAATATTTTATGAAGGAGTCAATTTTAAACGGATGTTGGTTTATGAATCTATTTTTTTTTTTTTTTTTTTTTTTTTCGAGTTCCCTGGTTGTTGTTTTTTTTTATGTCTGTTTGATTTTATTCGGAAAAAAATCAATACTATTATGCCTTTTTCATAATATAGGTAAAATTTATTGTGTTTTAACATCTTCCATTGATAATTTTTTAACCATGTGGATTAACAGGTAACATTAAAGTGAACTGTATTGTTATTGAAAAGGTAACGATAAATTCTTTCAAAAGGGTTTTTTTTTTTATCATAGCATTATTTTTACTTATTATTTTAGTTCTTTATTAGGCTTTCTTTGTTGCACAGGCATTTTAACACATAACATCTTATTATTATTATTATTATTTGTGGATGTATATAAGATATGATTACGATTGATGTTAATGTTGACTCAATATCGCATTATTCTTTTCACAGCATAATATTAATAAATTAAAATGCCTTATAACTTAAAACAAGAAATTTTGTGTACTATATTTTCATAAAACAAGCAGATGGTTAATAATATAGAGATTTTCAAATGGATTTATTGTAAAGTGCTTAAGTTAAATAACAACAATAGTATTTTTTTTTTTTTTTTTTCACAATTCTTTCTCGCAAAATCAGAAGAAAGCATTTTTCTTTTCAAGCAAGAACATTTAGATGAACAAGTGAAATTCAAATCGCAAACAATGCAATAGTTAATTTTTTCGAAGCATTGAAAAAAAAAAAAAAAAAAAAAAAAAGAGTGTGTGTGTGCCGGGGAGGGGGGAGGGCAGTTACATATCTGGACCTGAACACTGAACAAGTTAATTAACTTAAAACAATTCTCTTTATTTTTCTATCAAAATTTAAGGAGAAAAGAGATTAATATAAAAAATTAATTAGATTAATAGAATATGTTTAACATTATTCCATACATTTATAATGCACACATCGTAACTTAATTTAACAACAAAAATATACTCAAATGTATAATTAAAGGTAAAATATTATTATACTAAAAATATGCATATAATTGAATTATTGATATTTCTATTGTGTATTGTTCCTGACATATAAACACTATTTCGAATTTTTGAAAGTTTTTTAGGAAACAGCGAAACAAATGAATCAGTTTTATTAACTATGATTTATAAATATAAAACGTATAATTGAAAGAATAGTTTACTGTTTATTTTTATTTTTTACCCATAATACTGTATTTTTTACATAAAAGCAATCAATAATAAAGAAGTAAAATGTCAATGAACCTTCAGCTTGTTTGATAAAAATATAATACATAAATTTTCTGTTAAGTTATAACGCATTTAATAATTTATTAAGATTACACTGTGTACCGGAGTCAGTATTAACATCAAGTTTAACTATATTACGTTATTTACATGCACACATAACAGAAAGAAGGTGTGGTAATAAAAAAAATAAATAGATTATAAATTTCTTTCCGTGTATTGTAACAAAGCTAATAAAGAAGTAATTAATAATAGAAAATAGTAAGTAAAATTAATACTGTAGATGATTAAAAGAAAACACTTACCCAAAGTTGTAATCGTTCCGTCTTCAAAAATGATGATTTTCCGAAAATTTAAAACAGCCCATTGATAACATCCAAGGTTTATATTTCTTGTATCATTTTAAAACAGAATATAACAATTACCCACAAAATGTAAAAAATATTATTATATTGTATTTTGAGCGAACCCAATTTCTGGGAGCATGATATCGTGGTTGACAAGGTCAAGCATGTTGCTGAAAAGTTCTGCCATTCACTATTAAAAATTTCCGCTTAACGCTGAACGAATATATGGAGTAAACAAATGAGGATCACCAAAATATGGTACTTTTTAATTTTCAAAAACTCCATTTCATGGTGTAACTTTGGAAATTACGCTAAATTGAACCACATTTTGGCAATAATTTGCACCAAGTATTCGAGCTACTTATCAGCCAATCCGAACAGCACGCCTTTGTCTATGACGCCATTATAAGATAAGTGAAACGATTGCATTTCGTCCACCATTTAAAGTTTAAACGAAAGGGATATTAAAGGATTACTCATGGAATACGGAGGTATGTCTTATTTAATTTTAATGTTTCATTCCTGTACTTATAAGTGTGTACTTATAAGCGTATAAGTGTTAAATGGTTTTCATGTTTTATCGAAAAAGATTGATTTAGCTTCCCGAATTTCAAAGCGATTGTGTGTTATATTCGTTCTTTATGTAACGGTTTGAAATATAATTATTTTAACAATTAAATAACGAACAGTTCTTAGTAAAAACTAATCACGACTTCATTCGTTTTGTCTTTAAATAAAGATAATTTGTGTAAACACTTCATTCGTTCTATTCAATAGTGAGATTATGTGTATTGTAATTTGTCGCAGTTCGATGGCAAAAACAAAACGGAAGTACTATCTTAGTTTTAAAATGCTGACCGGAGATATGATTCATGGCTGCATTCATAGAAGTGGATGTAAAATTTGAAATGATTTGAAAATGTTTATTTATAATGTAATTTTTGTGTACTTTACCGTTTCCCGATTATAAAGAATAACGATCAACGAATTAGTATTTATAATTATTAATATTTTGGAGTGAAACAGGATATTCAATGATTAAAATAACAAGAAAAGGTTTCAGATTGAAAAATAGATTTACACTGGAATATTTCCTTATACATATTACAGCTTTTAATTTAAGAAGTGAAAAGGAAACATGGGCAGATTCCCAAAACAGCCGAGACACCTGATTTTGGCGATATTTCAAGACACGCCAAGCATATACGCGCGCCAACCGAGTTATCGGCAACCTAGAAATTCTCACCAATCACAACGCCTGCACGTAATAAAGTTCCAAAGACAATTCTTTTCACAAAATAAATTTTCTACAAAGCAAATATCAAAAAATTTACAATAACTTACATTTTACTCCCGATTATTTTCTGTTCTTCGAACTTTTCACTCCGAAATTTCAGATTTTAACAACTTTTTCACAATGTAAACAAAAAATATTCAAAATTTCATATGCACCAATTTCTAACACACAAAATACAATACTCATCAAATTAAACCAATGAAAATTCACACCTTTACTTCTGTTTAACGACACCTATTTATTCCTACAAAGAGGTTCTAATATTAATCTAATTTAAAAACAAATCCCACGCTCGAAACATCCAAACAAAAAAAGAAATCTTTCTCCTTGCCAGATGGCGCGCGCTGCAGCAGACGATTCAGAAATTACAGAATTTCAAACCTTTTCTCAAATTAAGCTCAATGTTTCGATCTTATAAAGTGCCCTTCTACATGAGAAATACTTTATTGTCCCTTAAAAATCAGTTTAAAAGAAATATTTACGCATTAAAAAAATTACAAGAAATGAATTTTTAAAGCGCATTGCGTATATTTATAAGAAGTTATAAATTGAGGACTTTTTTTATTCATGTGTTTTACAGATATTGTTTCAAATATTTTATGCGCTACGTCAAACGAATCCATAGAGTTTAACAGATTTTCTCGAATTACACATTAAATGATTCAAATTATGATTTAACAACAACTTTTAAAATATTAATCTGATGTCATAATGTTATATAAAATGCCTTCCTACATTAGAAATAGATTTGATTACTTAAAAATTCACATAAAACGTTTACTTTCGCATTAAAAAAATTAAAAAAAAAAAAGCAATTTTAACATTTCACAAAAGAGATTTGTACAAATTTCTTTAGATTTTACATTCAATTCCTGAATTTTAAAAATATATTTTATTTCTAAAATTCATTATGGACACTTATCAAACATTTCAATTTCTATAATTTAAAACTAACGCACGTATGAGCACTGCAGCTCATTAAAACAACAACCAAAAGAACATCACTAGACACACGAAACCTACTGTGCAGCAATCTCTAAAATGCACGAAACTCGCTGAGCAGCGATCTCTAAAATGCACGAAACTCGTCGAGCAGCGATCTCTAAAATGCAGGAAACTCGCTGAGCAGCGATCTCTAAAATGCAGGAAACTCGTCGATGCAGCGATCAGTAACGCGCGTATGAGCGCGCAGCACTCATAAACCGAAAAATACATCACTGGATGCACGAAACTCGCTGTGCAGCGATCTCTAAGATGCACGAAACTCGTCGATGCAGCGAACAGTAAAGCGCGTATGAGCGCTGCGCGCTCATAAACCAAAAAAAAACATCACTGGGTGCACGAAACTCGCTGTTCAGCGATCTCTAAAATGCACGAAACTCGTCGATGCCGCAATCTCTAAAATGCAGAAAACTCGTCGATGCTGCGATGAGTAACGCACGTATGAGCGCGCAGCGCTCATAAACAAAAAAAAAAAAAACTGGATGCACGAAACTCGCTGTGCAGCGATCTCTAAAATGCACGAAACTCGTCGATGCCGCGATCTCTAAAATGCAGGAAACTCGTCGATGCTGCGATCAGTAACGTACGTATGAGCGCTGCGCGCTAATAAACCGAAAAAAAATCACTGGACGCACGAAAGTCGCTGTGCAGCGATCTCTAAAATGCACGAAACTCGTCGATGCCGCAATCTCTAAAATGCAGGAAACTCGTCGATGCTGCGATCAGTAAAGCACGTACGAGCGCTGCGCGCTCATAAACCGAAAAAAACATCACTGGATGCACGAAACTCGCTGTTCAGCGATCTCTAAAATGCACGAAACTCGTCAATGCCGCGATCTCTAAAATGCAGGAAACTCGTCGATCCTGCGATCAGTAACGCACGTATGAGCGCTGTGCGCTCATAAACCGAAAAAAACATCACTGGATGCACGAAACTCGCTGTTCAGCGATCTCTAAAATGCACGAAACTCGTCGATGCCGCGATCTCTAAAATGCAGGAAACTCGACGATCCTGCGATCAGTAACGCACGTATGAGCGCTGCGCGATCATAAACCGAAAAAAAACATCACTGGATGCACGATACTCGCTGTGCAGCTATCTCTAAGATGCACGAAACTCGTCGATGCCGCGATCTCGAAAATGCAGGAAACTCGTCGATGCTGCGATCAGTAACGCATATATGAGCGCTGCGCGCTCATAAACCGAAAAATAATCACTGGATGCACGAAACTCGCTGTTCAGCGATCTCTAAGAAGCACGAAACTCGTCGACGCAGCGATCAGTAACGCACGTATGAGCGCTGCGGGCTCATAAACCGAAAAATCACCCCTGGATGCACGAAACTCTCTATGCAGCGATCTTTAAAATGCACGAAACTCGTCGATGCCGCAATCTCTAAAATGCAGGAAACTCGTCGATCCTGCGATCAGTAACGCATGTATGAGCGCTGCGCGTTCATAAACCGAAAAAAACATCACTGGAGGCACGAAACTCGCTGTTCAGCGATCTCTAAGAAGCACGAAACTCGTCGATGCAGCGATCAGTAACGCACGTATGACGGCTGCGGGCTAATAAACCGAAAAATCATCACTGTACGCACGAAACTCGCTGTGCAGCGATCTCTGAAATGCACGACACTCGTCGATGCCGCAATCTCTAAAATGCAGGAAACTCGTCGATGCTGCGATCAGTAACGCACATATGAGCACTGCGCGTTCATAAACCGAAAAAAACATCACTGGATGCACGAAACACGCTGTTCAGCGATCTCTAAAATGCACGAAACTCGTCGATGCCGCGATCTCTAAAATGCAAGAAACTCGTCGATCCTGCGATCAGTAACGCACGTATGAGAGCTGCGCGATCATAAACCGAAAAAAAACATCACTGGATGCACGATACTCGCTGTGCAGCTATCTCTAAGATGCACGAAACTCGTCGATGCCGCGATCTCTAAAATGCAGGAAACTCGTCGATGCTGCGATCAGTAACGCACATATGAGCGCGCAGCGCTCATAAACCGAAAAAAAATCACTGGATGCACGAAACTCGCTGTTCAGCGACCTCTAAAATGCAGGAAACTCGTCGATGCCGCTATCTCTAAAATGCAGGAAACTCGTCGATCCTGCGATCGGTAACGCACGTATGAGCGCTGCGCGCTCATAAACCGAAAAAAACATCACTGGATGCACGAAACTCGCTGTGCAGCTATCTCTAAGATACACGAAACTCGCTGTACAGCGATCTGTAAAATGCCCGAAACTCGTTGATGCCGCGATCTCTAAAATGCAGGAAACTCGTCGATCTGCGATCAGTAACGCACGTATGAGCGCTGCGCGATCATAAACCGAAAAAAAACATCACTGGATGCACGATACTTGCAGTGCAGCTATCTCTAAGTTGCGCGAAACTCGTCGATGCCGCGATCTCTAAGATGCAGGAAACTCGTCGATGCTGCGATCAGTAACGCACATATGAGCACTGCGCGTTCATAAACCGAAAAAAACATCACTGGATGCACGAAACTCGCTGTTCAGCGATCTCTAAAATGCACGAAACTCGTCGATGCCGCTATCTCTAAAATGCAGGAAACTCGTCGATCCTGCGATCGGTAACGCACGTATGAGCGCTGCGCGATCATAAACCGAAAAAAAACATCACTGGATGCACGAAACTCGCTGTGCAGCTATCTCTAAGATGCACGAAACTTGCTGTACAGCGATCTCTAAAATGCAGGAAACTCGTCGATGCTGCGATCAGTAACGCACGTATGAGCGCTGCGCGATCATAAACCGAAAAAAAAATCACTGGATGCACGATACTCGCTGTGCAGCTATCTCTAAGATGCACGAAACTAGTCGATGCTGCGATCTCTAAAATGCAGGAAACTCGTCGATGCTGCGATCAGTAACGCACATATGAGCGCTGCGCGCTCATAAACCGAAAAAAACATCACTGGATGCACGAAACTCGCTGTTCAGCGACCTCTAAAATGCACGAAACTGGTCGATGCCGCGATCTCTAAAATGCAGGAAACTCGTCGATCCTGCGATCGGTAACGCACGTATGAGCGCTGCGCGCTCATAAACCGAAAAAAAATCACTGGATGCACGAAACTCGCTGTGCAGCTATCTCTAAGATGTACGAAACTCGCTGTACAGCGATCTCTAAAATGCAGGAAACTCGTCGATGCCGCGATCTCTAAAATGCAGAAAACTCGTCGATGCTGCGATCAGTAACGAACGTATGAGCGCTGCGCGCTCATAAACCGAAGAAAACATCACTGGATGCTCGAATCTCGCTGTGCAGCTATCTTCTAAAATGCACAAAACTCGTCGATGCCGCAATCTCTAAAATGCAGGAAACTCGTCGATCCTGCGACCAGTAACGCACGTATGAGCGCTGCGCGCTCATAACCCGAAAAAAACATCACTGGATGCACGAAATTTGCTGTTCAGCGATCTCTAAAATGCACGAAACTCGTCGATGCCGCGATCTCTAAAATGCAGGAAACTCGTCGATGCTGCGACCTGTACCGCACGCATGAGCGCTGCGCGCTCATTAAACGAAAAAAACTTCACTGGATGCACGAAACTCGCTGTTCAGCGATCTCTAAGAAGCACGAAACTCGTCGATGCAGCAATCAGTAACGCACGTATGAGCACTGCGGGCTCATAAACCGAAAAATCACCCCTGGACGCACGAAACTCTCTGTGCAGCGATCTCTAAAATGCACGAAACTCGTCGATGCCGCAATCTCTAAAATGCAGGAAACTCGTCGATCCTGCGATAAGTAACGCACGTATGAGCGCTGCGCGCTCATAAACCGAAAAAAACATCACTGGATGCACGAAACTCGCTGTTCAGCGATCTCTAAGAAGCACTAAACTCGTCGATGCAGCGATCAGTAACGCACGTATGAGCGCTGCGGGCTAATAAACCGAAAAATCATCACTGTACGCACGAAACTCGCTGTGCAGCGATCTCTAAAATGCACGAAACTCGCTGTGCAGCGATCTCTAAAATGCACGAAACTCGTCCATGCCGCAATCTCTAAAATGCAGGAAACTCGTCGATGCTGCGATCAGTAAAGCACGTACGAGCGCTGCGCGCTCATAAACCGAAAAAAACATCACTGGATGCACGATACTCGCTGTGCAGCTATCTCTAAGATGCACGAAACTCGTCGATACCGCGATCTCTAAAATGCACGAAACTCGTCGATGCCGCGATCTCTAAAATGCAGGAAAATCGTCGATGCTGCGATCAGTAACGCACGTATGAGCGCGCAGCGCTCATAAACCGAAAAAAAATCACTGGATGCACGAAACTCGCTGTTAAGCGATCTCTAAGAAGCACGAAACTCGTCGATGCAGCGATCAGTAACGCACGTATGAGCGCTGCGGGCTCAAAAACCGAAAAATCACCCCTGGATGCACGAAACTCTCTGTGCAGCGATCTCTAAAATGCACGAAACTCGTCGATGCCGCAATCTCTAAAATGCAGGAAACTCGTCGATCCTGCGATCAGTAACGCAAGTATGAGCGCTGCGCGTTCATAAACCGAAAAAAACATCACTGGATGCACGAAACTCGCTGTTCAGCGATCTCTAAGAAGCACGAAACTCGTCGATGCAGCGATCAGTAACGCACGTATGAGCGCTGCGGGCTAATAAACCGAAAAATCATCACTGTACGCATGAAACTCGCTGTGCAGCGATCTCTAAAATGCACGACACTCGTCGATGCCGCAATCTCTAAGATGCAGGAAACTCGTCGATGCTGCGATCAGTAACGCACATATGAGCACTGCGCGTTCATAAACCGAAAAAAACATCACTGGATGCACGAAACTCGCTGTTCAGCGATCTCTAAAATGCACGAAACTCGTCGATGCCGCTATCTCTAAAATGCAGGAAACTCGTCGATCCTGCGATCGGTAACGCACGTATGAGCGCTGCGCGATCATAAACCGAAAAAAAACATCACTGGATGCACGAAACTCGCTGTGCAGCTATCTCTAAGATGCACGAAACTTGCTGTACAGCGATCTCTAAAATGCAGGAAACTCGTCGATGCTGCGATCAGTAACGCACGTATGAGCGCTGCGCGATCATAAACCGAAAAAAAAATCACTGGATGCACGATACTCGCTGTGCAGCTATCTCTAAGATGCACGAAACTAGTCGATGCTGCGATCTCTAAAATGCAGGAAACTCGTCGATGCTGCGATCAGTAACGCACATATGAGCGCTGCGCGCTCATAAACCGAAAAAAACATCACTGGATGCACGAAACTCGCTGTTCAGCGACCTCTAAAATGCACGAAACTGGTCGATGCCGCGATCTCTAAAATGCAGGAAACTCGTCGATCCTGCGATCGGTAACGCACGTATGAGCGCTGCGCGCTCATAAACCGAAAAAAAATCACTGGATGCACGAAACTCGCTGTGCAGCTATCTCTAAGATGTACGAAACTCGCTGTACAGCGATCTCTAAAATGCAGGAAACTCGTCGATGCCGCGATCTCTAAAATGCAGAAAACTCGTCGATGCTGCGATCAGTAACGAACGTATGAGCGCTGCGCGCTCATAAACCGAAGAAAACATCACTGGATGCTCGAATCTCGCTGTGCAGCTATCTTCTAAAATGCACAAAACTCGTCGATGCCGCAATCTCTAAAATGCAGGAAACTCGTCGATCCTGCGACCAGTAACGCACGTATGAGCGCTGCGCGCTCATAACCCGAAAAAAACATCACTGGATGCACGAAATTTGCTGTTCAGCGATCTCTAAAATGCACGAAACTCGTCGATGCCGCGATCTCTAAAATGCAGGAAACTCGTCGATGCTGCGACCTGTACCGCACGCATGAGCGCTGCGCGCTCATTAAACGAAAAAAACTTCACTGGATGCACGAAACTCGCTGTTCAGCGATCTCTAAGAAGCACGAAACTCGTCGATGCAGCAATCAGTAACGCACGTATGAGCACTGCGGGCTCATAAACCGAAAAATCACCCCTGGACGCACGAAACTCTCTGTGCAGCGATCTCTAAAATGCACGAAACTCGTCGATGCCGCAATCTCTAAAATGCAGGAAACTCGTCGATCCTGCGATAAGTAACGCACGTATGAGCGCTGCGCGCTCATAAACCGAAAAAAACATCACTGGATGCACGAAACTCGCTGTTCAGCGATCTCTAAGAAGCACTAAACTCGTCGATGCAGCGATCAGTAACGCACGTATGAGCGCTGCGGGCTAATAAACCGAAAAATCATCACTGTACGCACGAAACTCGCTGTGCAGCGATCTCTAAAATGCACGAAACTCGCTGTGCAGCGATCTCTAAAATGCACGAAACTCGTCCATGCCGCAATCTCTAAAATGCAGGAAACTCGTCGATGCTGCGATCAGTAAAGCACGTACGAGCGCTGCGCGCTCATAAACCGAAAAAAACATCACTGGATGCACGATACTCGCTGTGCAGCTATCTCTAAGATGCACGAAACTCGTCGATACCGCGATCTCTAAAATGCACGAAACTCGTCGATGCCGCGATCTCTAAAATGCAGGAAAATCGTCGATGCTGCGATCAGTAACGCACGTATGAGCGCGCAGCGCTCATAAACCGAAAAAAAATCACTGGATGCACGAAACTCGCTGTTAAGCGATCTCTAAGAAGCACGAAACTCGTCGATGCAGCGATCAGTAACGCACGTATGAGCGCTGCGGGCTCAAAAACCGAAAAATCACCCCTGGATGCACGAAACTCTCTGTGCAGCGATCTCTAAAATGCACGAAACTCGTCGATGCCGCAATCTCTAAAATGCAGGAAACTCGTCGATCCTGCGATCAGTAACGCAAGTATGAGCGCTGCGCGTTCATAAACCGAAAAAAACATCACTGGATGCACGAAACTCGCTGTTCAGCGATCTCTAAGAAGCACGAAACTCGTCGATGCAGCGATCAGTAACGCACGTATGAGCGCTGCGGGCTAATAAACCGAAAAATCATCACTGTACGCATGAAACTCGCTGTGCAGCGATCTCTAAAATGCACGACACTCGTCGATGCCGCAATCTCTAAGATGCAGGAAACTCGTCGATGCTGCGATCAGTAACGCACATATGAGCACTGCGCGTTCATAAACCGAAAAAAAATCACTGGATGCACGAAACTCGCTGTTCAGATATCTCTAAAATGCACGAAACTCGTCCATGCCGCGATCTCTAAAATGCAGGAAACTCGTCGATCCTGCGATCAGTAACGCACGTATGAGAGCTGCGCGATCATAAACCGAAAAAAAAATCACTGGATGCACGATACTCGCTGTGCAGCTGTCTCTAAGCTGAACGAAACTCGTCGATGCCGCGATCTCTAAAATGCAGGAAACTCGTCGATCCTGCGATCGGTAACGCACGTATGAGCGCTGCGCGCTCATAAACCGAAAAAAACATCACTGGTTGCACGAAACTCGCTGTGCAGATATCTCTAAGATGCACGAAACTCGCTGTACAGCGATCTCTAAAATGCAGGAAACACGTCGATGCTGTGATCAGTAACGCACGTATGAGCGCTGCGCGCTCATAAACCGAAAAAAAAAATCACTGGATGCAAGAAACTCGCTTTTCAGCGATCTCTAAGAAGCACGAAACTCGTCGATGCAGCGATCAGTAACGCACGTATGAGCGCTGCGGGCTCATAAACCGAAAAAACATCACTGGATGCTCGAAACTCACTGTGCAGCTATCTTCTAAAATGCACAAAACTCGTCGATGCCGCAATCTCTATAATGCAGGAAACTCGTCGATCCTGCGATCAGTAACGCACGTATGAGCGCTGCGCGCTCATAAACCGAAAAAAACATCACTGGATGCACGAAACTCGCTGTTCAGCGATCTCTAAAATGCACGAAACTCGTCGATGCCGCGATCTCTAAAATGCAGGAAACTCGTCGATGCTGCGTAGTAACGTACGATGCTGCGCAGTAACGTACGAATGAGCGCTGCGCGCTCATAAACCGAAAAAAACATCACTGGATGCACGAAACTCGCTGTGCAGCGATCTCTAAGAAGCACGAAACTCGTCGATGCCGCGACCTGTACCGCACGCATGAGCGCTGCGCGCTCATTAACCGAAATAAAACATCACTGGATGCACGAAACTCGCTGTTCAGCGATCTCTAAGAAGCACGAAACTCGTCGATGCAGCGATCAGTAACGCACGTATGAGCACTGCGGGCTCATAAACCGAAAAAACATCACTGGATGCCCGAAACTCACTGTGCAGCTATCTTCTAAAATGCACGAAACTCGTCGATGCAGCGATCTCTAAAATGCAGGAAACTCGTCGATCCTGCGATCTGTAAAGCACGTATGAGCGTTGCGCGATCATAAACCGAAAAAAAACATCACTGGATGCACGATACTCGCTGTGCAGCTATCTCTAAGATGCACGAAACTCGCTGTACAGCGATCTCTATAATGCACGAAACTCGTCGATGCAGCGGTCTCTAAAATGCAGGAAACTCGTCGATCCTGCGATCAGTAAAGCACGTATGAGCGTTGCGCTATCATAAACCGAAAAAAAACATCACTGGATGCACGATACTCGCTGTGCAGCTATCTCTAAGATGCACGAAACTCGTCGATGCCATGATCTCTAAAATGCAGGAAACTCGTCGATGCTGCGATCAGTAACGCACGTATGAGCGCTGCGGGCTCATAAACCGAAAAATCACCCCTGGACGCACGAAACTCTCTGTGCAGCGATCTCTAAAATGCACGAAACTCGTCGATGCCGCAATCTCTAAAATGCAGGAAACTCGTCGATCCTGCGATCAGTAACGCACGTATGAGCGCTGCGCGCTCATAAACCGAAAAAAAATCACTGGATGCACGAAACTCGCTGTTAAGCGATCTCTAAGAAGCACGAAACTCGTCGATGCAGCGATCAGTAACGCACGTATGAGCGCTGCGGGCTCAAAAACCGAAAAATCACCCCTGGATGCACGAAACTCTCTGTGCAGCGATCTCTAAAATGCACGAAACTCGTCGATGCCGCAATCTCTAAAATGCAGGAAACTCGTCGATCCTGCGATCAGTAACGCAAGTATGAGCGCTGCGCGTTCATGAACCGAAAAAAACATCACTGGATGCACGAAACTCGCTGTTCAGCGATCTCTAAGAAGCACGAAACTCGTCGATGCAGCGATCAGTAACGCACGTATGAGCGCTGCGGGCTAATAAACCGAAAAATCATCACTGTACGCATGAAACTCGCTGTGCAGCGATCTCTAAAATGCACGACACTCGTCGATGCCGCAATCTCTAAGATGCAGGAAACTCGTCGATGCTGCGATCAGTAACGCACATATGAGCACTGCGCGTTCATAAACCGAAAAAAAATCACTGGATGCACGAAACTCGCTGTTCAGATATCTCTAAAATGCACGAAACTCGTCCATGCCGCGATCTCTAAAATGCAGGAAACTCGTCGATCCTGCGATCAGTAACGCACGTATGAGCGCTGCGCGATCATAAACCGAAAAAAAAATCACTGGATGCACGATACTCGCTGTGCAGCTGTCTCTAAGCTGAACGAAACTCGTCGATGCCGCGATCTCTAAAATGCAGGAAACTCGTCGATCCTGCGATCGGTAACGCACGTATGAGCGCTGCGCGCTCATAAACCGAAAAAAACATCACTGGTTGCACGAAACTCGCTGTGCAGATATCTCTAAGATGCACGAAACTCGCTGTACAGCGATCTCTAAAATGCAGGAAACACGTCGATGCTGTGATCAGTAACGCACGTATGAGCGCTGCGCGCTCATAAACCGAAAAAAAAAATCACTGGATGCAAGAAACTCGCTTTTCAGCGATCTCTAAGAAGCACGAAACTCGTCGATGCAGCGATCAGTAACGCACGTATGAGCGCTGCGGGCTCATAAACCGAAAAAACATCACTGGATGCTCGAAACTCACTGTGCAGCTATCTTCTAAAATGCACAAAACTCGTCGATGCCGCAATCTCTATAATGCAGGAAACTCGTCGATCCTGCGATCAGTAACGCACGTATGAGCGTTGCGCTATCATAAACCGAAAAAAAACATCACTGGATGCACGATACTCGCTGTGCAGCTATCTCTAAGATGCACGAAACTCGCTGTACAGCGATCTCTATAATGCACGAAACTCGTCGATGCAGCGGTCTCTAAAATGCAGGAAACTCGTCGATCCTGCGATCAGTAAAGCACGTATGAGCGTTGCGCTATCATAAACCGAAAAAAAACATCACTGGATGCACGATACTCGCTGTGCAGCTATCTCTAAGATGCACGAAACTCGTCGATGCCGCGATCTCTAAAATGCAGGAAACTCGTCGATGCTGCGATCAGTAACGCACGTATGAGCGCTGCGGGCTCATAAACCGAAAAATCACCCCTGGACGCAAGAAACTCTCTGTGCAGCGATCTCTAAAATGCACGAAACTCGTCGATGCCGCAATCTCTAAAATGCAGGAAACTCGTCGATCCTGCGATCAGTAACGCACGTATGAGCGCTGCGCGCTCATAAACCGAAAAAAACATCACTGGATGCACGAAACTCGCTGTTCAGCGATCTCTAAGAAGCACGAAACTCGTCGATGCAGCGATCAGTAACGCACGTATGAGCGCTGCGGGCTCATAAACCGAAAAAACATCACTGGATGCTCGAAACTCACTGTGCAGCTATCTTCTAAAATGCACAAAACTCGTCGATGCCGCAATCTCTAAAATGCAGGAAACTCGTCGATCCTGCAATCAGTAACGCACGTATGAGCGCTGCGCGCTCATAAACCGAAAAAAACATCACTGGATGCACGAAACTCGCTGTTCAGCGATCTCTAAAATGCACGAAACTCGTCGATGCCGCGATCTCTAAAATGCAGGAAACTCGTCGATGCTGCGACCTGTACCGCACGCATGAGCGCTGCGCGCTCATAAACCGAAAAAAAACATCATTGGATGCACGAAACTCGCTGTGCAGCGATCTCTAAGATGCACGAAACTCGTCGATGCCGCGATCTCTAAAATGCAGGAAACTCGTCGATGCTGCGACCTGTACCGCACGCATGAGCGCTGCGCGCTCATAAACCGAAAAAAAACATCATTGGATGCACGAAACTCGCTGTTCAGCGATCTCTAAGAAGCACGAAACTCGTCGATGCAGCGATCAGTAACGCACGTATTAGCGCTGCGGGCTCATAAACCGAAAAAACATCACTGGATGCTCGAAACTCACTGTGCAGCTATCTTCTAAAATGCACAAAAGTCGTCGATGCCGCGATCTCTAAAATGCAGGAAACTCGTTGATCCTGCGATCGGTAACGCACGTATGAGCGTTGCGCGATCATAAACCGAAAAAAAACATCACTGGATGCACGATACTCGCTGTGCAGCTATCTCTAAGATGCACGAAACTCGCTGTACAGCGATCTCTATAATGCACGAAACTCGTCGATGCAGCGATCTCTAAAATGCAGGAAACTCGTCGATCCTGCGATCAGTAAAGCACGTATGAGCGTTGCGCGATCATAAACCGAAAAAAAACATCACTGGATGCACGATACTCGCTGTGCAGCTATCTCTAAGATGCACGAAACTCGTCGATGCCGCGATCTCTAAAATGCAGGAAACTCGTCGATGCTGCGATCAGTAACGCACGTATGAGCGCTGCGGGCTCATAAACCGAAAAATCACCCCTGGACGCACGAAACTCTCTGTGCAGCGATCTCTAAAATGCACGAAACTCGTCGATGCCGCAATCTCTAAAATGCAGGAAACTCGTCGATCCTTCGATCAGTAACGCACGTATGAGCGCTGCGCGCTCATAAACCGAAAAAAACATCACTGGATGCACGAAACTCGCTGTTCAGCGATCTCTAAGAAGCACGAAACTCGTCGATGCAGCGATCAGTAACGCACGTATGAGCGCTGCGGGCTCATAAACCGAAAAAACATCACTGGATGCTCTAAAATCACTGTGCAGCTATCTTCTAAAATGCACAAAACTCGTCGATGCCGCAATCTCTAAAATGCAGGAAACTCGTCGATCCTGCAATCAGTAACGCACGTATGAGCGCTGCGCGCTCATAAACCGAAAAAAACATCACTGGATGCACGAAACTCGCTGTTCGGCGATCTCTAAAATGCACGAAACTCGTCGATGCCGCGATCTCTAAAATGCAGGAAACTCGTCGATGCTGCGACCTGTACCGCACGCATGAGCGCTGCGCGCTCATAAACCGGAAAAAAACATCACTGGATGCACGAAACTCGCTGTGCAGCGATCTCTAAGATGCACGAAACTCGTCGATGCCGCGATCTCTAAAATGCAGGAAACTCGTCGATGCTGCGATCAGTAACGTACGTATGAGCGCTGCGCGCTCATAAACCGAAAAAAACATCACTGGATGCACGAAACTCGCTGTGCAGCGATCTCTAAGAAGCACGAAACTCGTCGATGCCGCGATCTCTAAAATGCAGGAAACTCGTCGATGCTGCGACCTGTACCGCACGCATGAGCGCTGCGCGCTCATTAACCGAAATAAAACATCACTGGATGCACGAAACTCGCTGTTCAGCGATCTCTAAGAAGCACGAAACTCGTCGATGCAGCGATCAGTAACGCACGTATGAGCGCTGCGGGCTCATAAACCGAAAAAACATCACTGGATGCTCGAAACTCACTGTGCAGCTATCTTCTAAAATGCACAAAACTCGTCGATGCCGCGATCTCTAAAATGCAGGAAACTCGTTGATCCTGCGATCGGTAACGCACGTATGAGCGTTGCGCGATCATAAACCGAAAAAAACATCACTGGATGCACGATACTCGCTGTGCAGCTATCTCTAAGATGCACGAAACTCGCTGTACAGCGATCTCTATAATGCACGAAACTCGTCGATGCAGCGATCTCTAAAATGCAGGAAACTCGTCGATCCTGCTATCAGTAAAGCACGTATGAGCGTTGCGCGATCATAAACCGAAAAAAACATCACTGGATGCACGATACTCGCTGTGCAGCTATCTCTAAGATGCACGAAACTCGCTGTACAGCGATCTCTATAATGCACGAAACTCCTCGATGCAGCGATCTCTAAAATGCAGGAAACTCGTCGATCCTGCGATCAGTAAAGCACGAATGAGCGTTGCGCGATCATAAACCGAAAAAAAACATCACTGGATGCACGATACTCGCTGTGCAGCTATCTCTAAGATGCACGAAACTCGTCGATGCCGCGATCTCTAAAATGCAGGAAACTCGTCGATGCTGCGAACAGTAACGCACGTATGAGCGCCGCGGGCTCATAAACCGAAAAATCACCCCTGGACGCACGAAACTCTCTGTTCAGCGATCTCTAAAATGCACGAAACTCGTCGATGCCGCAATCTCTAAAATGCAGGAAACTCGTCGATCCTGCGATCAGTAACGCACGTATGAGCGCTGCGCGCTCATAAACCGAAAAAAACATCACTGGATGCACGAAACTCGCTGTTCAGCGATCTCTAAGAAGCACTAAACTCGTCGATGCAGCGATCAGTAACGCACGTATGAGCGCGGCGGGCTAATAAACCGAAAAATCATCACTGTACGCACGAAACTCGCTTTGCAGCGATCTCTAAAATGCATGAAACTCGTCAATGCCGCAATCTCTAAAATGCAGGAAACTCGTCGATGCTGCGATCAGTAACGCACATATGAGCACTGCGCGCTCATAAACCGAAAAAAACATCACTGGATGCACGAAACTCGCTGTTCAGCGATCTCTAAGATGCACGAAACTCGTCGATACCGCGATCTCTAAAATGCAGGAAACTCGTCGATGCTGCGAACAGTAACGCACATATGAGCGCTGCGCGCTCATAAACCGAAAAAAACATCACTGGATGCACGAAACTCGCTGTTCAGCGACCTCTAAAATGCACGAAACTCGTCGATGCCGCGATCTCTAAAATGCAGGAAACTCGTCGATCCTGCGATCGGTAACGCACGTATGAGCGTTGCGCGATCATAAACCGAAAAAAAACATCACTGGATGCACGATACTCGCTGTGCAGCTATCTCTAAGATGCACGAAACTCGCTGTACAGCGATCTCTATAATGCACGAAACTCGTCGATGCAGCGATCTCTAAAATGCAGGAAACTCGTCGATCCTGCTATCAGTAAAGCACGTATGAGCGTTGCGCGATCATAAACCGAAAAAAACATCACTGGATGCACGATACTCGCTGTGCAGCTATCTCTAAGATGCACGAAACTCGCTGTACAGCGATCTCTATAATGCACGAAACTCCTCGATGCAGCGATCTCTAAAATGCAGGAAACTCGTCGATCCTGCGATCAGTAAAGCACGAATGAGCGTTGCGCGATCATAAACCGAAAAAAAACATCACTGGATGCACGATACTCGCTGTGCAGCTATCTCTAAGATGCACGAAACTCGTCGATGCCGCGATCTCTAAAATGCAGGAAACTCGTCGATGCTGCGAACAGTAACGCACGTATGAGCGCCGCGGGCTCATAAACCGAAAAATCACCCCTGGACGCACGAAACTCTCTGTTCAGCGATCTCTAAAATGCACGAAACTCGTCGATGCCGCAATCTCTAAAATGCAGGAAACTCGTCGATCCTGCGATCAGTAATGCACGTATGAGCGCTGCGCGCTCATAAACCGAAAAAAACATCACTGGATGCACGAAACTCGCTGTTCAGCGATCTCTAAGAAGCACTAAACTCGTCGATGCAGCGATCAGTAACGCACGTATGAGCGCGGCGGGCTAATAAACCGAAAAATCATCACTGTACGCACGAAACTCGCTTTGCAGCGATCTCTAAAATGCATGAAACTCGTCAATGCCGCAATCTCTAAAATGCAGGAAACTCGTCGATGCTGCGATCAGTAACGCACATATGAGCACTGCGCGCTCATAAACCGAAAAAAACATCACTGGATGCACGAAACTCGCTGTTCAGCGACCTCTAAAATGCACGAAACTCGTCGATGCCGCGATCTCTAAAATGCAGGAAACTCGTCGATCCTGCGATCGGTAACGCACGTATGAGCGTTGCGCGATCATAAACCGAAAAAAAACATCACTGGATGCACGATACTCGCTGTGCAGCTATCTCTAAGATGCACGAAACTCGCTGTACAGCGATCTCTATAATGCACGAAACTCGTCGATGCAGCGATCTCTAAAATGCAGGAAACTCGTCGATCCTGCGATCAGTAAAGCACGAATGAGCGTTGCGCGATCATAAACAGAAAAAAAACATCACTGGATGCACGATACTCGCTGTGCAGCTATCTCTAAGATGCACGAAACTCGTCGATGCCGCGATCTCTAAAATGCAGGAAACTCGTCGATGCTGCGATCAGTAACGCACGTATGAGCGCTGCGGGCTCATAAACCGAAAAATCACCCCTGGACGCACGAAACTCTCTGTGCAGCGATCTCTAAAATGCACGAAACTCGTCGATGCCGCAATCTCTAAAATGCAGGAAACTCGTCGATCCTGCGATCAGTAACGCACGTATGAGCGCTGCGCGCTCATAAACCGAAAAAAACATCACTGGATGCACGAAACTCTCTGTTCAGCGATCTCTAAGAAGCACTAAACTCGTCGATGCAGCGATCAGTAACGCACGTATGAGCGCGGCGGGCTAATAAACCGAAAAATCATCACTGTACGCACGAAACTCGCTTTGCAGCGATCTCTAAAATGCATGAAACTCGTCAATGCCGCAATCTCTAAAATGCAGGAAACTCGTCGATGCTGCGATCAGTAACGCACATATGAGCACTGCGCGCTCATAAACCGAAAAAAACATCACTGGATGCACGAAACTCGCTGTTCAGCGATCTCTAAGATGCACGAAACTCGTCGATACCGCGATCTCTAAAATGCAGGAAACTCGTCGATGCTGCGAACAGTAACGCACATATGAGCGCTGCGCGCTCATAAACCGAAAAAAACATCACTGGATGCACGAAACTCGCTGTTCAGCGACCTCTAAAATGCACGAAACTCGTCGATGCCGCGATCTCTAAAATGCAGGAAACTCGTCGATCCTGCGATCGGTAACGCACGTATGAGCGTTGCGCGATCATAAACCGAAAAAAAACATCACTGGATGCACGATACTCGCTGTGCAGCTATCTCTAAGATGCACGAAACTCGCTGTACAGCGATCTCTAAAATGCACGAAACTCGTCGATGCAGCGATCTCTAAAATGCAGGAAACTCGTCGATCCTGCGATCAGTAACGCACGTATGAGCGTTGCGCGATCATAAACCGAAAAAAAACATCACTGGATGCACGATACTCTCTGTGCAGCGATCTCTAAGATCACGAAACTCGTCGATGCCGCGATCATTAAATTGCAGGAAACTCGTCGATGCTGCGATCAGTAACGCACATATGAGCGAAGCGCGCTCATAAACCGAAAAAAACATCACTGGATGCACGAAACTCGCTGTGCAGCTATCTCTAAAATGCACGAAACTCGCTGTACAGCGATCTCTACAATGCACGAAACTCGTCGATGCCGCGATCTCTAAAATGCAGGAAACTCGTCGATGCTGCGATCAGTAACGCACGTATGAGCGCTGCGCGATCATAAACCGAAAAAAACATCACTGCATGGGCGAAACTCGCTGTGCAGCTATCTCTAAGATGCACGAAACTTGCTGTACAGCGATCTCTAAAATGCACGAAACTCGTCGATGCCGCGATCTCTAAAATGCGGGAAACTCGTCGATGCTGCGATCAGTAACGCACGTATGAGAGCTGCGCGCTCATAAACCGAAAAAAACATCACTGGATGCACGAAACTCGCAGTTCAGCGATCTCTAAGAAGCAGGAAACTCGTCGATGCAGCGATCAGTAACGCACGTATGAGCGCTGCGGGCTAATAAACCGAAAAATCGTCACTGTACGCACGAAACTCGCTGTGCAGCGATGTCTAAAATGCACGAAACTCGTCGATGCCGCAATCTCTAAAATGAAGGAAAGTCGTCGATGCTGCGATCAGTAACGCACATATGAGCACTGCGCGCTCATAAACCGAAAAAAACATCACTGGATGCACGAAACTCGCTGTTCAGCGATCTCTAAAATGAGCAAAACTCGTCGATGCCGCGATCTCTAAAATGCAGGAAACTCGTCGATCCTGCGATCAGTAACGCACGTATGAGCGTTGCGCGATCATAAACCGAAAAAACATCACTGGATGCACGATACTCGCTGTGCAGCTATCTCTAAGATGCACGAAACTCGTCGATGCCGCGATCTCTAAAATGCAGGAAACTCGTCGATGCTGCGATCAGTAACGCACATATGAGCGCTGCGCGCTCATAAACCGAAAAAAACATCCTGGATGCACGAAACTCGCTGTTCAGCGACCTCTAAAATGCACGAAACTCGTCGATGCCGCGATCTCTAAAATGCAGGAAACTCGTCGATCCTGCGATCGGTAACGCAGGTATGAGCGCTGCGCACTCATAAACCGAAAAAAACATCACTGGATGCATGAAACTCGCTGTGCAGCTATCTCTAAGATGCACGAAACTCGCTGTACAGCGATCTCTACAATGCACGAAACTCGTCGATGCCGCGATCTCTAAAATGCAGGAAACTCGTCGATGCTGCGACCTGTACCGCACGCATGAGCGCTGCGCGCTCATAAACCGAAAAAAAACATCATTGGATGCACGAAACTCGCTGTGCAGCGATCTCTAAGATGCACGAAACTCGTCGATGCCGCGATCTCTAAAATGCAGGAAACTCGTCGATGCTGCGATCAGTAACGTACGTATGAGCTCTGCGCGCTCATAAACCGAAAAAAACATCACTGGATGCACGAAACTCGCTGTGCAGCGATCTCTAAGAAGCACGAAACTCGCTGTACAGCGATCTCTATAATGCACGAAACTCGTGGATGCAGCGATCTCTAAAATGCAGGAAACTCGTCGATCCTGCGATCAGTAAAGCACGTATGAGCGTTGCGCGATCATAAACCGAAAAAAAACATCACTGGATGCACGATACTCGCTGTGCAGCTATCTCTAAGATGCACGAAACTCGCTGTACAGCGATCTCTATAATGCACGAAACTCGTCGATGAAGCGATCTCTAAAATGCAGGAAACTCGTCGATCCTGCGATCAGTAAAGCACGTATGAGCGTTGCGCGATCATAAACCGAAAAAAAACATCACTGGATGCACGATACTCGCTGTGCAGCTATCTCTAAGATGCACGAAACTCGTCGATGCCGCGATCTCTAAAATGCAGGAAACTCGTCGATGCTGCGATCAGTAACGCACGTATGAGCGCTGCGGGCTCATAAACCGAAAAATCACCCCTGGACGCACGAAACTCTCTGTGCAGCGATCTCTAAAATGCACGAAACTCGTCGATGCCGCAATCTCTACAATGCAGGAAACTCGTCGATCCTGCGATCAGTAACGCACGTATGAGCGCTGCGCGCACATAAACCGAAAAAAACATCACTGGATGCACGAAACTCGCTGTTCAGCGATCTCTAAGAAGCACGAAACTCGTCGATGCAGCGACCAGTAACGCACGTATGAGCGCTGCGGGCTCATAAACCGAAAAAACATCACTGGATGCTCTAAAATCACTGTGCAGCTATCTTCTAAAATGCACAAAACTCGTCGATGCCGCAATCTCTAAAATGCAGGAAACTCGTCGATCCTGCAATCAGTAACGCACGTATGAGCGCTGCGCGCTCATAAACCGAAAAAAACATCACTGGATGCACGAAACTCGCTGTGCAGCGATCTCTAAGATGCACGAAACTCGTCGATGCCGCGATCTCTAAAATGCAGGAAACTCGTCGATGCTGCGATCAGTAACGTACGTATGAGCGCTGCGCGCTCATAAACCGAAAAAAACATCACTGGATGCACGAAACTCGCTGTGCAGCGATCTCTAAGAAGCACGAAACTCGTCGATGCCGCGATCTCTAAAATGCAGGAAACTCGTCGATGCTGCGACCTGTACCGCACGCATGAGCGCTGCGCGCTCATTAACCGAAATAAAACATCACTGGATGCACGAAACTCGCTGTTCAGCGATCTCTAAGAAGCACGAAACTCGTCGATGCAGCGATCAGTAACGCACGTATGAGCGCTGCGGGCTCATAAACCGAAAAAACATCACTGGATGCTCGAAACTCACTGTGCAGCTATCTTCTAAAATGCACAAAACTCGTCGATGCCGCGATCTCTAAAATGCAGGAAACTCGTTGATCCTGCGATCGGTAACGCACGTATGAGCGTTGCGCGATCATAAACCGAAAAAAAACATCACTGGATGCACGATACTCGCTGTGCAGCTATCTCTAAGATGCACGAAACTCGCTGTACAGCGATCTCTATAATGCACGAAACTCGTCGATGCAGCGATCTCTAAAATGCAGGAAACTCGTCGATCCTGCTATCAGTAAAGCACGTATGAGCGTTGCGCGATCATAAACCGAAAAAAACATCACTGGATGCACGATACTCGCTGTGCAGCTATCTCTAAGATGCACGAAACTCGCTGTACAGCGATCTCTATAATGCACGAAACTCCTCGATGCAGCGATCTCTAAAATGCAGGAAACTCGTCGATCCTGCGATCAGTAAAGCACGAATGAGCGTTGCGCGATCATAAACCGAAAAAAAACATCACTGGATGCACGATACTCGCTGTGCAGCTATCTCTAAGATGCACGAAACTCGTCGATGCCGCGATCTCTAAAATGCAGGAAACTCGTCGATGCTGCGAACAGTAACGCACGTATGAGCGCCGCGGGCTCATAAACCGAAAAATCACCCCTGGACGCACGAAACTCTCTGTTCAGCGATCTCTAAAATGCACGAAACTCGT
Organism: Maratus speciosus; assembly: GCA_963932465.1. Taxonomy (NCBI): domain Eukaryota; kingdom Metazoa; phylum Arthropoda; class Arachnida; order Araneae; family Salticidae; genus Maratus; species Maratus speciosus. The sequence continues at coordinate 542,668,148 of OZ010796.1, read as the reverse complement.
CGATGCCGCAATCTCTAAAATGCAGGAAACTCGTCGATCCTGCGATCAGTAACGCACGTATGAGCGCTGCGCGCTCATAAACCGAAAAAAACATCACTGGATGCACGAAACTCGCTGTTCAGCGATCTCTAAGAAGCACTAAACTCGTCGATGCAGCGATCAGTAACGCACGTATGAGCGCGGCGGGCTAATAAACCGAAAAATCATCACTGTACGCACGAAACTCGCTTTGCAGCGATCTCTAAAATGCATGAAACTCGTCAATGCCGCAATCTCTAAAATGCAGGAAACTCGTCGATGCTGCGATCAGTAACGCACATATGAGCACTGCGCGCTCATAAACCGAAAAAAACATCACTGGATGCACGAAACTCGCTGTTCAGCGATCTCTAAGATGCACGAAACTCGTCGATACCGCGATCTCTAAAATGCAGGAAACTCGTCGATGCTGCGAACAGTAACGCACATATGAGCGCTGCGCGCTCATAAACCGAAAAAAACATCACTGGATGCACGAAACTCGCTGTTCAGCGACCTCTAAAATGCACGAAACTCGTCGATGCCTCGATCTCTAAAATGCAGGAAACTCGTCGATCCTGCGATCGGTAACGCACGTATGAGCGTTGCGCGATCATAAACCGAAAAAAAACATCACTGGATGCACGATACTCGCTGTGCAGCTATCTCTAAGATGCACGAAACTCGCTGTACAGCGATCTCTATAATGCACGAAACTCGTCGATGCAGCGATCTCTAAAATGCAGGAAACTCGTCGATCCTGCGATCAGTAAAGCACGAATGAGCGTTGCGCGATCATAAACAGAAAAAAAACATCACTGGATGCACGATACTCGCTGTGCAGCTATCTCTAAGATGCACGAAACTCGTCGATGCCGCGATCTCTAAAATGCAGGAAACTCGTCGATGCTGCGATCAGTAACGCACGTATGAGCGCTGCGGGCTCATAAACCGAAAAATCACCCCTGGACGCACGAAACTCTCTGTGCAGCGATCTCTAAAATGCACGAAACTCGTCGATGCCGCAATCTCTAAAATGCAGGAAACTCGTCGATCCTGCGATCAGTAACGCACGTATGAGCGCTGCGCGCTCATAAACCGAAAAAAACATCACTGGATGCACGAAACTCTCTGTTCAGCGATCTCTAAGAAGCACTAAACTCGTCGATGCAGCGATCAGTAACGCACGTATGAGCGCGGCGGGCTAATAAACCGAAAAATCATCACTGTACGCACGAAACTCGCTTTGCAGCGATCTCTAAAATGCATGAAACTCGTCAATGCCGCAATCTCTAAAATGCAGGAAACTCGTCGATGCTGCGATCAGTAACGCACATATGAGCACTGCGCGCTCATAAACCGAAAAAAACATCACTGGATGCACGAAACTCGCTGTTCAGCGATCTCTAAGATGCACGAAACTCGTCGATACCACGATCTCTAAAATGCAGGAAACTCGTCGATGCTGCGAACAGTAACGCACATATGAGCGCTGCGCGCTCATAAACCGAAAAAACATCACTGGATGCACGAAACTCGCTGTTCAGCGACCTCTAAAATGCACGAAACTCGTCGATGCCGCGATCTCTAAAATGCAGGAAACTCGTCGATCCTGCGATCGGTAACGCACGTATGAGCGTTGCGCGATCATAAACCGAAAAAAAACATCACTGGATGCACGATACTCGCTGTGCAGCTATCTCTAAGATGCACGAAACTCGCTGTACAGCGATCTCTAAAATGCACGAATCTCGTCGATGCAGCGATCTCTAAAATGCAGGAAACTCGTCGATCCTGCGATCAGTAACGCACGTATGAGCGTTGCGCGATCATAAACCGAAAAAAAACATCACTGGATGCACGATACTCTCTGTGCAGCGATCTCTAAGATCACGAAACTCGTCGATGCCGCGATCTCTAAAATGCAGGAAACTCGTCGATGCTGCGATCAGTAACGCACATATGAGCGAAGCGCGCTCATAAACCGAAAAAAACATCACTGGATGCACGAAACTCGCTGTGCAGCTATCTCTAAAATGCACGAAACTCGCTGTACAGCGATCTCTACAATGCACGAAACTCGTCGATGCCGCGATCTCTAAAATGCAGGAAACTCGTCGATGCTGCGATCAGTAACGCACGTATGAGCGCTGCGCGATCATAAACCGAAAAAAACATCACTGCATGGACGAAACTCGCTGTGCAGCTATCTCTAAGATGCACGAAACTTGCTGTACAGCGATCTCTAAAATGCACGAAACTCGTCGATGCCGCGATCTCTAAAATGCGGGAAACTCGTCGATGCTGCGATCAGTAACGCACGTATGAGAGCTGCGCGCTCATAAACCGAAAAAAACATCACTGGATGCACGAAACTCGCAGTTCAGCGATCTCTAAGAAGCACGAAACTCGTCGATGCAGCGATCAGTAACGCACGTATGAGCGCTGCGGGCTAATAAACCGAAAAATCGTCACTGTACGCACGAAACTCGCTGTGCAGCGATGTCTAAAATGCACGAAACTCGTCGATGCCGCAATCTCTAAAATGAAGGAAAGTCGTCGATGCTGCGATCAGTAACGCACATATGAGCACTGCGCGCTCATAAACCGAAAAAAACATCACTGGATGCACGAAACTCGCTGTTCAGCGATCTCTAAAATGAGCAAAACTCGTCGATGCCGCGATCTCTAAAATGCAGGAAACTCGTCGATCCTGCGATCAGTAACGCACGTATGAGCGTTGCGCGATCATAAACCGAAAAAACATCACTGGATGCACGATACTCGCTGTGCAGCTATCTCTAAGATGCACGAAACTCGTCGATGCCGCGATCTCTAAAATGCAGGAAACTCGTCGATGCTGCGATCAGTAACGCACATATGAGCGCTGCGCGCTCATAAACCGAAAAAAACATCCTGGATGCACGAAACTCGCTGTTCAGCGACCTCTAAAATGCACGAAACTCGTCGATGCCGCGATCTCTAAAATGCAGGAAACTCGTCGATCCTGCGATCGGTAACGCAGGTATGAGCGCTGCGCACTCATAAACCGAAAAAACATCACTGGATGCATGAAACTCGCTGTGCAGCTATCTCTAAGATGCACGAAACTCGCTGTACAGCGATCTCTACAATGCACGAAACTCGTCGATGCCGCGATCTCTAAAATGCAGGAAACTCGTCGATGCTGCGAACTGTACCGCACGCATGAGCGCTGCGCGCTCATAAACCGAAAAAAAACATCATTGGATGCACGAAACTCGCTGTGCAGCGATCTCTAAGATGCACGAAACTCGTCGATGCCGCGATCTCTAAAATGCAGGAAACTCGTCGATGCTGCGATCAGTAACGTACGTATGAGCTCTGCGCGCTCATAAACCGAAAAAAACATCACTGGATGCACGAAACTCGCTGTGCAGCGATCTCTAAGAAGCACGAAACTCGCTGTACAGCGATCTCTATAATGCACGAAACTCGTGGATGCAGCGATCTCTAAAATGCAGGAAACTCGTCGATCCTGCGATCAGTAAAGCACGTATGAGCGTTGCGCGATCATAAACCGAAAAAAAACATCACTGGATGCACGATACTCGCTGTGCAGCTATCTCTAAGATGCACGAAACTCGCTGTACAGCGATCTCTATAATGCACGAAACTCGTCGATGCAGCGATCTCTAAAATGCAGGAAACTCGTCGATCCTGCGATCAGTAAAGCACGTATGAGCGTTGCGCGATCATAAACCGAAAAAAAACATCACTGGATGCACGATACTCGCTGTGCAGCTATCTCTAAGATGCACGAAACTCGTCGATGCCGCGATCTCTAAAATGCAGGAAACTCGTCGATGCTGCGATCAGTAACGCACGTATGAGCGCTGCGGGCTCATAAACCGAAAAATCACCCCTGGACGCACGAAACTCTCTGTGGAGCGATCTCTAAAATGCACGAAACTCGTCGATGCCGCAATCTCTACAATGCAGGAAACTCGTCGATCCTGCGATCAGTAACGCACGTATGAGCGCTGCGCGCTCATAAACCGAAAAAAACATCACTGGATGCACGAAACTCGCTGTTCAGCGATCTCTAAGAAGCACGAAACTCGTCGATGCAGCGACCAGTAACGCACGTATGAGCGCTGCGGGCTCATAAACCGAAAAAACATCACTGGATGCTCGAAACTCACTGTGCAGCTATCTTCTAAAATGCACAAAACTCGTCGATGCCGCAATCTCTAAAATGCAGGAAACTCGTCGATCCTGCAATCAGTAACGCACGTATGAGCGCTGCGCGCTCATAAACCGAAAAAAACATCACTGGATGCACGAAACTCGCTGTTCAGCGATCTCTAAAATGCACGAAACTCGTCGATGCCGCGATCTCTAAAATGCAGGAAACTCGTCGATGCTGCGACCTGTACCGCACGCATGAGCGCTGCGCGCTCATAAACCGAAAAAAAACATCACTGGATGCACGATACTCTCTGTGCAGCGATCTCTAAGATCACGAAACTCGTCGATGCCGCGATCTCTAAAATGCAGGAAACTCGTCGATGCTGCGATCAGTAACGCACATATGAGCGAAGCGCGCTCATAAACCGAAAAAAACATCACTGGATGCACGAAACTCGCTGTGCAGCTATCTCTAAAATGCACGAAACTCGCTGTACAGCGATCTCTACAATGCACGAAACTCGTCGATGCCGCGATCTCTAAAATGCAGGAAACTCGTCGATGCTGCGATCAGTAACGCACGTATGAGCGCTGCGCGATCATAAACCGAAAAAAACATCACTGCATGGACGAAACTCGCTGTGCAGCTATCTCTAAGATGCACGAAACTTGCTGTACAGCGATCTCTAAAATGCACGAAACTCGTCGATGCCGCGATCTCTAAAATGCAGGAAACTCGTCGATCCTGCGATCAGTAAAGCACGAATGAGCGTTGCGCGATCATAAACAGAAAAAAAACATCACTGGATGCACGATACTCGCTGTGCAGCTATCTCTAAGATGCACGAAACTCGTCGATGCCGCGATCTCTAAAATGCAGGAAACTCGTCGATGCTGCGATCAGTAACGCACGTATGAGCGCTGCGGGCTCATAAACCGAAAAATCACCCCTGGACGCACGAAACTCTCTGTGCAGCGATCTCTAAAATGCACGAAACTCGTCGATGCCGCAATCTCTAAAATGCAGGAAACTCGTCGATCCTGCGATCAGTAACGCACGTATGAGCGCTGCGCGCTCATAAACCGAAAAAAACATCACTGGATGCACGAAACTCTCTGTTCAGCGATCTCTAAGAAGCACTAAACTCGTCGATGCAGCGATCAGTAACGCACGTATGAGCGCGGCGGGCTAATAAACCGAAAAATCATCACTGTACGCACGAAACTCGCTTTGCAGCGATCTCTAAAATGCATGAAACTCGTCAATGCCGCAATCTCTAAAATGCAGGAAACTCGTCGATGCTGCGATCAGTAACGCACATATGAGCACTGCGCGCTCATAAACCGAAAAAAACATCACTGGATGCACGAAACTCGCTGTTCAGCGATCTCTAAGATGCACGAAACTCGTCGATACCACGATCTCTAAAATGCAGGAAACTCGTCGATGCTGCGAACAGTAACGCACATATGAGCGCTGCGCGCTCATAAACCGAAAAAACATCACTGGATGCACGAAACTCGCTGTTCAGCGACCTCTAAAATGCACGAAACTCGTCGATGCCGCGATCTCTAAAATGCAGGAAACTCGTCGATCCTGCGATCGGTAACGCACGTATGAGCGTTGCGCGATCATAAACCGAAAAAAAACATCACTGGATGCACGATACTCGCTGTGCAGCTATCTCTAAGATGCACGAAACTCGCTGTACAGCGATCTCTAAAATGCACGAATCTCGTCGATGCAGCGATCTCTAAAATGCAGGAAACTCGTCGATCCTGCGATCAGTAACGCACGTATGAGCGTTGCGCGATCATAAACCGAAAAAAAACATCACTGGATGCACGATACTCTCTGTGCAGCGATCTCTAAGATCACGAAACTCGTCGATGCCGCGATCTCTAAAATGCAGGAAACTCGTCGATGCTGCGATCAGTAACGCACATATGAGCGAAGCGCGCTCATAAACCGAAAAAAACATCACTGGATGCACGAAACTCGCTGTGCAGCTATCTCTAAAATGCACGAAACTCGCTGTACAGCGATCTCTACAATGCACGAAACTCGTCGATGCCGCGATCTCTAAAATGCAGGAAACTCGTCGATGCTGCGATCAGTAACGCACGTATGAGCGCTGCGCGATCATAAACCGAAAAAAACATCACTGCATGGACGAAACTCGCTGTGCAGCTATCTCTAAGATGCACGAAACTTGCTGTACAGCGATCTCTAAAATGCACGAAACTCGTCGATGCCGCGATCTCTAAAATGCGGGAAACTCGTCGATGCTGCGATCAGTAACGCACGTATGAGAGCTGCGCGCTCATAAACCGAAAAAAACATCACTGGATGCACGAAACTCGCAGTTCAGCGATCTCTAAGAAGCACGAAACTCGTCGATGCAGCGATCAGTAACGCACGTATGAGCGCTGCGGGCTAATAAACCGAAAAATCGTCACTGTACGCACGAAACTCGCTGTGCAGCGATGTCTAAAATGCACGAAACTCGTCGATGCCGCAATCTCTAAAATGAAGGAAAGTCGTCGATGCTGCGATCAGTAACGCACATATGAGCACTGCGCGCTCATAAACCGAAAAAAACATCACTGGATGCACGAAACTCGCTGTTCAGCGATCTCTAAAATGAGCAAAACTCGTCGATGCCGCGATCTCTAAAATGCAGGAAACTCGTCGATCCTGCGATCAGTAACGCACGTATGAGCGTTGCGCGATCATAAACCGAAAAAACATCACTGGATGCACGATACTCGCTGTGCAGCTATCTCTAAGATGCACGAAACTCGTCGATGCCGCGATCTCTAAAATGCAGGAAACTCGTCGATGCTGCGATCAGTAACGCACATATGAGCGCTGCGCGCTCATAAACCGAAAAAAACATCCTGGATGCACGAAACTCGCTGTTCAGCGACCTCTAAAATGCACGAAACTCGTCGATGCCGCGATCTCTAAAATGCAGGAAACTCGTCGATCCTGCGATCGGTAACGCAGGTATGAGCGCTGCGCACTCATAAACCGAAAAAACATCACTGGATGCATGAAACTCGCTGTGCAGCTATCTCTAAGATGCACGAAACTCGCTGTACAGCGATCTCTACAATGCACGAAACTCGTCGATGCCGCGATCTCTAAAATGCAGGAAACTCGTCGATGCTGCGAACTGTACCGCACGCATGAGCGCTGCGCGCTCATAAACCGAAAAAAAACATCATTGGATGCACGAAACTCGCTGTGCAGCGATCTCTAAGATGCACGAAACTCGTCGATGCCGCGATCTCTAAAATGCAGGAAACTCGTCGATGCTGCGATCAGTAACGTACGTATGAGCTCTGCGCGCTCATAAACCGAAAAAAACATCACTGGATGCACGAAACTCGCTGTGCAGCGATCTCTAAGAAGCACGAAACTCGCTGTACAGCGATCTCTATAATGCACGAAACTCGTGGATGCAGCGATCTCTAAAATGCAGGAAACTCGTCGATCCTGCGATCAGTAAAGCACGTATGAGCGTTGCGCGATCATAAACCGAAAAAAAACATCACTGGATGCACGATACTCGCTGTGCAGCTATCTCTAAGATGCACGAAACTCGCTGTACAGCGATCTCTATAATGCACGAAACTCGTCGATGCAGCGATCTCTAAAATGCAGGAAACTCGTCGATCCTGCGATCAGTAAAGCACGTATGAGCGTTGCGCGATCATAAACCGAAAAAAAACATCACTGGATGCACGATACTCGCTGTGCAGCTATCTCTAAGATGCACGAAACTCGTCGATGCCGCGATCTCTAAAATGCAGGAAACTCGTCGATGCTGCGATCAGTAACGCACGTATGAGCGCTGCGGGCTCATAAACCGAAAAATCACCCCTGGACGCACGAAACTCTCTGTGGAGCGATCTCTAAAATGCACGAAACTCGTCGATGCCGCAATCTCTACAATGCAGGAAACTCGTCGATCCTGCGATCAGTAACGCACGTATGAGCGCTGCGCGCTCATAAACCGAAAAAAACATCACTGGATGCACGAAACTCGCTGTTCAGCGATCTCTAAGAAGCACGAAACTCGTCGATGCAGCGACCAGTAACGCACGTATGAGCGCTGCGGGCTCATAAACCGAAAAAACATCACTGGATGCTCGAAACTCACTGTGCAGCTATCTTCTAAAATGCACAAAACTCGTCGATGCCGCAATCTCTAAAATGCAGGAAACTCGTCGATCCTGCAATCAGTAACGCACGTATGAGCGCTGCGCGCTCATAAACCGAAAAAAACATCACTGGATGCACGAAACTCGCTGTTCAGCGATCTCTAAAATGCACGAAACTCGTCGATGCCGCGATCTCTAAAATGCAGGAAACTCGTCGATGCTGCGACCTGTACCGCACGCATGAGCGCTGCGCGCTCATAAACCGAAAAAAAACATCACTGGATGCACGATACTCTCTGTGCAGCGATCTCTAAGATCACGAAACTCGTCGATGCCGCGATCTCTAAAATGCAGGAAACTCGTCGATGCTGCGATCAGTAACGCACATATGAGCGAAGCGCGCTCATAAACCGAAAAAAACATCACTGGATGCACGAAACTCGCTGTGCAGCTATCTCTAAGATGCACGAAACTTGCTGTACAGCGATCTCTAAAATGCACGAAACTCGTCGATGCCGCGATCTCTAAAATGCGGGAAACTCGTCGATGCTGCGATCAGTAACGCACGTATGAGAGCTGCGCGCTCATAAACCGAAAAAAACATCACTGGATGCACGAAACTCGCAGTTCAGCGATCTCTAAGAAGCACGAAACTCGTCGATGCAGCGATCAGTAACGCACGTATGAGCGCTGCGGGCTAATAAACCGAAAAATCGTCACTGTACGCACGAAACTCGCTGTGCAGCGATGTCTAAAATGCACGAAACTCGTCGATGCCGCAATCTCTAAAATGAAGGAAAGTCGTCGATGCTGCGATCAGTAACGCACATATGAGCACTGCGCGCTCATAAACCGAAAAAAACATCACTGGATGCACGAAACTCGCTGTTCAGCGATCTCTAAAATGAGCAAAACTCGTCGATGCCGCGATCTCTAAAATGCAGGAAACTCGTCGATCCTGCGATCAGTAACGCACGTATGAGCGTTGCGCGATCATAAACCGAAAAAACATCACTGGATGCACGATACTCGCTGTGCAGCTATCTCTAAGATGCACGAAACTCGTCGATGCCGCGATCTCTAAAATGCAGGAAACTCGTCGATGCTGCGATCAGTAACGCACATATGAGCGCTGCGCGCTCATAAACCGAAAAAAAAATCCTGGATGCACGAAACTCGCTGTTCAGCGACCTCTAAAATGCACGAAACTCGTCGATGCCGCGATCTCTAAAATGCAGGAAACTCGTCGATCCTGCGATCGGTAACGCAGGTATGAGCGCTGCGCACTCATAAACCGAAAAAAACATCACTGGATGCATGAAACTCGCTGTGCAGCTATCTCTAAGATGCACGAAACTCGCTGTACAGCGATCTCTACAATGCACGAAACTCGTCGATGCCGCGATCTCTAAAATGCAGGAAACTCGTCGATGATGCGATCTGTACCGCACGCATGAGCGCTGCGCGCTCATAAACCGAAAAAAAACATCATTGGATGCACGAAACTCGCTGTGCAGCGATCTCTAAGATGCACGAAACTCGTCGATGCCGCGATCTCTAAAATGCAGGAAACTCGTCGATGCTGCGATCAGTAACGTACGTATGAGCTCTGCGCGCTCATAAACCGAAAAAAACATCACTGGATGCACGAAACTCGCTGTGCAGCGATCTCTAAGAAGCACGAAACTCGCTGTACAGCGATCTCTATAATGCACGAAACTCGTGGATGCAGCGATCTCTAAAATGCAGGAAACTCGTCGATCCTGCGATCAGTAAAGCACGTATGAGCGTTGCGCGATCATAAACCGAAAAAAAACATCACTGGATGCACGATACTCGCTGTGCAGCTATCTCTAAGATGCACGAAACTCGCTGTACAGCGATCTCTATAATGCACGAAACTCGTCGATGCAGCGATCTCTAAAATGCAGGAAACTCGTCGATCCTGCGATCAGTAAAGCACGTATGAGCGTTGCGCGATCATAAACCGAAAAAAAACATCACTGGATGCACGATACTCGCTGTGCAGCTATCTCTAAGATGCACGAAACTCGTCGATGCCGCGATCTCTAAAATGCAGGAAACTCGTCGATGCTGCGATCAGTAACGCACGTATGAGCGCTGCGGGCTCATAAACCGAAAAATCACCCCTGGACGCACGAAACTCTCTGTGCAGCGATCTCTAAAATGCACGAAACTCGTCGATGCCGCAATCTCTACAATGCAGGAAACTCGTCGATCCTGCGATCAGTAACGCACGTATGAGCGCTGCGCGCTCATAAACCGAAAAAAACATCACTGGATGCACGAAACTCGCTGTTCAGCGATCTCTAAGAAGCACGAAACTCGTCGATGCAGCGACCAGTAACGCACGTATGAGCGCTGCGGGCTCATAAACCGAAAAAACATCACTGGATGCTCGAAACTCACTGTGCAGCTATCTTCTAAAATGCACAAAACTCGTCGATGCCGCAATCTCTAAAATGCAGGAAACTCGTCGATGCTGCGATCAGTAACGTACGTATGAGCGCTGCGCGCTCATAAACCGAAAAAAACATCACTGGATGCACGAAACTCGCTGTGCAGCGATCTCTAAGAAGCACGAAACTCGTCGATGCCGCGATCTCTAAAATGCAGGAAACTCGTCGATGCTGCGACCTGTACCGCACGCATGAGCGCTGCGCGCTCATTAACCGAAATAAAACATCACTGGATGCACGAAACTCGCTGTTCAGCGATCTCTAAGAAGCACGAAACTCGTCGATGCAGCGATCAGTAACGCACGTATGAGCGCTGCGGGCTCATAAACCGAAAAAACATCACTGGATGCTCGAAACTCACTGTGCAGCTATCTTCTAAAATGCACAAAACTCGTCGATGCCGCGATCTCTAAAATGCAGGAAACTCGTTGATCCTGCGATCGGTAACGCACGTATGAGCGTTGCGCGATCATAAACCGAAAAAAAACATCACTGGATGCACGATACTCGCTGTGCAGCTATCTCTAAGATGCACGAAACTCGCTGTACAGCGATCTCTATAATGCACGAAACTCGTCGATGCAGCGATCTCTAAAATGCAGGAAACTCGTCGATCCTGCGATCAGTAAAGCACGTATGAGCGTTGCGCGATCATAAACCGAAAAAAAACATCACTGGATGCACGATACTCGCTGTGCAGCTATCTCTAAGATGCACGAAACTCGCTGTACAGCGATCTCTATAATGCACGAAACTCGTCGATGCAGCGATCTCTAAAATGCAGGAAACTCGTCGATCCTGCGATCAGTAAAGCACGAATGAGCGTTGCGCGATCATAAACCGAAAAAAAACATCACTGGATGCACGATACTCGCTGTGCAGCTATCTCTAAGATGCACGAAACTCGTCGATGCCGCGATCTCTAAAATGCAGGAAACTCGTCGATGCTGCGATCAGTAACGCACGTATGAGCGCTGCGGGCTCATAAACCGAAAAATCACCCCTGGACGCACGAAACTCTCTGTGCAGCGATCTCTAAAATGCACGAAACTCGTCGATGCCGCAATCTCTAAAATGCAGGAAACTCGTCGATCCTGCGATCAGTAACGCACGTATGAGCGCTGCGCGCTCATAAACCGAAAAAAACATCACTGGATGCACGAAACTCGCTGTTCAGCGATCTCTAAGAAGCACTAAACTCGTCGATGCAGCGATCAGTAACGCACGTATGAGCGCGGCGGGCTAATAAACCGAAAAATCCTCACTGTACGCACGAAACTCGCTTTGCAGCGATCTCTAAAATGCATGAAACTCGTCAATGCCGCAATCTCTAAAATGCAGGAAACTCGTCGATGCTGCGATCAGTAACGCACATATGAGCACTGCGCGCTCATAAACCGAAAAAAACATCACTGGATGCACGAAACTCGCTGTTCAGCTATCTCTAAGATGCACGAAACTCGTCGATACCGCGATCTCTAAAATGCAGGAAACTCGTCGATGCTGCGAACAGTAACGCACATATGAGCGCTGAGCGCTCATAAACCGAAAAAAACATCACTGGATGCACGAAACTCGCTGTTCAGCGACCTCTAAAATGCACGAAACTCGTCGATGCCGCGATCTCTAAAATGCAGGAAACTCGTCGATCCTGCGATCGGTAACGCACGTATGAGCGTTGCGAGATCATAAACCGAAAAAAAACATCACTGGATGCACGATACTCGCTGTGCAGCTATCTCTAAGATGCACGAAACTCGCTGTACAGCGATCTCTAAAATGCACGAAACTCGTCGATGCAGCGATCTCTAAAATGCAGGAAACTCGTCGATGCTGCGATCAGTAACGCACGTATGAGAGCTGCGCGATCATAAACCGAAAAAAACATCACTGCATGGACGAAACTCGCTGTGCAGCTATCTCTAAGATGCACGAAACTTGCTGTACAGCGATCTCTAAAATGCACGAAACTCGTCGATGCCGCGATCTCTAAAATGCAGGAAACTCGTCGATGCTGCGATCAGTAACGCACGTATGAGAGCTGCGCGCTCATAAACCGAAAAAAACATCACTGGATGCACGAAACTCGCTGTTCAGCGATCTCTAAGAAGCACGAAACTCGTCGATGCAGCGATCAGTAACGCACGTATGAGCGCTGCGGGCTAATAAACCGAAAAATCATCACTGTACGCACGAAACTCGCTGTGCAGCGATGTCTAAAATGCAAGAAACTCGTCGATGCCGCAATCTCTAAAATGAAGGAAAGTCGTCGATGCTGCGATCAGTAACGCACATATGAGCACTGCGCGCTCATAAACCGAAAAAAGCATCACTGGATGCACGAAACTCGCTGTTCAGCGATCTCTAAAATGAGCAAAACTCGTCGATGCCGCGATCTCTAAAATGCAGGAAACTCGTCGATCCTGCGATCAGTAACGCACGTATGAGCGTTGCGCGATCATAAACCGAAAAAACATCACTGGATGCACGATACTCGCTGTGCAGCTATCTCTAAGATGCACGAAACTCGTCGATGCCGCGATCTCTAAAATGCAGGAAACTCGTCGATGCTGCGATCAGTAACGCACATATGAGCGCTGCGCGCTCATAAACCGAAAAAAACATCCTGGATGCACGAAACTCGCTGTTCAGCGACCTCTAAAATGAGCAAAACTCGTCGATGCCGCGATCTCTAAAATGCAGGAAACTCGTCGATCCTGCGATCAGTAACGCACGTATGAGCGTTGCGCGATCATAAACCGAAAAAACATCACTGGATGCACGATACTCGCTGTGCAGCTATCTCTAAGATGCACGAAACTCGTCGATGCCGCGATCTCTAAAATGCAGGAAACTCGTCGATGCTGCGATCAGTAACGCACATATGAGCGCTGCGCGCTCATAAACCGAAAAAAAAATCCTGGATGCACGAAACTCGCTGTTCAGCGACCTCTAAAATGCACGAAACTCGTCGATGCCGCGATCTCTAAAATGCAGGAAACTCGTCGATCCTGCGATCGGTAACGCAGGTATGAGCGCTGCCACTCATAAACCGAAAAAAACATCACTGGATGCATGAAACTCGCTGTGCAGCTATCTCTAAGATGCACGAAACTCGCTGTACAGCGATCTCTACAATGCACGAAACTCGTCGATGCCGCGATCTCTAAAATGCAGGAAACTCGTCGATGCTGCGATCTGTACCGCACGCATGAGCGCTGCGCGCTCATAAACCGAAAAAAAACATCATTGGATGCACGAAACTCGCTGTGCAGCGATCTCTAAGATGCACGAAACTCGTCGATGCCGCGATCTCTAAAATGCAGGAAACTCGTCGATGCTGCGATCAGTAACGTACGTATGAGCTCTGCGCGCTCATAAACCGAAAAAAACATCACTGGATGCACGAAACTCGCTGTGCAGCGATCTCTAAGAAGCACGAAACTCGCTGTACAGCGATCTCTATAATGCACGAAACTCGTGGATGCAGCGATCTCTAAAATGCAGGAAACTCGTCGATCCTGCGATCAGTAAAGCACGTATGAGCGTTGCGCGATCATAAACCGAAAAAAAACATCACTGGATGCACGATACTCGCTGTGCAGCTATCTCTAAGATGCACGAAACTCGCTGTACAGCGATCTCTATAATGCACGAAACTCGTCGATGCAGCGATCTCTAAAATGCAGGAAACTCGTCGATCCTGCGATCAGTAAAGCACGTATGAGCGTTGCGCGATCATAAACCGAAAAAAAACATCACTGGATGCACGATACTCGCTGTGCAGCTATCTCTAAGATGCACGAAACTCGTCGATGCCGCGATCTCTAAAATGCAGGAAACTCGTCGATGCTGCGATCAGTAACGCACGTATGAGCGCTGCGGGCTCATAAACCGAAAAATCACCCCTGGACGCACGAAACTCTCTGTGCAGCGATCTCTAAAATGCACGAAACTCGTCGATGCCGCAATCTCTACAATGCAGGAAACTCGTCGATCCTGCGATCAGTAACGCACGTATGAGCGCTGCGCGCTCATAAACCGAAAAAAACATCACTGGATGCACGAAACTCGCTGTTCAGCGATCTCTAAGAAGCACGAAACTCGTCGATGCAGCGACCAGTAACGCACGTATGAGCGCTGCGGGCTCATAAACCGAAAAAACATCACTGGATGCTCGAAACTCACTGTGCAGCTATCTTCTAAAATGCACAAAACTCGTCGATGCCGCAATCTCTAAAATGCAGGAAACTCGTCGATGCTGCGATCAGTAACGTACGTATGAGCGCTGCGCGCTCATAAACCGAAAAAAACATCACTGGATGCACGAAACTCGCTGTGCAGCGATCTCTAAGAAGCACGAAACTCGTCGATGCCGCGATCTCTAAAATGCAGGAAACTCGTCGATGCTGCGACCTGTACCGCACGCATGAGCGCTGCGCGCTCATTAACCGAAATAAAACATCACTGGATGCACGAAACTCGCTGTTCAGCGATCTCTAAGAAGCACGAAACTCGTCGATGCAGCGATCAGTAACGCACGTATGAGCGCTGCGGGCTCATAAACCGAAAAAACATCACTGGATGCTCGAAACTCACTGTGCAGCTATCTTCTAAAATGCACAAAACTCGTCGATGCCGCGATCTCTAAAATGCAGGAAACTCGTTGATCCTGCGATCGGTAACGCACGTATGAGCGTTGCGCGATCATAAACCGAAAAAAAACATCACTGGATGCACGATACTCGCTGTGCAGCTATCTCTAAGATGCACGAAACTCGCTGTACAGCGATCTCTATAATGCACGAAACTCGTCGATGCAGCGATCTCTAAAATGCAGGAAACTCGTCGATCCTGCGATCAGTAAAGCACGTATGAGCGTTGCGCGATCATAAACCGAAAAAAAACATCACTGGATGCACGATACTCGCTGTGCAGCTATCTCTAAGATGCACGAAACTCGCTGTACAGCGATCTCTATAATGCACGAAACTCGTCGATGCAGCGATCTCTAAAATGCAGGAAACTCGTCGATCCTGCGATCAGTAAAGCACGAATGAGCGTTGCGCGATCATAAACCGAAAAAAAACATCACTGGATGCACGATACTCGCTGTGCAGCTATCTCTAAGATGCACGAAACTCGTCGATGCCGCGATCTCTAAAATGCAGGAAACTCGTCGATGCTGCGATCAGTAACGCACGTATGAGCGCTGCGGGCTCATAAACCGAAAAATCACCCCTGGACGCACGAAACTCTCTGTGCAGCGATCTCTAAAATGCACGAAACTCGTCGATGCCGCAATCTCTAAAATGCAGGAAACTCGTCGATCCTGCGATCAGTAACGCACGTATGAGCGCTGCGCGCTCATAAACCGAAAAAAACATCACTGGATGCACGAAACTCGCTGTTCAGCGATCTCTAAGAAGCACTAAACTCGTCGATGCAGCGATCAGTAACGCACGTATGAGCGCGGCGGGCTAATAAACCGAAAAATCCTCACTGTACGCACGAAACTCGCTTTGCAGCGATCTCTAAAATGCATGAAACTCGTCAATGCCGCAATCTCTAAAATGCAGGAAACTCGTCGATGCTGCGATCAGTAACGCACATATGAGCACTGCGCGCTCATAAACCGAAAAAAACATCACTGGATGCACGAAACTCGCTGTTCAGCTATCTCTAAGATGCACGAAACTCGTCGATACCGCGATCTCTAAAATGCAGGAAACTCGTCGATGCTGCGAACAGTAACGCACATATGAGCGCTGAGCACTCATAAACCGAAAAAAACATCACTGGATGCACGAAACTCGCTGTTCAGCGACCTCTAAAATGCACGAAACTCGTCGATGCCGCGATCTCTAAAATGCAGGAAACTCGTCGATCCTGCGATCGGTAACGCACGTATGAGCGTTGCGCGATCATAAACCGAAAAAAAACATCACTGGATGCACGATACTCGCTGTGCAGCTATCTCTAAGATGCACGAAACTCGCTGTACAGCGATCTCTAAAATGCACGAAACTCGTCGATGCAGCGATCTCTAAAATGCAGGAAACTCGTCGATGCTGCGATCAGTAACGCACGAATGAGAGCTGCGCGATCATAAACCGAAAAAAACATCACTGCATGGACGAAACTCGCTGTGCAGCTATCTCTAAGATGCACGAAACTCGCTGTACAGCGATCTCTATAATGCACGAAACTCGTCGATGCAGCGATCTCTAAAATGCAGGAAACTCGTCGATCCTGCGATCAGTAAAGCACGTATGAGCGTTGCGCGATCATAAACCGAAAAAAAACATCACTGGATGCACGATACTCGCTGTGCAGCTATCTCTAAGATGCACGAAACTCGTCGATGCCGCGATCTCTAAAATGCAGGAAACTCGTCGATGCTGCGATCAGTAACGCACGTATGAGCGCTGCGGGCTCATAAACCGAAAAATCACCCCTGGACGCACGAAACTCTCTGTGCAGCGATCTCTAAAATGCACGAAACTCGTCGATGCCGCAATCTCTACAATGCAGGAAACTCGTCGATCCTGCGATCAGTAACGCACGTATGAGCGCTGCGCGCTCATAAACCGAAAAAAACATCACTGGATGCACGAAACTCGCTGTTCAGCGATCTCTAAGAAGCACGAAACTCGTCGATGCAGCGACCAGTAACGCACGTATGAGCGCTGCGGGCTCATAAACCGAAAAAACATCACTGGATGCTCGAAACTCACTGTGCAGCTATCTTCTAAAATGCACAAAACTCGTCGATGCCGCAATCTCTAAAATGCAGGAAACTCGTCGATGCTGCGATCAGTAACGTACGTATGAGCGCTGCGCGCTCATAAACCGAAAAAAACATCACTGGATGCACGAAACTCGCTGTGCAGCGATCTCTAAGAAGCACGAAACTCGTCGATGCCGCGATCTCTAAAATGCAGGAAACTCGTCGATGCTGCGACCTGTACCGCACGCATGAGCGCTGCGCGCTCATTAACCGAAATAAAACATCACTGGATGCACGAAACTCGCTGTTCAGCGATCTCTAAGAAGCACGAAACTCGTCGATGCAGCGATCAGTAACGCACGTATGAGCGCTGCGGGCTCATAAACCGAAAAAACATCACTGGATGCTCGAAACTCACTGTGCAGCTATCTTCTAAAATGCACAAAACTCGTCGATGCCGCGATCTCTAAAATGCAGGAAACTCGTTGATCCTGCGATCGGTAACGCACGTATGAGCGTTGCGCGATCATAAACCGAAAAAAAACATCACTGGATGCACGATACTCGCTGTGCAGCTATCTCTAAGATGCACGAAACTCGCTGTACAGCGATCTCTATAATGCACGAAACTCGTCGATGCAGCGATCTCTAAAATGCAGGAAACTCGTCGATCCTGCGATCAGTAAAGCACGTATGAGCGTTGCGCGATCATAAACCGAAAAAAAACATCACTGGATGCACGATACTCGCTGTGCAGCTATCTCTAAGATGCACGAAACTCGCTGTACAGCGATCTCTATAATGCACGAAACTCGTCGATGCAGCGATCTCTAAAATGCAGGAAACTCGTCGATCCTGCGATCAGTAAAGCACGAATGAGCGTTGCGCGATCATAAACCGAAAAAAAACATCACTGGATGCACGATACTCGCTGTGCAGCTATCTCTAAGATGCACGAAACTCGTCGATGCCGCGATCTCTAAAATGCAGGAAACTCGTCGATGCTGCGATCAGTAACGCACGTATGAGCGCTGCGGGCTCATAAACCGAAAAATCACCCCTGGACGCACGAAACTCTCTGTGCAGCGATCTCTAAAATGCACGAAACTCGTCGATGCCGCAATCTCTAAAATGCAGGAAACTCGTCGATCCTGCGATCAGTAACGCACGTATGAGCGCTGCGCGCTCATAAACCGAAAAAAACATCACTGGATGCACGAAACTCGCTGTTCAGCGATCTCTAAGAAGCACTAAACTCGTCGATGCAGCGATCAGTAACGCACGTATGAGCGCGGCGGGCTAATAAACCGAAAAATCCTCACTGTACGCACGAAACTCGCTTTGCAGCGATCTCTAAAATGCATGAAACTCGTCAATGCCGCAATCTCTAAAATGCAGGAAACTCGTCGATGCTGCGATCAGTAACGCACATATGAGCACTGCGCGCTCATAAACCGAAAAAAACATCACTGGATGCACGAAACTCGCTGTTCAGCTATCTCTAAGATGCACGAAACTCGTCGATACCGCGATCTCTAAAATGCAGGAAACTCGTCGATGCTGCGAACAGTAACGCACATATGAGCGCTGAGCACTCATAAACCGAAAAAAACATCATTGGATGCACGAAACTCGCTGTTCAGCGACCTCTAAAATGCACGAAACTCGTCGATGCCGCGATCTCTAAAATGCAGGAAACTCGTCGATCCTGCGATCGGTAACGCACGTATGAGCGTTGCGCGATCATAAACCGAAAAAAAACATCACTGGATGCACGATACTCGCTGTGCAGCTATCTCTAAGATGCACGAAACTCGCTGTACAGCGATCTCTAAAATGCACGAAACTCGTCGATGCAGCGATCTCTAAAATGCAGGAAACTCGTCGATGCTGCGATCAGTAACGCACGTATGAGAGCTGCGCGATCATAAACCGAAAAAAACATCACTGCATGGACGAAACTCGCTGTGCAGCTATCTCTAAGATGCACGAAACTTGCTGTACAGCGATCTCTAAAATGCACGAAACTCGTCGATGCCGCGATCTCTAAAATGCAGGAAACTCGTCGATGCTGCGATCAGTAACGCACGTATGAGAGCTGCGCGCTCATAAACCGAAAAAAACATCACTGGATGCACGAAACTCGCTGTTCAGCGATCTCTAAGAAGCACGAAACTCGTCGATGCAGCGATCAGTAACGCACGTATGAGCGCTGCGGGCTAATAAACCGAAAAATCATCACTGTACGCACGAAACTCGCTGTGCAGCGATGTCTAAAATGCACGAAACTCGTCGATGCCGCAATCTCTAAAATGAAGGAAAGTCGTCGATGCTGCGATCAGTAACGCACATATGAGCACTGCGCGCTCATAAACCGAAAAAAGCATCACTGGATGCACGAAACTCGCTGTTCAGCGATCTCTAAAATGAGCAAAACTCGTCGATGCCGCGATCTCTAAAATGCAGGAAACTCGTCGATCCTGCGATCAGTAACGCACGTATGAGCGTTGCGCGATCATAAACCGAAAAAACATCACTGGATGCACGATACTCGCTGTGCAGCTATCTCTAAGATGCACGAAACTCGTCGATGCCGCGATCTCTAAAATGCAGGAAACTCGTCGATGCTGCGATCAGTAACGCACATATGAGCGCTGCGCGCTCATAAACCGAAAAAAACATCCTGGATGCACGAAACTCGCTGTTCAGCGACCTCTAAAATGCACGAAACTCGTCGATGCCGCGATCTCTAAAATGCAGGAAACTCGTCGATCCTGCGATCGGTAACGCAGGTATGAGCGCTGCGCACTCATAAACCGAAAAAAACATCACTGGATGCATGAAACTCGCTGTGCAGCTATCTCTAAGATGCACGAAACTCGCTGTACAGCGATCTCTACAATGCACGAAACTCGTCGATGCCGCGATCTCTAAAATGCAGGAAACTCGTCGATGCTGCGACCTGTACCGCACGCATGAGCGCTGCGCGCTCATAAACCGAAAAAAAACATCATTGGATGCACGAAACTCGCTGTGCAGCGATCTCTAAGATGCACGAAACTCGTCGATGCCGCGATCTCTAAAATGCAGGAAACTCGTCGATGCTGCGATCAGTAACATACGTATGAGCGCTGCGCGCTCATAAACCGAAAAAAACATCACTGGATGCACGAAACTCGCTGTGCAGCGATCTCTAAGAAGCACGAAACTCGCTTTACAGCGATCTCTATAATGCACGAAACTCGTCGATGCAGCGATCTCTAAAATGCAGGAAACTCGTCGATCCTGCGATCAGTAAAGCACGTATGAGCGTTGCGCGATCATAAACCGAAAAAAAACATCACTGGATGCACGATACTCGCTGTGCAGCTATCTCTAAGATGCACGAAACTCGTCGATGCCGCGATCTCTAAAATGCAGGAAACTCGTCGATGCTGCGATCAGTAACGCACGTATGAGCGCTGCGGGCTCATAAACCGAAAAATCACCCCTGGACGCACGAAACTCTCTGTGCAGCGATCTCTAAAATGCACGAAACTCGTCGATGCCGCAATCTCTAAAATGCAGGAAACTCGTCGATCCTGCGATCAGTAACGCACGTATGAGCGCTGCGCGCTCATAAACCGAAAAAAACATCACTGGATGCACGAAACTCGCTGTTCAGCGATCTCTAAGAAGCACGAAACTCGTCGATGCAGCGACCAGTAACGCACGTATGAGCGCTGCGGGCTCATAAACCGAAAAAACATCACTGGATGCTCGAAACTCACTGTGCAGCTATCTTCTAAAATGCACAAAACTCGTCGATACCGCGATCTCTAAAATGCAGGAAACTCGTCGATGCTGCGAACAGTAACGCACATATGAGCGCTGCGCGCTCATAAACCGAAAAAAACATCACTGGATGCACGAAACTCGCTGTTCAGCGACCTCTAAAATGCAGGAAACTCGTCGATGCCGCGATCTCTAAAATGCAGGAAACTCGTCGATCCTGCGATCGGTAACGCACGTATGAGCGTTGCGCGATCATAAACCGAAAAAAAACATCACTGGATGCACGATACTCGCTGTGCAGCTATCTCTAAGATGCACGAAACTCGCTGTACAGCGATCTCTATAATGCACGAAACTCGTCGATGCAGCGATCTCTAAAATGCAGGAAACTCGTCGATCCTGCGATCAGTAAAGCACGAATGAGCGTTGCGCGATCATAAACAGAAAAAAAACATCACTGGATGCACGATACTCGCTGTGCAGCTATCTCTAAGATGCACGAAACTCGTCGATGCCGCGATCTCTAAAATGCAGGAAACTCGTCGATGCTGCGATCAGTAACGCACGTATGAGCGCTGCGGGCTCATAAACCGAAAAATCACCCCTGGACGCACGAAACTCTCTGTGCAGCGATCTCTAAAATGCACGAAACTCGTCGATGCCGCAATCTCTAAAATGCAGGAAACTCGTCGATCCTGCGATCAGTAACGCACATATGAGCACTGCGCGCTCATAAACCGAAAAAAACATCACTGGATGCACGAAACTCGCTGTTCAGCGATCTCTAAGAAGCACTAAACTCGTCGATGCAGCGATCAGTAACGCACGTATGAGCGCGGCGGGCTAATAAACCGAAAAATCATCACTGTACGCACGAAACTCGCTTTGCAGCGATCTCTAAAATGCATGAAACTCGTCAATGCCGCAATCTCTAAAATGCAGGAAACTCGTCGATGCTGCGATCAGTAACGCACATATGAGCACTGCGCGCTCATAAACCGAAAAAAACATCACTGGATGCACGAAACTCGCTGTTCAGCGATCTCTAAGATGCACGAAACTCGTCGATACCGCGATCTCTAAAATGCAGGAAACTCGTCGATGCTGCGAACAGTAACGCACATATGAGCGCTGCGCGCTCATAAACCGAAAAAAACATCACTGGATGCACGAAACTCGCTGTTCAGCGACCTCTAAAATGCACGAAACTCGTCGATGCCGCGATCTCTAAAATGCAGGAAACTCGTCGATCCTGCGATCGGTAACGCACGTATGAGCGTTGCGCGATCATAAACCGAAAAAAAACATCACTGGATGCACGATACTCGCTGTGCAGCTATCTCTAAGATGCACGAAACTCGCTGTACAGCGATCTCTAAAATGCACGAAACTCGTCGATGCAGCGATCTCTAAAATGCAGGAAACTCGTCGATCCTGCGATCAGTAACGCACGTATGAGCGTTGCGCGATCATAAACCGAAAAAAAACATCACTGGATGCACGATACTCTCTGTGCAGCGATCTCTAAGATCACGAAACTCGTCGATGCCGCGATCTCTAAAATGCAGGAAACTCGTCGATGCTGCGATCAGTAACGCACATATGAGCGAAGCGCGCTCATAAACCGAAAAAAACATCACTGGATGCACGAAACTCGCTGTGCAGCTATCTCTAAAATGCACGAAACTCGCTGTACAGCGATCTCTACAATGCACGAAACTCGTCGATGCCGCGATCTCTAAAATGCAGGAAACTCGTCGATGCTGCGATCAGTAACGCACGTATGAGCGCTGCGCGATCATAAACCGAAAAAAACATCACTGCATGGACGAAACTCGCTGTGCAGCTATCTCTAAGATGCACGAAACTTGCTGTACAGCGATCTCTAAAATGCACGAAACTCGTCGATGCCGCGATCTCTAAAATGCGGGAAACTCGTCGATGCTGCGATCAGTAACGCACGTATGAGAGCTGCGCGCTCATAAACCGAAAAAAACATCACTGGATGCACGAAACTCGCAGTTCAGCGATCTCTAAGAAGCACGAAACTCGTCGATGCAGCGATCAGTAACGCACGTATGAGCGCTGCGGGCTAATAAACCGAAAAATCGTCACTGTACGCACGAAACTCGCTGTGCAGCGATGTCTAAAATGCACGAAACTCGTCGATGCCGCAATCTCTAAAATGAAGGAAAGTCGTCGATGCTGCGATCAGTAACGCACATATGAGCACTGCGCGCTCATAAACCGAAAAAAACATCACTGGATGCACGAAACTCGCTGTTCAGCGATCTCTAAAATGAGCAAAACTCGTCGATGCCGCGATCTCTAAAATGCAGGAAACTCGTCGATCCTGCGATCAGTAACGCACGTATGAGCGTTGCGCGATCATAAACCGAAAAAACATCACTGGATGCACGATACTCGCTGTGCAGCTATCTCTAAGATGCACGAAACTCGTCGATGCCGCGATCTCTAAAATGCAGGAAACTCGTCGATGCTGCGATCAGTAACGCACATATGAGCGCTGCGCGCTCATAAACCGAAAAAAACATCCTGGATGCACGAAACTCGCTGTTCAGCGACCTCAAAATGCACGAAACTCGTCGATGCCGCGATCTCTAAAATGCAGGAAACTCGTCGATCCTGCGATCGGTAACGCAGGTATGAGCGCTGCGCACTCATAAACCGAAAAAAACATCACTGGATGCATGAAACTCGCTGTGCAGCTATCTCTAAGATGCACGAAACTCGCTGTACAGCGATCTCTACAATGCACGAAACTCGTCGATGCCGCGATCTCTAAAATGCAGGAAACTCGTCGATGCTGCGACCTGTACCGCACGCATGAGCGCTGCGCGCTCATAAACCGAAAAAAAACATCATTGGATGCACGAAACTCGCTGTGCAGCGATCTCTAAGATGCACGAAACTCGTCGATGCCGCGATCTCTAAAATGCAGGAAACTCGTCGATGCTGCGATCAGTAACGTACGTATGAGCTCTGCGCGCTCATAAACCGAAAAAAACATCACTGGATGCACGAAACTCGCTGTGCAGCGATCTCTAAGAAGCACGAAACTCGCTGTACAGCGATCTCTATAATGCACGAAACTCGTGGATGCAGCGATCTCTAAAATGCAGGAAACTCGTCGATCCTGCGATCAGTAAAGCACGTATGAGCGTTGCGCGATCATAAACCGAAAAAAAACATCACTGGATGCACGATACTCGCTGTGCAGCTATCTCTAAGATGCACGAAACTCGCTGTACAGCGATCTCTATAATGCACGAAACTCGTCGATGCAGCGATCTCTAAAATGCAGGAAACTCGTCGATCCTGCGATCAGTAAAGCACGTATGAGCGTTGCGCGATCATAAACCGAAAAAAACATCACTGGATGCACGATACTCGCTGTGCAGCTATCTCTAAGATGCACGAAACTCGTCGATGCCGCGATCTCTAAAATGCAGGAAACTCGTCGATGCTGCGATCAGTAACGCACGTATGAGCGCTGCGGGCTCATAAACCGAAAAATCACCCCTGGACGCACGAAACTCTCTGTGCAGCGATCTCTAAAATGCACGAAACTCGTCGATGCCGCAATCTCTACAATGCAGGAAACTCGTCGATCCTGCGATCAGTAACGCACGTATGAGCGCTGCGCGCTCATAAACCGAAAAAAACATCACTGGATGCACGAAACTCGCTGTTCAGCGATCTCTAAGAAGCACGAAACTCGTCGATGCAGCGACCAGTAACGCACGTATGAGCGCTGCGGGCTCATAAACCGAAAAAACATCACTGGATGCTCGAAACTCACTGTGCAGCTATCTTCTAAAATGCACAAAACTCGTCGATGCCGCAATCTCTAAAATGCAGGAAACTCGTCGATCCTGCAATCAGTAACGCACGTATGAGCGCTGCGCGCTCATAAACCGAAAAAAACATCACTGGATGCACGAAACTCGCTGTTCAGCGATCTCTAAAATGCACGAAACTCGTCGATGCCGCGATCTCTAAAATGCAGGAAACTCGTCGATGCTGCGACCTGTACCGCACGCATGAGCGCTGCGCGCTCATAAACCGAAAAAAAACATCACTGGATGCACGATACTCTCTGTGCAGCGATCTCTAAGATCACGAAACTCGTCGATGCCGCGATCTCTAAAATGCAGGAAACTCGTCGATGCTGCGATCAGTAACGCACATATGAGCGAAGCGCGCTCATAAACCGAAAAAAACATCACTGGATGCACGAAACTCGCTGTGCAGCTATCTCTAAAATGCACGAAACTCGCTGTACAGCGATCTCTACAATGCACGAAACTCGTCGATGCCGCGATCTCTAAAATGCAGGAAACTCGTCGATGCTGCGATCAGTAACGCACGTATGAGCGCTGCGCGATCATAAACCGAAAAAAACATCACTGCATGGACGAAACTCGCTGTGCAGCTATCTCTAAGATGCACGAAACTTGCTGTACAGCGATCTCTAAAATGCACGAAACTCGTCGATGCCGCGATCTCTAAAATGCGGGAAACTCGTCGATGCTGCGATCAGTAACGCACGTATGAGAGCTGCGCGCTCATAAACCGAAAAAAACATCACTGGATGCACGAAACTCGCAGTTCAGCGATCTCTAAGAAGCACGAAACTCGTCGATGCAGCGATCAGTAACGCACGTATGAGCGCTGCGGGCTAATAAACCGAAAAATCGTCACTGTACGCACGAAACTCGCTGTGCAGCGATGTCTAAAATGCACGAAACTCGTCGATGCCGCAATCTCTAAAATGAAGGAAAGTCGTCGATGCTGCGATCAGTAACGCACATATGAGCACTGCGCGCTCATAAACCGAAAAAAACATCACTGGATGCACGAAACTCGCTGTTCAGCGATCTCTAAAATGAGCAAAACTCGTCGATGCCGCGATCTCTAAAATGCAGGAAACTCGTCGATCCTGCGATCAGTAACGCACGTATGAGCGTTGCGCGATCATAAACCGAAAAAACATCACTGGATGCACGATACTCGCTGTGCAGCTATCTCTAAGATGCACGAAACTCGTCGATGCCGCGATCTCTAAAATGCAGGAAACTCGTCGATGCTGCGATCAGTAACGCACATATGAGCGCTGCGCGCTCATAAACCGAAAAAAACATCCTGGATGCACGAAACTCGCTGTTCAGCGACCTCTAAAATGCACGAAACTCGTCGATGCCGCGATCTCTAAAATGCAGGAAACTCGTCGATCCTGCGATCGGTAACGCAGGTATGAGCGCTGCGCACTCATAAACCGAAAAAAACATCACTGGATGCATGAAACTCGCTGTGCAGCTATCTCTAAGATGCACGAAACTCGCTGTACAGCGATCTCTACAATGCACGAAACTCGTCGATGCCGCGATCTCTAAAATGCAGGAAACTCGTCGATGCTGCGACCTGTACCGCACGCATGAGCGCTGCGCGCTCATAAACCGAAAAAAAACATCATTGGATGCACGAAACTCGCTGTGCAGCGATCTCTAAGATGCACGAAACTCGTCGATGCCGCGATCTCTAAAATGCAGGAAACTCGTCGATGCTGCGATCAGTAACGTACGTATGAGCTCTGCGCGCTCATAAACCGAAAAAAACATCACTGGATGCACGAAACTCGCTGTGCAGCGATCTCTAAGAAGCACGAAACTCGCTGTACAGCGATCTCTATAATGCACGAAACTCGTGGATGCAGCGATCTCTAAAATGCAGGAAACTCGTCGATCCTGCGATCAGTAAAGCACGTATGAGCGTTGCGCGATCATAAACCGAAAAAAAACATCACTGGATGCACGATACTCGCTGTGCAGCTATCTCTAAGATGCACGAAACTCGTCGATGCCGCGATCTCTAAAATGCAGGAAACTCGTCGATGCTGCGATCAGTAACGCACGTATGAGCGCTGCGGGCTCATAAACCGAAAAATCACCCCTGGACGCACGAAACTCTCTGTGCAGCGATCTCTAAAATGCACGAAAGTCGTCGATGCCGCAATCTCTACAATGCAGGAAACTCGTCAATCCTGCGATCAGTAACGCACGTATGAGCGCTGCGCGCTCATAAACCGAAAAAAACATCACTGGATGCACGAAACTCGCTGTTAAGCGATCTCTAAGAAGCACGAAACTCGTCGATGCAGCGACCAGTAACGCACGTATGAGCGCTGCGGGCTCATAAACCGAAAAAACATCACTGGATGCTCGAAACTCACTGTGCAGCTATCTTCTAAAATGCACAAAACTCGTCGATGCCGCAATCTCTAAAATGCAGGAAACTCGTCGATCCTGCAATCAGTAACGCACGTATGAGCGCTGCGCGCTCATAAACCGAAAAAAACATCACTGGATGCACGAAACTCGCTGTTCAGCGATCTCTAAAATGCACGAAACTCGTCGATGCCGCGATCTCTAAAATGCAGGAAACTCGTCGATGCTGCGACCTGTACCGCACGCATGAGCGCTGCGCGCTCATAAACCGAAAAAAACATCACTGGATGCACGAAACTCGCTGTGCAGCGATCTCTAAGATGCACGAAACTCGTCGATGCCGCGATCTCTAAAATGCAGGAAACTCGTCGATGCTGCGATCAGTAACGTACGTATGAGCGCTGCGCGCTCATAAACCGAAAAAAACATCACTGGATGCACGAAACTCGCTGTGCAGCGATCTCTAAGAAGCACGAAACTCGTCGATGCCGCGATCTCTAAAATGCAGGAAACTCGTCGATGCTGCGACCTGTACCGCACGCATGAGCGCTGCGCGCTCATTAACCGAAATAAAACATCACTGGATGCACGAAACTCGCTGTTCAGCGATCTCTAAGAAGCACGAAACTCGTCGATGCAGCGATCAGTAACGCACGTATGAGCGCTGCGGGCTCATAAACCGAAAAAACATCACTGGATGCTCGAAACTCACTGTGCAGCTATCTTCTAAAATGCACAAAACTCGTCGATGCCGCGATCTCTAAAATGCAGGAAACTCGTTGATCCTGCGATCGGTAACGCACGTATGAGCGTTGCGCGATCATAAACCGAAAAAAAACATCACTGGATGCACGATACTCGCTGTGCAGCTATCTCTAAGATGCACGAAACTCGCTGTACAGCGATCTCTATAATGCACGAAACTCGTCGATGCAGCGATCTCTAAAATGCAGGAAACTCGTCGATGCTGCGATCAGTAACGCACGTATGAGCGCTGCGGGCTCATAAACCGAAAAATCACCCCTGGACGCACGAAACTCTCTGTGCAGCGATCTCTAAAATGCACGAAACTCGTCGATGCCGCAATCTCTAAAATGCAGGAAACTCGTCGATCCTGCGATCAGTAACGCACGTATGAGCGCTGCGCGCTCATAAACCGAAAAAAACATCACTGGATGCACGAAACTCGCTGTTCAGCGATCTCTAAGAAGCACTAAACTCGTCGATGCAGCGATCAGTAACGCACGTATGAGCGCGGCGGGCTAATAAACCGAAAAATCCTCACTGTACGCACGAAACTCGCTTTGCAGCGATCTCTAAAATGCATGAAACTCGTCAATGCCGCAATCTCTAAAATGCAGGAAACTCGTCGATGCTGCGATCAGTAACGCACATATGAGCACTGCGCGCTCATAAACCGAAAAAAACATCACTGGATGCACGAAACTCGCTGTTCAGCTATCTCTAAGATGCACGAAACTCGTCGATACCGCGATCTCTAAAATGCAGGAAACTCGTCGATGCTGCGAACAGTAACGCACATATGAGCGCTGAGCGCTCATAAACCGAAAAAAACATCACTGGATGCACGAAACTCGCTGTTCAGCGACCTCTAAAATGCACGAAACTCGTCGATGCCGCGATCTCTAAAATGCAGGAAACTCGTCGATCCTGCGATCGGTAACGCACGTATGAGCGTTGCGCGATCATAAACCGAAAAAAAACATCACTGCATGGACGAAACTCGCTGTGCAGCTATCTCTAAGATGCACGAAACTCGCTGTACAGCGATCTCTAAAATGCACGAAACTCGTCGATGCAGCGATCTCTAAAATGCAGGAAACTCGTCGATGCTGCGATCAGTAACGCACGTATGAGAGCTGCGCGATCATAAACCGAAAAAAACATCACTGCATGGACGAAACTCGCTGTGCAGCTATCTCTAAGATGCACGAAACTTGCTGTACAGCGATCTCTAAAATGCACGAAACTCGTCGATGCCGCGATCTCTAAAATGCAGGAAACTCGTCGATGCTGCGATCAGTAACGCACGTATGAGAGCTGCGCGCTCATAAACCGAAAAAAACATCACTGGATGCACGAAACTCGCTGTTCAGCGATCTCTAAGAAGCACGAAACTCGTCGATGCAGCGATCAGTAACGCACGTATGAGCGCTGCGGGCTAATAAACCGAAAAATCATCACTGTACGCACGAAACTCGCTGTGCAGCGATGTCTAAAATGCACGAAACTCGTCGATGCCGCAATCTCTAAAATGAAGGAAAGTCGTCGATGCTGCGATCAGTAACGCACATATGAGCACTGCGCGCTCATAAACCGAAAAAAGCATCACTGGATGCACGAAACTCGCTGTTCAGCGATCTCTAAAATGAGCAAAACTCGTCGATGCCGCGATCTCTAAAATGCAGGAAACTCGTCGATCCTGCGATCAGTAACGCACGTATGAGCGTTGCGCGATCATAAACCGAAAAAACATCACTGGATGCACGATACTCGCTGTGCAGCTATCTCTAAGATGCACGAAACTCGTCGATGCCGCGATCTCTAAAATGCAGGAAACTCGTCGATGCTGCGATCAGTAACGCACATATGAGCGCTGCGCGCTCATAAACCGAAAAAAACATCCTGGATGCACGAAACTCGCTGTTCAGCGACCTCTAAAATGCACGAAACTCGTCGATGCCGCGATCTCTAAAATGCAGGAAACTCGTCGATCCTGCGATCGGTAACGCAGGTATGAGCGCTGCGCACTCATAAACCGAAAAAAACATCACTGGATGCATGAAACTCGCTGTGCAGCTATCTCTAAGATGCACGAAACTCGCTGTACAGCGATCTCTACAATGCACGAAACTCGTCGATGCCGCGATCTCTAAAATGCAGGAAACTCGTCGATGCTGCGACTTGTACCGCACGCATGAGCGCTGCGCGCTCATAAACCGAAAAAAAACATCATTGGATGCACGAAACTCGCTGTGCAGCGATCTCTAAGATGCACGAAACTCGTCGATGCCGCGATCTCTAAAATGCAGGAAACTCGTCGATGCTGCGATCAGTAACGTACGTATGAGCGCTGCGCGCTCATAAACCGAAAAAAACATCACTGGATGCACGAAACTCGCTGTGCAGCGATCTCTAAGAAGCACGAAACTCGCTTTACAGCGATCTCTATAATGCACGAAACTCGTCGATGCAGCGATCTCTAAAATGCAGGAAACTCGTCGATCCTGCGATCAGTAAAGCACGTATGAGTGTTGCGCGATCATAAACCGAAAAAAAACATCACTGGATGCACGATACTCGCTGTGCAGCTATCTCTAAGATGCACGAAACTCGCTGTACAGCGATCTCTATAATGCACGAAACTCGTCGATGCAGCGATCTCTAAAATGCAGGAAACTCGTCGATCCTGCGATCAGTAAAGCACGTATGAGCGTTGCGCGATCATAAACCGAAAAAAAACATCACTGGATGCACGATACTCGCTGTGCAGCTATCTCTAAAATGCAGGAAACTCGTCGATGCTGCGATCAGTAACGCACGTATGAGCGCTGCGGGCTCATAAACCGAAAAATCACCCCTGGACGCACGAAACTCTCTGTGCAGCGATCTCTAAAATGCACGAAACTCGTCGATGCCGCAATCTCTAAAATGCAGGAAACTCGTCGATCCTGCGATCAGTAACGCACGTATGAGCGCTGCGCGCTCATAAACCGAAAAAAACATCACTGGATGCACGAAACTCGCTGTTCAGCGATCTCTAAGAAGCACGAAACTCGTCGATGCAGCGACCAGTAACGCACGTATGAGCGCTGCGGGCTCATAAACCGAAAAAACATCACTGGATGCTCGAAACTCACTGTGCAGCTATCTTCTAAAATGCACAAAACTCGTCGATGCCGCAATCTCTAAAATGCAGGAAACTCGTCGATCCTGCAATCAGTAACGCACGTATGAGCGCTGCGCGCTCATAAACCGAAAAAAACATCACTGGATGCACGAAACTCGCTGTTCAGCGATCTCTAAAATGCACGAAACTCGTAGATGCCGCGATCTCTAAAATGCAGGAAACTCGTCGATGCTGCGACCTGTACCGCACGCATGAGCGCTGCGCGCTCATAAACCGAAAAAAAACATCACTGGATGCACGAAACTCGCTGTGCAGCGATCTCTAAGATGCACGAAACTCGTCGATGCCGCGATCTCTAAAATGCAGGAAACTCGTCGATGCTGCGATCAGTAACGTACGTATGAGCGCTGCGCGCTCATAAACCGAAAAAAACATCACTGGATGCACGAAACTCGCTGTGCAGCGATCTCTAAGAAGCACGAAACTCGTCGATGCCGCGATCTCTAAAATGCAGGAAACTCGTCGATGCTGCGACCTGTACCGCACGCATGAGCGCTGCGCGCTCATTAACCGAAATAAAACATCACTGGATGCACGAAACTCGCTGTTCAGCGATCTCTAAGAAGCAGGAAACTCGTCGATGCAGCGATCAGTAACGCACGTATGAGCGCTGCGGGCTCATAAACCGAAAAAACATCACTGGATGCTCGAAACTCACTGTGCAGCTATCTTCTAAAATGCACAAAACTCGTCGATGCCGCGATCTCTAAAATGCAGGAAACTCGTTGATCCTGCGATCGGTAACGCACGTATGAGCGTTGCGCGATCATAAACCGAAAAAAAACATCACTGGATGCACGATACTCGCTGTGCAGCTATCTCTAAGATGCACGAAACTCGCTGTACAGCGATCTCTATAATGCACGAAACTCGTCGATGCAGCGATCTCTAAAATGCAGGAAACTCGTCGATCCTGCGATCAGTAAAGCACGTATGAGCGTTGCGCGATCATAAACCGAAAAAAAACATCACTGGATGCACGATACTCGCTGTGCAGCTATCTCTAAGATGCACGAAACTCGCTGTACAGCGATCTCTATAATGCACGAAACTCGTCGATGCAGCGATCTCTAAAATGCAGGAAACTCGTCGATCCTGCGATCAGTAAAGCACGAATGAGCGTTGCGCGATCATAAACCGAAAAAAAACATCACTGGATGCACGATACTCGCTGTGCAGCTATCTCTAAGATGCACGAAACTCGTCGATGCCGCGATCTCTAAAATGCAGGAAACTCGTCGATGCTGCGATCAGTAACGCACGTATGAGCGCTGCGGGCTCATAAACCGAAAAATCACCCCTGGACGCACGAAACTCTCTGTGCAGCGATCTCTAAAATGCACGAAACTCGTCGATGCCGCAATCTCTAAAATGCAGGAAACTCGTCGATCCTGCGATCAGTAACGCACGTATGAGCGCTGCGCGCTCATAAACCGAAAAAAACATCACTGGATGCACGAAACTCGCTGTTCAGCGATCTCTAAGAAGCACTAAACTCGTCGATGCAGCGATCAGTAACGCACGTATGAGCGCGGCGGGCTAATAAACCGCAAAATCATCACTGTACGCACGAAACTCGCTTTGCAGCGATCTCTAAAATGCATGAAACTCGTCAATGCCGCAATCTCTAAAATGCAGGAAACTCGTCGATGCTGCGATCAGTAACGCACATATGAGCACTGCGCGCTCATAAACCGAAAAAAACATCACTGGATGCACGAAACTCGCTGTTCAGCGATCTCTAAGATGCACGAAACTCGTCGATACCGCGATCTCTAAAATGCAGGAAACTCGTCGATGCTGCGAACAGTAACGCACATATGAGCGCTGCGCGCTCATAAACCGAAAAAAACATCACTGGATGCACGAAACTCGCTGTTCAGCGACCTCTAAAATGCACGAAACTCGTCGATGCCGCGATCTCTAAAATGCAGGAAACTCGTCGATCCTGCGATCGGTAACGCACGTATGAGCGTTGCGCGATCATAAACCGAAAAAAAACATCACTGGATGCACGATACTCGCTGTGCAGCTATCTCTAAGATGCACGAAACTCGCTGTACAGCGATCTCTATAATGCACGAAACTCGTCGATGCAGCGATCTCTAAAATGCAGGAAACTCGTCGATCCTGCGATCAGTAAAGCACGAATGAGCGTTGCGCGATCATAAACAGAAAAAAAACATCACTGGATGCACGATACTCGCTGTGCAGCTATCTCTAAGATGCACGAAACTCGTCGATGCCGCGATCTCTAAAATGCAGGAAACTCGTCGATGCTGCGATCAGTAACGCACGTATGAGCGCTGCGGGCTCATAAACCGAAAAATCACCCCTGGACGCACGAAACTCTCTGTGCAGCGATCTCTAAAATGCACGAAACTCGTCGATGCCGCAATCTCTAAAATGCAGGAAACTCGTCGATCCTGCGATCAGTAACGCACGTATGAGCGCTGCGCGCTCATAAACCGAAAAAAACATCACTGGATGCACGAAACTCGCTGTTCAGCGATCTCTAAGAAGCACTAAACTCGTCGATGCAGCGATCAGTAACGCACGTATGAGCGCGGCGGGCTAATAAACCGAAAAATCATCACTGTACGCACGAAACTCGCTTTGCAGCGATCTCTAAAATGCATGAAACTCGTCAATGCCGCAATCTCTAAAATGCAGGAAACTCGTCGATGCTGCGATCAGTAACGCACATATGAGCACTGCGCGCTCATAAACCGAAAAAAACATCACTGGATGCACGAAACTCGCTGTTCAGCGATCTCTAAGATGCACGAAACTCGTCGATACCGCGATCTCTAAAATGCAGGAAACTCGTCGATGCTGCGAACAGTAACGCACATATGAGCGCTGCGCCCTCATAAACCGAAAAAAACATCACTGGATGCACGAAACTCGCTGTTCAGCGACCTCTAAAATGCACGAAACTCGTCGATGCCGCGATCTCTAAAATGCAGGAAACTCGTCGATCCTGCGATCGGTAACGCACGTATGAGCGTTGCGCGATCATAAACCGAAAAAAAACATCACTGGATGCACGATACTCGCTGTGCAGCTATCTCTAAGATGCACGAAACTCGCTGTACAGCGATCTCTAAAATGCACGAAACTCGTCGATGCAGCGATCTCTAAAATGCAGGAAACTCGTCGATCCTGCGATCAGTAACGCACGTATGAGCGTTGCGCGATCATAAACCGAAAAAAAACATCACTGGATGCACGATACTCTCTGTGCAGCGATCTCTAAGATGCACGAAACTCGTCGATGCCGCGATCTCTAAAATGCAGGAAACTCGTCGATGCTGCGATCAGTAACGCACATATGAGCGAAGCGCGCTCATAAACCGAAAAAAACATCACTGGATGCACGAAACTCGCTGTGCAGCTATCTCTAAAATGCACGAAACTCGCTGTACAGCGATCTCTACAATGCACGAAACTCGTCGATGCCGCGATCTCTAAAATGCAGGAAACTCGTCGATGCTGCGATCAGTAACGCACGTATGAGCGCTGCGCGATCATAAACCGAAAAAAACATCACTGCATGGACGAAACTCGCTGTGCAGCTATCTCTAAGATGCACGAAACTTGCTGTACAGCGATCTCTAAAATGCACGAAACTCGTCGATGCCGCGATCTCTAAAATGCAGGAAACTCGTCGATGCTGCGATCAGTAACGCACGTATGAGAGCTGCGCGCTCATAAACCGAAAAAAACATCACTGGATGCACGAAACTCGCAGTTCAGCGATCTCTAAGAAGCACGAAACTCGTCGATGCAGCGATCAGTAACGCACGTATGAGCGCTGCGGGCTAATAAACCGAAAAATCGTCACTGTACGCACGAAACTCGCTGTGCAGCGATGTCTAAAATGCACGAAACTCGTCGATGCCGCAATCTCTAAAATGAAGGAAAGTCGTCGATGCTGCGATCAGTAACGCACATATGAGCACTGCGCGCTCATAAACCGAAAAAAACATCACTGGATGCACGAAACTCGCTGTTCAGCGATCTCTAAAATGAGCAAAACTCGTCGATGCCGCGATCTCTAAAATGCAGGAAACTCGTCGATCCTGCGATCAGTAACGCACGTATGAGCGTTGCGCGATCATAAACAGAAAAAACATCACTGGATGCACGATACTCGCTGTGCAGCTATCTCTAAGATGCACGAAACTCGCTGTACAGCGATCTCTATAATGCACGAAACTCGTCGATGCAGCGATCTCTAAAATGCAGGAAACTCGTCGATCCTGCGATCAGTAAAGCACGTATGAGCGTTGCGCGATCATAAACCGAAAAAAAACATCACTGGATGCACGATACTCGCTGTGCAGCTATATCTAAGATGCACGAAACTCGCTGTACAGCGATCTCTATAATGCACGAAACTCGTCGATGCAGCGATCTCTAAAATGCAGGAAACTCGTCGATCCTGCGATCAGTAAAGCACGAATGAGCGTTGCGCGATCATAAACCGAAAAAAAACATCACTGGATGCACGATACTCGCTGTGCAGCTATCTCTAAGATGCACGAAACTCGTCGATGCCGCGATCTCTAAAATGCAGGAAACTCGTCGATCCTGCGATCAGTAACGCACGTATGAGCGCTGCGCGCTCATAAACCGAAAAAAACATCACTGGATGCACGAAACTCGCTGTTCAGCGATCTCTAAGAAGCACTAAACTCGTCGATGCAGCGATCAGTAACGCACGTATGAGCGCGGCGGGCTAATAAACCGAAAAATCATCACTGTACGCACGAAACTCGCTTTGCAGCGATCTCTAAAATGCATGAAACTCGTCAATGCCGCAATCTCTAAAATGCAGGAAACTCGTCGATGCTGCGATCAGTAACGCACATATGAGCACTGCGCGCTCATAAACCGAAAAAAACATCACTGGATGCACGAAACTCGCTGTTCAGCGATCTCTAAGATGCACGAAACTCGTCGATACCGCGATCTCTAAAATGCAGGAAACTCGTCGATGCTGCGAACAGTAACGCACATATGAGCGCTGCGCGCTCATAAACCGAAAAAAACATCACTGGATGCACGAAACTCGCTGTTCAGCGACCTCTAAAATGCACGAAACTCGTCGATGCCGCGATCTCTAAAATGCAGGAAACTCGTCGATCCTGCGATCGGTAACGCACGTATGAGCGTTGCGCGATCATAAACCGAAAAAAAACATCACTGGATGCACGATACTCGCTGTGCAGCTATCTCTATGATGCACGAAACTCGCTGTTCAGCGATCTCTAAGAAGCACGAAACTCGTCGATGCAGCGATCAGTAACGCACGTATGAGCGCTGCGGGCTAATAAACCGAAAAAACGTCACTGTACGCACGAAACTCGCTGTGCAGCGATGTCTAAAATGCACGAAACTCGTCGATGCCGCAATCTCTAAAATGAAGGAAAGTCGTCGATGCTGCGATCAGTAACGCACATATGAGCACTGCGCGCTCATAAACCGAAAAAAACATCACTGGATGCACGAAACTCGCTGTTCAGCGATCTCTAAAATGAGCAAAACTCGTCGATGCCGCGATCTCTAAAATGCAGGAAACTCGTCGATCCTGCGATCAGTAACGCACGTATGAGCGTTGCGCGATCATAAACCGAAAAAACATCACTGGATGCACGATACTCGCTGTGCAGCTATCTCTAAGATGCACGAAACTCGTCGATGCCGCGATCTCTAAAATGCAGGAAACTCGTCGATGCTGCGATCAGTAACGCACATATGAGCGCTGCGCGCTCATAAACCGAAAAAAACATCCTGGATGCACGAAACTCGCTGTTCAGCGACCTCTAAAATGCACGAAACTCGTCGATGCCGCGATCTCTAAAATGCAGGAAACTCGTCGATCCTGCGATCGGTAACGCAGGTATGAGCGCTGCGCACTCATAAACCGAAAAAAACATCACTGGATGCATGAAACTCGCTGTGCAGCTATCTCTAAGATGCACGAAACTCGCTGTACAGCGATCTCTACAATGCACGAAACTCGTCGATGCCGCGATCTCTAAAATGCAGGAAACTCGTCGATGCTGCGACCTGTACCGCACGCATGAGCGCTGCGCGCTCATAAACCGAAAAAAAACATCATTGGATGCACGAAACTCGCTGTGCAGCGATCTCTAAGATGCACGAAACTCGTCGATGCCGCGATCTCTAAAATGCAGGAAACTCGTCGATGCTGCGATCAGTAACGTACGTATGAGCGCTGCGCGCTCATAAACCGAAAAAAACATCTCTGGATGCACGAAACTCGCTGTGCAGCGATCTCTAAGAAGCACGAAACTCGCTGTACAGCGATCTCTATAATGCACGAAACTCGTGGATGCAGCGATCTCTAAAATGCAGGAAACTCGTCGATCCTGCGATCAGTAAAGCACGTATGAGCGTTGCGCGATCATAAACCGAAAAAAAACATCACTGGATGCACGATACTCGCTGTGCAGCTATCTCTAAGATGCACGAAACTCGCTGTACAGCGATCTCTATAATGCACGAAACTCGTCGATGCAGCGATCTCTAAAATGCAGGAAACTCGTCGATCCTGCGATCAGTAAAGCACGTATGAGCGTTGCGCGATCATAAACCGAAAAAAAACATCACTGGATGCACGATACTCGCTGTGCAGCTATCTCTAAGATGCACGAAACTCGCTGTACAGCGATCTCTATAATGCACGAAACTCGTCGATGCCGCGATCTCTAAAATGCAGGAAACTCGTCGATGCTGCGATCAGTAACGCACGTATGAGCGCTGCGGGCTCATAAACCGAAAAATCACCCCTGGACGCACGAAACTCTCTGTGCAGCGATCTCTAAAATGCACGAAACTCGTCGATGCCGCAATCTCTACAATGCAGGAAACTCGTCGATCCTGCGATCAGTAACGCACGTATGAGCGCTGCGCGCTCATAAACCGAAAAAAACATCACTGGATGCACGAAACTCGCTGTTCAGCGATCTCTAAGAAGCACGAAACTCGTCGATGCAGCGACCAGTAACGCACGTATGAGCGCTGCGGGCTCATAAACCGAAAAAACATCACTGGATGCTCGAAACTCGCTGTTCAGCGATCTCTAAAATGCACGAAACTCGTCGATGCCGCGATCTCTAAAATGCAGGAAACTCGTCGATGCTGCGACCTGTACCGCACGCATGAGCGCTGCGCGCTCATAAACCGAAAAAAAACATCACTGGATGCACGAAACTCGCTGTGCAGCGATCTCTAAGATGCACGAAACTCGTCGATGCCGCGATCTCTAAAATGCAGGAAACTCGTCGATGCTGCGATCAGTAACGTACGTATGAGCGCTGCGCGCTCATAAACCGAAAAAAACATCACTGGATGCACGAAACTCGCTGTGCAGCGATCTCTAAGAAGCACGAAACTCGTCGATGCCGCGATCTCTAAAATGCAGGAAACTCGTCGATGCTGCGACCTGTACCGCACGCATGAGCGCTGCGCGCTCATTAACCGAAATAAAACATCACTGGATGCACGAAACTCGCTGTTCAGCGATCTCTAAGAAGCACGAAACTTGTCGATGCAGCGATCAGTAACGCACGTATGAACGCTGCGGGCTCATAAACCGAAAAAACATCACTGGATACTCGAAACTCACTGTGCAGCTATCTTCTAAAATGCACAAAACTCGTCGATGCCGCGATCTCTAAAATGCAGGAAACTCGTTGATCCTGCGATCGGTAACGCACGTATGAGCGTTGCGCGATCATAAACCGAAAAAAAACATCACTGGATGCACGATACTCGCTGTGCAGCTATCTCTAAGATGCACGAAACTCGCTGTACAGCGATCTCTATAATGCACGAAACTCGTCGATGCAGCGATCTCTAAAATGCAGGAAACTCGTCGGTCCTGCGATCAGTAAAGCACGTATGAGCGTTGCGCGATCATAAACCGAAAAAAAACATCACTGGATGCACGATACTCGCTGTGCAGCTATCTCTAAGATGCACGAAACTCGCTGTACAGCGATCTCTATAATGCACGAAACTCGTCGATGCAGCGATCTCTAAAATGCAGGAAACTCGTCGATCCTGCGATCAGTAAAGCACGAATGAGCGTTGCGCGATCATAAACCGAAAAAAAACATCACTGGATGCACGATACTCGCTGTGCAGCTATCTCTAAGATGCACGAAACTCGTCGATGCCGCGATCTCTAAAATGCAGGAAACTCGTCGATGCTGCGATCAGTAACGCACGTATGAGCGCTGCGGGCTCATAAACCGAAAAATCACCCCTGGACGCACGAAACTCTCAACTCTCTGTGCAGCGATCTCTAAAATGCACGAAACTCTTCGATGCCGCAATCTCTAAAATGCAGGAAACTCGTCGATCCTGCGATCAGTAACGCACGTATGAGCGCTGCGCGCTCATAAACCGAAAAAAACATCACTGGATGCACGAAACTCGCTGTTCAGCGATCTCTTAGAAGCACTAAACTCGTCGATGCAGCGATCAGTAACGCACGTATGAGCGCGGCGGGCTAATAAACCGAAAAATCATCACTGTACGCACGAAACTCGCTTTGCAGCGATCTCTAAAATGCATGAAACTCGTCAATGCCGCAATCTCTAAAATGCAGGAAACTCGTCGATGCTGCGATCAGTAACGCACATATGAGCACTGCGCGCTCATAAACCGAAAAAAACATCACTGGATGCACGAAACTCGCTGTTCAGCGATCTCTAAGATGCACGAAACTCGTCGATACCGCGATCTCTAAAATGCAGGAAACTCGTCGATGCTGCGAACAGTAACGCACATATGAGCGCTGCGCGCTCATAAACCGAAAAAAACATCACTGGATGCACGAAACTCGCTGTTCAGCGACCTCTAAAATGCACGAAACTCGTCGATGCCGCGATCTCTAAAATGCAGGAAACTCGTCGATCCTGCGATCGGTAACGCACGTATGAGCGTTGCGCGATCATAAACCGAAAAAAAACATCACTGTATGCACGATACTCGCTGTGCAGCTATCTCTAAGATGCACGAAACTCGCTGTTCAGCGATCTCTAAGAAGCACTAAACTCGTCGATGCAGCGATCAGTAACGCACGTATGAGCGCGGCGGGTTAATAAACCGAAAAATCATCACTGTACGCACGAAACTCGCTTTGCAGCGATCTCTAAAATGCATGAAACTCGTCAATGCCGCAATCTCTAAAATGCAGGAAACTCGTCGATGCTGCGATCAGTAACGCACATATGAGCACTGCGCGCTCATAAACCGAAAAAAACATCACTGGATGCACGAAACTCGCTGTTCAGCGATCTCTAAAATGAGCAAAACTCGTCGATGCCGCGATCTCTAAAATGCAGGAAACTCGTCGATCCTGCGATCAGTAACGCACGTATGAGCGTTGCGCGATCATAAACCGAAAAAACATCACTGGATGCACAATACTCGCTGTGCAGCTATCTCTAAGATGCACGAAACTCGTCGATGCCGCGATCTCTAAAATGCAGGAAACTCGTCGATGCTGCGATCAGTAACGCACATATGAGCGCTGCGCGCTCATAAACCGAAAAAAACATCCTGGATGCACGAAACTCGCTGTTCAGCGACCTCTAAAATGCACGAAACTCGTCGATGCCGCGATCTCTAAAATGCAGGAAACTCGTCGATCCTGCGATCGGTAACGCAGGTATGAGCGCTGCGCACTCATAAACCGAAAAAAACATCACTGGATGCATGAAACTCGCTGTGCAGCTATCTCTAAGATGCACGAAACTCGCTGTACAGCGATCTCTACAATGCACGAAACTCGTCGATGCCGCGATCTCTAAAATGCAGGAAACTCGTCGATGCTGCGACCTGTACCGCACGCATGAGCGCTGCGCGCTCATAAACCGAAAAAAAACATCATTGGATGCACGAAACTCGCTGTGCAGCGATCTCTAAGATGCACGAAACTCGTCGATGCCGCGATCTCTAAAATGCAGGAAACTCGTCGATGCTGCGATCAGTAACGTACGTATGAGCGCTGCGCGCTCATAAACCGAAAAAAACATCTCTGGATGCACGAAACTCGCTGTGCAGCGATCTCTAAGAAGCACGAAACTCGCTGTACAGCGATCTCTATAATGCACGAAACTCGTGGATGCAGCGATCTCTAAAATGCAGGAAACTCGTCGATCCTGCGATCAGTAAAGCACGTATGAGCGTTGCGCGATCATAAACCGAAAAAAAACATCACTGGATGCACGATACTCGCTGTGCAGCTATCTCTAAGATGCACGAAACTCGCTGTACAGCGATCTCTATAATGCACGAAACTCGTCGATGCAGCGATCTCTAAAATGCAGGAAACTCGTCGATCCTGCGATCAGTAAAGCACGTATGAGCGTTGCGCGATCATAAA
This sequence comes from Maratus speciosus, assembly GCA_963932465.1. Taxonomy (NCBI): domain Eukaryota; kingdom Metazoa; phylum Arthropoda; class Arachnida; order Araneae; family Salticidae; genus Maratus; species Maratus speciosus. Next base: position 542,626,198 of record OZ010796.1, on the reverse strand, counting down.
CCGAAAAAAAACATCACTGGATGCACGATACTCGCTGTGCAGCTGTCTCTAAGATGCACGAAACTCGCTGTACAGCGATCTCTATAATGCACGAAACTCGTCGATGCCGCGATCTCTAAAATGCAGGAAACTCGTCGATGCTGCGATCAGTAACGCACGTATGAGCGCTGCGGGCTCATAAACCGAAAAATCACCCCTGGACGCACGAAACTCTCTGTGCAGCGATCTCTAAAATGCACGAAACTCGTCGATGCCGCAATCTCTACAATGCAGGAAACTCGTCGATCCTGCGATCAGTAACGCACGTATGAGCGCTGCGCGCTCATAAACCGAAAAAAACATCACTGGATGCACGAAACTCGCTGTTCAGCGATCTCTAAGAAGCACGAAACTCGTCGATGCAGCGACCAGTAACGCACGTATGAGCGCTGCGGGCTCATAAACCGAAAAAACATCACTGGATGCTCGAAACTCGCTGTTCAGCGATCTCTAAAATGCACGAAACTCGTCGATGCCGCGATCTCTAAAATGCAGGAAACTCGTCGATGCTGCGACCTGTACCGCACGCATGAGCGCTGCGCGCTCATAAACCGAAAAAAAACATCACTGGATGCACGAAACTCGCTGTGCAGCGATCTCTAAGATGCACGAAACTCGTCGATGCCGCGATCTCTAAAATGCAGGAAACTCGTCGATGCTGCGATCAGTAACGTACGTATGAGCGCTGCGCGCTCATAAACCGAAAAAAACATCACTGGATGCACGAAACTCGCTGTGCAGCGATCTCTAAGAAGCACGAAACTCGTCGATGCCGCGATCTCTAAAATGCAGGAAACTCGTCGATGCTGCGACCTGTACCGCACGCATGAGCGCTGCGCGCTCATTAACCGAAATAAAACATCACTGGATGCACGAAACTCGCTGTTCAGCGATCTCTAAGAAGCACGAAACTTGTCGATGCAGCGATCAGTAACGCACGTATGAACGCTGCGGGCTCATAAACCGAAAAAACATCACTGGATACTCGAAACTCACTGTGCAGCTATCTTCTAAAATGCACAAAACTCGTCGATGCCGCGATCTCTAAAATGCAGGAAACTCGTTGATCCTGCGATCGGTAACGCACGTATGAGCGTTGCGCGATCATAAACCGAAAAAAAACATCACTGGATGCACGATACTCGCTGTGCAGCTATCTCTAAGATGCACGAAACTCGCTGTACAGCGATCTCTATAATGCACGAAACTCGTCGATGCAGCGATCTCTAAAATGCAGGAAACTCGTCGGTCCTGCGATCAGTAAAGCACGTATGAGCGTTGCGCGATCATAAACCGAAAAAAAACATCACTGGATGCACGATACTCGCTGTGCAGCTATCTCTAAGATGCACGAAACTCGCTGTACAGCGATCTCTATAATGCACGAAACTCGTCGATGCAGCGATCTCTAAAATGCAGGAAACTCGTCGATCCTGCGATCAGTAAAGCACGAATGAGCGTTGCGCGATCATAAACCGAAAAAAAACATCACTGGATGCACGATACTCGCTGTGCAGCTATCTCTAAGATGCACGAAACTCGTCGATGCCGCGATCTCTAAAATGCAGGAAACTCGTCGATGCTGCGATCAGTAACGCACGTATGAGCGCTGCGGGCTCATAAACCGAAAAATCACCCCTGGACGCACGAAACTCTCTGTGCAGCGATCTCTAAAATGCACGAAACTCTTCGATGCCGCAATCTCTAAAATGCAGGAAACTCGTCGATCCTGCGATCAGTAACGCACGTATGAGCGCTGCGCGCTCATAAACCGAAAAAAACATCACTGGATGCACGAAACTCGCTGTTCAGCGATCTCTAAGAAGCACTAAACTCGTCGATGCAGCGATCAGTAACGCACGTATGAGCGCGGCGGGCTAATAAACCGAAAAATCATCACTGTACGCACGAAACTCGCTTTGCAGCGATCTCTAAAATGCATGAAACTCGTCAATGCCGCAATCTCTAAAATGCAGGAAACTCGTCGATGCTGCGATCAGTAACGCACATATGAGCACTGCGCGCTCATAAACCGAAAAAAAACATCACTGGATGCACGAAACTCGCTGTTCAGCGATCTCTAAGATGCACGAAACTCGTCGATACCGCGATCTCTAAAATGCAGGAAACTCGTCGATGCTGCGAACAGTAACGCACATATGAGCGCTGCGCGCTCATAAACCGAAAAAAACATCACTGGATGCACGAAACTCGCTGTTCAGCGACCTCTAAAATGCACGAAACTCGTCGATGCCGCGATCTCTAAAATGCAGGAAACTCGTCGATCCTGCGATCGGTAACGCACGTATGAGCGTTGCGCGATCATAAACCGAAAAAAAACATCACTGTATGCACGATACTCGCTGTGCAGCTATCTCTAAGATGCACGAAACTCGCTGTTCAGCGATCTCTAAGAAGCACTAAACTCGTCGATGCAGCGATCAGTAACGCACGTATGAGCGCGGCGGGTTAATAAACCGAAAAATCATCACTGTACGCACGAAACTCGCTTTGCAGCGATCTCTAAAATGCATGAAACTCGTCAATGCCGCAATCTCTAAAATGCAGGAAACTCGTCGATGCTGCGATCAGTAACGCACATATGAGCACTGCGCGCTCATAAACCGAAAAAAACATCACTGGATGCACGAAACTCGCTGTTCAGCTATCTCTAATATGCACGAAACTCGTCGATACCGCGATCTCTAAAATGCAGGAAACTCGTCGATGCTGCGATCAGTAACGCACATATGAGCGCTGCGCGCTCATAAACCGAAAAAAACATCACTGGATGCACGAAACTCGCTGTTCAGCGACCTCTAAAATGCACGAAACTCGTCGATGCCGCGATCTCTAAAATGCAGGAAACTCGTCGATCCTGCGATCGGTAACACACGTATGAGCGTTGCGCGATCATAAACCGAAAAAAAACATCACTGGATGCACGATACTCGCTGTGCAGCTATCTCTAAGATGCACGAAACTCGCTGTACAGCGATCTCTAAAATGCACGAAACTCGTCGATGCAGCGATCTCTAAAATGCAGGAAACTCGTCGATGCTGCGATCAGTAACGCACGTATGAGAGCTGCGCGATCATAAACCGAAAAAAACATCACTGCATGGACGAAACTCGCTGTGCAGCTATCTCTAAGATGCACGAAACTTGCTGTACAGCGATCTCTAAAATGCACGAAACTCGTCGATGCCGCGATCTCTAAAATGCAGGAAACTCGTCGATGCTGCGATCAGTAACGCACGTATGAGAGCTGCGCGCTCATAAACCGAAAAAAACATCACTGGATGCACGAAACTCGCTGTTCAGCGATCTCTAAGAAGCACGAAACTCGTCGATGCAGCGATCAGTAACGCACGTATGAGCGCTGCGGGCTAATAAACCGAAAAATCATCACTGTACGCACGAAACTCGCTGTGCAGCGATGTCTAAAATGCACGAAACTCGTCGATGCCGCAATCTCTAAAATGAAGGAAAGTCGTCGATGCTGCGATCAGTAACGCACATATGAGCACTGCGCGCTCATAAACCGAAAAAAACATCACTGGATGCACGAAACTCGCTGTTCAGCGATCTCTAAAATGAGCAAAACTCGTCGATGCCGCGATCTCTAAAATGCAGGAAACTCGTCGATCCTGCGATCAGTAACGCACGTATGAGCGTTGCGCGATCATAAACCGAAAAAACATCACTGGATGCACGATACTCGCTGTGCAGCTATCTCTAAGATGCACGAAACTCGTCGATGCCGCGATCTCTAAAATGCAGGAAACTCGTCGATGCTGCGATCAGTAACGCACATATGAGCGCTGCGCGCTCATAAACCGAAAAAAACATCCTGGATGCACGAAACTCGCTGTTCAGCGACCTCTAAAATGCACGAAACTCGTCGATGCCGCGATCTCTAAAATGCAGGAAACTCGTCGATCCTGCGATCGGTAACGCAGGTATGAGCGCTGCGCACTCATAAACCGAAAAAAACATCACTGGATGCATGAAACTCGCTGTGCAGCTATCTCTAAGATGCACGAAACTCGCTGTACAGCGATCTCTACAATGCACGAAACTCGTCGATGCCGCGATCTCTAAAATGCAGGAAACTCGTCGATGCTGCGACCTGTACCGCACGCATGAGCGCTGCGCGCTCATAAACCGAAAAAAAACATCATTGGATGCACGAAACTCGCTGTGCAGCGATCTCTAAGATGCACGAAACTCGTCGATGCCGCGATCTCTAAAATGCAGGAAACTCGTCGATGCTGCAATCAGTAACGTACGTATGAGCGCTGCGCGATCATAAACCGAAAAAAACATCACTGGATGCACGATACTCGCTGTGCAGCTATCTCTAAGATGCACGAAACTCGCTGTACAGCGATCTCTATAATGCACGAAACTCGTCGATGCAGCGATCTCTAAAATGCAGGAAACTCGTCGATCCTGCGATCAGTAAAGCACGTATGAGCGTTGCGCGATCATAAACCGAAAAAAAACATCACTGGATGCACGATACTCGCTGTGCAGCTATCTCTAAGATGCACGAAACTCGTCGATGCCGCGATCTCTAAAATGCAGGAAACTCGTCGATGCTGCGATCAGTAACGCACGTATGAGCGCTGCGGGCTCATAAACCGAAAAATCACCCCTGGACGCACGAAACTCTCTGTGCAGCGATCTCTAAAATGCACGAAACTCGTCGATGCCGCAATCTCTAAAATGCAGGAAACTCGTCGATCCTGCGATCAGTAACGCACGTATGAGCGCTGCGCGCTCATAAACCGAAAAAAACATCACTGGATGCACGAAACTCGCTGTTCAGCGATCTCTAAGAAGCACGAAACTCGTCGATGCAGCGACCAGTAACGCACGTATTAGCGCTGCGGGCTCATTAACCGAAAAAACATCACTGGATGCTCGAAACTCACTGTGCAGCTATCTTCTAAAATGCACAAAACTCGTCGATGCCGCAATCTCTAAAATGCAGGAAACTCGTCGATCCTGCAATCAGTAACGCACGTATGAGCGCTGCGCGCTCATAAACCGAAAAAAACATCACTGGATGCACGAAACTCGCTGTTCAGCGATCTCTAAAATGCACGAAACTCGTCGATGCCGCGATCTCTAAAATGCAGGAAACTCGTCGATGCTGCGACCTGTACCGCACGCATGAGCGCTGCGCGCTCATAAACCGAAAAAAAACATCACTGGATGCACGAAACTCGCTGTGCAGCGATCTCTAAGATGCACGAAACTCGTCGATGCCGCGATCTCTAAAATGCAGGAAACTCGTCGATGCTGCGATCAGTAACGTACGTATGAGCGCTGCGCGCTCATAAACCGAAAAAAACATCACTGGATGCACGAAACTCGCTGTGCAGCGATCTCTAAGAAGCACGAAACTCGTCGATGCCGCGATCTCTAAAATGCAGGAAACTCGTCGATGCTGCGACCTGTACCGCACGTATGAGTGCTGCGCGCTCATTAACCGAAATAAAACATCACTGGATGCACGAAACTCGCTGTTCAGCGATCTCTAAGAAGCATGAAACTCGTCGATGCAGCGACCAGTAACGCACGTATTAGCGCTGCGGGCTCATTAACCGAAAAAACATCACTGGATGCTCGAAACTCACTGTGCAGCTATCTTCTAAAATGCACAAAACTCGTCGATGCCGCAATCTCTAAAATGCAGGAAACTCGTCGATCCTGCAATCAGTAACGCACGTATGAGCGCTGCGCGCTCATAAACCGAAAAAAACATCACTGGATGCACGAAACTCGCTGTTCAGCGATCTCTAAAATGCACGAAACTCGTCGATGCCGCGATCTCTAAAATGCAGGAAACTCGTCGATGCTGCGACCTGTACCGCACGCATGAGCGCTGCGCGCTCATAAACCGAAAAAAAACATCACTGGATGCACGAAACTCGCTGTGCAGCGATCTCTAAGATGCACGAAACTCGTCGATGCCGCGATCTCTAAAATGCAGGAAACTCGTCGATGCTGCGATCAGTAACGTACGTATGAGCGCTGCGCGCTCATAAACCGAAAAAAACATCACTGGATGCACGAAACTCGCTGTGCAGCGATCTCTAAGAAGCACGAAACTCGTCGATGCCGCGATCTCTAAAATGCAGGAAACTCGTCGATGCTGCGACCTGTACCGCACGTATGAGCGCTGCGCGCTCATTAACCGAAATAAAACATCACTGGATGCACGAAACTCGCTGTTCAGCGATCTCTAAGAAGCATGAAACTCGTCGATGCAGCGATCAGTAACGCACGTATGAGCGCTGCGGGCTCATAAACCGAAAAAACATCACTGGATGCTCGAAACTCACTGTGCAGCTATCTTCTAAAATGCACAAAACTCGTCGATGCCGCGATCTCTAAAATGCAGGAAACTCGTTGATCCTGCGATCGGTAACGCACGTATGAGCGTTGCGCGATCATAAACCGAAAAAAAACATCACTGGATGCACGATACTCGCTGTGCAGCTATCTCTAAGATGCACGAAACTCGCTGTACAGCGATCTCTATAATGCACGAAACTCGTCGATGCAGCGATCTCTAAAATGCAGGAAACTCGTCGATCCTGCGATCTGTAAAGCACGTATGAGCGTTGCGCGATCATAAACCGAAAAAAAACATCACTGGATGCACGATACTCGCAGTGCAGCTATCTCTAAGATGCACGAAACTCGCTGTACAGCGATCTCTATAATGCACGAAACTCGTCGATGCAGCGATCTCTAAAATGCAGGAAACTCGTCGATCCTGCGATCAGTAAAGCACGAATGAGCGTTGCGCGATCATAAACCGAAAAAAAACATCACTGGATGCACGATACTCGCTGTGCAGCTATCTCTAAGATGCACGAAACTCGTCGATGCCGCGATCTCTAAAATGCAGGAAACTCGTCGATGCTGCGATCAGTAACGCACGTATGAGCGCGGCGGGCTAATAAACCGAAAAATCATCACTGTACGCACGAAACTCGCTGTTCAGCTATCTCTAAGATGCACGAAACTCGTCGATACCGCGATCTCTAAAATGCAGGAAACTCGTCGATGCTGCGAACAGTAACGCACATATGAGCGCTGCGCGCTCATAAACCGAAAAAAACATCACTGGATGCACGAAACTCGCTGTTCAGCGACCTCTAAAATGCACGAAACTCGCAATACAGCGATCTCTATAATGCACGAAACTCGTCGATGCAGCGATCTCTAAAATGCAGGAAACTCGTCGATCCTGCGATCAGTAAAGCACGTATGAGCGTTGCGCGATCATAAACCGAAAAAAAACATCACTGGATGCACGATACTCGCAGTGCAGCTATCTCTAAGATGCACGAAACTCGCTGTACAGCGATCTCTATAATGCACGAAACTCGTCGATGCAGCGATCTCTAAAATGCAGGAAACTCGTCGATCCTGCGATCAGTAAAGCACGAATGAGCGTTGCGCGATCATAAACCGAAAAAAAACATCACTGGATGCACGATACTCGCTGTGCAGCTATCTCTAAGATGCACGAAACTCGCTGTACAGCGATCTCTATAATGCACGAAACTCGTCGATGCAGCGATCTCTAAAATGCAGGAAACTCGTCGATCCTGCGATCAGTAAAGCACGAATGAGCGTTGCGCGATCATAAACCGAAAAAAAACATCACTGGATGCACGATACTCGCTGTGCAGCTATCTCTAAGATGCACGAAACTCGTCGATGCCGCGATCTCTAAAATGCAGGAAACTCGTCGATGCTGCGATCAGTAACGCACGTATGAGCGCTGCGGGCTCATAAACCGAAAAATCACCCCTGGACGCACGAAACTCTCTGTGCAGCGATCTCTAAAATGCACGAAACTCTTCGATGCCGCAATCTCTAAAATGCAGGAAACTCGTCGATCCTGCGATCAGTAACGCACGTATGAGCGCTGCGCGCTCATAAACCGAAAAAAACATCACTGGATGCACGAAACTCGCTGTTCAGCGATCTCTAAGAAGCACTAAACTCGTCGATGCAGCGATCAGTAACGCACGTATGAGCGCGGCGGGCTAATAAACCGAAAAATCATCACTGTACGCACGAAACTCGCTTTGCAGCGATCTCTAAAATGCATGAAACTCGTCAATGCCGCAATCTCTAAAATGCAGGAAACTCGTCGATGCTGCGATCAGTAACGCACATATGAGCACTGCGCGCTCATAAACCGAAAAAAAACATCACTGGATGCACGAAACTCGCTGTTCAGCGATCTCTAAGATGCACGAAACTCGTCGATACCGCGATCTCTAAAATGCAGGAAACTCGTCGATGCTGCGAACAGTAACGCACATATGAGCGCTGCGCGCTCATAAACCGAAAAAAACATCACTGGATGCACGAAACTCGCTGTTCAGCGACCTCTAAAATGCACGAAACTCGTCGATGCCGCGATCTCTAAAATGCAGGAAACTCGTCGATCCTGCGATCGGTAACGCACGTATGAGCGTTGCGCGATCATAAACCGAAAAAAAACATCACTGTATGCACGATACTCGCTGTGCAGCTATCTCTAAGATGCACGAAACTCGCTGTTCAGCGATCTCTAAGAAGCACTAAACTCGTCGATGCAGCGATCAGTAACGCACGTATGAGCGCGGCGGGTTAATAAACCGAAAAATCATCACTGTACGCACGAAACTCGCTTTGCAGCGATCTCTAAAATGCATGAAACTCGTCAATGCCGCAATCTCTAAAATGCAGGAAACTCGTCGATGCTGCGATCAGTAACGCACATATGAGCACTGCGCGCTCATAAACCGAAAAAAACATCACTGGATGCACGAAACTCGCTGTTCAGCTATCTCTAATATGCACGAAACTCGTCGATACCGCGATCTCTAAAATGCAGGAAACTCGTCGATGCTGCGATCAGTAACGCACATATGAGCGCTGCGCGCTCATAAACCGAAAAAAACATCACTGGATGCACGAAACTCGCTGTTCAGCGACCTCTAAAATGCACGAAACTCGTCGATGCCGCGATCTCTAAAATGCAGGAAACTCGTCGATCCTGCGATCGGTAACACACGTATGAGCGTTGCGCGATCATAAACCGAAAAAAAACATCACTGGATGCACGATACTCGCTGTGCAGCTATCTCTAAGATGCACGAAACTCGCTGTACAGCGATCTCTAAAATGCACGAAACTCGTCGATGCAGCGATCTCTAAAATGCAGGAAACTCGTCGATGCTGCGATCAGTAACGCACGTATGAGAGCTGCGCGCTCATAAACCGAAAAAAACATCACTGGATGCACGAAACTCGCTGTTCAGCGATCTCTAAGAAGCACGAAACTCGTCGATGCAGCGATCAGTAACGCACGTATGAGCGCTGCGGGCTAATAAACCGAAAAATCATCACTGTACGCACGAAACTCGCTGTGCAGCGATGTCTAAAATGCACGAAACTCGTCGATGCCGCAATCTCTAAAATGAAGGAAAGTCGTCGATGCTGCGATCAGTAACGCACATATGAGCACTGCGCGCTCATAAACCGAAAAAAACATCACTGGATGCACGAAACTCGCTGTTCAGCGATCTCTAAAATGAGCAAAACTCGTCGATGCCGCGATCTCTAAAATGCAGGAAACTCGTCGATCCTGCGATCAGTAACGCACGTATGAGCGTTGCGCGATCATAAACCGAAAAAACATCACTGGATGCACGATACTCGCTGTGCAGCTATCTCTAAGATGCACGAAACTCGTCGATGCCGCGATCTCTAAAATGCAGGAAACTCGTCGATGCTGCGATCAGTAACGCACATATGAGCGCTGCGCGCTCATAAACCGAAAAAAACATCCTGGATGCACGAAACTCGCTGTTCAGCGACCTCTAAAATGCACGAAACTCGTCGATGCCGCGATCTCTAAAATGCAGGAAACTCGTCGATCCTGCGATCGGTAACGCAGGTATGAGCGCTGCGCACTCATAAACCGAAAAAAACATCACTGGATGCATGAAACTCGCTGTGCAGCTATCTCTAAGATGCACGAAACTCGCTGTACAGCGATCTCTACAATGCACGAAACTCGTCGATGCCGCGATCTCTAAAATGCAGGAAACTCGTCGATGCTGCGACCTGTACCGCACGCATGAGCGCTGCGCGCTCATAAACCGAAAAAAAACATCATTGGATGCACGAAACTCGCTGTGCAGCGATCTCTAAGATGCACGAAACTCGTCGATGCCGCGATCTCTAAAATGCAGGAAACTCGTCGATGCTGCAATCAGTAACGTACGTATGAGCGCTGCGCGATCATAAACCGAAAAAAAACATCACTGGATGCACGATACTCGCTGTGCAGCTATCTCTAAGATGCACGAAACTCGCTGTACAGCGATCTCTATAATGCACGAAACTCGTCGATGCAGCGATCTCTAAAATGCAGGAAACTCGTCGATCCTGCGATCAGTAAAGCACGTATGAGCGTTGCGCGATCATAAACCGAAAAAAAACATCACTGGATGCACGATACTCGCTGTGCAGCTATCTCTAAGATGCACGAAACTCGTCGATGCCGCGATCTCTAAAATGCAGGAAACTCGTCGATGCTGCGATCAGTAACGCACGTATGAGCGCTGCGGGCTCATAAACCGAAAAATCACCCCTGGACGCACGAAACTCTCTGTGCAGCGATCTCTAAAATGCACGAAACTCGTCGATGCCGCAATCTCTAAAATGCAGGAAACTCGTCGATCCTGCGATCAGTAACGCACGTATGAGCGCTGCGCGCTCATAAACCGAAAAAAACATCACTGGATGCACGAAACTCGCTGTTCAGCGATCTCTAAGAAGCACGAAACTCGTCGATGCAGCGACCAGTAACGCACGTATTAGCGCTGCGGGCTCATTAACCGAAAAAACATCACTGGATGCTCGAAACTCACTGTGCAGCTATCTTCTAAAATGCACAAAACTCGTCGATGCCGCAATCTCTAAAATGCAGGAAACTCGTCGATCCTGCAATCAGTAACGCACGTATGAGCGCTGCGCGCTCATAAACCGAAAAAAACATCACTGGATGCACGAAACTCGCTGTTCAGCGATCTCTAAAATGCACGAAACTCGTCGATGCCGCGATCTCTAAAATGCAGGAAACTCGTCGATGCTGCGACCTGTACCGCACGCATGAGCGCTGCGCGCTCATAAACCGAAAAAAAACATCACTGGATGCACGAAACTCGCTGTGCAGCGATCTCTAAGATGCACGAAACTCGTCGATGCCGCGATCTCTAAAATGCAGGAAACTCGTCGATGCTGCGATCAGTAACGTACGTATGAGCGCTGCGCGCTCATAAACCGAAAAAAACATCACTGGATGCACGAAACTCGCTGTGCAGCGATCTCTAAGAAGCACGAAACTCGTCGATGCCGCGATCTCTAAAATGCAGGAAACTCGTCGATGCTGCGACCTGTACCGCACGTATGAGCGCTGCGCGCTCATTAACCGAAATAAAACATCACTGGATGCACGAAACTCGCTGTTCAGCGATCTCTAAGAAGCATGAAACTCGTCGATGCAGCGACCAGTAACGCACGTATTAGCGCTGCGGGCTCATTAACCGAAAAAACATCACTGGATGCTCGAAACTCACTGTGCAGCTATCTTCTAAAATGCACAAAACTCGTCGATGCCGCAATCTCTAAAATGCAGGAAACTCGTCGATCCTGCAATCAGTAACGCACGTATGAGCGCTGCGCGCTCATAAACCGAAAAAAACATCACTGGATGCACGAAACTCGCTGTTCAGCGATCTCTAAAATGCACGAAACTCGTCGATGCCGCGATCTCTAAAATGCAGGAAACTCGTCGATGCTGCGACCTGTACCGCACGCATGAGCGCTGCGCGCTCATAAACCGAAAAAAAACATCACTGGATGCACGAAACTCGCTGTGCAGCGATCTCTAAGATGCACGAAACTCGTCGATGCCGCGATCTCTAAAATGCAGGAAACTCGTCGATGCTGCGATCAGTAACGTACGTATGAGCGCTGCGCGCTCATAAACCGAAAAAAACATCACTGGATGCACGAAACTCGCTGTGCAGCGATCTCTAAGAAGCACGAAACTCGTCGATGCCGCGATCTCTAAAATGCAGGAAACTCGTCGATGCTGCGACCTGTACCGCACGTATGAGCGCTGCGCGCTCATTAACCGAAATAAAACATCACTGGATGCACGAAACTCGCTGTTCAGCGATCTCTAAGAAGCATGAAACTCGTCGATGCAGCGATCAGTAACGCACGTATGAGCGCTGCGGGCTCATAAACCGAAAAAACATCACTGGATGCTCGAAACTCACTGTGCAGCTATCTTCTAAAATGCACAAAACTCGTCGATGCCGCGATCTCTAAAATGCAGGAAACTCGTTGATCCTGCGATCGGTAACGCACGTATGAGCGTTGCGCGATCATAAACCGAAAAAAAACATCACTGGATGCACGATACTCGCTGTGCAGCTATCTCTAAGATGCACGAAACTCGCTGTACAGCGATCTCTATAATGCACGAAACTCGTCGATGCAGCGATCTCTAAAATGCAGGAAACTCGTCGATCCTGCGATCTGTAAAGCACGTATGAGCGTTGCGCGATCATAAACCGAAAAAAAACATCACTGGATGCACGATACTCGCAGTGCAGCTATCTCTAAGATGCACGAAACTCGCTGTACAGCGATCTCTATAATGCACGAAACTCGTCGATGCAGCGATCTCTAAAATGCAGGAAACTCGTCGATCCTGCGATCAGTAAAGCACGAATGAGCGTTGCGCGATCATAAACCGAAAAAAAACATCACTGGATGCACGATACTCGCTGTGCAGCTATCTCTAAGATGCACGAAACTCGTCGATGCCGCGATCTCTAAAATGCAGGAAACTCGTCGATGCTGCGATCAGTAACGCACGTATGAGCGCGGCGGGCTAATAAACCGAAAAATCATCACTGTACGCACGAAACTCGCTGTTCAGCTATCTCTAAGATGCACGAAACTCGTCGATACCGCGATCTCTAAAATGCAGGAAACTCGTCGATGCTGCGAACAGTAACGCACATATGAGCGCTGCGCGCTCATAAACCGAAAAAAACATCACTGGATGCACGAAACTCGCTGTTCAGCGACCTCTAAAATGCACGAAACTCGCAATACAGCGATCTCTATAATGCACGAAACTCGTCGATGCAGCGATCTCTAAAATGCAGGAAACTCGTCGATCCTGCGATCAGTAAAGCACGTATGAGCGTTGCGCGATCATAAACCGAAAAAAAACATCACTGGATGCACGATACTCGCAGTGCAGCTATCTCTAAGATGCACGAAACTCGCTGTACAGCGATCTCTATAATGCACGAAACTCGTCGATGCAGCGATCTCTAAAATGCAGGAAACTCGTCGATCCTGCGATCAGTAAAGCACGAATGAGCGTTGCGCGATCATAAACCGAAAAAAAACATCACTGGATGCACGATACTCGCTGTGCAGCTATCTCTAAGATGCACGAAACTCGTCGATGCCGCGATCTCTAAAATGCAGGAAACTCGTCGATGCTGCGATCAGTAACGCACGTATGAGCGCTGCGGGCTCATAAACCGAAAAATCACCCCTGGACGCACGAAACTCTCTGTGCAGCGATCTCTAAAATGCACGAAACTCGTCGATGCCGCAATCTCTAAAATGCAGGAAACTCGTCGATCCTGCGATCAGTAACGCACGTATGAGCGCTGCGCGCTCATAAACCGAAAAAAACATCACTGGATGCACGAAACTCGCTGTTCAGCGATCTCTAAGAAGCACGAAACTCGTCGATGCAGCGACCAGTAACGCACGTATTAGCGCTGCGGGCTCATTAACCGAAAAAACATCACTGGATGCTCGAAACTCACTGTGCAGCTATCTTCTAAAATGCACAAAACTCGTCGATGCCGCAATCTCTAAAATGCAGGAAACTCGTCGATCCTGCAATCAGTAACGCACGTATGAGCGCTGCGCGCTCATAAACCGAAAAAAACATCACTGGATGCACGAAACTCGCTGTTCAGCGATCTCTAAAATGCACGAAACTCGTCGATGCCAGGATCTCTAAAATGCAGGAAACTCGTCGATGCTGCGACCTGTACCGCACGCATGAGCGCTGCGCGCTCATAAACCGAAAAAAAACATCACTGGATGCACGAAACTCGCTGTGCAGCGATCTCTAAGATGCACGAAACTCGTCGATGCCGCGATCTCTAAAATGCAGGAAACTCGTCGATGCTGCGATCAGTAACGTACGTATGAGCGCTGCGCGCTCATAAACCGAAAAAAACATCACTGGATGCACGAAACTCGCTGTGCAGCGATCTCTAAGAAGCACGAAACTCGTCGATGCCGCGATCTCTAAAATGCAGGAAACTCGTCGATGCTGCGACCTGTACCGCACGTATGAGCGCTGCGCGCTCATTAACCGAAATAAAACATCACTGGATGCACGAAACTCGCTGTTCAGCGATCTCTAAGAAGCATGAAACTCGTCGATGCAGCGACCAGTAACGCACGTATTAGCGCTGCGGGCTCATTAACCGAAAAAACATCACTGGATGCTCGAAACTCACTGTGCAGCTATCTTCTAAAATGCACAAAACTCGTCGATGCCGCAATCTCTAAAATGCAGGAAACTCGTCGATCCTGCAATCAGTAACGCACGTATGAGCGCTGCGCGCTCATAAACCGAAAAAAACATCACTGGATGCACGAAACTCGCTGTTCAGCGATCTCTAAAATGCACGAAACTCGTCGATGCCGCGATCTCTAAAATGCAGGAAACTCGTCGATGCTGCGACCTGTACCGCACGCATGAGCGCTGCGCGCTCATAAACCGAAAAAAAACATCACTGGATGCACGAAACTCGCTGTGCAGCGATCTCTAAGATGCACGAAACTCGTCGATGCCGCGATCTCTAAAATGCAGGAAACTCGTCGATGCTGCGATCAGTAACGTACGTATGAGCGCTGCGCGCTCATAAACCGAAAAAAACATCACTGGATGCACGAAACTCGCTGTGCAGCGATCTCTAAGAAGCACGAAACTCGTCGATGCCGCGATCTCTAAAATGCAGGAAACTCGTCGATGCTGCGACCTGTACCGCACGTATGAGCGCTGCGCGCTCATTAACCGAAATAAAACATCACTGGATGCACGAAACTCGCTGTTCAGCGATCTCTAAGAAGCATGAAACTCGTCGATGCAGCGATCAGTAACGCACGTATGAGCGCTGCGGGCTCATAAACCGAAAAAACATCACTGGATGCTCGAAACTCACTGTGCAGCTATCTTCTAAAATGCACAAAACTCGTCGATGCCGCGATCTCTAAAATGCAGGAAACTCGTTGATCCTGCGATCGGTAACGCACGTATGAGCGTTGCGCGATCATAAACCGAAAAAAAACATCACTGGATGCACGATACTCGCTGTGCAGCTATCTCTAAGATGCACGAAACTCGCTGTACAGCGATCTCTATAATGCACGAAACTCGTCGATGCAGCGATCTCTAAAATGCAGGAAACTCGTCGATCCTGCGATCTGTAAAGCACGTATGAGCGTTGCGCGATCATAAACCGAAAAAAAACATCACTGGATGCACGATACTCGCAGTGCAGCTATCTCTAAGATGCACGAAACTCGCTGTACAGCGATCTCTATAATGCACGAAACTCGTCGATGCAGCGATCTCTAAAATGCAGGAAACTCGTCGATCCTGCGATCAGTAAAGCACGAATGAGCGTTGCGCGATCATAAACCGAAAAAAAACATCACTGGATGCACGATACTCGCTGTGCAGCTATCTCTAAGATGCACGAAACTCGTCGATGCCGCGATCTCTAAAATGCAGGAAACTCGTCGATGCTGCGATCAGTAACGCACGTATGAGCGCTGCGGGCTCATAAACCGAAAAAT
This sequence comes from Maratus speciosus, assembly GCA_963932465.1. Taxonomy (NCBI): domain Eukaryota; kingdom Metazoa; phylum Arthropoda; class Arachnida; order Araneae; family Salticidae; genus Maratus; species Maratus speciosus. The sequence continues at coordinate 542,610,148 of OZ010796.1, read as the reverse complement.
CACCCCTGGACGCACGAAACTCTCTGTGCAGCGATCTCTAAAATGCACGAAACTCGTCGATGCCGCAATCTCTAAAATGCAGGAAACTCGTCGATCCTGCGATCAGTAACGCACGTATGAGCGCTGCGCGCTCATAAACCGAAAAAAACATCACTGGATGCACGAAACTCGCTGTTCAGCGATCTCTAAGAAGCACTAAACTCGTCGATGCAGCGATCAGTAACGCACGTATGAGCGCGGCGGGCTAATAAACCGAAAAATCATCACTGTACGCACGAAACTCGCTTTGCAGCGATCTCTAAAATGCATGAAACTCGTCAATGCCGCAATCTCTAAAATGCAGGAAACTCGTCGATGCTGCGATCAGTAACGCACATATGAGCACTGCGCGCTCATAAACCGAAAAAAACATCACTGGATGCACGAAACTCGCTGTTCAGCTATCTCTAAGATGCACGAAACTCGTCGATACCGCGATCTCTAAAATGCAGGAAACTCGTCGATGCTGCGAACAGTAACGCACATATGAGCGCTGCGCGCTCATAAACCGAAAAAAACATCACTGGATGCACGAAACTCGCTGTTCAGCGACCTCTAAAATGCACGAAACTCGCTGTACAGCGATCTCTATAATGCACGAAACTCGTCGATGCAGCGATCTCTAAAATGCAGGAAACTCGTCGATCCTGCGATCAGTAAAGCACGTATGAGCGTTGCGCGATCATAAACCGAAAAAAAACATCACTGTATGCACGATACTCGCAGTGCAGCTATCTCTAAGATGCACGAAACTCGCTGTACAGCGATCTCTATAATGCACGAAACTCGTCGATGCAGCGATCTCTAAAATGCAGGAAACTCGTCGATCCTGCGATCAGTAAAGCACGAATGAGCGTTGCGCGATCATAAACCGAAAAAAAACATCACTGGATGCACGATACTCGCTGTGCAGCTATCTCTAAGATGCACGAAACTCGTCGATGCCGCGATCTCTAAAATGCAGGAAACTCGTCGATGCTGCGATCAGTAACGCACGTATGAGCGCTGCGGGCTCATAAACCGAAAAATCACCCCTGGACGCATGAAACTCTCTGTGCAGCGATCTCTAAAATGCACGAAACTCGTCGATGCCGCAATCTCTAAAATGCAGGAAACTCGTCGATCCTGCGATCAGTAACGCACGTATGAGCGCTGCGCGCTCATAAACCGAAAAAAACATCACTGGATGCACGAAACTCGCTGTTCAGCGATCTCTAAGAAGCACTAAACTCGTCGATGCAGCGATCAGTAACGCACGTATGAGCGCGGCGGGCTAATAAACCGAAAAATCATCACTGTACGCACGAAACTCGCTTTGCAGCGATCTCTAAAATGCATGAAACTCGTCAATGCCGCAATCTCTAAAATGCAGGAAACTCGTCGATGCTGCGATCAGTAACGCACATATGAGCACTGCGCGCTCATAAACCGAAAAAAACATCACTGGATGCACGAAACTCGCTGTTCAGCTATCTCTAAGATGCACGAAACTCGTCGATACCGCGATCTCTAAAATGCAGGAAACTCGTCGATGCTGCGAACAGTAACGCACATATGAGCGCTGCGCGCTCATAAACCGAAAAAAACATCACTGGATGCACGAAACTCGCTGTTCAGCGACCTCTAAAATGCACGAAACTCGCTGTACAGCGATCTCTATAATGCACGAAACTCGTCGATGCAGCGATCTCTAAAATGCAGGAAACTCGTCGATCCTGCGATCAGTAAAGCACGTATGAGCGTTGCGCGATCATAAACCGAAAAAAAACATCACTGTATGCACGATACTCGCAGTGCAGCTATCTCTAAGATGCACGAAACTCGCTGTACAGCGATCTCTATAATGCACGAAACTCGTCGATGCAGCGATCTCTAAAATGCAGGAAACTCGTCGATCCTGCGATCAGTAAAGCACGAATGAGCGTTGCGCGATCATAAACCGAAAAAAAACATCACTGGATGCACGATACTCGCTGTGCAGCTATCTCTAAGATGCACGAAACTCGTCGATGCCGCGATCTCTAAAATGCAGGAAACTCGTCGATGCTGCGATCAGTAACGCACGTATGAGCGCTGCGGGCTCATAAACCGAAAAATCACCCCTGGACGCATGAAACTCTCTGTGCAGCGATCTCTAAAATGCACGAAACTCGTCGATGCCGCAATCTCTAAAATGCAGGAAACTCGTCGATCCTGCGATCAGTAACGCACGTATGAGCGCTGCGCGCTCATAAACCGAAAAAAACATCACTGGATGCACGAAACTCGCTGTTCAGCGATCTCTAAGAAGCACTAAACTCGTCGATGCAGCGATCAGTAACGCACGTATGAGCGCGGCGGGCTAATAAACCGAAAAATCATCACTGTACGCACGAAACTCGCTTTGCAGCGATCTCTAAAATGCATGAAACTCGTCAATGCCGCAATCTCTAAAATGCAGGAAACTCGTCGATGCTGCGATCAGTAACGCACATATGAGCACTGCGCGCTCATAAACCGAAAAAAACATCACTGGATGCACGAAACTCGCTGTTCAGCTATCTCTAAGATGCACGAAACTCGTCGATACCGCGATCTCTAAAATGCAGGAAACTCGTCGATGCTGCGAACAGTAACGCACATATGAGCGCTGCGCGCTCATAAACCGAAAAAAACATCACTGGATGCACGAAACTCGCTGTTCAGCGACCTCTAAAATGCACGAAACTCGTCGATGCCGCGATCTCTAAAATGCAGGAAACTCGTCGATCCTGCGATCGGTAACGCACGTATGAGCGTTGCGCGATCATAAACCGAAAAAAAACATCACTGGATGCACGATACTCGCTGTGCAGCTATCTCTAAGATGCACGAAACTCGCTGTACAGCGATCTCTAAAATGCACGAAACTCGTCGATGCAGCGATCTCTAAAATGCAGGAAACTCATCGATCCTGCGATCAGTAACGCACGTATGAGCGTTGCGCGATCATAAACCGAAAAAAAACATCACTGGATGCACGATACTCTCTGTGCAGCGATCTCTAAGATGCACGAAACTCGTCGATGCCGCGATCTCTAAAATGCCGGAAACTCGTCGATGCTGCGATCAGTAACGCACATATGAGCGCTGCGCGCTCATAAACCGAAAAAAACATCACTGGATGCACGAAACTCGCTGTGCAGCTATCTCTAAAATGCACGAAACTCGCTGTACAGCGATCTCTACAATGCACGAAACTCGTCGATGCCGCGATCTCTAAAATGCAGGAAACTCGTCGATGCTGCGATCAGTAACGCACGTATGAGCGCTGCGCGATCATAAACCGAAAAAAACATCACTGCATGGACGAAACTCGCTGTGCAGCTATCTCTAAGATGCACGAAACTTGCTGTACAGCGATCTCTAAAATGCACGAAACTCGTCGATGCCGCGATCTCTAAAATGCAGGAAACTCGTCGATGCTGCGATCAGTAACGCACGTATGAGAGCTGCGCGCTCATAAACCGAAAAAAACATCACTGGATGCACGAAACTCGCTGTTGAGCGATCTCTAAGAAGCACGAAACTCGTCGATGCAGCGATCAGTAACGCACGTATGAGCGCTGCGGGCTAATAAACCGAAAAATCATCACTGTACGCACGAAACTCGCTGTGCAGCGATGTCTAAAATGCACGAAACTCGTCGATGCCGCAATGTCTAAAATGCAGGAAAGTCGTCGATGCTGCGATCAGTAACGCACATATGAGCACTGCGCGCTCATAAACCGAAAAAAACATCACTGGATGCACGAAACTCGCTGTTCAGCGATCTCTAAAATGAGCAAAACTCGTCGATGCCGCGATCTCTAAAATGCAGGAAACTCGTCGATCCTGCGATCAGTAACGCACGTATGAGCGTTGCGCGATCATAAACCGAAAAAACATCACTGGATGCACGATACTCGCTGTGCAGCTATCTCTAAGATGCACGAAACTCGTCGATGCCGCGATCTCTAAAATGCAGGAAACTCGTCGATGCTGCGATCAGTAAGGCACATATGAGCGCTGCGCGCTCATAAACCGAAAAAAACATCCTGGATGCACGAAACTCGCTGTTCAGCGACCTCTAAAATGCACGAAACTCGTCGATGCCGCGATCTCTAAAATGCAGGAAACTCGTCGATCCTGCGATCGGTAACGCAGGTATGAGCGCTGCGCACTCATAAACCGAAAAAAACATCACTGGATGCATGAAACTCGCTGTGCAGCTATCTCTAAGATGCACGAAACTCGCTGTACAGCGATCTCTACAATGCACGAAACTCGTCGATGCCGCGATCTCTAAAATGCAGGAAACTCGTCGATGCTGCGACCTGTACCGCACGCATGAGCGCTGCGCTCTCATAAACCGAAAAAAACATCATTGGATGCACGAAACTCGCTGTGCAGTGATCTCTAAGATGCACGAAACTCGTCGATGCCGCGATCTCTAAAATGCAGGAAACTCGTCGATGCTGCGATCAGTAACGTACGTATGAGCGCTGCGCGCTCATAAACCGAAAAAAACATCACTGGATGCACGAAACTCGCTGTGCAGCGATCTCTAAGAAGCACGAAACTCGTCGATGCCGCGATCTCTAAAATGCAGGAAACTCGTCGATGCTGCGACCTGTACCTCACGCATGAGCGCTGCGCGCTCATTAACCGAAATAAAACATCACTGGATGCACGAAACTCGCTGTTCAGCGATCTCTAAGAAGCACGAAACTCGTCGATGCAGCGATCAGTAACGCACGCATGAGCGCTGCGGGCTCATAAACCGAAAAAACATCACTGGATGCTCGAAACTCACTGTGCAGCTATCTTCTAAAATGCACAAAACTCGTCGATGCCGCGATCTCTAAAATGCAGGAAACTCGTCGATCCTGCGATCGGTAACGCACGTATGAGCGTTGCGCGATCATAAACCGAAAAAAACATCACTGGATGCACGATACTCGCTGTGCAGCTATCTCTAAGATGCACGAAACTCGCTGTACAGCGATCTCTATAATGCACGAAACTCGTCGATGCAGCGATCTCTAAAATGCAGGAAACTCGTCGATCCTGCGATCAGTAAAGCACGTATGAGCGTTGCGCGATCATAAACCGAAAAAAAACATCACTGTATGCACGATACTCGCTGTGCAGCTATCTCTAAGATGCACGAAACTCGCTGTACAGCGATCTCTATAATGCACGAAACTCGTCGATGCAGCGATCTCTAAAATGCAGGAAACTCGTCGATCCTGCGATCAGTAAAGCACGTATGAGCGTTGCGCGATCATAAACCGAAAAAAAACATCACTGGATGCACGATACTCGCTGTGCAGCTATCTCTAAGATGCACGAAACTCGCTGTACAGCGATCTCTATAATGCACGAAACTCGTCGATGCAGCGATCTCTAAAATGCAGGAAACTCGTCGATCCTGCGATCAGTAAAGCACGAATGAGCGTTGCGCGATCATAAACCGAAAAAAAACATCACTGGATGCACGATACTCGCTGTGCAGCTATCTCTAAGAAGCACTAAACTCGTCGATACAGCGATCAGTAACGCACGTATGAGCGCGGCGGGCTAATAAACCGAAAAATCATCACTGTACGCACGAAACTCGCTTTGCAGCGATCTCTAAAATGCATGAAACTCGTCAATGCCGCAATCTCTAAAATGCAGGAAACTCGTCGATGCTGCGATCAGTAACGCACATATGAGCACTGCGCGCTCATAAACCGAAAAAAACATCACTCGATGCATGAAACTCGCTGTTCAGCTATCTCTAAGATGCACGAAACTCGTCGATACCGCGATCTCTAAAATGCAGGAAACTCGTCGATGCTGCGAACAGTAACGCACATATGAGCGCTGCGCGCTCATAAACCGAAAAAACATCACTGGATGCACGAAACTCGCTGTTCAGCGACCTCTAAAATGCACGAAACTCGTCGATGCCGCGATCTCTAAAATGCAGGAAACTCGTCGATGCTGCGATCAGTAACGCACGTATGAGAGCTGCGCGCTCATAAACCGAAAAAAAATCACTGGATGCACGAAACTCGCTGTTGAGCGATCTCTAAGAAGCACGAAACTCGTCGATGCAGCGATCAGTAACGCACGTATGAGCGCTGCGGGCTAATAAACCGAAAAATCATCACTGTACGCACGAAACTCGCTGTGCAGCGATGTCTAAAATGCACGAAACTCGTCGATGCCGCAATGTCTAAAATGCAGGAAAGTCGTCGATGCTGCGATCAGTAACGCACATATGAGCACTGCGCGCTCATAAACCGAAAAAAACATCACTGGATGCACGAAACTCGCTGTTCAGCGATCTCTAAAATGAGCAAAACTCGTCGATGCCGCGATCTCTAAAATGCAGGAAACTCGTCGATCCTGCGATCAGTAACGCACGTATGAGCGTTGCGCGATCATAAACCGAAAAAACATCACTGGATGCACGATACTCGCTGTGCAGCTATCTCTAAGATGCACGAAACTCGTCGATGCCGCGATCTCTAAAATGCAGGAAACTCGTCGATGCTGCGATCAGTAACGCACATATGAGCGCTGCGCGCTCATAAACCGAAAAAAACATCCTGGATGCACGAAACTCGCTGTTCAGCGACCTCTAAAATGCACGAAACTCGTCGATGCCGCGATCTCTAAAATGCAGGAAACTCGTCGATCCTGCGATCGGTAACGCAGGTATGAGCGCTGCGCACTCATAAACCGAAAAAAACATCACTGGATGCATGAAACTCGCTGTGCAGCTATCTCTAAGATGCACGAAACTCGCTGTACAGCGATCTCTACAATGCACGAAACTCGTCGATGCCGCGATCTCTAAAATGCAGGAAACTCGTCGATGCTGCGACCTGTACCGCACGCATGAGCGCTGCGCGCTCATAAACCGAAAAAAAACATCATTGGATGCACGAAACTCGCTGTGCAGCGATCTCTAAGATGCACGAAACTCGTCGATGCCGCGATCTCTAAAATGCAGGAAACTCGTCGATGCTGCGATCAGTAACGTACGTATGAGCGCTGCGCGCTCATAAACCGAAAAAAACATCACTGGATGCACGAAACTCGCTGTGCAGCGATCTCTAAGAAGCACGAAACTCGTCGATGCCGCGATCTCTAAAATGCAGGAAACTCGTCGATCCTGCGATCAGTAACGCACGTATGAGCGTTGCGCGATCATAAACCGAAAAAAAACATCACTGGATGCACGATACTCTCTGTGCAGCGATCTCTAAGATGCACGAAACTCGTCGATGCCGCGATCTCTAAAATGCAGGAAACTCGTCGATGCTGCGATCAGTAACGCACGTATGAGCGCTGCGCGATCATAAACCGAAAAAAACATCACTGCATGGACGAAACTCGCTGTGCAGCTATCTCTAAGATGCACGAAACTTGCTGTACAGCGATCTCTAAAATGCACGAAACTCGTCGATGCCGCGATCTCTAAAATGCAGGAAACTCGTCGATGCTGCGACCTGTACCGCACGCATGAGCGCTGCGCGCTCATTAACCGAAATAAAACATCACTGGATGCACGAAACTCGCTGTTCAGCGATCTCTAAGAAGCACGAAACTCGTCGATGCAGCGATGAGTAACGCACGCATGAGCGCTGCGGGCTCATAAACCGAAAAAACATCACTGGATGCTCGAAACTCACTGTGCAGCTATCTTCTAAAATGCACAAAACTCGTCGATGCCGCGATCTCTAAAATGCAGGAAACTCGTCGATCCTGCGATCGGTAACGCACGTATGAGCGTTGCGCGATCATAAACCGAAAAAAAACATCACTGGATGCACGATACTCGCTGTGCAGCTATCTCTAAGATGCACGAAACTCGCTGTACAGCGATCTCTATAATGCACGAAACTCGTCGATGCAGCGATCTCTAAAATGCAGGAAACTCGTCGATCCTGCGATCAGTAAAGCACGTATGAGCGTTGCGCGATCATAAACCGAAAAAAAACATCACTTTATGCACGATACTCGCTGTGCAGCTATCTCTAAGATGCACGAAACTCGCTGTACAGCGATCTCTATAATGCACGAAACTCGTCGATGCAGCGATCTCTAAAATGCAGGAAACTCGTCGATCCTGCGATCAGTAAAGCACGTATGAGCGTTGCGCGATCATAAACCGAAAAAAAACATCACTGGATGCACGATACTCGCTGTGCAGCTATCTCTAAGATGCACGAAACTCGCTGTACAGCGATCTCTATAATGCACGAAACTCGTCGATGCAGCGATCTCTAAAATGCAGGAAACTCGTCGATCCTGCGATCAGTAAAGCACGAATGAGCGTTGCGCGATCATAAACCGAAAAAAAACATCACTGGATGCACGATACTCGCTGTGCAGCTATCTCTAAGATGCACGAAACTCGTCGATGCCGCAATCTCTAAAATGCAGGAAACTCGTCGATCCTGCGATCAGTAACGCACGTATGAGCGCTGCGCGCTCATAAACCGAAAAAAACATCACTGGATGCACGAAACTCGCTGTTCAGCGATCTCTAAGAAGCACTAAACTCGTCGATACAGCGATCAGTAACGCACGTATGAGCGCGGCGGGCTAATAAACCGAAAAATCATCACTGTACGCACGAAACTCGCTGTTCAGCTATCTCTAAGATGCACGAAACTCGTCGATACCGCGATCTCTAAAATGCAGGAAACTCGTCGATGCTGCGAACAGTAACGCACATATGAGCGCTGCGCGCTCATAAACCGAAAAAACATCACTGGATGCACGAAACTCGCTGCTCAGCGACCTCTAAAATGCACGAAACTCGTCGATGCCGCGATCTCTAAAATGCAGGAAACTCGTCGATGCTGCGATCAGTAACGCACGTATGAGAGCTGCGCGCTCATAAACCGAAAAAAAATCACTGGATGCACGAAACTCGCTGTTGAGCGATCTCTAAGAAGCACGAAACTCGTCGATGCAGCGATCAGTAACGCACGTATGAGCGCTGCGGGCTAATAAACCGAAAAATCATCACTGTACGCACGAAACTCGCTGTGCAGCGATGTCTAAAATGCACGAAACTCGTCGATGCCGCAATGTCTAAAATGCAGGAAAGTCGTCGATGCTGCGATCAGTAACGCACATATGAGCACTGCGCGCTCATAAAACGAAAAAAACATCACTGGATGCACGAAACTCGCTGTTCAGCGATCTCTAAAATGAGCAAAACTCGTCGATGCCGCGATCTCTAAAATGCAGGAAACTCGTCGATCCTGCGATCAGTAACGCACGTATGAGCGTTGCGCGATCATAAACCGAAAAAACATCACTGGATGCACGATACTCGCTGTGCAGCTATCTCTAAGATGCACGAAACTCGTCGATGCCGCGATCTCTAAAATGCAGGAAACTCGTCGATGCTGCGATCAGTAACGCACATATGAGCGCTGCGCGCTCATAAACCGAAAAAAACATCCTGGATGCACGAAACTCGCTGTTCAGCGACCTCTAAAATGCACGAAACTCGTCGATGCCGCGATCTCTAAAATGCAGGAAACTCGTCGATCCTGCGATCGGTAACGCAGGTATGAGCGCTGCGCACTCATAAACCGAAAAAAACATCACTGGATGCATGAAACTCGCTGTGCAGCTATCTCTAAGATGCACGAAACTCGCTGTACAGCGATCTCTACAATGCACGAAACTCGTCGATGCCGCGATCTCTAAAATGCAGGAAACTCGTCGATGCTGCGACCTGTACCGCACGCATGAGCGCTGCGCGCTCATAAACCGAAAAAAAACATCATTGGATGCACGAAACTCGCTGTGCAGCGATCTCTAAGATGCACGAAACTCGTCGATGCCGCGATCTCTAAAATGCAGGAAACTCGTCGATGCTGCGATCAGTAACGTACGTATGAGCGCTGCGCGCTCATAAACCGAAAAAAACATCACTGGATGCACGAAACTCGCTGTGCAGCGATCTCTAAGAAGCACGAAACTCGTCGATGCCGCGATCTCTAAAATGCAGGAAACTCGTCGATGCTGCGACCTGTACCGCACGCATGAGCGCTGCGCGCTCATTAACCGAAATAAAACATCACTGGATGCACGAAACTCGCTGTTCAGCGATCTCTAAGAAGCACGAAACTCGTCGATGCAGCGATCAGTAACGCACGTATGAGCGCTGCGGGCTCATAAACCGAAAAAACATCACTGGATGCTCGAAACTCACTGTGCAGCTATCTTCTAAAATGCACAAAACTCGTCGATGCCGCGATCTCTAAAATGCAGGAAACTCGTCAATCCTGCGATCAGTAAAGCACGTATGAGCGTTGCGCGATCATAAACCGAAAAAAAACATCACTGGATGCACGATACTCGCTGTGCAGCTATCTCTAAGATGCACGAAACTCGCTGTACAGCGATCTCTATAATGCACGAAACTCGTCGATGCAGCGATCTCTAAAATGCAGGAAACTCGTCGATCCTGCGATCAGTAAAGCACGTATGAGCGTTGCGCGATCATAAACCGAAAAAAAACATCACTGGATGCACGATACTCGCTGTGCAGCTATCTCTAAGATGCACGAAACTCGCTGTACAGCGATCTCTATAATGCACGAAACTCGTCGATGCAGCGATCTCTAAAATGCAGGAAACTCGTCGATCCTGCGATCAGTAAAGCACGTATGAGCGTTGCGCGATCATAAACCGAAAAAAAACATCACTGGATGCACGATACTCGCTGTGCAGCTATCTCTAAGATGCACGAAACTCGCTGTACAGCGATCTCTATAATGCACGAAACTCGTCGATGCAGCGATCTCTAAAATGCAGGAAACTCGTCGATCCTGCGATCAGTAAAGCACGAATGAGCGTTGCGCTATCATAAACCGAAAAAAAACATCACTGGATGCACGATACTCGCTGTGCAGCTATCTCTAAGATGCACGAAACTCGTCGATGCCGCAATCTCTAAAATGCAGGAAACTCGTCGATCCTGCGATCAGTAACGCACGTATGAGCGCTGCGCGCTCATAAACCGAAAAAAACATCACTGGATGCACGAAACTCGCTGTTCAGCGATCTCTAACAAGCACTAAACTCGTCGATGCAGCGATCAGTAACGCACGTATGAGCGCGGCGGGCTAATAAACCGAAAAATCATCACTGTACGCACGAAACTCGCTTTGCAGCGATCTCTAAAATGCATGAAACTCGTCAATGCCGCAATCTCTAAAATGCAGGAAACTCGTCGATGCTGCGATCAGTAACGCACATATGAGCACTGCGCGCTCATAAACCGAAAAAAACATCACTGGATGCACGAAACTCGCTGTTCAGCTATCTCTAAGATGCACGAAACTCGTCGATACCGCGATCTCTAAAATGCAGGAAACTCGTCGATGCTGCGAACAGCAACGCACATATGAGCGCTGCGCGCTCATAAACCGAAAAAAACATCACTGGATGCACGAAACTCGCTGTTCAGCGACCTCTAAAATGCACGAAACTCGTCGATGCCGCGATCTCTAAAATGCAGGAAACTCGTCGATCCTGCGATCGGTAACGCACGTATGAGCGTTGCGCGATCATAAACCGAAAAAAACATCACTGGATGCACGATACTCGCTGTGCAGCTATCTCTAAGATGCACGAAACTCGCTGTACAGCGATCTCTAAAATGCACGAAACTCGTCGATGCAGCGATCTCTAAAATGCAGGAAACTCGTCGATCCTGCGATCAGTAACGCACGTATGAGCGTTGCGCGATCATAAACCGAAAAAAAACATCACTGGATGCACGATACTCTCTGTGCAGCGATCTCTAAGATGCACGAAACTCGTCGATGCCGCGATCTCTAAAATGCAGGAAACTCGTCGATGCTGCGATCAGTAACGCACGTATGAGCGCTGCGCGATCATAAACCGAAAAAAACATCACTGCATGGACGAAACTCGCTGTGCAGCTATCTCTAAGATGCACGAAACTTGCTGTACAGCGATCTCTAAAATGCACGAAACTCGTCGATGCCGCGATCTCTAAAATGCAGGAAACTCGTCGATGCTGCGATCAGTAACGCACGTATGAGAGCTGCGCGCTCATAAACCGAAAAAAACATCACTGGATGCACGAAACTCGCTGTTGAGCGATCTCTAAGAAGCACGAAACTCGTCGATGCAGCGATCAGTAACGCACGTATGAGCGCTGCGGGCTAATAAACCGAAAAATCATCACTGTACGCACGAAACTCGCTGTGCAGCGATGTCTAAAATGCACGAAACTCGTCGATGCCGCAATCTCTAAAATGCAGGAAAGTCGTCGATGCTGCGATCAGTAACGCACATATGAGCACTGCGCGCTCATAAACCGAAAAAAACATCACTGGATGCACGAAACTCGCTGTTCAGCGATCTCTAAAATGAGCAAAACTCGTCGATGCCGCGATCTCTAAAATGCAGGAAACTCGTCGATCCTGCGATCAGTAACGCACGTATGAGCGTTGCGCGATCATAAACCGAAAAAACATCACTGGATGCACGATACTCGCTGTGCAGCTATCTCTAAGATGCACGAAACTCGTCGATGCCGCGATCTCTAAAATGCAGGAAACTCGTCGATGCTGCGATCAGTAACGCACATATGAGCGCTGCGCGCTCATAAACCGAAAAAAACATCCTGGATGCACGAAACTCGCTGTTCAGCGACCTCTAAAATGCACGAAACTCGTCGATGCCGCGATCTCTAAAATGCAGGAAACTCGTCGATCCTGCGATCGGTAACGCAGGTATGAGCGCTGCGCACTCATAAACCGAAAAAAACATCACTGGATGCATGAAACTCGCTGTGCAGCTATCTCTAAGATGCACGAAACTCGCTGTACAGCGATCTCTACAATGCACGAAACTCGTCGATGCCGCGATCTCTAAAATGCAGGAAACTCGTCGATGCTGCGACCTGTACCGCACGCATGAGCGCTGCGCGCTCATAAACCGAAAAAAAACATCATTGGATGCACGAAACTCGCTGTGCAGCGATCTCTAAGATGCACGAAACTCGTCGATGCCGCGATCTCTAAAATGCAGGAAACTCGTCGATGCTGCGATCAGTAACGTACGTATGAGCGCTGCGCGCTCATAAACCGAAAAAAACATCACTGGATGCACGAAACTCGCTGTGCAGCGATCTCTAAGAAGCACGAAACTCGTCGATGCCGCGATCTCTAAAATGCAGGAAACTCGTCGATGCTGCGACCTGTACCGCACGCATGAGCGCTGCGCGCTCATTAACCGAAATAAAACATCACTGGATGCACGAAACTCGCTGTTCAGCGATCTCTAAGAAGCACGAAACTCGTCGATGCAGCGATCAGTAACGCACGTATGAGCGCTGCGGGCTCATAAACCGAAAAAACATCACTGGATGCTCGAAACTCACTGTGCAGCTATCTTCTAAAATGCACAAAACTCGTCGATGCCGCGATCTCTAAAATGCAGGAAACTCGTCGATCCTGCGATCGGTAACGCACGTATGAGCGTTGCGCGATCATAAACCGAAAAAAAACATCACTGGATGCACGATACTCGCTGTGCAGCTATCTCTAAGATGCACGAAACTCGCTGTACAGCGATCTCTATAATGCACGAAACTCGTCGATGCAGCGATCTCTAAAATGCAGGAAACTCGTCGAGCCTGCGATCAGTAAAGCACGTATGAGCGTTGCGCGATCATAAACCGAAAAAAAACATCACTGGATGCACGATACTCGCTGTGCAGCTATCTCTAAGATGCACGAAACTCGCTGTACAGCGATCTCTATAATGCACGAAACTCGTCGATGCAGCGATCTCTAAAATGCAGGAAACTCGTCGATCCTGCGATCAGTAAAGCACGTATGAGCGTTGCGCGATCATAAACCGAAAAAAAACATCACTGGATGCACGATACTCGCTGTGCAGCTATCTCTAAGATGCACGAAACTCGTCGATGCCGCAATCTCTAAAATGCAGGAAACTCGTCGATCCTGCGATCAGTAACGCACGTATGAGCGCTGCGCGCTCATAAACCGAAAAAAACATCACTGGATGCACGAAACTCGCTGTTCAGCGATCTCTAAGAAGCACTAAACTCGTCGATGCAGCGATCAGTAACGCACGTATGAGCGCGGCGGGCTAATAAACCGAAAAATCATCACTGTACGCACGAAACTCGCTTTGCAGCGATCTCTAAAATGCATGAAACTCGTCAATGCCGCAATCTCTAAAATGCAGGAAACTCGTCGATGCTGCGATCAGTAACGCACATATGAGCACTGCGCGCTCATAAACCGAAAAAAACATCACTGGATGCACGAAACTCGCTGTTCAGCTATCTCTAAGATGCACGAAACTCGTCGATACCGCGATCTCTAAAATGCAGGAAACTCGTCGATGCTGCGAACAGTAACGCAATCAGTAACGCACGTATGAGCGCGGCGGGCTAATAAACCGAAAAATCATCACTGTACGCACGAAACTCGCTTTGCAGCGATCTCTAAAATGCATGAAACTCGTCAATGCCGCAATCTCTAAAATGCAGGAAACTCGTCGATGCTGCGATCAGTAACGCACATATGAGCACTGCGCGCTCATAAACCGAAAAAAACATCACTGGATGCATGAAACTCGCTGTTCAGCTATCTCTAAGATGCACGAAACTCGTCGATACCGCGATCTCTAAAATGCAGGAAACTCGTCGATGCTGCGAACAGTAACGCACATATGAGCGCTGCGCGCTCATAAACCGAAAAAACATCACTGGATGCACGAAACTCGCTGTTCAGCGACCTCTAAAATGCACGAAACTCGTCGATGCCGCGATCTCTAAAATGCAGGAAACTCGTCGATGCTGCGATCAGTAACGCACGTATGAGAGCTGCGCGCTCATAAACCGAAAAAAAATCACTGGATGCACGAAACTCGCTGTTGAGCGATCTCTAAGAAGCACGAAACTCGTCGATGCAGCGATCAGTAACGCACGTATGAGCGCTGCGGGCTAATAAACCGAAAAATCATCACTGTACGCACGAAACTCGCTGTGCAGCGATGTCTAAAATGCACGAAACTCGTCGATGCCGCAATGTCTAAAATGCAGGAAAGTCGTCGATGCTGCGATCAGTAACGCACATATGAGCACTGCGCGCTCATAAACCGAAAAAAACATAACTGGATGCACGAAACTCGCTGTTCAGCGATCTCTAAAATGAGCAAAACTCGTCGATGCCGCGATCTCTAAAATGCAGGAAACTCGTCGATCCTGCGATCAGTAACGCACGTATGAGCGTTGCGCGATCATAAACCGAAAAAACATCACTGGATGCACGATACTCGCTGTGCAGCTATCTCTAAGATGCACGAAACTCGTCGATGCCGCGATCTCTAAAATGCAGGAAACTCGTCGATGCTGCGATCAGTAACGCACATATGAGCGCTGCGCGCTCATAAACCGAAAAAAACATCCTGGATGCACGAAACTCGCTGTTCAGCGACCTCTAAAATGCACGAAACTCGTCGATGCCGCGATCTCTAAAATGCAGGAAACTCGTCGATCCTGCGATCGGTAACGCAGGTATGAGCGCTGCGCACTCATAAACCGAAAAAACATCACTGGATGCTCGAAACTCACTGTGCAGCTATCTTCTAAAATGCACAAAACTCGTCGATGCCGCGATCTCTAAAATGCAGGAAACTCGTCGATCCTGCGATCGGTAACGCACGTATGAGCGTTGCGCGATCATAAACCGAAAAAAAACATCACTGGATGCACGATACTCGCTGTGCAGCTATCTCTAAGATGCACGAAACTCGCTGTACAGCGATCTCTATAATGCACGAAACTCGTCGATGCAGCGATCTCTAAAATGCAGGAAACTCGTCGATCCTGCGATCAGTAAAGCACGTATGAGCGTTGCGCGATCATAAACCGAAAAAAAACATCACTGGATGCACGATACTCGCTGTGCAGCTATCTCAAAGATGCACGAAACTCGCTGTACAGCGATCTCTATAATGCACGAAACTCGTCGATGCAGCGATCTCTAAAATGCAGGAAACTCGTCGATCCTGCGATCAGTAAAGCACGTATGAGCGTTGCGCGATCATAAACCGAAAAAAAACATCACTGGATGCACGATACTCGCTGTGCAGCTATCTCTAAGATGCACGAAACTCGCTGTACAGCGATCTCTATAATGCACGAAACTCGTCGATGCAGCGGTCTCTAAAATGCAGGAAACTCGTCGATCCTGCGATCAGTAAAGCACGAATGAGCGTTGCGCGATCATAAACCGAAAAAAAACATCACTGGATGCACGATACTCGCTGTGCAGCTATCTCTAAGATGCACGAAACTCGTCGATGCCGCAATCTCTAAAATGCAGGAAACTCGTCGATCCTGCGATCAGTAACGCACGTATGAGCGCTGCGCGCTCATAAACCGAAAAAAACATCACTGGATGCACGAAACTCGCTGTTCAGCGATCTCTAACAAGCACTAAACTCGTCGATGCAGCGATCAGTAACGCACGTATGAGCGCGGCGGGCTAATAAACCGAAAAATCATCACTGTACGCACGAAACTCGCTTTGCAGCGATCTCTAAAATGCATGAAACTCGTCAATGCCGCAATCTCTAAAATGCAGGAAACTCGTCGATGCTGCGATCAGTAACGCACATATGAGCACTGCGCGCTCATAAACCGAAAAAAACATCACTGGATGCACGAAACTCGCTGTTCAGCTATCTCTAAGATGCACGAAACTCGTCGATACCGCGATCTCTAAAATGCAGGAAACTCGTCGATGCTGCGAACAGTAACGCACATATGAGCGCTGCGCGCTCATAAACCGAAAAAAACATCACTGGATGCACGAAACTCGCTGTTCAGCGACCTCTAAAATGCACGAAACTCGTCGATGCCGCGATCTCTAAAATGCAGGAAACTCGTCGATCCTGCGATCGGTAACGCACGTATGAGCGTTGCGCGATCATAAACCGAAAAAAAACATCACTGGATGCACGATACTCGCTGTGCAGCTATCTCTAAGATGCACGAAACTCGCTGTACAGCGATCTCTAAAATGCACGAAACTCGTCGATGCAGCGATCTCTAAAATGCAGGAAACTCGTCGATCCTGCGATCAGTAACGCACGTATGAGCGTTGCGCGATCATAAACCGAAAAAAAACATCACTGGATGCACGATACTCTCTGTGCAGCGATCTCTAAGATGCACGAAACTCGTCGATGCCGCGATATCTAAAATGCAGGAAACTCGTCGATGCTGCGATCAGTAACGCACGTATGAGCGCTGCGCGATCATAAACCGAAAAAAACATCACTGCATGGACGAAACTCGCTGTGCAGCTATCTCTAAGATGCACGAAACTTGCTGTACAGCGATCTCTAAAATGCACGAAACTCGTCGATCCTGCGATCAGTAACGCACGTATGAGCGTTGCGCGATCATAAACCGAAAAAACATCACTGGATGCACGATACTCGCTGTGCAGCTATCTCTAAGATGCACGAAACTCGTCGATGCCGCGATCTCTAAAATGCAGGAAACTCGTCGATGCTGCGATCAGTAACGCACGTATGAGAGCTGCGCGCTCATAAACCGAAAAAAACATCACTGGATGCACGAAACTCGCTGTTGAGCGATCTCTAAGAAGCACGAAACTCGTCGATGCAGCGATCAGTAACGCACGTATGAGCGCTGCGGGCTAATAAACCGAAAAATCATCACTGTACGCACGAAACTCGCTGTGCAGCGATGTCTAAAATGCACGAAACTCGTCGATGCCGCAATCTCTAAAATGCAGGAAAGTCGTCGATGCTGCGATCAGTAACGCACATATGAGCACTGCGCGCTCATAAACCGAAAAAAACATCACTGGATGCACGAAACTCGCTGTTCAGCGATCTCTAAAATGAGCAAAACTCGTCGATGCCGCGATCTCTAAAATGCAGGAAACTCGTCGATCCTGCGATCAGTAACGCACGTATGAGCGTTGCGCGATCATAAACCGAAAAAACATCACTGGATGCACGATACTCGCTGTGCAGCTATCTCTAAGATGCACGAAACTCGTCGATGCCGCGATCTCTAAAATGCAGGAAACTCGTCGATGCTGCGATCAGTAACGCACATATGAGCGCTGCGCGCTAATAAACCGAAAAAAACATCCTGGATGCACGAAACTCGCTGTTCAGCGACCTCTAAAATGCACGAAACTCGTCGATGCCGCGATCTCTAAAATGCAGGAAACTCGTCGATCCTGCGATCGGTAACGCAGGTATGAGCGCTGCGCACTCATAAACCGAAAAAAACATCACTGGATGCATGAAACTCGCTGTGCAGCTATCTCTAAGATGCACGAAACTCGCTGTACAGCGATCTCTACAATGCACGAAACTCGTCGATGCCGCGATCTCTAAAATGCAGGAAACTCGTCGATGCTGCGACCTGTACCGCACGCATGAGCGCTGCGCGCTCATAAACCGAAAAAAAACATCATTGGATGCACGAAACTCGCTGTGCAGCGATCTCTAAGATGCACGAAACTCGTCGATGCCGCGATCTCTAAAATGCAGGAAACTCGTCGATGCTGCGATCAGTAACGTACGTATGAGCGCTGCGCGCTCATAAACCGAAAAAAACATCACTGGATGCACGAAACTCGCTGTGCAGCGATCTCTAAGAAGCACGAAACTCGTCGATGCCGCGATCGCTAAAATGCAGGAAACTCGTCGATGCTGCGACCTGTACCGCACGCATGAGCGCTGCGCGCTCATTAACCGAAATAAAACATCACTGGATGCACGAAACTCGCTGTTCAGCGATCTCTAAGAAGCACGAAACTCGTCGATGCAGCGATCAGTAACGCACGTATGAGCGCTGCGGGCTCATAAACCGAAAAAACATCACTGGATGCTCGAAACTCACTGTGCAGCTATCTTCTAAAATGCACAAAACTCGTCGATGCCGCGATCTCTAAAATGCAGGAAACTCGTCGATCCTGCGATCGGTAACGCACGTAAGAGCGTTGCGCGATCATAAACCGAAAAAAAACATCACTGGATGCACGATACTCGCTGTGCAGCTATCTCTAAGATGCACGAAACTCGCTGTACAGCGATCTCTATAATGCACGAAACTCGTCGATGCAGCGATCTCTAAAATGCAGGAAACTCGTCGAGCCTGCGATCAGTAAAGCACGTATGAGCGTTGCGCGATCATAAACCGAAAAAAAACATCACTGGATGCACGATACTCGCTGTGCAGCTATCTCTAAGATGCACGAAACTCGCTGTACAGCGATCTCTATAATGCACGAAACTCGTCGATGCAGCGATCTCTAAAATGCAGGAAACTCGTCGATCCTGCGATCAGTAAAGCACGTATGAGCGTTGCGCGATCATAAACCGAAAAAAAAATCACTGGATGCACGATACTCGCTGTGCAGCTATCTCTAAGATGCACGAAACTCGTCGATGCCGCAATCTCTAAAATGCAGGAAACTCGTCGATCCTGCGATCAGTAACGCACGTATGAGCGCTGCGCGCTCATAAACCGAAAAAAACATCACTGGATGCACGAAACTCGCTGTTCAGCGATCTCTAAGAAGCACTAAACTCGTCGATGCAGCGATCAGTAACGCACGTATGAGCGCGGCGGGCTAATAAACCGAAAAATCATCACTGTACGCACGAAACTCGCTTTGCAGCGATCTCTAAAATGCATGAAACTCGTCAATGCCGCAATCTCTAAAATGCAGGAAACTCGTCGATGCTGCGATCAGTAACGCACATATGAGCACTGCGCGCTCATAAACCGAAAAAAACATCACTGGATGCACGAAACTCGCTGTTCAGCTATCTCTAAGATGCACGAAACTCGTCGATACCGCGATCTCTAAAATGCAGGAAACTCGTCGATGCTGCGAACAGTAACGCAATCAGTAACGCACGTATGAGCGCGGCGGGCTAATAAACCGAAAAATCATCACTGTACGCACGAAACTCGCTTTGCAGCGATCTCTAAAATGCATGAAACTCGTCAATGCCGCAATCTCTAAAATGCAGGAAACTCGTCGATGCTGCGATCAGTAACGCACATATGAGCACTGCGCGCTCATAAACCGAAAAAAACATCACTGGATGCATGAAACTCGCTGTTCAGCTATCTCTAAGATGCACGAAACTCGTCGATACCGCGATCTCTAAAATGCAGGAAACTCGTCGATGCTGCGAACAGTAACGCACATATGAGCGCTGCGCGCTCATAAACCGAAAAAACATCACTGGATGCACGAAACTCGCTGTTCAGCGACCTCTAAAATGCACGAAACTCGTCGATGCCGCGATCTCTAAAATGCAGGAAACTCGTCGATGCTGCGATCAGTAACGCACGTATGAGAGCTGCGCGCTCATAAACCGAAAAAAAATCACTGGATGCACGAAACTCGCTGTTGAGCGATCTCTAAGAAGCACGAAACTCGTCGATGCAGCGATCAGTAACGCACGTATGAGCGCTGCGGGCTAATAAACCGAAAAATCATCACTGTACGCACGAAACTCGCTGTGCAGCGATGTCTAAAATGCACGAAACTCGTCGATGCCGCAATGTCTAAAATGCAGGAAAGTCGTCGATGCTGCGATCAGTAACGCACATATGAGCACTGCGCGCTCATAAACCGAAAAAAACATCACTGGATGCACGAAACTCGCTGTTCAGCGATCTCTAAAATGAGCAAAACTCGTCGATGCCGCGATCTCTAAAATGCAGGAAACTCGTCGATCCTGCGATCAGTAACGCACGTATGAGCGTTGCGCGATCATAAACCGAAAAAACATCACTGGATGCACGATACTCGCTGTGCAGCTATCTCTAAGATGCACGAAACTCGTCGATGCCGCGATCTCTAAAATGCAGGAAACTCGTCGATGCTGCGATCAGTAACGCACATATGAGCGCTGCGCGCTCATAAACCGAAAAAAACATCCTGGATGCACGAAACTCGCTGTTCAGCGACCTCTAAAATGCACGAAACTCGTCGATGCCGCGATCTCTAAAATGCAGGAAACTCGTCGATCCTGCGATCGGTAACGCAGGTATGAGCGCTGCGCACTCATAAACCGAAAAAAACATCACTGGATGCATGAAACTCGCTGTGCAGCTATCTCTAAGATGCACGAAACTCGCTGTACAGCGATCTCTACAATGCACGAAACTCGTCGATGCCGCGATCTCTAAAATGCAGGAAACTCGTCGATGCTGCGACCTGTACCGCACGCATGAGCGCTGCGCGCTCATAAACCGAAAAAAAACATCATTGGATGCACGAAACTCGCTGTGCAGCGATCTCTAAGATGCACGAAACTCGTCGATGCCGCGATCTCTAAAATGCAGGAAACTCGTCGATGCTCCGATCAGTAACGTACGTATGAGCGCTGCGCGCTCATAAACCGAAAAAAACATCACTGGATGCACGAAACTCGCTGTGCAGCGATCTCTAAGAAGCACGAAACTCGTCGATGCCGCGATCTCTAAAATGCAGGAAACTCGTCGATGCTGCGACCTGTACCGCACGCATGAGCGCTGCGCGCTCATTAACCGAAATAAAACATCACTGGATGCACGAAACTCGCTGTTCAGCGATCTCTAAGAAGCACGAAACTCGTCGATGCAGCGATCAGTAACGCACGTATGAGCGCTGCGGGCTCATAAACCGAAAAACATCACTGGATGCTCGAAACTCACTGTGCAGCTATCTTCTAAAATGCACAAAACTCGTCGATGCCGCGATCTCTAAAATGCAGGAAACTCGTCGATCCTGCGATCGGTAACGCACGTATGAGCGTTGCGCGATCATAAACCGAAAAAAAACATCACTGGATGCACGATACTCGCTGTGCAGCTATCTCTAAGATGCACGAAACTCGCTGTACAGCGATCTCTATAATGCACGAAACTCGTCGATGCAGCGATCTCTAAAATGCAGGAAACTCGTCGATCCTGCGATCAGTAAAGCACGTATGAGCATTGCGCGATCATAAACCGAAAAAAAACATCACTGGATGCACGATACTCGCTGTGCAGCTATCTCAAAGATGCACGAAACTCGCTGTACAGCGATCTCTATAATGCACGAAACTCGTCGATGCAGCGATCTCTAAAATGCAGGAAACTCCTCGATCCTGCGATCAGTAAAGCACGTATGAGCGTTGCGCGATCATAAACCGAAAAAAAACATCACTGGATGCACGATAATCGCTGTGCAGCTATCTCTAAGATGCACGAAACTCGCTGTACAGCGATCTCTATAATGCACGAAACTCGTCGATGCAGCGATCTCTAAAATGCAGGAAACTCGTCGATCCTGCGATCAGTAAAGCACGAATGAGCGTTGCGCGATCATAAACCGAAAAAAAACATCACTGGATGCACGATACTCGCTGTCCAGCTATCTCTAAGATGCACGAAACTCGTCGATGCCGCAATCTCTAAAATGCAGGAAACTCGTCGATCCTGCGATCGGTAACGCACGTATGAGCGTTGCGCGATCATAAACCGAAAAAAACATCACTGGATGCACGATACTCGCTGTGCAGCTATCTCTAAGATGCACGAAACTCGCTGTACAGCGATCTCTAAAATGCACGAAACTCGTCGATGCAGCGATCTCTAAAATGCAGGAAACTCGTCGATCCTGCGATCAGTAACGCACGTATGAGCGTTGCGCGATCATAAACCGAAAAAAAACATCACTGGATGCACGATACTCTCTGTGCAGCGATCTCTAAGATGCACGAAACTCGTCGATGCCGCGATCTCTAAAATGCAGGAAACTCGTCGATGCTGCGATCAGTAACGCACGTATGAGCGCTGCGCGATCATAAACCGAAAAAAACATCACTGCATGGACGAAACTCGCTGTGCAGCTATCTCTAAGATGCACGAAACTTGCTGTACAGCGATCTCTAAAATGCACGAAACTCGTCGATGCCGCGATCTCTAAAATGCAGGAAACTCGTCGATGCTGCGATCAGTAACGCACGTATGAGAGCTGCGCGCTCATAAACCGAAAAAAACATCACTGGATGCACGAAACTCGCTGTTGAGCGATCTCTAAGGAGCACGAAACTCGTCGATGCAGCGATCAGTAACGCACGTATGAGCGCTGCGGGCTAATAAACCGAAAAATCATCACTGTACGCACGAAACTCGCTGTGCAGCGATGTCTAAAATGCACGAAACTCGTCGATGCCGCAATCTCTAAAATGCAGGAAAGTCGTCGATGCTGCGATCAGTAACGCACATATGAGCACTGCGCGCTCATAAACCGAAAAAAACATCACTGGATGCACGAAACTCGCTGTTCAGCGATCTCTAAAATGAGCAAAACTCGTCGATGCCGCGATCTCTAAAATGCAGGAAACTCGTCGATCCTGCGATCAGTAACGCACGTATGAGCGTTGCGCGATCATAAACCGAAAAAACATCACTGGATGCACGATACTCGCTGTGCAGCTATCTCTAAGATGCACGAAACTCGTCGATGCCGCGATCTCTAAAATGCAGGAAACTCGTCGATGCTGCGATCAGTAACGCACATATGAGCGCTGCGCGCTCATAAACCGAAAAAAACATCCTGGATGCACGAAACTCGCTGTTCAGCGACCTCTAAAATGCACGAAACTCGTCGATGCCGCGATCTCTAAAATGCAGGAAACTCGTCGATCCTGCGATCGGTAACGCAGGTGTGAGCGCTGCGCACTCATAAACCGAAAAAAACATCACTGGATGCATGAAACTCGCTGTGCAGCTATCTCTAAGATGCACGAAACTCGCTGTACAGCGATCTCTAGAATGCACGAAACTCGTCGATGCCGCGATCTCTAAAATGCAGGAAACTCGTCGATGCTGCGACCTGTACCGCACGCATGAGCGCTGCGCGCTCATAAACCGAAAAAAAACATCATTGGATGCACGAAACTCGCTGTGCAGCGATCTCTAAGATACACGAAACTCGTCGATGCCGCGATCTCTAAAATGCAGGAAACTCGTCGATGCTGCGATCAGTAACGTACGTATGAGCGCTGCGCGCTCATAAACCGAAAAAAACATCACTGGATGCACGAAACTCGCTGTGCAGCGATCTCTAAGAAGCACGAAACTCGTCGATGCCGCGATCTCTAAAATGCAGGAAACTCGTCGATGCTGCGACCTGTACCGCACGCAGGAGCGCTGCGCGCTCATTAACCGAAATAAAACATCACTGGATGCACGAAACTCGCTGTTCAGCGATCTCTAAGAAGCACGAAACTCGTCGATGCAGCGATCAGTAACGCACGTATGAGCGCTGCGGGCTCATAAACCGAAAATACATCACTGGATGCTCGAAACTCACTGTGCAGCTATCTTCTAAAATGCACAAAACTCGTCGATGCCGCGATCTCTAAAATGCAGGAAACTCGTCGATCCTGCGATCGGTAACGCACGTATGAGCGTTGCGCGATCATAAACCGAAAAAAAACATCACTGGATGCACGATACTCGCTGTGCAGCTATCTCTAAGATGCACGAAACTCGCTGTACAGCGATCTCTATAATGCACGAAACTCGTCGATGCAGCGATCTCTAAAATGCAGGAAACTCGTCGATCCTGCGATCAGTAAAGCACGTATGAGCGTTGCGCGATCATAAACCGAAAAAAAACATCACTGGATGCACGATACTCGCTGTGCAGCTATCTCTAAGATGCACGAAACTCGCTGTACAGCGATCTCTATAATGCACGAAACTCGTCGATGCAGCGATCTCTAAAATGCAGGAAACTCGTCGATCCTGCGATCAGTAAAGCACGTATGAGCGTTGCGCGATCATAAACCGAAAAAAAACATCACTGGATGCACGATACTCGCTGTGCAGCTATCTCTAAGATGCACGAAACTCGCTGTACAGCGATCTCTACAATGCACGAAACTCGTCGATGCCGCGATCTCTAAAATGCAGGAAACTCGTCGATGCTGCGACCTGTACCGCACGCATGAGCGCTGCGCGCTCATAAACCGAAAAAAAACATCATTGGATGCACGAAACTCGCTGTGCAGCGATCTCTAAGATGCACGAAACTCGTCGATGCCGCGATCTCTAAAATGCAGGAAACTCGTCGATGCTGCGATCAGTAACGTACGTATGAGCGCTGCGCGCTCATAAACCGAAAAAAACATCACTGGATGCACGAAACTCGCTGTGCAGCGATCTCTAAGAAGCACGAAACTCGTCGATGCCGCGATCTCTAAAATGCAGGAAACTCGTCGATGCTGCGACCTGTACCGCACGCATGAGCGCTGCGCGCTCATTAACCGAAATAAAACATCACTGGATGCACGAAACTCGCTGTTCAGCGATCTCTAAGAAGCACGAAACTCGTCGATGCAGCGATCAGTAACGCACGTATGAGCGCTGCGGGCTCATAAACCGAAAAAACATCACTGGATGCTCGAAACTCACTGTGCAGCTATCTTCTAAAATGCACAAAACTCGTCGATGCCGCGATCTCTAAAATGCAGGAAACTCGTCGATCCTGCGATCGGTAACGCACGTATCAGCGTTGCGCGATCATAAACCGAAAAAAAACATCACTGGATGCACGATACTCGCTGTACAGCGATCTCTATAATGCACGAAACTCGTCGATGCAGCGATCTCTAAAATGCAGGAAACTCGTCGATCCTGCGATCAGTAAAGCACGTATGAGAGTTGCGCGATCATAAACCGAAAAAAAACATCACTGGATGCACGATACTCGCTGTGCAGCTATCTCTAAGATGCACGAAACTCGCTGTACAGCGATCTCTATAATGCACGAAACTCGTCGATGCAGCGATCTCTAAAATGCAGGAAACTCGTCGATCCTGCGATCAGTAAAGCACGTATGAGCGTTGCGCGATCATAAACCGAAAAAAAAATCACTGGATGCACGATACTCGCTGTGCAGCTATCTCTAAGATGCACGAAACTCGCTGTACAGCGATCTCTATAATGCACGAAACTCGTCGATGCAGCGATCTCTAAAATGCAGGAAACTCGTCGATCCTGCGATCAGTAAAGCACGAATGAGCGTTGCGCGATCATAAACCGAAAAAAAACATCACTGGATGCACGATACTCGCTGTGCAGCTATCTCTAAGATGCACGAAACTCGTCGATGCCGCAATCTCTAAAATGCAGGAAACTCGTCGATCCTGCGATCAGTAACGCACGTATGAGCGCTGCGCGCTCATAAACCGAAAAAAACATCACTGGATGCACGAAACTCGCTGTTCAGCGATCTCTAAGAAGCACTAAACTCGTCGATGCAGCGATCAGTAACGCACGTATGAGCGCGGCGGGCTAATAAACCGAAAAATCATCACTGTACGCACGAAACTCGCTTTGCAGCGATCTCTAAAATGCATGAAACTCGTCAATGCCGCAATCTCTAAAATGCAGGAAACTCGTCGATGCTGCGATCAGTAACGCACATATGAGCACTGCGCGCTCATAAACCGAAAAAAACATCACTGGATGCACGAAACTCGCTGTTCAGCTATCTCTAAGATGCACGAAACTCGTCGATACCGCGATCTCTAAAATGCAGGAAACTCGTCGATGCTGCGAACAGTAACGCACCTATGAGCGCTGCGCGCTCATAAACCGAAAAAAACATCACTGGATGCACGAAACTCGCTGTTCAGCGACCTCTAAAATGCACGAAACTCGTCGATGCCGCGATCTCTAAAATGCAGGAAACTCGTCGATCCTGCGATCGGTAACGCACGTATGAGCGTTGCGCGATCATAAACCGAAAAAGAACATCACTGGATGCACGATACTCGCTGTGCAGCTATCTCTAAGATGCACGAAACTCGCTGTACAGCGATCTCTAAAATGCACGAAACTCGTCGATGCAGCGATCTCTAAAATGCAGGAAACTCGTCGATCCTGCGATCAGTAACGCACGTATGAGCGTTGCGCGATCATAAACCGAAAAAAAACATCACTGGATGCACGATACTCTCTGCGCAGCGATCTCTAAGATGCACGAAACTCGTCGATGCCGCGATCTCTAAAATGCAGGAAACTCGTCGATGCTGCGATCAGTAACGCACGTATGAGCGCTGCGCGATCATAAACCGAAAAAAAATCACTGCATGGACGAAACTCGCTGTGCAGCTATCTCTAAGATGCACGAAACTTGCTGTACAGCGATCTCTAAAATGCACGAAACTCGTCGATGCCGCGATCTCTAAAATGCAGGAAACTCGTCGATGCTGCGATCAGTAACGCACGTATGAGCGCTGCGGGCTAATAAACCGAAAAATCATCACTGTACGCACGAAACTCGCTGTGCAGCGATGTCTAAAATGCACGAAACTCGTCGATGCCGCAATCTCTAAAATGCAGGAAAGTCGTCGATGCTGCGATCAGTAACGCACATATGAGCACTGCGCGCTCATAAACCGAAAAAAACATCACTGGATGCACGAAACTCGCTGTTCAGCGATCTCTAAAATGAGCAAAACTCGTCGATGCCGCGATCTCTAAAATGCAGGAAACTCGTCGATCCTGCGATCAGTAACGCACGTATGAGCGTTGCGCGATCATAAACCGAAAAAAACATCCTGGATGCACGAAACTCGCTGTTCAGCGACCTCTAAAATGCACGAAACTCGTCGATGCCGCGAGATCTAAAATGCAGGAAACTCGTCGATGCTGCGATCAGTAACGTACGTATGAGCGCTGCGCGCTCATAAACCGAAAAAAACATCACTGGATGCACGAAACTCGCTGTGCAGCGATCTCTAAGAAGCACGAAACTCGTCTATGCCGCGATCTCTAAAATGCAGGAAACTCGTCGATGCTGCGACCTGTACCGCACGCATGAGCGCTGCGCGCTCATTAACCGAAATAAAACATCACTGGATGCACGAAACTCGCTGTTCAGCGATCTCTAAGAAGCACGAAACTCGTCGATGCAGCGATCAGTAACGCACGTATGAGCGCTGCGGGCTCATAAACCGAAAAAACATCACTGGATGCTCGAAACTCACTGTGCAGCTATCTTCTAAAATGCACAAAACTCGTCGATGCCGCGATCTCTAAAATGCAGGAAACTCGTCGATCCTGCGATCGGTAACGCACGTATGAGCGTTGCGCGATCATAAACCGAAAAAAACATCACTGGATGCACGATACTCGCTGTGCAGCTATCTCTAAGATGCACGAAACTCGCTGTACAGCGATCTCTATAATGCACGAAACTCGTCGATGCAGCGATCTCTAAAATGCAGGAAACTCGTCGATCCTGCGATCAGTAAAGCACGTATGAGCGTTGCGCGATCATAAACCGAAAAAAAACATCACTGGATGCACGATACTCGCTGTGCAGCTATCTCTAAGATGCACGAAACTCGCTGTACAGCGATCTGTATAATGCACGAAACTCGTCGATACAGCGATCTCTAAAATGCAGGAAACTCGTCGATCCTGCGATCAGTAACGCACGTATGAGCGTTGCGCGATCATAAACCGAAAAAAAACATCACTGGATGCACGATACTCGCTGTGCAGCTATCTCTAAGATGCACGAAACTCGTCGATGCCGCGATCTCTAAAATGCAGGAAACTCGTCGATGCTGCGATCAGTAACGCACGTATGAGCGCTGCGGGCTCATAAACCGAAAAAAACATCACTGGATGCACGAAACTCGCTGTTCAGCGATCTCTAAGAAGCACGAAACTCGTCGATGCAGCGATCAGTAACGCACGTATGAGCGCTGCGGGCTCATAAACCAAAAAACATCACTGGATGCTCGAAACTCACTGTGCAGCTATCTTCTAAAATGCACAAAACTCGTCGATGCCGCAATCTCTAAAATGCAGGAAACTCGTCGATCCTGCAATCAGTAACGCACGTATGAGCGCTGCGCGCTCATAAACCGAAAAAAACATCACTGGATGCACGAAACTCGTGTTCAGCGATCTCTAAAATGCACGAAACTCGTCGATGCGGCGATCTCTAAATTGCAGGAAACTCGTCGATGCTGCGACCTGTACCGCACGCATGAGTGCTGCGCGCTCATAAACCGAAAAAAAACATCACTGGATGCATGAAACTCGCTGTGCAGCGATCTCTAAGATGCACGAAACTCGTCGATGCCGCGATCTCTAAAATGCAGGAAACTCGTCGATGCTGCGATCAGTAACGTACGTATGAGCGCTGCGCGCTCATAAACCGAAAAAAACATCACTGGATGCACGAAACTCGCTGTGCAGCGATCTCTAAGAAGCACGAAACTCGTCGATGCCGCGATCTCTAAAATGCAGGAAACTCGTCGATGCTGCGACCTGTACCGCACGCATGAGCGCTG
This sequence comes from Maratus speciosus, assembly GCA_963932465.1. Classification (NCBI taxonomy): domain Eukaryota; kingdom Metazoa; phylum Arthropoda; class Arachnida; order Araneae; family Salticidae; genus Maratus; species Maratus speciosus. The sequence goes on along the minus strand of OZ010796.1, from coordinate 542,580,646 downwards.
CGCGCTCATTAACCGAAATAAAACATAACTGGATGCACGAAACTCGCTGTTCAGCGATCTCTAAGAAGCACGAAACTCGTCGATGCAGCGATAAGTAACGCATGTATGAGCGCTGCGGGCTCATAAACCGAAAAAACATCACTGGTTGCTCGAAACTCACTGTGCAGCTATCTTCTAAAATGCACAAAACTCGTCGATGCCGCGATCTCTAAAATGCAGGAAACTCGTCGATCCTGCGATCGGTAACGCACGTATGAGCGTTGCGCGATCATAAACCGAAAAAAAAACATCACTGGATGCACGATACTCGCTGTGCAGCTATCTCTAAGATGCACGAAACTCGCTGTACAGCGATCTCTATAATGCACGAAACTCGTCGATGCAGCGATCTCTAAAATGCAGGAAACTCGTCGATCCTGCGATCAGTAAAGCACGTATGAGCGTTGCGCGATCATAAACCGAAAAGAAACATCACTGGATGCACGATACTCGCTGTGCAGCTATCTCTAAGATGCACGAAACTCGCTGTACAGCGATCTCTATAATGCACGAAACTCGTCGATGCAGCGATCTCTAAAATGCAGGAAACTCGTCGATCCTGCGATCAGTAAAGCACGAATGAGCGTTGCGCGATCATAAACCGAAAAAAAACATCACTGGATGCACGATACTCGCTGTGCAGCTATCTCTAAGATGCACGAAACTCGTCGATGCCGCGATCTCTAAAATGCAGGAAACTCGTCGATGCTGCGATCAGTAACGCACGTATGAGCGCTGCGGGCTCATAAACCGAAAAATCACCCCTGGACGCACGAAACTCTCTGTGCAGCGATCTCTAAAATGCACGAAACTCGTCGATGCCGCAATCTCTAAAATGCAGGAAACTCGTCGATGCTGCGATCAGTAACGCACATATGAGCACTGCGCGCTCATAAACCGAAAAAAACATCACTGGATGCACGAAACTCGCTGTTCAGCGATCTCTAAGATGCACGAAACTCGTCGATACCGCGATCTCTAAAATGCAGGAAACTCGTCGATGCTGCGAACAGTAACGCACATATGAGCGCTGCGCGCTCATAAACCGAAAAAAACATCACTGGATGCACGAAACTCGCTGTTCAGCGACCTCTAAAATGCACGAAACTCGTCGATGCCGCGATCTCTAAAATGCAGGAAACTCGTCGATCCTGCGATCGGTAACGCACGTATGAGCGTTGCGCGATCATAAACCGAAAAAAAACATCACTGGATGCACGATACTCGCTGTGCAGCTATCTCTAAGATGCACGAAACTCGCTGTACAGCGATCTGTAAATGCACGAAACTCGCCGATGCAGCGATCTCTAAAATGCAGGAAACTCGTCGATCCTGCGATCAGTAACGCACGTATGAGCGTTGCGCGATCATAAACCGAAAAAAAACATCACTGGATGCACGATACTCTCTGTGCAGCGATCTCTAAGATGCACGAAACTCGTCGATGCCGCGATCTCTAAAATGCAGGAAACTCGTCGATGCTGCGATCAGTAACGCACATATGAGCGCTGCGCGCTCATAAACCGAAAAAAACATCACTGGATGCACGAAACTCGCTGTTCAGCGATCTCTAAGAAGCACGAAACTCGTCGATGCAGCGATCAGTAACGCACGTATGAGCGCTGCGGGCTCATAAACCAAAAAACATCACTGGATGCTCGAAACTCACTGTGCAGCTATCTTCTAAAATGCACAAAACTCGTCGATGCCGCAATCTCTAAAATGCAGGAAACTCGTCGATCCTGCAATCAGTAACGCACGTATGAGCGCTGCGCGCTCATAAACCGAAAAAAACATCACTGGATGCACGAAACTCGTGTTCAGCGATCTCTAAAATGCACGAAACTCGTCGATGCGGCGATCTCTAAATTGCAGGAAACTCGTCGATGCTGCGACCTGTACCGCACGCATGAGTGCTGCGCGCTCATAAACCGAAAAAAAACATCACTGGATGCATGAAACTCGCTGTGCAGCGATCTCTAAGATGCACGAAACTCGTCGATGCCGCGATCTCTAAAATGCAGGAAACTCGTCGATGCTGCGATCAGTAACGTACGTATGAGCGCTGCGCGCTCATAAACCGAAAAAAACATCACTGGATGCACGAAACTCGCTGTGCAGCGATCTCTAAGAAGCACGAAACTCGTCGATGCCGCGATCTCTAAAATGCAGGAAACTCGTCGATGCTGCGACCTGTACCGCACGCATGAGCGCTGCGCGCTCATTAACCGAAATAAAACATCACTGGATGCACGAAACTCGCTGTTCAGCGATCTCTAAGAAGCACGAAACTCGTCGATGCAGCGATAAGTAACGCATGTATGAGCGCTGCGGGCTCATAAACCGAAAAAACATCACTGGTTGCTCGAAACTCACTGTGCAGCTATCTTCTAAAATGCACAAAACTCGTCGATGCCGCGATCTCTAAAATGCAGGAAACTCGTCGATCCTGCGATCGGTAACGCACGTATGAGCGTTGCGCGATCATAAACCGAAAAAAAAACATCACTGGATGCACGATACTCGCTGTGCAGCTATCTCTAAGATGCACGAAACTCGCTGTACAGCGATCTCTATAATGCACGAAACTCGTCGATGCAGCGATCTCTAAAATGCAGGAAACTCGTCGATCCTGCGATCAGTAAAGCACGTATGAGCGTTGCGCGATCATAAACCGAAAAGAAACATCACTGGATGCACGATACTCGCTGTGCAGCTATCTCTAAGATGCACGAAACTCGCTGTACAGCGATCTCTATAATGCACGAAACTCGTCGATGCAGCGATCTCTAAAATGCAGGAAACTCGTCGATCCTGCGATCAGTAAAGCACGAATGAGTGTTGCGCGATCATAAACCGAAAAAAAACATCACTGGATGCACGATACTCGCTGTGCAGCTATCTCTAAGATGCACGAAACTCGTCGATGCCGCGATCTCTAAAATGCAGGAAACTCGTCGATGCTGCGATCAGTAACGCACGTATGAGCGCTGCGGGCTCATAAACCGAAAAATCACCCCTGGACGCACGAAACTCTCTGTGCAGCGATCTCTAAAATGCACGAAACTCGTCGATGCCGCAATCTCTAAAATGCAGGAAACTCGTCGATGCTGCGATCAGTAACGCACATATGAGCACTGCGCGCTCATAAACCGAAAAAAACATCACTGGATGCACGAAACTCGCTGTTCAGCGATCTCTAAGATGCACGAAACTCGTCGATACCGCGATCTCTAAAATGCAGGAAACTCGTCGATGCTGCGAACAGTAACGCACATATGAGCGCTGCGCGCTCATAAACCGAAAAAAACATCACTGGATGCACGAAACTCGCTGTTCAGCGACCTCTAAAATGCACGAAACTCGTCGATGCCGCGATCTCTAAAATGCAGGAAACTCGTCGATCCTGCGATCGGTAACGCACGTATGAGCGTTGCGCGATCATAAACCGAAAAAAAACATCACTGGATGCACGATACTCGCTGTGCAGCTATCTCTAAGATGCACGAAACTCGCTGTACAGCGATCTCTAAAATGCACGAAACTCGCCGATGCAGCGATCTCTAAAATGCAGGAAACTCGTCGATCCTGCGATCAGTAACGCACGTATGAGCGTTGCGCGATCATAAACCGAAAAAAAACATCACTGGATGCACGATACTCTCTGTGCAGCGATCTCTAAGATGCACGAAACTCGTCGATGCCGCGATCTCTAAAATGCAGGAAACTCGTCGATGCTGCGATCAGTAACGCACATATGAGCGCTGCGCGCTCATAAACCGAAAAAAAATCACTGGATGCACGAAACTCGCTGTGCAGCTATCTCTAAAATGCACGAAACTCGCTGTACAGCGATCTCTACAATGCACGAAACTCGTCGATGCCGCGATCTCTAAAATGCAGGAAACTCGTCGATGCTGCGATCAGTAACGCACGTATGAGCGCTGCGCGATCATAAACCGAAAAAAACATCACTGCATGGACGAAACTCGCTGTGGAGCTATCTCTAAGATGCACGAAACTCGTCGATGCCGCGATCTCTAAAATGCAGGAAACTCGTCGATGCTGCGATCAGTAACGCACGTATGAGCGCTGCGGGCTCATAAACCGAAAAAAACATCACTGGATGCACGAAACTCGCTGTTCAGCGATCTCTAAGAAGCACGAAACTCGTCGATGCAGCGATCAGTAACGCACGTATGAGCGCTGCGGGCTCATAAACCAAAAAACATCACTGGATGCTCGAAACTCACTGTGCAGCTATCTTCTAAAATGCACAAAACTCGTCGATGCCGCAATCTCTAAAATGCAGGAAACTCGTCGATCCTGCAATCAGTAACGCACGTATGAGCGCTGCGCGCTCATAAACCGAAAAAAACATCACTGGATGCACGAAACTCGTGTTCAGCGATCTCTAAAATGCACGAAACTCGTCGATGCGGCGATCTCTAAATTGCAGGAAACTCGTCGATGCTGCGACCTGTACCGCACGCATGAGTGCTGCGCGCTCATAAACCGAAAAAAAACATCACTGGATGCACGAAACTCGCTGTGCAGCGATCTCTAAGATGCACGAAACTCGTCGATGCCGCGATCTCTAAAATGCAGGAAACTCGTCGATGCTGCGATCAGTAACGTACGTATGAGCGCTGCGCGCTCATAAACCGAAAAAAACATCACTGGATGCACGAAACTCGCTGTGCAGCGATCTCTAAGAAGCACGAAACTCGTCGATGCCGCGATCTCTAAAATGCAGGAAACTCGTCGATGCTGCGACCTGTACCGCACGCATGAGCGCTGCGCGCTCATTAACCGAAATAAAACATCACTGGATGCACGAAACTCGCTGTTCAGCGATCTCTAAGAAGCACGAAACTCGTCGATGCAGCGATCAGTAACGCATGTATGAGCGCTGCGGGCTCATAAACCGAAAAAACATCACTGGATGCTCGAAACTCACTGTGCAGCTATCTTCTAAAATGCACAAAACTCGTCGATGCCGCGATCTCTAAAATGCAGGAAACTCGTCGATCCTGCGATCGGTAACGCACGTATGAGCGTTGCGCGATCATAAACCGAAAAAAAACATCACTGGATGCACGATACTCGCTGTGCAGCTATCTCTAAGATGCACGAAACTCGCTGTAGAGCGATCTCTATAATGCACGAAACTCGTCGATGCAGCGATCTCTAAAATGCAGGAAACTCGTCGATCCTGCGATCAGTAAAGCACGTATGAGCGTTGCGCGATCATAAACCGAAAAGAAACATCACTGGATGCACGATACTCGCTGTGCAGCTATCTCTAAGATGCACGAAACTCGCTGTACAGCGATCTCTATAATGCACGAAACTCGTCGATGCAGCGATCTCTAAAATGCAGGAAACTCGTCGATCCTGCGATCAGTAAAGCACGAATGAGCGTTGCGCGATCATAAACCGAAAAAAAACATCACTGGATGCACGATACTCGCTGTGCAGCTATCTCTAAGATGCACGAAACTCGTCGATGCCGCGATCTCTAAAATGCAGGAAACTCGTCGATGCTGCGATCAGTAACGCACGTATGAGCGCTGCGGGCTCATAAACCGAAAAATCACCCCTGGACGCACGAAACTCTCTGTGCAGCGATCTCTAAAATGCACGAAACTCGTCGATGCCGCAATCTCTAAAATGCAGGAAACTCGTCGATGCTGCGATCAGTAACGCACATATGAGCACTGCGCGCTCATAAACCGAAAAAAACATCACTGGATGCACGAAACTCGCTGTTCAGCGATCTCTAAGATGCACGAAACTCGTCGATACCGCGATCTCTAAAATGCAGGAAACTCGTCGATGCTGCGAACAGTAACGCACATATGAGCGCTGCGCGCTCATAAACCGAAAAAAACATCACTGGATGCACGAAACTCGCTGTTCAGCGACCTCTAAAATGCACGAAACTCGTCGATGCCGCGATCTCTAAAATGCAGGAAACTCGTCGATCCTGCGATCGGTAACGCACGTATGAGCGTTGCGCGATCATAAACCGAAAAAAAACATCACTGGATGCACGATACTCGCTGTGCAGCTATCTCTAAGATGCACGAAACTCGTCGATGCCGCGATCTCTAAAATGCAGGAAACTCGTCGATGCTGCGATCAGTAACGCACGTATGAGCGCTGCGGGCTCATAAACCGAAAAAAACATCACTGGATGCAGGAAACTCGCTGTTCAGCGATCTCTAAGAAGCACGAAACTCGTCGATGCAGCGATCAGTAACGCACGTATGAGCGCTGCGGGCTCATAAACCAAAAAACATCACTGGATGCTCGAAACTCACTGTGCAGCTATCTTCTAAAATGCACAAAACTCGTCGATGCCGCAATCTCTAAAATGCAGGAAACTCGTCGATCCTGCAATCAGTAACGCACGTATGAGCGCTGCGCGCTCATAAACCGAAAAAAACATCACTGGATGCACGAAACTCGTGTTCAGCGATCTCTAAAATGCACGAAACTCGTCGATGCGGCGATCTCTAAATTGCAGGAAACTCGTCGATGCTGCGACCTGTACCGCACGCATGAGTGCTGCGCGCTCATAAACCGAAAAAAAACATCACTGGATGCACGAAACTCGCTGTGCAGCGATCTCTAAGATGCACGAAACTCGTCGATGCCGCGATCTCTAAAATGCAGGAAACTCGTCGATGCTGCGATCAGTAACGTACGTATGAGCGCTGCGCGCTCATAAACCGAAAAAAACATCACTGGATGCACGAAACTCGCTGTGCAGCGATCTCTAAGAAGCACGAAACTCGTCGATGCCGCGATCTCTAAAATGCAGGAAACTCGTCGATGCTGCGACCTGTACCGCACGCATGAGCGCTGCGCGCTCATTAACCGAAATAAAACATCACTGGATGCACGAAACTCGCTGTTCAGCGATCTCTAAGAAGCACGAAACTCGTCGATGCAGCGATAAGTAACGCATGTATGAGCGCTGCGGGCTCATAAACCGAAAAAACATCACTGGATGCTCGAAACTCACTGTGCAGCTATCTTCTAAAATGCACAAAACTCGTCGATGCCGCGATCTCTAAAATGCAGGAAACTCGTCGATCCTGCGATCGGTAACGCACGTATGAGCGTTGCGCGATCATAAACCGAAAAAAAAACATCACTGGATGCACGATACTCGCTGTGCAGCTATCTCTAAGATGCACGAAACTCGCTGTACAGCGATCTCTATAATGCACGAAACTCGTCGATGCAGCGATCTCTAAAATGCAGGAAACTCGTCGATCCTGCGATCAGTAAAGCACGTATGAGCGTTGCGCGATCATAAACCGAAAAGAAACATCACTGGATGCACGATACTCGCTGTGCAGCTATCTCTAAGATGCACGAAACTCGCTGTACAGCGATCTCTATAATGCACGAAACTCGTCGATGCAGCGATCTCTAAAATGCAGGAAACTCGTCGATCCTGCGATCAGTAAAGCACGAATGAGCGTTGCGCGATCATAAACCGAAAAAAAACATCACTGGATGCACGATACTCGCTGTGCAGCTATCTCTAAGATGCACGAAACTCGTCGATGCCGCGATCTCTAAAATGCAGGAAACTCGTCGATGCTGCGATCAGTAACGCACGTATGAGCGCTGCGGGCTCATAAACCGAAAAATCACCCCTGGACGCACGAAACTCTCTGTGCAGCGATCTCTAAAATGCACGAAACTCGTCGATGCCGCAATCTCTAAAATGCAGGAAACTCGTCGATGCTGCGATCAGTAACGCACATATGAGCACTGCGCGCTCATAAACCGAAAAAAACATCACTGGATGCACGAAACTCGCTGTTCAGCGATCTCTAAGATGCACGAAACTCGTCGATACCGCGATCTCTAAAATGCAGGAAACTCGTCGATGCTGCGAACAGTAACGCACATATGAGCGCTGCGCGCTCATAAACCGAAAAAAACATCACTGGATGCACGAAACTCGCTGTTCAGCGACCTCTAAAATGCACGAAACTCGTCGATGCCGCGATCTCTAAAATGCAGGAAACTCGTCGATCCTGCGATCGGTAACGCACGTATGAGCGTTGCGCGATCATAAACCGAAAAAAACATCACTGGATGCACGATACTCGCTGTGCAGCTATCTCTAAGATGCACGAAACTCGCTGTACAGCGATCTCTAAAATGCACGAAACTCGCCGATGCAGCGATCTCTAAAATGCAGGAAACTCGTCGATCCTGAGATCAGTAACGCACGTATGAGCGTTGCGCGATCATAAACCGAAAAAAAACATCACTGGATGCACGATACTCTCTGTGCAGCGATCTCTAAGATGCACGAAACTCGTCGATGCCGCGATCTCTAAAATGCAGGAAACTCGTCGATGCTGCGATCAGTAACACACATATGAGCGCTGCGCGCTCATAAACCGAAAAAAATATCACTGGACGCACGAAACTCGCTGTGCAGCTATCTCTAAAATGCACGAAACTCGCTGTACAGCGATCTCTACAATGCACGAAACTCGTCGATGCCGCGATCTCTAAAATGCAGGAAACTCGTCGATGCTGCGATCAGTAACGCACGTATGAGCGCTGCGCGATCATAAACCGAAAAAAACATCACTGCATGGACGAAACTCGCTGTGGAGCTATCTCTAAGATGCACGAAACTCGTCGATGCCGCGATCTCTAAAATGCAGGAAACTCGTCGATGCTGCGATCAGTAACGCACGTATGAGCGCTGCGGGCTCATAAACCGAAAAAAACATCACTGGATGCACGAAACTCGCTGTTCAGCGATCTCTAAGAAGCACGAAACTCGTCGATGCAGCGATCAGTAACGCACGTATGAGCGCTGCGGGCTCATAAACCAAAAAACATCACTGGATGCTCGAAACTCACTGTGCAGCTATCTTCTAAAATGCACAAAACTCGTCGATGCCGCAATCTCTAAAATGCAGGAAACTCGTCGATCCTGCAATCAGTAACGCACGTATGAGCGCGCAGCGCCGAAAAAAACATCACTGGATGCACGAAACTCGTGTTCAGCGATCTCTAAAATGCACGAAACTCGTCGATGCGGCGATCTCTAAATTGCAGGAAACTCGTCGATGCTGCGACCTGTACCGCACGCATGAGTGCTGCGCGCTCATAAACCGAAAAAAAACATCACTGGATGCACGAAACTCGCTGTGCAGCGATCTCTAAGATGCACGAAACTCGTCGATGCCGCGATCTCTAAAATGCAGGAAACTCGTCGATGCTGCGATCAGTAACGTACGTATGAGCGCTGCGCGCTCATAAACCGAAAAAAACATCACTGGATGCACGAAACTCGCTGTGCAGCGATCTCTAAGAAGCACGAAACTCGTCGATGCCGCGATCTCTAAAATGCAGGAAACTCGTCGATGCTGCGACCTGTACCGCACGCATGAGCGCTGCGCGCTCATTAACCGAAATAAAACATCACTGGATGCACGAAACTCGCTGTTCAGCGATCTCTAAGAAGCACGAAACTCGTCGATGCAGCGATCAGTAACGCATGTATGAGCGCTGCGGGCTCATAAACCGAAAAAACATCACTGGATGCTCGAAACTCACTGTGCAGCTATCTTCTAAAATGCACAAAACTCGTCGATGCCGCGATCTCTAAAATGCAGGAAACTCGTCGATCCTGCGATCGGTAACGCACGTATGAGCGTTGCGCGATCATAAACCGAAAAAAAACATCACTGGATGCACGATACTCGCTGTGCAGCTATCTCTAAGATGCACGAAACTCGCGGTACAGCGATCTCTATAATGCACGAAACTCGTCGATGCAGCGATCTCTAAAATGCAGGAAACTCGTCGATCCTGCGATCAGTAAAGCACGTATGAGCGTTGCGCGATCATAAACCGAAAAGAAACATCACTGGATGCACGATACTCGCTGTGCAGCTATCTCTAAGATGCACGAAACTCGCTGTACAGCGATCTCTATAATGCACGAAACTCGTCGATGCAGCGATCTCTAAAATGCAGGAAACTCGTCGATCCTGCGATCAGTAAAGCACGAATGAGCGTTGCGCGATCATAAACCGAAAAAAAACATCACTGGATGCACGATACTCGCTGTGCAGCTATCTCTAAGATGCACGAAACTCGTCGATGCCGCGATCTCTAAAATGCAGGAAACTCGTCGATGCTGCGATCAGTAACGCACGTATGAGCGCTGCGGGCTCATAAACCGAAAAATCACCCCTGGACGCACGAAACTCTCTGTGCAGCGATCTCTAAAATGCACGAAACTCGTCGATGCCGCAATCTCTAAAATGCAGGAAACTCGTCGATGCTGCGATCAGTAACGCACATATGAGCACTGCGCGCTCATAAACCGAAAAAAACATCACTGGATGCACGAAACTCGCTGTTCAGCGATCTCTAAGATGCACGAAACTCGTCGATACCGCGATCTCTAAAATGCAGGAAACTCGTCGATGCTGCGAACAGTAACGCACATATGAGCGCTGCGCGCTCATAAACCGAAAAAAACATCACTGGATGCACGAAACTCGCTGTTCAGCGACCTCTAAAATGCACGAAACTCGTCGATGCCGCGATCTCTAAAATGCAGGAAACTCGTCGATCCTGCGATCGGTAACGCACGTATGAGCGTTGCGCGATCATAAACCGAAAAAAAACATCACTGGATGCACGATACTCGCTGTGCAGCTATCTCTAAGATGCACGAAACTCGCTGTACAGCGATCTCTAAAATGCACGAAACTCGCCGATGCAGCGATCTCTAAAATGCAGGAAACTCGTCGATCCTGCGATCAGTAACGCACGTATGAGCGTTGCGCGATCATAAACCGAAAAAAAACATCACTGGATGCACGATACTCTCTGTGCAGCGATCTCTAAGATGCACGAAACTCGTCGATGCCGCGATCTCTAAAATGCAGGAAACTCGTCGATGCTGCGATCAGTAACGCACATATGAGCGCTGCGCGCTCATAAACCGAAAAAAATATCACTGGATGCACGAAACTCGCTGTGCAGCTATCTCTAAAATGCACGAAACTCGCTGTACAGCGATCTCTACAATGCACGAAACTCGTCGATGCCGCGATCTCTAAAATGCAGGAAACTCGTCGATGCTGCAATCAGTAACGCACATATGAGCGCTGCGCGCTCATAAACCGAAAAAAAATCACTGGATGCACGAAACTCGCTGTTCAGCGACCTCTAAAATGCACGAAACTCGTCGATGCCGCGATCTCTAAAATGCAGGAAACTCGTCGATCCTGCGATCGGTAACGCACGTATGAGCGCTGAACGCTCATAAACCGAAAAAAACATCACTGGATGCACGAAACTCGCTGTGCAGCTATCTCTAAGCTGCACGAAACTTGCTGTACAGCGATCTCTAAAATGCATGAAACTCGTCGATGCCGCGATCTCTAAAATGCAGGAAACTCGTCGATGCTGCGATCAGTAACGCACGTATGAGCGCTGCGCGCTCATAACCCGAAAAAAACATCACTGGATGCACGAAACTCGCTGTTCAGCGATCTCTAAGATGCACGAAACTCGTCGATGCAGCGATCAGTAACGCACGTATGAGCGCTGCGCGCTCATAAACCGAAAAAAACATCACTGGACGCACGAAACTCGCTGTGCAGCGATCTCTAAAATGCACGAAACTCGTCGATGCCGCAATCTCTAAAATGCAGGAAACTCGTCGATTGTGCGATCAGTAACGCACGTATGAGCGCTGCGCCCTCATAAACCGAAAAACATCACTGGACGCACGAAACTCTCTGTGCAGCGATCTCTAAAATGCACGAAACTCGTCGATGCTGCAGGACACTCGTCGATCCTGCGATCAGTAACGCACGTATGAGCGCTTCGAGCTCATAAACCGAAAAAAACATCACTGGATGCACGAAACTCGCTGTTCCGCGATCTCTAAAATGCACGAAACTCGTCGATGCCGCGATCTCTAAAATGCAGGAAACTCGTCGATGCTGCGATCAGTAACGCACGTGTGAGGGCTGCGCGCTCATAAACCGAAAAAAAAAATCACTGGACGCACGAAACTCGCTGTTTAGCGATCTCTATAATGCACGAAATGCGTCGATGCCGCGATCTCTAAAATGCAGGAAACTCGACGATACAGCGATCAGTAACGCACGTATGAGCGCTGCGCGCTCATAAACGTGAAAAATAAACATCACTGGACCCACGAAACTCGCTGAGCAGCGATCTCTAAGATGCACGAAACTCGTCGATGCTGCGATCAGTAACGTACGTATGAGCGCTGCGCGCTCATAAACCGAAAAAAACATCACTGGATGCACGAAACTCGCTGTGCAGCGATCTCTAAGAAGCACGAAACTCGTCGATGCAGCGATCAGTAACGCACGTATGAGCGCTGCGCGCTCATAAACCGAAAAAAAAATCACTGGACGCACGAAACTCGCTGTGCAGCGATCTCTAATATGCACGAAACTCGTCGATCCTGCGATCAGTAACGCACGTATGAGCACTGCGCGCTCACAAACCGAAAGAAAATCACTGGATGCACGAAACTCGCTGTTCAGCGATCTCTAAAATGCACGAAACTCGTCGATGCCGCGATCTCTAAAATGCAGGAAACTCGTCGATGCTGCGATCAGTAACGCACGTATGAGGGCTGCGCGCTCATAAACCGAAAAAAAACATCACTGGACGCACGAAACTCGCTGTGTAGCAATCTCTAAAATGCACGAAACGCGTCGATGCCGCGATCTCTAAAATGCACGAAACGCGTCGATGCCGCGATCTCTAAAATGCAGGAAACTCGTCGATACAGCGATCAGTAACGCACGTATGAGCGCTGCGCGCTCATAAACGTGAAAAATAAACATCACTGGACCCACGAAACTCGCTGAGCAGCGATCTCTAAGATGCACGAAACTCGTCGATGCTGCGATCAGTAACGTACGTATGAGCGTTGCGCGATCATAAACCGAAAAAAAACATCACTGGATGCACGATACTCTCTGTGCAGCGATCTCTAAGATGCACGAAACTCGTCGATGCCGCGATCTCTAAAATGCAGGAAACTCGTCGATGCTGCGATCAGTAACGCACGTATAAGCGCTGCGCGCTCATAAACCGAAAAAAACATCACTGGATGCACGAAACTCGCTGTGCAGCTATCTCTAAAATGCACGAAACTCGCTGTACAGCGATCTCTACAATGCACGAAACTCGTCGATGCCGCGATCTCTAAAATGCGGGAAACTCGTCGATGCTGCGATCAGTAACGCACGTATGAGCGCTGCGCGATCATAAACCGAAAAAAACATCACTGGATGGACGAAACTCGCTGTGCAGCTATCTCTAAGATGCACGAAACTTGCTGTACAGCGATCTCTAAAATGCACGAAACTCGTCGATGCCGCGATCTCTAAAATGCAGGAAACTCGTCGATGCTGCGATCAGTAACGTACGTATGAGCGTTGCGCGATCATAAACCGAAAAAACATCACTGGATGCACGATACTCGCTGTGCAGCTATCTCTAAGATGCACGAAACTCGTCGATGCCGCGATCTCTAAAATGCAGGAAACTCGTCGATGCTGCGATCAGTAACGCACATATGAGCGCTGCGCGCTCATAAACCGAAAAAAACATCACTGGATGCACGAAACTCGCTGTTCAGCGACCTCTAAAATGCACGAAACTCGTCGATGCCGCGATCTCTAAAATGCAGGAAACTCGTCGATCCTGCGATCGGTAACGCAGGTATGAGCGCTGCGCACTCATAAACCGAAAAAAACATCACTGGATGCATGAAACTCGCTGTGCAGCTATCTCTAAGATGCACGAAACTCGCTGTACAGCGATCTCTACAATGCACGAAACTCGTCGATGCCGCGATCTCTAAAATGCAGGAAACTCGTCGATGCTGCGATCAGTAACGCACGTATGAGCGCTGCGCGATCATAAACCAAAAAAAACATCACTGGATGCACGATACTCGCTGTGCAGCTATCTCTAAGATGCACGAAACTCGTCGATGCCGCGATCTCTAAAATGCAGGAAACTCGTCGATGCTGCGATGAGTAACGCACATATGAGCGCTGCGCGCGCATAAACCGAAAAAAAATCACTGGATGCAAGAAACTCGCTGTTCAGCGACCTCTAAAATGCACGAAACTCGTCGATGCCGCGATCTCTAAAATGCAGGAAACTCGTCGATCCTGCGATCGGTAACGCACGTATGAGCGCTGAACGCTCATAAACCGAAAAAAACATCACTGGATGCACGAAACTCGCTGTGCAGCTATCTCTAAGCTACACGAAACTTGCTGTACAGCGATCTCTAAAATGCACGAAACTCGTCGATGCCGCGATCTCTAAAATGCAGGAAACTCGTCGATGCTGCGATCAGTAACGCACGTATGAGCGCTGCGGGCTCATAAACCCAAAAAAACATCACTGGATGCTCTACACTCGCTGTGCAGCTATCTTCTAAAATGCACAAAACTCGTCGATGCCGCAATCTCTAAAATGCAGGAAACTCGTCGATCCTGCTATCAGTAACGCACGTATGAGCGCTGCGCGCTCATAAACCGAAAAAAAACATCACTGGATGCACGAAACTCGCTGTTCAGCGATCTCTAAAATGCACGAAACTCGTCGATGCCGCGATCTATAAAATGCAGGAAACTCGTCGATGCTGCGACCTGTACCGCACGCATGAGCGCTGCGCGCTCATAAACCGAAAAAAAACATCACTGGATGCACGAAACTCGCTGTGCAGCGATCTCTAAGATGCACGAAACTCGTCGATGCCGCGATCTCTAAAATGCAGGAAACTCGTCGATTGTGCGATCAGTAACGCACGTATGAGCGCTGCGCCCTCATAAACCGAAAAACATCACTGGACGCACGAAACTCTCTGTGCAGCGATCTCTAAAATGCACGAAACTCGTCGATGCTGCAGGACACTCGTCGATCCTGCGATCAGTAACGCACGTATGAGCGCTGCGAGCTCATAAACCGAAAAAAACATCACTGGATGCTCGAAACTCGCTGTTCAGCGATCTCTAAAATGCACGAAACTCGTCGATGCCGCGATCTCTAAAATGCAGGAAACTCGTCGATGCTGCGATCAGTAATGCACGTGTGAGGGCTGCGCGCTCATAAACCGAAAAAAAACATCACTGGACGCACGAAACTCGCTGTTTAGCGATCTCTATAATGCACGAAATGCGTCGATGCCGCGATCTCTAAAATGCAGGAAACTCGTCGATACAGCGATCAGTAACGTACGTATGAGCGCTGCGCGCTCATAAACGTGAAGAATAAACATCACTGGACCCACGAAACTCGCTGAGCAGCGATCTCTAAGATGCACGAAACTCGTCGATTCTGCGATCAGTAACGTACGTATGAGCGCTGCGCGCTCATAAACCGAAAAAAACATCACTGGATGCACGAAACTCGCTGTGCAGCGATCTCTAAGAAGCACGAAACTCGTCGATGCAGCGATCAGTAACGCACGTATGAGCGCTGCGCGCTCATAAACCGAAAAAAAATCACTGGACGCACGAAACTCGCTGTGCAGCGATCTCTAATATGCACGAAACTCGTCGATACCGCAATCTCTAAAATGCAGGAAACTCGTCGATCCTGCGATCAGTAACGCACGTATGAGCGTTGCGCGATCATAAACCGAAAAAACATCACTGGATGCACGATACTCTCTGTGCAGCGATCTCTAAGATGCACGAAACTCGTCGATGCCGCGATCTCTAAAATGCAGGAAACTCGTCGATCCTGCGATCAGTAAAGCACGAATGAGCGTTGCGCGATCATAAACCGAAAAAAAACATCACTGGATGCACGATACTCGCTGTGCAGCTATCTCTAAGATGCACGAAACTCGTCGATGCCGCAATCTCTAAAATGCAGGAAACTCATCGATCCTGCGATCAGTAACGCACGTATGAGCGCTGCGCGCTCATAAACCGAAAAAAACATCACTGGATGCACGAAACTCGCTGTTCAGCGATCTCTAAGAAGCACTAAACTCGTCGATACAGCGATCAGTAACGCACGTATGAGCGCGGCGGGCTAATAAACCGAAAAATCATCACTGTACGCACGAAACTCGCTTTGCAGCGATCTCTAAAATGCATGAAACTCGTCAATGCCGCAATCTCTAAAATGCAGGAAACTCGTCGATGCTGCGATCAGTAACGCACATATGAGCACTGCGCGCTCATAAACCGAAAAAAACATCACTGGATGCATGAAACTCGCTGTTCAGCTATCTCTAAGATGCACGAAACTCGTCGATACCGCGATCTCTAAAATGCAGGAAACTCGTCGATGCTGCGAACAGTAACGCACATATGAGCGCTGCGCGCTCATAAACCGAAAAGACATCACTGGATGCACAAAACTCGCTGTTCAGCGACCTCTAAAATGCACGAAACTCGTCGATGCCGCGATCAGTAACGCACGTATGAGAGCTGCGCGCTCATAAACCGAAAAAAAATCACTGGATGCACGAAACTCGCTGTTGAGCGATCTCTAAGAAGCACGAAACTCGTCGATGCTGCGATCAGTAACGCACATATGAGCACTGCGCGCTCATAAACCGAAAAAAACATCACTGGATGCACGAAACTCGCTGTTCAGCGATCTCTAAAATGAGCAAAACTCGTCGATGCCGCGATCTCTAAAATGCAGGAAACTCGTCGATCCTGCGATCAGTAACGCACGTATGAGCGTTGCGCGATCATAAACCGAAAAAACATCACTGGATGCACGATACTCGCTGTGCAGCTATCTCTAAGATGCACGAAACTCGTCGATGCCGCGATCTCTAAAATGCAGGAAACTCGTCGATGCTGCGATCAGTAACGCACATATGAGCGCTGCGCGCTCATAAACCGAAAAAAACATCCTGGATGCACGAAACTCGCTGTTCAGCGACCTCTAAAATGCACGAAACTCGTCGATGCCGCGATCTCTAAAATGCAGGAAACTCGTCGATCCTGCGATCGGTAACGCAGGTGTGAGCGCTGCGCACTCATAAACCGAAAAAAACATCACTGGATGCATGAAACTCGCTGTGCAGCTATTTCTAAGATGCACGAAACTCGCTGTACAGCGATCTCTACAATGCACGAAACTCGTCGATGCCGCGATCTCTAAAATGCAGGAAACTCGTCGATCCTGCGATCGGTAACGCAGGTGTGAGCGCTGCGCACTCATAAACCGAAAAAAACATCACTGGATGCATGAAACTCGCTGTGCAGCTATCTCTAAGATGCACGAAACTCGCTGTGCAGCGATCTCTAAGATGCACGAAACTCGTCGATGCCGCGATCTCTAAAATGCAGGAAACTCGTCGATGCTGCGATCAGTAACGTACGTATGAGCGCTGCGCGCTCATAAACCGAAAAAAACATCACTGGATGCACGAAACTCGCTGTGCAGCGATCTCTAAGAAGCACGAAACTCGTCGATGCCGCGATCTCTAAAATGCAGGAAACTCGTCGATGCTGCGACCTGTACCGCACGCATGAGCGCTGCGCGCTCATTAACCGAAATAAAACATCACTGGATGCACGAAACTCGCTGTTCAGCGATCTCTAAGAAGCACGAAACTCGTCGATGCAGCGATCAGTAACGCACGTATGAGCGCTGCGGGCTCATAAACCGAAAAAACATCACTGGATGCTCGAAACTCACTGTGCAGCTATCTTCTAAAATGCACAAAACTCGTCGATGCCGCGATCTCTAAAATGCAGGAAACTCGTCGATCCTGCGATCGGTAACGCACGTATGAGCGTTGCGCGATCATAAACCGAAAAAAAACATCACTGGATGCACGATACTCGCTGTGCAGCTATCTCTAAGATGCACGAAACTCGCTGTACAGCGATCTCTATAATGCACGAAACTCGTCGATGCAGCGATCTCTAAAATGCAGGAAACTCGTCGATCCTGCGATCAGTAAAGCACGTATGAGCGTTGCGCGATCATAAACCGAAAAAAAACATCACTGGATGCACGATACTCGCTGTGCAGCTATCTCTAAGATGCACGAAACTCGCTGTACAGCGATCTCTATAATGCACGAAACTCGTCGATGCAGCGATCTCTAAAATGCAGGAAACTCGTCGATCCTGCGATCAGTAAAGCACGTATGAGCGTTGCGCGATCATAAACCGAAAAAAAACATCACTGGATGCACGATACTCGCTGTGCAGCTATCTCTAAGATGCACGAAACTCGCTGTACAGCGATCTCTATAATGCACGAAACTCGTCGATGCAGCGATCTCTAAAATGCAGGAAACTCGTCGATCCTGCGATCAGTAAAGCACGAATGAGCGTTGCGCGATCATAAACCGAAAAAAAACATCACTGGATGCACGATACTCGCTGTGCAGCTATCTCTAAGATGCACGAAACTCGTCGATACCGCGATCTCTAAAATGCAGGAAACTCGTCGATGCTGCGAACAGTAACGCACATATGAGCGCTGCGCGCTCATAAACCGAAAAAAACATCACTGGATGCACGAAACTCGCTGTTCAGCGACCTCTAAAATGCACGAAACTCGTCGATGCCGCGATCTCTAAAATGCAGGAAACTCGTCGATCCTGCGATCGGTAACGCACGTATGAGCGTTGCGCGATCATAAACCGAAAAAAAACATCACTGGATGCACGATACTCGCTGTGCAGCTATCTCTAAGATGCACGAAACTCGCTGTACAGCGATCTCTAAAATGCACGAAACTCGTCGATGCAGCGATCTCTAAAATGCAGGAAACTCGTCGATCCTGCGATCAGTAACGCACGTATGAGCGTTGCGCGATCATAAACCGAAAAAAAACATCACTGGATGCACGATACTCTCTGTGCAGCGATCTCTAAGATGCACGAAACTCGTCGATGCCGCGATCTCTAAAATGCAGGAAACTCGTCGATGCTGCGATCAGTAACGCACGTATGAGCGCTGCGCGATCATAAACCGAAAAAAACATCACTGCATGGACGAAACTCGCTGTGCAGCTATCTCTAAGATGCACGAAACTTGCTGTACAGCGATCTCTAAAATGCACGAAACTCGTCGATGCCGCGATCTCTAAAATGCAGGAAACTCGTCGATGCTGCGATCAGTAACGCACGTATGAGAGCTGCGCGCTCATAAACCGAAAAAAACATCACTGGATGCACGAAACTCGCTGTTGAGCGATCTCTAAGAAGCACGAAACTCGTCGATGCAGCGATCAGTAACGCACGTATGAGCGCTGCGGGCTAATAAACCGAAAAATCATCACTGTACGCACGAAACTCGCTGTGCAGCGATGTCTAAAATGCACGAAACTCGTCGATGCCGCAATCTCTAAAATGCAGGAAAGTCGTCGATGCTGCGATCAGTAACGCACATATGAGCACTGCGCGCTCATAAACCGAAAAAAACATCACTGGATGCACGAAACTCGCTGTTCAGCGATCTCTAAAATGAGCAAAACTCGTCGATGCCGCGATCTCTAAAATGCAGGAAACTCGTCGATCCTGCGATCAGTAACGCACGTATGAGCGTTGCGCGATCATAAACCGAAAAAACATCACTGGATGCACGATACTCGCTGTGCAGCTATCTCTAAGATGCACGAAACTCGTCGATGCCGCGATCTCTAAAATGCAGGAAACTCGTCGATGCTGCGATCAGTAACGCACATATGAGCGCTGCGCGCTCATAAACCGAAAAAAACATCCTGGATGCACGAAACTCGCTGTTCAGCGACCTCTAAAATGCACGAAACTCGTCGATGCCGCGATCTCTAAAATGCAGGAAACTCGTCGATCCTGCGATCGGTAACGCAGGTATGAGCGCTGCGCACTCATAAACCGAAAAAAACATCACTGGATGCATGAAACTCGCTGTGCAGCTATCTCTAAGATGCACGAAACTCGCTGTACAGCGATCTCTACAATGCACGAAACTCGTCGATGCCGCGATCTCTAAAATGCAGGAAACTCGTCGATGCTGCGACCTGTACCGCACGCATGAGCGCTGCGCGCTCATAAACCGAAAAAAAACATCATTGGATGCACGAAACTCGCTGTGCAGCGATCTCTAAGATGCACGAAACTCGTCGATGCCGCGATCTCTAAAATGCAGGAAACTCGTCGATGCTGCGATCAGTAACGTACGTATGAGCGCTGCGCGCTCATAAACCGAAAAAAACATCACTGGATGCACGAAACTCGCTGTGCAGCGATCTCTAAGAAGCACGAAACTCGTCGATGCCGCGATCTCTAAAATGCAGGAAACTCGTCGATGCTGCGACCTGTACCGCACGCATGAGCGCTGCGCGCTCATTAACCGAAATAAAACATCACTGGATGCACGAAACTCGCTGTTCAGCGATCTCTAAGAAGCACGAAACTCGTCGATGCAGCGATCAGTAACGCACGTATGAGCGCTGCGGGCTCATAAACCGAAAAAACATCACTGGATGCTCGAAACTCACTGTGCAGCTATCTTCTAAAATGCACAAAACTCGTCGATGCCGCGATCTCTAAAATGCAGGAAACTCGTCGATCCTGCGATCGGTAACGCACGTATGAGCGTTGCGCGATCATAAACCGAAAAAAAACATCACTGGATGCACGATACTCGCTGTACAGCGATCTCTATAATGCACGAAACTCGTCGATGCAGCGATCTCTAAAATGCAGGAAACTCGTCGATCCTGCGATCAGTAAAGCACGTATGAGCGTTGCGCGATCATAAACCGAAAAAAACATCACTGGATGCACGATACTCGCTGTGCAGCTATCTCTAAGATGCACGAAACTCGCTGTACAGCGATCTCTATAATGCACGAAACTCGTCGATGCAGCGATCTCTAAAATGCAGGAAACTCGTCGATCCTGCGATCAGTAAAGCACGTATGAGCGTTGCGCGATCATAAACCGAAAAAAAACATCACTGGATGCACGATACTCGCTGTGCAGCTATCTCTAAGATGCAAGAAACTCGCTGTACAGCGATCTCTATAATGCACGAAACTCGTCGATGCAGCGATCTCTAAAATGCAGGAAACTCGTCGATCCTGCGATCAGTAAAGCACGAATGAGCGTTGCGCGATCATAAACCGAAAAAAAACATCACTGGATGCACGATACTCGCTGTGCAGCTATCTCTAAGATGCACGAAACTCGTCGATGCCGCAATCTCTAAAATGCAGGAAACTCGTCGATCCTGCGATCAGTAACGCACGTATGAGCGCTGCGCGCTCATAAACCGAAAAAAACATCACTGGATGCACGAAACTCGCTGTTCAGCGATCTCTAAGAAGCACTAAACTCGTCGATGCAGCGATCAGTAACGCACGTATGAGCGCGGCGGGCTAATAAACCGAAAAATCATCACTGTACGCACGAAACTCGCTTTGCAGCGATCTCTAAAATGCATGAAACTCGTCAATGCCGCAATCTCTAAAATGCAGGAAACTCGTCGATGCTGCGATCAGTAACGCACATATGAGCACTGCGCGCTCATAAACCGAAAAAAAATCACTGGATGCACGAAACTCGCTGTTCAGCTATCTCTAAGATGCACGAAACTCGTCGATACCGCGATCTCTAAAATGCAGGAAACTCGTCGATGCTGCGAACAGTAACGCACCTATGAGCGCTGCGCGCTCATAAACCGAAAAACACATCACTGGATGCACGAAACTCGCTGTTCAGCGACCTCTAAAATGCACGAAACTCGTCGATGCCGCGATCTCTAAAATGCAGGAAACTCGTCGATCCTGCGATCGGTAACGCACGTATGAGCGTTGCGCGATCATAAACCGAAAAAGAACATCACTGGATGCACGATACTCGCTGTGCAGTTATCTCTAAGATGCACGAAACTCGCTGTACAGCGATCTCTAAAATGCACGAAACTCGTCGATGCAGCGATCTCTAAAATGCAGGAAACTCGTCGATCCTGCGATCAGTAACGCACGTATGAGCGTTGCGCGATCATAAACCGAAAAAAAACATCACTGGATGCACGATACTCTCTGTGCAGCGATCTCTAAGATGCACGAAACTCGTCGATGCCGCGATCTCTAAAATGCAGGAAACTCGTCGATGCTGCGATCAGTAACGCACGTATGAGCGCTGCGCGATCATAAACCGAAAAAAACATCACTGCATGGACGAAACTCGCTGTGCAGCTATCTCTAAGATGCACGAAACTTGCTGTACAGCGATCTCTAAAATGCACGAAACTCGTCGATGCCGCGATCTCTAAAATGCAGGAAACTCGTCGATGCTGCGATCAGTAACGCACGTATGAGAGCTGCGCGCTCATAAACCGAAAAAAACATCACTGGATGCACGAAACTCGCTGTTGAGCGATCTCTAAGAAGCACGAAACTCGTCGATGCAGCGATCAGTAACGCACGTATGAGCGCTGCGGGCTAATAAACCGAAAAATCATCACTGTACGCACGAAACTCGCTGTGCAGCGATGTCTAAAATGCACGAAACTCGTCGATGCCGCAATCTCTAAAATGCAGGAAAGTCGTCGATGCTGCGATCAGTAACGCACATATGAGCACTGCGCGCTCATAAACCGAAAAAAACATCACTGGATGCACGAAACTCGCTGTTCAGCGATCTCTAAAATGAGCAAAACTCGTCGATGCCGCGATCTCTAAAATGCAGGAAACTCGTCGATCCTGCGATCAGTAACGCACGTATGAGCGTTGCGCGATCATAAACCGAAAAAACATCACTGGATGCACGATACTCGCTGTGCAGCTATCTCTAAGATGCACGAAACTCGTCGATGCCGCGATCTCTAAAATGCAGGAAACTCGTCGATGCTGCGATCAGTAACGCACATATGAGCGCTGCGCGCTCATAAACCGAAAAAAACATCCTGGATGCACGAAACTCGCTGTTCAGCGACCTCTAAAATGCACGAAACTCGTCGATGCCGCGATCTCTAAAATGCAGGAAACTCGTCGATGCTGCGACCTGTACCGCACGCATGAGCGCTGCGCGCTCATAAACCGAAAAAAAACATCATTGGATGCACGAAACTCGCTGTGCAGCGATCTCTAAGATGCACGAAACTCGTCGATGCCGCGATCTCTAAAATGCAGGAAACTCGTCGATGCTGCGATCAGTAACGTACGTATGAGCGCTGCGCGCTCATAAACCGAAAAAAACATCACTGGATGCACGAAACTCGCTGTGCAGCGATCTCTAAGAAGCACGAAACTCGTCTATGCCGCGATCTCTAAAATGCAGGAAACTCGTCGATGCTGCGACCTGTACCGCACGCATGAGCGCTGCGCGCTCATTAACCGAAATAAAACATCACTGGATGCACGAAACTCGCTGTTCAGCGATCTCTAAGAAGCACGAAACTCGTCGATGCAGCGATCAGTAACGCACGTATGAGCGCTGCGGGCTCATAAACCGAAAAAACATCACTGGATGCTCGAAACTCACTGTGCAGCTATCTTCTAAAATGCACAAAACTCGTCGATGCCGCGATCTCTAAAATGCAGGAAACTCGTCGATCCTGCGATCGGTAACGCACGTATGAGCGTTGCGCGATCATAAACCGAAAAAAAACATCACTGGATGCACGATACTCGCTGTGCAGCTATCTCAAAGATGCACGAAACTCGCTGTACAGCGATCTCTATAATGCACGAAACTCGTCGATACAGCGATCTCTAAAATGCAGGAAACTCGTCGATCCTGCGATCAGTAACGCACGTATGAGCGTTGCGCGATCATAAACCGAAAAAAAACATCACTGGATGCACGATACTCGCTGTGCAGCTATCTCTAAGATGCACGAAACTCGTCGATGCCGCGATCTCTAAAATGCAGGAAACTCGTCGATGCTGCGATCAGTAACGCACGTATGAGCGCTGCGGGCTCATAAACCGAAAAAAAACATCACTGGATGCACGAAACTCGCTGTTCAGCGATCTCTAAGAAGCACGAAACTCGTCGATGCAGCGATCAGTAACGCACGTATGAGCGCTGCGGGCTCATAAACCAAAAAACATCACTGGATGCTCGAAACTCACTGTGCAGCTATCTTCTAAAATGCACAAAACTCGTCGATGCCGCAATCTCTAAAATGCAGGAAACTCGTCGATCCTGCAATCAGTAACGCACGTATGAGCGCTGCGCGCTCATAAACCGAAAAAAACATCACTGGATGCACGAAACTCGTGTTCAGCGATCTCTAAAATGCACGAAACTCGTCGATGCGGCGATCTCTAAATTGCAGGAAACTCGTCGATGCTGCGACCTGTACCGCACGCATGAGTGCTGCGCGCTCATAAACCGAAAAAAAAATCACTGGATGCACGAAACTCGCTGTGCAGCGATCTCTAAGATGCACGAAACTCGTCGATGCCGCGATCTCTAAAATGCAGGAAACTCGTCGATGCCGCGATCAGTAACGTACGTATGAGCGCTGCGCGCTCATAAACCGAAAAAAACATCACTGGATGCACGAAACTCGCTGTGCAGCGATCTCTAAGAAGCACGAAACTCGTCGATGCCGCGATCTCTAAAATGCAGGAAACTCGTCGATGCTGCGACCTGTACCGCACGCATGAGCGCTGCGCGCTCATTAACCGAAATAAAACATCACTGGATGCACGAAACTCGCTGTTCAGCGATCTCTAAGAAGCACGAAACTCGTCGATGCAGCGATCAGTAACGCATGTATGAGCGCTGCGGGCTCATAAACCGAAAAAACATCACTGAATGCTCGAAACTCACTGTGCAGCTATCTTCTAAAATGCACAAAACTCGTCGATGCCGCGATCTCTAAAATGCAGGAAACTCGTCGATCCTGCGATCGGTAACGCACGTATGAGCGTTGCGCGATCATAAACCGAAAAAAAAACATCACTGGATGCACGATACTCGCTGTGCAGCTATCTCTAAGATGCACGAAACTCGCTGTACAGCGATCTCTATAATGCACGAAACTCGTCGATGCAGCGATCTCTAAAATGCAGGAAACTCGTCGATCCTGCGATCAGTAAAGCACGTATGAGCGTTGCGCGATCATAAACCGAAAAGAAACATCACTGGATGCACGATACTCGCTGTGCAGCTATCTCTAAGATGCACGAAACTCGCTGTACAGCGATCTCTATAATGCACGAAACTCGTCGATGCAGCGATCTCTAAAATGCAGGAAACTCGTCGATCCTGCGATCAGTAAAGCACGAATGAGCGTTGCGCGATCATAAACCGAAAAAAAACATCACTGGATGCACGATACTCGCTGTGCAGCTATCTCTAAGATGCACGAAACTCGTCGATGCCGCGATCTCTAAAATGCAGGAAACTCGTCGATGCTGCGATTAGTAACGCACGTATGAGCGCTGCGGGCTCATAAACCGAAAAATCACCCCTGGACGCACGAAACTCTCTGTGCAGCGATCTCTAAAATGCACGAAACTCGTCGATGCCGCAATCTCTAAAATGCAGGAAACTCGTCGATGCTGCGATCAGTAACGCACATATGAGCACTGCGCGCTCATAAACCGAAAAAAACATCACTGGATGCACGAAACTCGCTGTTCAGCGATCTCTAAGATGCACGAAACTCGTCGATACCGCGATCTCTAAAATGCAGGAAACTCGTCGATGCTGCGAACAGTAACGCACATATGAGCGCTGCGCGCTCATAAACCGAAAAAAACATCACTGGATGCACGAAACTCGCTGTTCAGCGACCTCTAAAATGCACGAAACTCGTCGATGCCGCGATCTCTAAAATGCAGGAAACTCGTCGATCCTGCGATCGGTAACGCACGTATGAGCGTTGCGCGATCATAAACCGAAAAAAAACATCACTGGATGCACGATACTCGCTGTGCAGCTATCTCTAAGATGCACGAAACTCGCTGTACAGCGATCTCTAAAATGCACGAAACTCGCCGATGCAGCGATCTCTAAAATGCAGGAAACTCGTCGATCCTGCGATCAGTAACTCACGTATGAGCGTTGCGCGATCATAAACCGAAAAAAAACATCACTGGATGCACGATACTCGCTGTGCAGCTATCTCTAAAATGCACGAAACTCGCTGTACAGCGATCTCTACAATGCACGAAACTCGTCGATGCCGCGATCTCTAAAATGCAGGAAACTCGTCGATGCTGCGATCAGTAACGCACGTATGAGCGCTGCGCGATCATAAACCGAAAAAAACATCACTGCATGGACGAAACTCGCTGTGCAGCTATCTCTAAGATGCACGAAACTCGTCGATGCCGCGATCTCTAAAATGCAGGAAACTCGTCGATGCTGCGATCAGTAACGCACGTATGAGCGCTGCGGGCTCATAAACCGAAAAAAACATCACTGGATGCACGAAACTCGCTGTTCAGCGATCTCTAAGAAGCACGAAACTCGTCGATGCAGCGATCAGTAACGCACGTATGAGCGCTGCGGGCTCATAAACCAAAAAACATCACTGGATGCTCGAAACTCACTGTGCAGCTATCTTCTAAAATGCACAAAACTCGTCGATGCCGCAATCTCTAAAATGCAGGAAACTCGTCGATCCTGCAATCAGTAACGCACGTATGAGCGCTGCGCGCTCATAAACCGAAAAAAACATCACTGGATGCACGAAACTCGTGTTCAGCGATCTCTAAAATGCACGAAACTCGTCGATGCGGCGATCTCTAAATTGCAGGAAACTCGTCGATGCTGCGACCTGTACCGCACGCATGAGTGCTGCGCGCTCATAAACCGAAAAGAAACATCACTGGATGCACGAAACTCGCTGTGCAGCGATCTCTAAGATGCACGAAACTCGTCGATGCCGCGATCTCTAAAATGCAGGAAACTCGTCGATGCTGCGATCAGTAACGTACGTATGAGCGCTGCGCGCTCATAAACCGAAAAAAACATCACTGGATGCACGAAACTCGCTGTGCAGCGATCTCTAAGAAGCACGAAACTCGTCGATGCCGCGATCTCTAAAATGCAGGAAACTCGTCGATGCTGCGACCTGTACCGCACGCATGAGCGCTGCGCGCTCATTAACCGAAATAAAACATCACTGGATGCACGAAACTCGCTGTTCAGCGATCTCTAAGAAGCACGAAACTCGTCGATGCAGCGATCAGTAACGCATGTATGAGCGCTGCGGGCTCATAAACCGAAAAAACATCACTGGATGCTCGAAACTCACTGTGCAGCTATCTTCTAAAATGCACAAAACTCGTCGATGCCGCGATCTCTAAAATGCAGGAAACTCGTCGATCCTGCGATCGGTAACGCACGTATGAGCGTTGCGCGATCATAAACCGAAAAAAAACATCACTGGATGCACGATACTCGCTGTGCAGCTATCTCTAAGATGCACGAAACTCGCTGTACAGCGATCTCTATAATGCACGAAACTCGTCCATGCAGCGATCTCTAAAATGCAGGAAACTCGTCGATCCTGCGATCAGTAAAGCACGTATGAGCGTTGCGCGATCATAAACCGAAAAGAAACATCACTGGATGCACGATACTCGCTGTGCAGCTATCTCTAAGATGCACGAAACTCGCTGTACAGCGATCTCTATAATGCACGAAACTCGTCGATGCAGCGATCTCTAAAATGCAGGAAACTCGTCGATCCTGCGATCAGTAAAGCACGAATGAGCGTTGCGCGATCATAAACCGAAAAAAAACATCACTGGATGCACGATACTCGCTGTGCAGCTATCTCTAAGATGCACGAAACTCGTCGATGCCGCGATCTCTAAAATGCAGGAAACTCGTCGATGCTGCGATCAGTAACGCACGTATGAGCGCTGCGGGCTCATAAACCGAAAAATCACCCCTGGACGCACGAAACTCTCTGTGCAGCGATCTCTAAAATGCACGAAACTCGTCGATGCCGCAATCTCTAAAATGCAGGAAACTCGTCGATGCTGCGATCAGTAACGCACATATGAGCACTGCGCGCTCATAAACCGAAAAAAACATCACTGGATGCACGAAACTCGCTGTTCAGCGATCTCTAAGATGCACGAAACTCGTCGATACCGCGATCTCTAAAATGCAGGAAACTCGTCGATGCTGCGAACAGTAACGCACATATGAGCGCTGCGCGCTCATAAACCGAAAAAAACATCACTGGATGCACGAAACTCGCTGTTCAGCGACCTCTAAAATGCACGAAACTCGTCGATGCCGCGATCTCTAAAATGCAGGAAACTCGTCGATCCTGCGATCGGTAACGCACGTATGAGCGTTGCGCGATCATAAACCGAAAAAAAACATCACTGGATGCACGATACTCGCTGTGCAGCTATCTCTAAGATGCACGAAACTCGCTGTACAGCGATCTCTAAAATGCACGAAACTCGCCGACGCAGCGATCTCTAAAATGCAGGAAACTCGTCGATCCTGCGATCAGTAACGCACGTATGAGCGTTGCGCGATCATAAACCGAAAAAAAACATCACTGGATGCACTATACTCTCTGTGCAGCGATCTCTAAGATGCACGAAACTCGTCGATGCCGCGATCTCTAAAATGCAGGAAACTCGTCGATGCTGCGATCAGTAACGCACATATGAGCGCTGCGCGCTCATAAACCGAAAAAAATATCACTGGATGCACGAAACTCGCTGTGCAGCTATCTCTAAAATGCACGAAACTCGCTGTACAGCGACCTCTAAAATGCACGAAACTCGTCGATGCCGCGATCTCTAAAATGCAGGAAACTCGTCGATCCTGCGATCGGTAACGCACGTATGAGCGCTGAACGCTCATAAACCGAAAAAAACATCACTGGATGCACGAAACTCGCTGTGCAGCTATCTCTAAGCTGCACGAAACTTGCTGTACAGCGATCACTAAAATGCATGAAACTCGTCGATGCCGCGATCTCTAAAATGCAGGAAACTCGTCGATGCTGCGATCAGTAACGCACGTATGAGCGCTGCGCGCTCATAACCCGAAAAAAACATCACTGGATGCACGAAACTCGCTGTTCAGCGATCTCTAAGATGCACGAAACTCGTCGATGCAGCGATCAGTAACGCACGTATGAGCGCTGCGCGCTCATAAACCGAAAAAAACATCACTGGACGCACGAAACTCGCTGTGCAGCGATCTCTAAAATGCACGAAACTCGTCGATGTCGCAATCTCTAAAATGCAGGAAACTCGTCGATTGTGCGATCAGTAACGCACGTATGAGCGCTGCGCCCTCATAAACCGAAAAACATCACTGGACGCACGAAACTCTCTGTGCAGCGATCTCTAAAATGCACGAAACTCGTCGATGCTGCAGGACACTCGTCGATCCTGCGATCAGTAACGCACGTATGAGCGCTTCGAGCTCATAAACAGAAAAAAACATCACTGGATGCACGAAACTCGCTGTTCCGCGATCTCTAAAATGCACGAAACTCGTCGATGCCGCGATCTCTAAAATGCAGGAAACTCGTCGATGCTGCGATCAGTAACGCACGTGTGAGGGCTGCGCGCTCATAAACCGAAAAAAAAACATCACTGGACGCACGAAACTCGCTGTTTAGCGATCTCTATAATGCACGAAATGCGTCGATGCCGCGATCTCTAAAATGCAGGAAACTCGACGATACAGCGATCAGTAACGCACGTATGAGCGCTGCGCGCTCATAAACGTGAAAAATAAACATCACTGGACCCACGAAACTCGCTGAGCAGCGATCTCTAAGATGCACGAAACTCGTCGATGCTGCGATCAGTAACGTACGTATGAGCGCTGCGCGCTCATAAACCGAAAAAAACATCACTGGATGCACGAAACTCGCTGTGCAGCGATCTCTAAGAAGCACGAAACTCGTCGATGCAGCGATCAGTAACGCACGTATGAGCGCTGCGCGCTCATAAACCGAAAAAAAAATCACTGGACGCACGAAACTCGCTGTGCAGCGATCTCTAATATGCACGAAACTCGTCGATCCTGCGATCAGTAACGCACGTATGAGCACTGCGCGCTCACAAACCGAAAGAAAATCACTGGATGCACGAAACTCGCTGTTCAGCGATCTCTAAAATGCACGAAACTCGTCGATGCCGCGATCTCTAAAATGCAGGAAACTCGTCGATGCTGCGATCAGTAACGCACGTATGAGGGCTGCGCGCTCATAAACCGAAAAAAAACATCACTGGACGCACGAAACTCGCTGTGTAGCAATCTCTAAAATGCACGAAACGCGTCGATGCCGCGATCTCTAAAATGCACGAAACGCGTCGATGCCGCGATCTCTAAAATGCAGGAAACTCGTCGATACAGCGATCAGTAACGCACGTATGAGCGCTGCGCGCTCATAAACGTGAAAAATAAACATCACTGGACCCACGAAACTCGCTGAGCAGCGATCTCTAAGATGCACGAAACTCGTCGATGCTGCGATCAGTAACGTACGTATGAGCGTTGCGCGATCATAAACCGAAAAAAAACATCACTGGATGCACGATACTCTCTGTGCAGCGATCTCTAAGATGCACGAAACTCGTCGATGCCGCGATCTCTAAAATGCAGGAAACTCGTCGATGCTGCGATCAGTAACGCACGTATAAGCGCTGCGCGCTCATAAACCGAAAAAAACATCACTGGATGCACGAAACTCGCTGTGCAGCTATCTCTAAAATGCACGAAACTCGCTGTACAGCGATCTCTACAATGCACGAAACTCGTCGATGCCGCGATCTCTAAAATGCGGGAAACTCGTCGATGCTGCGATCAGTAACGCACGTATGAGCGCTGCGCGATCATAAACCGAAAAAAACATCACTGGATGGACGAAACTCGCTGTGCAGCTATCTCTAAGATGCACGAAACTTGCTGTACAGCGATCTCTAAAATGCACGAAACTCGTCGATGCCGCGATCTCTAAAATGCAGGAAACTCGTCGATGCTGCGATCAGTAACATACGTATGAGCGTTGCGCGATCATAAACCGAAAAATAACATCACTGGATGCACGATACTCTCTGTGCAGCGATCTCTAAGATGCACGAAACTCGTCGATGCCGCGATCTCTAAAATGCAGGAAACTCGTCGATGCTGCGATCAGTAACGCACATATGAGCGCTGCGCGCTCATAAACTGAAAAAAACATCACTGGATGCACGAAACTCGCTGTGCAGCTATCTCTAAAATGCACGAAACTCGCTGTACAGCGATCTCTACAATGCACGAAACTCGTCGATGCCGCGATCTCTAAAATGCAGGAAACTCGTCGACCTGCGATCAGTAACGCACGTATGAGCGTTGCGCGATCATAAACCGAAAAAACATCACTGGATGCACGATACTCGCTGTGCAGCTATCTCTAAGATGCACGAAACTCGTCGATGCCGCGATCTCTAAAATGCAGGAAACTCGTCGATGCTGCGATCAGTAACGCACATATGAGCGCTGCGCGCTCATAAACCGAAAAAAACATCACTGGATGCACGAAACTCGCTGTTCAGCGACCTCTAAAATGCACGAAACTCGTCGATGCCGCGATCTCTAAAATGCAGGAAACTCGTCGATCCTGCGATCGGTAACGCAGGTATGAGCGCTGCGCACTCATAAACCGAAAAAAACATCACTGGATGCATGAAACTCGCTGTGCAGCTATCTCTAAGATGCACGAAACTCGCTGTACAGCGATCTCTACAATGCACGAAACTCGTCGATGCCGCGATCTCTAAAATGCAGGAAACTCGTCGATGCTGCGATCAGTAACGCACGTATGAGCGCTGCGCGATCATAAACCAAAAAAAACATCACTGGATGCACGATACTCGCTGTGCAGCTATCTCTAAGATGCACGAAACTCGTCGATGCCGCGATCTCTAAAATGCAGGAAACTCGTCGATGCTGCGATGAGTAACGCACATATGAGCGCTGCGCGCGCATAAACCGAAAAAAAATCACTGGATGCACGAAACTCGCTGTTCAGCGACCTCTAAAATGCACGAAACTCGTCGATGCCGCGATCTCTAAAATGCAGGAAACTCGTCGATCCTGCGATCGGTAACGCACGTATGAGCGCTGAACGCTCATAAACCGAAAAAAACATCACTGGATGCACGAAACTCGCTGTGCAGCTATCTCTAAGCTACACGAAACTTGCTGTACAGCGATCTCTAAAATGCACGAAACTCGTCGATGCCGCGATCTCTAAAATGCAGGAAACTCGTCGATGCTGCGATCAGTAACGCACGTATGAGCGCTGCGGGCTCATAAACCCAAAAAAACATCACTGGATGCTCTACACTCGCTGTGCAGCTATCTTCTAAAATGCACAAAACTCGTCGATGCCGCAATCTCTAAAATGCAGGAAACTCGTCGATCCTGCTATCAGTAACGCACGTATGAGCGCTGCGCGCTCATAAACCGAAAAAAAACATCACTGGATGCACGAAACTCGCTGTTCAGCGATCTCTAAAATGCACGAAACTCGTCGATGCCGCGATCTATAAAATGCAGGAAACTCGTCGATGCTGCGACCTGTACCGCACGCATGAGCGCTGCGCGCTCATAAACCGAAAAAAAACATCACTGGATGCACGAAACTCGCTGTGCAGCGATCTCTAAGATGCACGAAACTCGTCGATGCCGCGATCTCTAAAATGCAGGAAACTCGTCGATTGTGCGATCAGTAACGCACGTATGAGCGCTGCGCCCTCATAAACCGAAAAACATCACTGGACGCACGAAACTCTCTGTGCAGCGATCTCTAAAATGCACGAAACTCGTCGATGCTGCAGGACACTCGTCGATCCTGCGATCAGTAACGCACGTATGAGCGCTGCGAGCTCATAAACCGAAAAAAACATCACTGGATGCTCGAAACTCGCTGTTCAGCGATCTCTAAAATGCACGAAACTCGTCGATGCCGCGATCTCTAAAATGCAGGAAACTCGTCGATGCTGCGATCAGTAATGCACGTGTGAGGGCTGCGCGCTCATAAACCGAAAAAAAACATCACTGGACGCACGAAACTCGCTGTTTAGCGATCTCTATAATGCACGAAATGCGTCGATGCCGCGATCTCTAAAATGCAGGAAACTCGTCGATACAGCGATCAGTAACGCACGTATGAGCGCTGCGCGCTCATAAACGTGAAGAATAAACATCACTGGACCCACGAAACTCGCTGAGCAGCGATCTCTAAGATGCACGAAACTCGTCGATTCTGCGATCAGTAACGTACGTATGAGCGCTGCGCGCTCATAAACCGAAAAAAACATCACTGGATGCACGAAACTCGCTGTGCAGCGATCTCTAAGAAGCACGAAACTCGTCGATGCAGCGATCAGTAACGCACGTATGAGCGCTGCGCGCTCATAAACCGAAAAAAAATCACTGGACGCACGAAACTCGCTGTGCAGCGATCTCTAATATGCACGAAACTCGTCGATACCGCAATCTCTAAAATGCAGGAAACTCGTCGATCCTGCGATCAGTAACGCACGTATGAGCGCTGCGCGCTCACAAACCGAAAGAAAATCACTGGATGCACGAAACTCGCTGTTCAGCGATCTCTAAAATGCACGAAACTCGTCGATGCCGCGATCTCTAAAATGCAGGAAACTTGTCGATGCTGCGATCAGTAACGCACGTATGAGGGCTGCGCGCTCATAAACCGAAAAAAAACATCACTGGACGCACGAAACTCGCTGTGTAGCAATCTCTAAAATGCACGAAACGCGTCGATGCCGCGATCTCTAAAATGCACGAAACGCGTCGATGCCGCGATCTCTAAAATGCACGAAACGCGTCGATGCCGCGATCACTAAAATGCAGGAAACTCGTCGATACAGCGATCAGTAACGCACGTATGAGCGCTGCGCGCTCATAAACGTGAAAAATAAACATCACTGGACCCACGAAACTCGCTGAGCAGCGATCTCTAAGATGCACGAAACTCGTCGATGCTGCGATCAGTAACGTACGTATGAGCGTTGCGCGATCATAAACCGAAAAAAAACATCACTGGATGCACGATACTCTCTGTGCAGCGATCTCTAAGATGCACGAAACTCGTCGATGCCGCGATCTCTAAAATGCAGGAAACTCGTCGATGCTGCGATCAGTAACTCACATATGAGCGCTGCGCGCTCATAAACCGAAAAAAACATCACTGGATGCACGAAACTCGCTGTGCAGCTATCTCTAAAATGCACGAAACTCGCTGTACAACGATCTCTACAATGCACGAAACTCGTCGATGCCGCGATCTCTAAAATGCAGGAAACTCGTCGATGCTGCGATCAGTAACGCACGTATGAGCGCTGCGCGATCATAAACCGAAAAAAACATCACTGGATGGACGAAACTCGCTGTGCAGCTATCTCTAAGATGCACGGAACTTGCTGTACAGCGATCTCTAAAATGCACGAAACTCGTCGATGCCGCGATCTCTAAAATGCAGGAAACTCGTCGATGCTGCGATCAGTAACGTACGTATGAGCGTTGCGCGATCATAAACCGAAAAAAAACATCACTGGATGCACGATACTCTCTGTGCAGCGATCTCTAAGATGCACGAAACTCGTCGATGCCGCGATCTCTAAAATGCAGGAAACTCGTCGATGCTGCGATCAGTAACGCACATATGAGCGCTGCGCGCTCATAAACTGAAAAAAACATCACTGGATGCACGAAACTCGCTGTGCAGCTATCTCTAAAATGCACGAAACTCGCTGTACACCGATCTCTACAATGCACGAAACTCGTCGATGCCGCGATCTCTAAAATGCAGGAAACTCGTCGATCCTGCGATCAGTAACGCACGTATGAGCGTTGCGCGATCATAAACCGAAAAAACATCACTGGATGCACGATACTCGCTGTGCAGCTATCTCTAAGATGCACGAAACTCGTCGATGCCGCGATCTCTAAAATGCAGGAAACTCGTCGATGCTGCGATCAGTAACGCACATATGAGCGCTGCGCGCTCATAAACCGAAAAAAACATCACTGGATGCACGAAACTCGCTGTTCAGTGACCTCTAAAATGCACGAAACTCGTCGATGCCGCGATCTCTAAAATGCAGGAAACTCGTCGATCCTGCGATCGGTAACGCAGGTATGAGCGCTGCGCACTCATAAACCGAAAAAAACATCACTGGATTCATGAAACTCGCTGTGCAGCTATCTCTAAGATGCACGAAACTCGCTATACAGCGATCTCTACAATGCACGAAACTCGTCGATGCCACGATCTCTAAAATGCAGGAAACTCGTCGATGCTGCGATCAGTAACGCACGTATGAGCGCTGCGCGATCATAAACCAAAAAAAACATCACTGGATGCACGATACTCGCTGTGCAGCTATCTCTAAGATGCACGAAACTCGTCGATGCCGCGATCTCTAAAATGCAGGAAACTCGTCGATGCTGCGATCAGTAACGCACATATGAGCGCTGCGCGCTCATAAACCGAAAAAAAACCACTGGATGCACGAAACTCGCTGTTCAGCGACCTCTAAAATGCACGAAACTCGTCGATGCCGCGATCTCTAAAATGCAGGAAACTCGTCGATCCTGCGATCGGTAACGCACGTATGAGCGCTGAACGCTCATAAACCGAAAAAAACATCACTGGATGCACGAAACTCGCTGTGCAGCTATCTCTAAGCTGCACGAAACTTGCTGTACAGCGATCTCTAAAATGCACGAAACTCGTCGATGCCGCGATCTCTAAAATGCAGGAAACTCGTCGATGCAGCGATCAGTAACGCACGTATGAGTGCTGCGCGCTCATAAACCGAAAAAAAACATCACTGGATGCACGAAACTCGCTGTTCAGCGATCTCTAAAATGCACGAAACTCGTCGATGCCGCGATCTATAAAATGCAGGAAACTCGTCGATGCTGCGACCTGTACCGCACGCATGAGTGCTGCGCGCTCATAAACCGAAAAAAAACATCACTGGATGCACGAAACTCGTCGATGCCGCGATCTCTAAAATGCAGGAAACTCGTCGATGCTGCGATCAGTAACGTACGTATGAGCGCGCAGCGCTCATAAACCGAAAAAAACATCACTGGATGCACGAAACTCGCTGTGCAGCGACCTCTAAGAAGCACGAAACTCGTCGATGCCGCGATCTCTAAAATGCAGGAAACTCGTCGATGCTGCGACCTGTACCGCACGCATGAGCGCTGCGCGCTCTTAAACCGAAAAAAAACATCACTGGATGCACGAAACTCGCTGTGCAGCGATCTCTAAGATGCACGAAACTCGTCGATGCAGCGATCAGTAACGCACGTATGAGCGCTGCGCGCTCATAAACCGAAAAAAACATCACTGGACGCACGAAACTCGCTGTGCAGCGATCTCTAAAATGCACGAAACTCGTCGATGCCGCAATCTCTAAAATGCAGGAAACTCGTCGATTGTGCGATCAGTAACGCACGTATGAGCGCTGCGCCCTCATAAACCGAAAAACATCACTGGACGCACGAAACTCTGTGCAGCGATCTCTAAAATGCACGAAACTCGTCGATGCTGCAGGACAATCGTCGATCCTGCGATCAGTAACGCACGTATGAGCGCTGCGAGCTCATAAACCGAAAAAAACATCACTGGATGCACGAAACGCGCTGTTCAGCGATCTCTAAAATGCACGAAACTCGTCGATGCCGCGATCTCTAAAATGCAGGAAACTCGTCGATGCTGCGATCAGTAACGCACGTGTGAGGGCTGCGCGCTCATAAACCGAAAAAAAACATCACTGGACGCACGAAACTCGCTGTTTAGCGACCTCTATAATGCACGAAATGCGTCGATGCCGCGATCTCTAAAATGCAGGAAACTCGTCGATACAGCGATCAGTAACGCACGTATGAGCGCTGCGCGATCATAAACGTGAAAAATAAACATCACTGGACCCACGAAACTCGCTGAGCAGCGATCTCTAAGATGCACGAAACTCGTCGATGCTGCGATCAGTAACGTACGTATGAGCGCTGCGCGCTCATAAACCGAAAAAAACATCACTGGATGCACGAAACTCGCTGTGCTCTAAGAAGCACGAAACTCGTCGATGCAGCGATCAGTAACGCACGTATGAGCGCTGCGCGCTCATAAACCGAAAAAAAAATCACTGGACGCACGAAACTCGCTGTGCAGCGATCTCTAATATGCACGAAACTCGTCGATGCCGCAATCTCTAAAATGCAGGAAACTCGTCGATCCTGCGATCAGTAACGCACGTATGAGCGCTGCGCGCTCATAAACCGAAAGAAAATCACTGGATGCACGAAACTCGCTGTTCAGCGATCTCTAAAATGCACGAAACTCGTCGATGCCGCGATCTCTAAAATGCAGGAAACTCGTCGATGCTGCGATCAGTAACGCACGTATGAGGGCTGCGCGCTCATAAACCGAAAAAAACATCACTGGACGCACGAAACTCGCTGTGTAGCAATCTCTAAAATGCACGAAACGCGTCGATGCCGCGATCTCTAAAATGCACGAAACGCGTCGATGCCGCGATCTCTAAAATGCAGGAAACTCGTCGATACAGCGATCAGTAACGCACGTATGAGCGCTCCGCGCTCATAAACGTGAAAAATAAACATCACTGGACCCACGAAACTCGCTGAGCAGCGATCTCTAAGATGCACGAAACTCGTCGATGCTGCGATCAGTAACGTACGTATGAGCGCTGCGCGCTCATAAACCGAAAAAAACATCACTGGATGCACGAAACTCGCTGTGCAGCGATCTCTAAGAAGCACGAAACTCGTCGATGCCGCAGTCTCTAAAATGCAGGAAACTCGTCGATCCTGCGATCAGTAACGCACGTATGAGCGCTGCGCGCTCATAAACCGAAAAAAAATCACTGGATACACGAAACTCGCTGTTCAGCAATCTCTAAAATGCCCGAAACTCGTCGATGCCGCAATCTCTAAAATGCAGGAAACTCGTCGATCCTGCGATCAGTAACGCACGTATGAGCGCTGCGCGCTCATAAACCGAAAAAAACATCACTGGATGCACGAAACTCGTGTTCAGCGATCTCTAAAATGCACGAAACTCGTCGATGCGGCGATCTCTAAATTGCAGGAAACTCGTCGATGCTGCGACCTGTACCGCACGCATGAGTGCTGCGCGCTCATAAGCCGAAAAAAAACATCACTGGATGCACGAAACTCGCTGTGCAGCGATCTCTAAGATGCACGAAAGTCGTCGATGCCGCGATCTCTAAAATGCAGGAAACTCGTCGATGCTGCGATCAGTAACGTACGTATGAGCGCTGCGCGCTCATAAACCGAAAAAAACATCACTGGATGCACGAAACTCGCTGTGCAGCGATCTCTAAGAAGCACGAAACTCGTCGATGCCGCGATCTCTAAAATGCAGGAAACTCGTCGATGCTGCGACCTGTACCGCACGCATGAGCGCTGCGCGCTCATTAACCGAAATAAAACATCACTGGATGCAAGAAACTCGCTGTTCAGCGATCTCTAAGAAGCACGAAACTCGTCGATGCAGCGATCAGTAACGCATGTATGAGCGCTGCGGGCTCATAAACCGAAAAAACATCACTGGATGCTCGAAACTCACTGTGCAGCTATCTTCTAAAATGCACAAAACTCGTCGATGCCGCGATCTCTAAAATGCAGGAAACTCGTCGATCCTGCGATCGGTAACGCACGTATGAGCGTTGCGCGATCATAAACCGAAAAAAAAACATCACTGGATGCACGATACTCGCTGTGCAGCTATCTCTAAGATGCACGAAACTCGCTGTACAGCGATCTCTATAATGCACGAAACTCGTCGATGCAGCGATCTCTAAAATGCAGGAAACTCGTCGATCCTGCGATCAGTAAAGCACGTATGAGCGTTGCGCGATCATAAACCGAAAAGAAACATCACTGGATGCACGATACTCGCTGTGCAGCTATCTCTAAGATGCACGAAACTCGCTGTACAGCGATCTCTATAATGCACGAAACTCGTCGATGCAGCGATCTCTAAAATGCAGGAAACTCGTCGATCCTGCGATCAGTAAAGCACGAATGAGCGTTGCGCGATCATAAACCGAAAAAAAACATCACTGGATGCACGATACTCGCTGTGCAGCTATCTCTAAGATGCACGAAACTCGTCGATGCCGCGATCTCTAAAATGCAGGAAACTCGTCGATGCTGCGATCAGTAACGCACGTATGAGCGCTGCGGGCTCATAAACCGAAAAATCACCCCTGGACGCACGAAACTCTCTGTGCAGCGATCTCTAAAATGCACGAAACTCGTCGATGCCGCAATCTCTAAAATGCAGGAAACTCGTCGATGCTGCGATCAGTAACGCACATATGAGCACTGCGCGCTCATAAACCGAAAAAAACATCACTGGATGCACGAAACTCGCTGTTCAGCGATCTCTAAG
The DNA here is from genome assembly GCA_963932465.1 of Maratus speciosus. Lineage (NCBI taxonomy): Eukaryota > Metazoa > Arthropoda > Arachnida > Araneae > Salticidae > Maratus > Maratus speciosus. Next base: position 542,541,125 of record OZ010796.1, on the reverse strand, counting down.
ATGCACGAAACTCGTCGATACCGCGATCTCTAAAATGCAGGAAACTCGTCGATGCTGCGAACAGTAACGCACATATGAGCGCTGCGCGCTCATAAACCGAAAAAAACATCACTGGATGCACGAAACTCGCTGTTCAGCGACCTCTAAAATGCACGAAACTCGTCGATGCCGCGATCTCTAAAATGCAGGAAACTCGTCGATCCTGCGATCGGTAACGCACGTATGAGCGTTGCGCGATCATAAACCGAAAAAAAACATCACTGGATGCACGATACTCGCTGTGCAGCTATCTCTAAGATGCACGAAACTCGCTGTACAGCGATCTCTAAAATGCACGAAACTCGCCGATGCAGCGATCTCTAAAATGCAGGAAACTCGTCGATCCTGCGATCAGTAACGCACGTATGAGCGTTGCGCGATCATAAACCGAAAAAAAACATCACTGGATGCACGATACTCTCTGTGCAGCGATCTCTAAGATGCACGAAACTCGTCGTTGCCGCGATCTCTAAAATGCAGGAAACTCGTCGATGCTGCGATCAGTAACGCACATATGAGCGCTGCGCGCTCATAAACCGAAAAAAATATCACTGGATGCACGAAACTCGCTGTGCAGCTATCTCTAAAATGCCCGAAACTCGCTGTACAGCGATCTCTACAATGCACGAAACTCGTCGATGCCGCGATCTCTAAAATGCAGGAAACTCGTCGATGCTGCGATCAGTAACGCACGTATGAGCGCTGCGCGATCATAAACCGAAAAAAACATCACTGCATGGACGAAACTCGCTGTGGAGCTATCTCTAATATGCACGAAACTCGTCGATGCCGCGATCTCTAAAATGCAGGAAACTCGTCGATGCTGCGATCAGTAACGCACGTATGAGCGCTGCGGGCTCATAAACCGAAAAAAACATCACTGGATGCACGAAACTCGCTGTTCAGCGATCTCTAAGAAGCACGAAACTCGTCGATGCAGCGATCAGTAACGCACGTATGAGCGCTGCGGGCTCATAAACCAAAAAACATCACTGGATGCTCGAAACTCACTGTGCAGCTATCTTCTAAAATGCACAAAACTCGTCGATGCCGCAATCTCTAAAATGCAGGAAACTCGTCGATCCTGCGATCAGTAACGCACGTATGAGCGTTGCGCGATCATAAACCGAAAAAAAACATCACTGGATGCACGATACTCTCTGTGCAGCGATCTCTAAGATGCACGAAACTCGTCGTTGCCGCGATCTCTAAAATGCAGGAAACTCGTCGATGCTGCGATCAGTAACGCACATATGAGCGCTGCGCGCTCATAAACCGAAAAAAATATCACTGGATGCACGAAACTCGCTGTGCAGCTATCTCTAAAATGCCCGAAACTCGCTGTACAGCGATCTCTACAATGCACGAAACTCGTCGATGCCGCGATCTCTAAAATGCAGGAAACTCGTCGATGCTGCGATCAGTAACGCACGTATGAGCGCTGCGCGATCATAAACCGAAAAAAACATCACTGCATGGACGAAACTCGCTGTGGAGCTATCTCTAATATGCACGAAACTCGTCGATGCCGCGATCTCTAAAATGCAGGAAACTCGTCGATGCTGCGATCAGTAACGCACGTATGAGCGCTGCGGGCTCATAAACCGAAAAAAACATCACTGGATGCACGAAACTCGCTGTTCAGCGATCTCTAAGAAGCACGAAACTCGTCGATGCAGCGATCAGTAACGCACGTATGAGCGCTGCGGGCTCATAAACCAAAAAACATCACTGGATGCTCGAAACTCACTGTGCAGCTATCTTCTAAAATGCACAAAACTCGTCGATGCCGCAATCTCTAAAATGCAGGAAACTCGTCGATCCTGCAATCAGTAACGCACGTATGAGCGCTGCGCGCTCATAAACCGAAAAAAACATCACTGGATGCACGAAACTCGTGTTCAGCGATCTCTAAAATGCACGAAACTCGTCGATGCGGCGATCTCTAAATTGCAGGAAACTCGTCGATGCTGCGACCTGTACCGCACGCATGAGTGCTGCGCGCTCATAAACCGAAAAAAAACATCACTGGATGCACGAAACTCGCTGTGCAGCGATCTCTAAGATGCACGAAACTCGTCGATGCCGCGATCTCTAAAATGCAGGAAACTCGTCGATGCTGCGATCAGTAACGTACGTATGAGCGCTGCGCGCTCATAAACCGAAAAAAACATCACTGGATGCACGAAACTCGCTGTGCAGCGATCTCTAAGAAGCACGAAACTCGTCGATGCCGCGATCTCTAAAATGCAGGAAACTCGTCGATGCTGCGACCTGTACCGCACGCATGAGCGCTGCGCGCTCATTAACCGAAATAAAACATCACTGGATGCACGAAACTCGCTGTTCAGCGATCTCTAAGAAGCACGAAACTCGTCGATGCAGCGATCAGTAACGCATGTATGAGCGCTGCGGGCTCATAAACCGAAAAAACATCACTGGATGCTCGAAACTCACTGTGCAGCTATCTTCTAAAATGCACAAAACTCGTCGATGCCGCGATCTCTAAAATGCAGGAAACTCGTCGATCCTGCGATCGGTAACGCACGTATGAGCGTTGCGCGATCATAAACCGAAAAAAACATCACTGGATGCACGATACTCGCTGTGCAGCTATCTCTAAGATGCACGAAACTCGCTGTACAGCGATCTCTATAATGCACGAAACTCGTCGATGCAGCGATCTCTAAAATGCAGGAAACTCGTCGATCCTGCGATCAGTAAAGCACGTATGAGCGTTGCGCGATCATAAACCGAAAAGAAACATCACTGGATGCACGATACTCGCTGTGCAGCTATCTCTAAGATGCACGAAACTCGCTGTACAGCGATCTCTATAATGCACGAAACTCGTCGATGCAGCGATCTCTAAAATGCAGGAAACTCGTCGATCCTGCGATCAGTAAAGCACGAATGAGCGTTGCGCGATCATAAACCGAAAAAAAACATCACTGGATGCACGATACTCGCTGTGCAGCTATCTCTAAGATGCACGAAACTCGTCCATGCCGCGATCTCTAAAATGCAGGAAACTCGTCGATGCTGCGATCAGTAACGCACGTATGAGCGCTGCGGGCTCATAAACCGAAAAATCACCCCTGGACGCACGAAACTCTCTGTGCAGCGATCTCTAAAATGCACGAAACTCGTCGATGCCGCAATCTCTAAAATGCAGGAAACTCGTCGATGCTGCGATCAGTAACGCACATATGAGCACTGCTTGCTCATAAACCGAAAAAAACATCACTGGATGCACGAAACTCGCTGTTCAGCGATCTCTAAGATGCACGAAACTCGTCGATACCGCGATCTCTAAAATGCAGGAAACTCGTCGATGCTGCGAACAGTAACGCACATATGAGCGCTGCGCGCTCATAAACCGAAAAAAACATCACTGGATGCACGAAACTCGCTGTTCAGCGACCTCTAAAATGCACGAAACTCGTCGATGCCGCGATCTCTAAAATGCAGGAAACTCGTCGATCCTGCGATCGGTAACGCACGTATGAGCGTTGCGCGATCATAAACCGAAAAAAAACATCACTGGATGCACGATACTCGCTGTGCAGCTATCTCTAAGATGCACGAAACTCGCTGTACAGCGATCTCTAAAATGCACGAAACTCGCCGATGCAGCGATCTCTAAAATGCAGGAAACTCGTCGATCCTGCGATCAGTAACGCACGTATGAGCGTTGCGCGATCATAAACCGAAAAAAAACATCACTGGATGCACGATACTCTCTGTGCAGCGATCTCTAAGATGCACGAAACTCGTCGATGCCGCGATCTCTAAAATGCAGGAAACTCGTCGATGCTGCGATCAGTAACGCACATATGAGCGCTGCGCGCTCATAAACCGAAAAAAATATCACTGGATGCACGAAACTCGCTGTGCAGCTATCTCTAAAATGCACGAAACTCGCTGTACAGCGATCTCTACAATGCACGAAACTCGTCGATGCCGCGATCTCTAAAATGCAGGAAACTCGTCGATGCTGCAATCAGTAACGCACATATGAGCGCTGCGCGCTCATAAACCGAAAAAAAATCACTGGATGCACGAAACTCGCTGTTCAGCGACCTCTAAAATGCACGAAACTCGTCGATGCCGCGATCTCTAAAATGCAGGAAACTCGTCGATCCTGCGATCGGTAACGCACGTATGAGCGCTGAACGCTCATAAACCGAAAAAAACATCACTGGATGCACGAAACTCGCTGTGCAGCAATCTCTAAGCTGCACGAAACTTGCTGTATAGCGATCTCTAAAATGCATGAAACTCGTCGATGCCGCGATCTCTAAAATGCAGGAAACTCGTCGATGCTGCGATCAGTAACGCACGTATGAGCGCTGCGCGCTCATAACCCGAAAAAAACATCACTGGATGCACGAAACTCGCTGTTCAGCGATCTCTAAGATGCACGAAACTCGTCGATGCAGCGATCAGTAACGCACGTATGAGCGCTGCGCGCTCATAAACCGAAAAAAACATCACTGGACGCACGAAACTCGCTGTGCAGCGATCTCTAAAATGCACGAAACTCGTCGATGCCGCAATCTCTAAAATGCAGGAAACTCGTCGATTGTGCGATCAGTAACGCACGTATGAGCGCTGCGCCCTCATAAACCGAAAAACATCACTGGACGCACGAAACTCTCTGTGCAGCGATCTCTAAAATGCACGAAACTCGTCGATGCTGCAGGACACTCGTCGATCCTGCGATCAGTAACGCACGTATGAGCGCTTCGAGCTCATAAACCGAAAAAAACATCACTGGATGCACGAAACTCGCTGTTCCGCGATCTCTAAAATGCACGAAACTCGTCGATGCCGCGATCTCTAAAATGCAGGAAACTCGTCGATGCTGCGATCAGTAACGCACGTGTGAGGGCTGCGCGCTCATAAACCGAAAAAAAAACATCACTGGACGCACGAAACTCGCTGTTTAGCGATCTCTATAATGCACGAAATGCGTCGATGCCGCGATCTCTAAAATGCAGGAAACTCGACGATACAGCGATCAGTAACGCACGTATGAGCGCTGCGCGCTCATAAACGTGAAAAATAAACATCACTGGACCCACGAAACTCGCTGAGCAGCGATCTCTAAGATGCACGAAACTCGTCGATGCTGCGATCAGTAACGCACGTATGAGCGCTGCGCGCTCATAAACCGAAAAAAAAATCACTGGACGCACGAAACTCGCTGTGCAGCGATCTCTAATATGCACGAAACTCGTCGATCCTGCGATCAGTAACGCACGTATGAGCACTGCGCGCTCACAAACCGAAAGAAAATCACTGGATGCACGAAACTCGCTGTTCAGCGATCTCTAAAATGCACGAAACTCGTCGATGCCGCGATCTCTAAAATGCAGGAAACTCGTCGATGCTGCGATCAGTAACGCACGTATGAGGGCTGCGCGCTCATAAACCGAAAAAAAACATCACTGGACGCACGAAACTCGCTGTGTAGCAATCTCTAAAATGCACGAAACGCGTCGATGCCGCGATCTCTAAAATGCACGAAACGCGTCGATGCCGCGATCTCTAAAATGCAGGAAACTCGTCGATACAGCGATCAGTAACGCACGTATGAGCGCTGCGCGCTCATAAACGTGAAAAATAAACATCACTGGACCCACGAAACTCGCTGAGCAGCGATCTCCAAGATGCACGAAACTCGTCGATGCTGCGATCAGTAACGTACGTATGAGCGTTGCGCGATCATAAACCGAAAAAAAACATCACTGGATGCACGATACTCTCTGTGCAGCGATCTCTAAGATGCACGAAACTCGTCGATGCCGCGATCTCTAAAATGCAGGAAACTCGTCGATGCTGCGATCAGTAACGCACGTATAAGCGCTGCGCGCTCATAAACCGAAAAAAACATCACTGGATGCACGAAACTCGCTGTGCAGCTATCTCTAAAATGCACGAAACTCGCTGTACAGCGATCTCTACAATGCACGAAACTCGTCGATGCCGCGATCTCTAAAATGCGGGAAACTCGTCGATGCTGCGATCTGTAACGCACGTATGAGCGCTGCGCGATCATAAACCGAAAAAAACATCACTGGATGGACGAAACTCGCTGTGCAGCTATCTCTAAGATGCACGAAACTTGCTGTACAGCGATCTCTAAAATGCACGAAACTCGTCGATGCCGCGATCTCTAAAATGCAGGAAACTCGTCGATGCTGCGATCAGTAACGTACGTATGAGCGTTGCGCGATCATAAACCGAAAAATAACATCACTGGATGCACGATACTCTCTGTGCAGCGATCTCTAAGATGCACGAAACTCGTCGATGCCGCGATCTCTAAAATGCAGGAAACTCGTCGATGCTGCGATCAGTAACGCACATATGAGCGCTGCGCGCTCATAAACTGAAAAAAACATCACTGGATGCACGAAACTCGCTGTGCAGCTATCTCTAAAATGCACGAAACTCGCTGTACAGCGATCTCTACAATGCACGAAACTCGTCGATGCCGCGATCTCTAAAATGCAGGAAACTCGTCGACCTGCGATCAGTAACGCACGTATGAGCGTTGCGCGATCATAAACCGAAAAAACATCACTGGATGCACGATACTCGCTGTGCAGCTATCTCTAAGATGCACGAAACTCGTCGATGCCGCGATCTCTAAAATGCAGGAAACTCGTCGATGCTGCGATCAGTAACGCACATATGAGCGCTGCGCGCTCATAAACCGAAAAAAACATCACTGGATGCACGAAACTCGCTGTTCAGCGACCTCTAAAATGCACGAAACTCGTCGATGCCGCGATCTCTAAAATGCAGGAAACTCGTCGATCCTGCGATCGGTAACGCAGGTATGAGCGCTGCGCACTCATAAACCGAAAAAAACATCACTGGATGCATGAAACTCGCTGTGCAGCTATCTCTAAGATGCACGAAACTCGCTGTACAGCGATCTCTACAATGCACGAAACTCGTCGATGCCGCGATCTCTAAAATGCAGGAAACTCGTCGATGCTGCGATCAGTAACGCACGTATGAGCGCTGCGCGATCATAAACCAAAAAAAACATCACTGGATGCACGATACTCGCTGTGCAGCTATCTCTAAGATGCACGAAACTCGTCGATGCCGCGATCTCTAAAATGCAGGAAACTCGTCGATGCTGCGATGAGTAACGCACATATGAGCGCTGCGCGCGCATAAACCGAAAAAAAATCACTGGATGCACGAAACTCGCTGTTCAGCGACCTCTAAAATGCACGAAACTCGTCGATGCCGCGATCTCTAAAATGCAGGAAACTCGTCGATCCTGCGATCGGTAACGCACGTATGAGCGCTGAACGCTCATAAACCGAAAAAAACATCACTGGATGCACGAAACTCGCTGTGCAGCTATCTCTAAGCTACACGAAACTTGCTGTACAGCGATCTCTAAAATGCACGAAACTCGTCGATGCCGCGATCTCTAAAATGCAGGAAACTCGTCGATGCTGCGATCAGTAACGCACGTATGAGCGCTGCGGGCTCATAAACCCAAAAAAACATCACTGGATGCTCTACACTCGCTGTGCAGCTATCTTCTAAAATGCACAAAACTCGTCGATGCCGCAATCTCTAAAATGCAGGAAACTCGTCGATCCTGCTATCAGTAACGCACGTATGAGCGCTGCGCGCTCATAAACCGAAAAAAAACATCACTGGATGCACGAAACTCGCTGTTCAGCGATCTCTAAAATGCACGAAACTCGTCGATGCCGCGATCTATAAAATGCAGGAAACTCGTCGATGCTGCGACCTGTACCGCACGCATGAGCGCTGCGCGCTCATAAACCGAAAAAAAACATCACTGGATGCACGAAACTCGCTGTGCAGCGATCTCTAAGATGCACGAAACTCGTCGATGCCGCGATCTCTAAAATGCAGGAAACTCGTCGATTGTGCGATCAGTAACGCACGTATGAGCGCTGCGCCCTCATAAACCGAAAAACATCACTGGACGCACGAAACTCTCTGTGCAGCGATCTCTAAAATGCACGAAACTCGTCGATGCTGCAGGACACTCGTCGATCCTGCGATCAGTAACGCACGTATGAGCGCTGCGAGCTCATAAACCGAAAAAAACATCACTGGATGCTCGAAACTCGCTGTTCAGCGATCTCTAAAATGCACGAAACTCGTCGAACCGCGATCTCTAAAATGCAGGAAACTCGTCGATGCTGCGATCAGTAATGCACGTGTGAGGGCTGCGCGCTCATAAACCGAAAAAAAACATCACTGGACGCACGAAACTCGCTGTTTAGCGATCTCTATAATGCACGAAATGCGTCGATGCCGCGATCTCTAAAATGCAGGAAACTCGTCGATACAGCGATCAGTAACGCACGTATGAGCGCTGCGCGCTCATAAACGTGAAGAATAAACATCACTGGACCCACGAAACTCGCTGAGCAGCGATCTCTAAGATGCACGAAACTCGTCGATTCTGCGATCAGTAACGTACGTATGAGCGCTGCGCGCTCATAAACCGAAAAAAACATCACTGGATGCACGAAACTCGCTGTGCAGCGATCTCTAAGAAGCACGAAACTCGTCGATGCAGCGATCAGTAACGCACGTATGAGCGCTGCGCGCTCATAAACCGAAAAAAAATCACTGGACGCACGAAACTCGCTGTGCAGCGATCTCTAATATGCACGAAACTCGTCGATACCGCAATCTCTAAAATGCAGGAAACTCGTCGATCCTGCGATCAGTAACGCACGTATGAGCGTTGCGCGATCATAAACCGAAAAAACATCACTGGATGCACGATACTCTCTGTGCAGCGATCTCTAAGATGCACGAAACTCGTCGATGCCGCGATCTCTAAAATGCAGGAAACTCGTCGATCCTGCGATCAGTAAAGCACGAATGAGCGTTGCGCGATCATAAACCGAAAAAAAACATCACTGGATGCACGATACTCGCTGTGCAGCTATCTCTAAGATGCACGAAACTCGTCGATGCCGCAATCTCTAAAATGCAGGAAACTCGTCGATCCTGCGATCAGTAACGCACGTATGAGCGCTGCGCGCTCATAAACCGAAAAAAACATCACTGGATGCACGAAACTCGCTGTTCAGCGATCTCTAAGAAGCACTAAACTCGTCGATACAGCGATCAGTAACGCACGTATGAGCGCGGCGGGCTAATAAACCGAAAAATCATCACTGTACGCACGAAACTCGCTTTGCAGCGATCTCTAAAATGCATGAAACTCGTCAATGCCGCAATCTCTAAAATGCAGGAAACTCGTCGATGCTGCGATCAGTAACGCACATATGAGCACTGCGCGCTCATAAACCGAAAAAAACATCACTGGATGCATGAAACTCGCTGTTCAGCTATCTCTAAGATGCACGAAACTCGTCGATACCGCGATCTCTAAAATGCAGGAAACTCGTCGATGCTGCGATCAGTAACGCACGTATGAGAGCTGCGCGCTCATAAACCGAAAAAAAATCACTGGATGCACGAAACTCGCTGTTGAGCGATCTCTAAGAAGCACGAAACTCGTCGATGCTGCGATCAGTAACGCACATATGAGCACTGCGCGCTCATAAACCGAAAAAAACATCACTGGATGCACGAAACTCGCTGTTCAGCGATCTCTAAAATGAGCAAAACTCGTCGATGCCGCGATCTCTAAAATGCAGGAAACTCGTCGATCCTGCGATCAGTAACGCACGTATGAGCGTTGCGCGATCATAAACCGAAAAAACATCACTGGATGCACGATACTCGCTGTGCAGCTATCTCTAAGATGCACGAAACTCGTCGATGCCGCGATCTCTAAAATGCAGGAAACTCGTCGATGCTGCGATCAGTAACGCACATATGAGCGCTGCGCGCTCATAAACCGAAAAAAACATCCTGGATGCACGAAACTCGCTGTTCAGCGACCTCTAAAATGCACGAAACTCGTCGATGCCGCGATCTCTAAAATGCAGGAAACTCGTCGATCCTGCGATCGGTAACGCAGGTGTGAGCGCTGCGCACTCATAAACCGAAAAAAACATCACTGGATGCATGAAACTCGCTGTGCAGCTATCTCTAAGATGCACGAAACTCGCTGTACAGCGATCTCTACAATGCACGAAACTCGTCGATGCCGCGATCTCTAAAATGCAGGAAACTCGTCGATGCTGCGACCTGTACCGCACGCATGAGCGCTGCGCGCTCATAAACCGAAAAAAAACATCATTGGATGCACGAAACTCGCTGTGCAGCGATCTCTAAGATGCACGAAACTCGTCGATGCCGCGATCTCTAAAATGCAGGAAACTCGTCGATGCTGCGATCAGTAACGTACGTATGAGCGCTGCGCGCTCATAAACCGAAAAAAACATCACTGGATGCACGAAACTCGCTGTGCAGCGATCTCTAAGAAGCACGAAACTCGTCGATGCCGCGATCTCTAAAATGCAGGAAACTCGTCGATGCTGCGACCTGTACCGCACGCATGAGCGCTGCGCGCTCATTAACCGAAATAAAACATCACTGGATGCACGAAACTCGCTGTTCAGCGATCTCTAAGAAGCACGAAACTCGTCGATGCAGCGATCAGTAACGCACGTATGAGCGCTGCGGGCTCATAAACCGAAAAAACATCACTGGATGCTCGAAACTCACTGTGCAGCTATCTTCTAAAATGCACAAAACTCGTCGATGCCGCGATCTCTAAAATGCAGGAAACTCGTCGATCCTGCGATCGGTAACGCACGTATGAGCGTTGCGCGATCATAAACCGAAAAAAAACATCACTGGATGCACGATACTCGCTGTGCAGGTATCTCTAAGATGCACGAAACTCGCTGTACAGCGATCTCTATAATGCACGAAACTCGTCGATGCAGCGATCTCTAAAATGCAGGAAACTCGTCGATCCTGCGATCAGTAAAGCACGTATGAGCGTTGCGCGATCATAAACCGAAAAAAAACATCACTGGATGCACGATACTCGCTGTGCAGCTATCTCTAAGATGCACGAAACTCGCTGTACAGCGATCTCTATAATGCACGAAACTCGTCGATGCAGCGATCTCTAAAATGCAGGAAACTCGTCGATCCTGCGATCAGTAAAGCACGTATGAGCGTTGCGCGATCATAAACCGAAAAAAAACATCACTGGATGCACGATACTCGCTGTGCAGCTATCTCTAAGATGCACGAAACTCGCTGTACAGCGATCTCTATAATGCACGAAACTCGTCGATGCAGCGATCTCTAAAATGCAGGAAACTCGTCGATCCTGCGATCAGTAAAGCACGAATGAGCGTTGCGCGATCATAAACCGAAAAAAAACATCACTGGATGCACGATACTCGCTGTGCAGCTATCTCTAAGATGCACGAAACTCGTCGATGCCGCAATCTCTAAAATGCAGGAAACTCGTCGATCCTGCGATCAGTAACGCACGTATGAGCGCTGCGCGCTCATAAACCGAAAAAAACATCACTGGATGCACGAAACTCGCTGTTCAGCGATCTCTAACAAGCACTAAACTCGTCGATGCAGCGATCAGTAACGCACGTATGAGCGCGGCGGGCTAATAAACCGAAAAATCATCACTGTACGCACGAAACTCGCTTTGCAGCGATCTCTAAAATGCATGAAACTCGTCAATGCCGCAATCTCTAAAATGCAGGAAACTCGTCGATGCTGCGATCAGTAACGCACATATGAGCACTGCGCGCTCATAAACCGAAAAAAACATCACTGGATGCACGAAACTCGCTGTTCAGCTATCTCTAAGATGCACGAAACTCGTCGATACCGCGATCTCTAAAATGCAGGAAACTCGTCGATGCTGCGAACAGTAACGCACATATGAGCGCTGCGCGCTCATAAACCGAAAAAAACATCACTGGATGCACGAAACTCGCTGTTCAGCGACCTCTAAAATGCACGAAACTCGTCGATGCCGCGATCTCTAAAATGCAGGAAACTCGTCGATCCTGCGATCGGTAACGCACGTATGAGCGTTGCGCGATCATAAACCGAAAAAAAACATCACTGGATGCACGATACTCGCTGTGCAGCTATCTCTAAGATGCACGAAACTCGCTGTACAGCGATCTCTAAAATGCACGAAACTCGTCGATGCAGCGATCTCTAAAATGCAGGAAACTCGTCGATCCTGCGATCAGTAACGCACGTATGAGCGTTGCGCGATCATAAACCGAAAAAAAACATCACTGGATGCACGATACTCTCTGTGCAGCGATCTCTAAGATGCACGAAACTCGTCGATGCCGCGATCTCTAAAATGCAGGAAACTCGTCGATGCTGCGATCAGTAACGCACGTATGAGCGCTGCGCGATCATAAACCGAAAAAAACATCACTGCATGGACGAAACTCGCTGTGCAGCTATCTCTAAGATGCACGAAACTTGCTGTACAGCGATCTCTAAAATGCACGAAACTCGTCGATGCCGCGATCTCTAAAATGCAGGAAACTCGTCGATGCTGCGATCAGTAACGCACGTATGAGAGCTGCGCGCTCATAAACCGAAAAAAACATCACTGGATGCACGAAACTCGCTGTTGAGCGATCTCTAAGAAGCACGAAACTCGTCGATGCAGCGATCAGTAACGCACGTATGAGCGCTGCGGGCTAATAAACCGAAAAATCATCACTGTACGCACGAAACTCGCTGTGCAGCGATGTCTAAAATGCACGAAACTCGTCGATGCCGCAATCTCTAAAATGCAGGAAAGTCGTCGATGCTGCGATCAGTAACGCACATATGAGCACTGCGCGCTCATAAACCGAAAAAAACATCACTGGATGCACGAAACTCGCTGTTCAGCGATCTCTAAAATGAGCAAAACTCGTCGATGCCGCGATCTCTAAAATGCAGGAAACTCGTCGATCCTGCGATCAGTAACGCACGTATGAGCGTTGCGCGATCATAAACCGAAAAAACATCACTGGATGCACGATACTCGCTGTGCAGCTATCTCTAAGATGCACGAAACTCGTCGATGCCGCGATCTCTAAAATGCAGGAAACTCGTCGATGCTGCGATCAGTAACGCACATATGAGCGCTGCGCGCTCATAAACCGAAAAAAACATCCTGGATGCACGAAACTCGCTGTTCAGCGACCTCTAAAATGCACGAAACTCGTCGATGCCGCGATCTCTAAAATGCAGGAAACTCGTCGATCCTGCGATCGGTAACGCAGGTATGAGCGCTGCGCACTCATAAACCGAAAAAAACATCACTGGATGCATGAAACTCGCTGTGCAGCTATCTCTAAGATGCACGAAACTCGCTGTACAGCGATCTCTACAATGCACGAAACTCGTCGATGCCGCGATCTCTAAAATGCAGGAAACTCGTCGATGCTGCGACCTGTACCGCACGCATGAGCGCTGCGCGCTCATAAACCGAAAAAAAACATCATTGGATGCACGAAACTCGCTGTGCAGCGATCTCATAATGCACGAAACTCGTCGATGCCGCGATCTCTAAAATGCAGGAAACTCGTCGATGCTGCGATCAGTAACGTACGTATGAGCGCTGCGCGCTCATAAACCGAAAAAAACATCACTGGATGCACGAAACTCGCTGTGCAGCGATCTCTAAGAAGCACGAAACTCGTCGATGCCGCGATCTCTAAAATGCAGGAAACTCGTCGATGCTGCGACCTGTACCGCACGCATGAGCGCTGCGCGCTCATTAACCGAAATAAAACATCACTGGATGCACGAAACTCGCTGTTCAGCGATCTCTAAGAAGCACGAAACTCGTCGATGCAGCGATCAGTAACGCACGTATGAGCGCTGCGGGCTCATAAACCGAAAAAACATCACTGGATGCTCGAAACTCACTGTGCAGCTATCTTCTAAAATGCACAAAACTCGTCGATGCCGCGATCTCTAAAATGCAGGAAACTCGTCGATCCTGCGATCGGTAACGCACGTATGAGCGTTGCGCGATCATAAACCGAAAAAAAACATCACTGGATGCACGATACTCGCTGTACAGCGATCTCTATAATGCACGAAACTCGTCGATGCAGCGATCTCTAAAATGCAGGAAACTCGTCGATCCTGCGATCAGTAAAGCACGTATGAGCGTTGAGCGATCATAAACCGAAAAAAAACATCACTGGATGCACGATACTCGCTGTGCAGCTATCTCTAAGATGCACGAAACTCGCTGTACAGCGATCTCTATAATGCACGAAACTCGTCGATGCAGCGATCTCTAAAATGCAGGAAACTCGTCGATCCTGCGATCAGTAAAGCACGTATGAGCGTTGCGCGATCATAAACCGAAAAAAAACATCACTGGATGCACGATACTCGCTGTGCAGCTATCTCTAAGATGCAAGAAACTCGCTGTACAGCGATCTCTATAATGCACGAAACTCGTCGATGCAGCGATCTCTAAAATGCAGGAAACTCGTCGATCCTGCGATCAGTAAAGCACGAATGAGCGTTGCGCGATCATAAACCGAAAAAAAACATCACTGGATGCACGATACTCGCTGTGCAGCTATCTCTAAGATGCACGAAACTCGTCGATGCCGCAATCTCTAAAATGCAGGAAACTCGTCGATCCTGCGATCAGTAACGCACGTATGAGCGCTGCGCGCTCATAAACCGAAAAAAACATCACTGGATGCACGAAACTCGCTGTTCAGCGATCTCTAAGAAGCACTAAACTCGTCGATGCAGCGATCAGTAACGCACGTATGAGCGCGGCGGGCTAATAAACCGAAAAATCATCACTGTACGCACGAAACTCGCTTTGCAGCGATCTCTAAAATGCATGAAACTCGTCAATGCCGCAATCTCTAAAATGCAGGAAACTCGTCGATGCTGCGATCAGTAACGCACATATGAGCACTGCGCGCTCATAAACCGAAAAAAAATCACTGGATGCACGAAACTCGCTGTTCAGCTATCTCTAAGATGCACGAAACTCGTCGATACCGCGATCTCTAAAATGCAGGAAACTCGTCGATGCTGCGAACAGTAACGCACCTATGAGCGCTGCGCGCTCATAAACCGAAAAAAACATCACTGGATGCACGAAACTCGCTGTTCAGCGACCTCTAAAATGCACGAAACTCGTCGATGCCGCGATCTCTAAAATGCAGGAAACTCGTCGATCCTGCGATCGGTAACGCACGTATGAGCGTTGCGCGATCATAAACCGAAAAAGAACATCACTGGATGCACGATACTCGCTGTGCAGCTATCTCTAAGATGCACGAAACTCGCTGTACAGCGATCTCTAAAATGCACGAAACTCGTCGATGCAGCGATCTCTAAAATGCAGGAAACTCGTCGATCCTGCGATCAGTAACGCACGTATGAGCGTTGCGCGATCATAAACCGAAAAAAAACATCACTGGATGCACGATACTCTCTGTGCAGCGATCTCTAAGATGCACGAAACTCGTCGATGCCGCGATCTCTAAAATGCAGGAAACTCGTCGATGCTGCGATCAGTAACGCACGTATGAGCGCTGCGCGATCATAAACCGAAAAAAACATCACTGCATGGACGAAACTCGCTGTGCAGCTATCTCTAAGATGCACGAAACTTGCTGTACAGCGATCTCTAAAATGCACGAAACTCGTCGATGCCGCGATCTCTAAAATGCAGGAAACTCGTCGATGCTGCGATCAGTAACGCACGTATGAGAGCTGCGCGCTCATAAACCGAAAAAAACATCACTGGATGCACGAAACTCGCTGTTGAGCGATCTCTAAGAAGCACGAAACTCGTCGATGCAGCGATCAGTAACGCACGTATGAGCGCTGCGGGCTAATAAACCGAAAAATCATCACTGTACGCACGAAACTCGCTGTGCAGCGATGTCTAAAATGCACGAAACTCGTCGATGCCGCAATCTCTAAAATGCAGGAAAGTCGTCGATGCTGCGATCAGTAACGCACATATGAGCACTGCGCGCTCATAAACCGAAAAAAACATCACTGGATGCACGAAACTCGCTGTTCAGCGATCTCTAAAATGAGCAAAACTCGTCGATGCCGCGATCTCTAAAATGCAGGAAACTCGTCGATCCTGCGATCAGTAACGCACGTATGAGCGTTGCGCGATCATAAACCGAAAAAACATCACTGGATGCACGATACTCGCTGTGCAGCTATCTCTAAGATGCACGAAACTCGTCGATGCCGCGATCTCTAAAATGCAGGAAACTCGTCGATGCTGCGATCAGTAACGCACATATGAGCGCTGCGCGCTCATAAACCGAAAAAAACATCCTGGATGCACGAAACTCGCTGTTCAGCGACCTCTAAAATGCACGAAACTCGTCGATGCCGCGATCTCTAAAATGCAGGAAACTCGTCGATGCTGCGACCTGTACCGCACGCATGAGCGCTGCGCGCTCATAAACCGAAAAAAAACATCATTGGATGCACGAAACTCGCTGTGCAGCGATCTCTAAGATGCACGAAACTCGTCGATGCCGCGATCTCTAAAATGCAGGAAACTCGTCGATGCTGCGATCAGTAACGTACGTATGAGCGCTGCGCGCTCATAAACCGAAAAAAACATCACTGGATGCACGAAACTCGCTGTGCAGCGATCTCTAAGAAGCACGAAACTCGTCTATGCCGCGATCTCTAAAATGCAGGAAACTCGTCGATGCTGCGACCTGTACCGCACGCATGAGCGCTGCGCGCTCATTAACCGAAATAAAACATCACTGGATGCACGAAACTCGCTGTTCAGCGATCTCTAAGAAGCACGAAACTCGTCGATGCAGCGATCAGTAACGCACGTATGAGCGCTGCGGGCTCATAAACCGAAAAAACATCACTGGATGCTCGAAACTCACTGTGCAGCTATCTTCTAAAATGCACAAAACTCGTCGATGCCGCGATCTCTAAAATGCAGGAAACTCGTCGATCCTGCGATCGGTAACGCACGTATGAGCGTTGCGCGATCATAAACCGAAAAAAAACATCACTGGATGCACGATACTCGCTGTGCAGCTATCTCTAAGATGCACGAAACTCGCTGTACAGCGATCTCTATAATGCACGAAACTCGTCGATACAGCGATCTCTAAAATGCAGGAAACTCGTCGATCCTGCGATCAGTAACGCACGTATGAGCGTTGCGCGATCATAAAACGAAAAAAAACATCACTGGATGCACGATACTCGCTGTGCAGCTATCTCTAAGATGCACGAAACTCGTCGATGCCGCGATCTCTAAAATGCAGGAAACTCGTCGATGCTGCGATCAGTAACGCACGTATGAGCGCTGCGGGCTCATAAACCGAAAAAAAACATCACTGGATGCACGAAACTCGCTGTTCAGCGATCTCTAAGAAGCACGAAACTCGTCGATGCAGCGATCAGTAACGCACGTATGAGCGCTGCGGGCTCATAAACCAAAAAACATCACTGGATGCTCGAAACTCACTGTGCAGCTATCTTCTAAAATGCACAAAACTCGTCGATGCCGCAATCTCTAAAATGCAGGAAACTCGTCGATCCTGCAATCAGTAACGCACGTATGAGCGCTGCGCGCTCATAAACCGAAAAAAACATCACTGGATGCACGAAACTCGTGTTCAGCGATCTCTAAAATGCACGAAACTCGTCGATGCGGCGATCTCTAAATTGCAGGAAACTCGTCGATGCTGCGACCTGTACCGCACGCATGAGTGCTGCGCGCTCATAAACCGAAAAAAAACATCACTGGATGCACGAAACTCGCTGTGCAGCGATCTCTAAGATGCACGAAACTCGTCGATGCCGCGATCTCTAAAATGCAGGAAACTCGTCGATGCTGCGATCAGTAACGTACGTATGAGCGCTGCGCGCTCATAAACCGAAAAAAACATCACTGGATGCACGAAACTCGCTGTGCAGCGATCTCTAAGAAGCACGAAACTCGTCGATGCCGCGATCTCTAAAATGCAGGAAACTCGTCGATGCTGCGACCTGTACCGCACGCATGAGCGCTGCGCGCTCATTAACCGAAATAAAACATCACTGGATGCACGAAACTCGCTGTTCAGCGATCTCTAAGAAGCACGAAACTCGTCGATGCAGCGATCAGTAACGCATGTATGAGCGCTGCGGGCTCATAAACCGAAAAAACATCACTGGATGCTCGAAACTCACTGTGCAGCTATCTTCTAAAATGCACAAAACTCGTCGATGCCGCGATCTCTAAAATGCAGGAAACTCGTCGATCCTGCGATCGGTAACGCACGTATGAGCGTTGCGCGATCATAAACCGAAAAAAAAACATCACTGGATGCACGATACTCGCTGTGCAGCTATCTCTAAGATGCACGAAACTCGCTGTACAGCGATCTCTATAATGCACGAAACTCGTCGATGCAGCGATCTCTAAAATGCAGGAAACTCGTCGATCCTGCGATCAGTAAAGCACGTATGAGCGTTGCGCGATCATAAACCGAAAAGAAACATCACTGGATGCACGATACTCGCTGTGCAGCTATCTCTAAGATGCACGAAACTCGCTGTACAGCGATCTCTATAATGCACGAAACTCGTCGATGCAGCGATCTCTAAAATGCAGGAAACTCGTCGATCCTGCGATCAGTAAAGCACGAATGAGCGTTGCGCGATCATAAACCGAAAAAAAACATCACTGGATGCACGATACTCGCTGTGCAGCTATCTCTAAGATGCACGAAACTCGTCGATGCCGCGATCTCTAAAATGCAGGAAACTCGTCGATGCTGCGATCAGTAACGCACGTATGAGCGCTGCGGGCTCATAAACCGAAAAATCACCCCTGGACGCACGAAACTCTCTGTGCAGCGATCTCTAAAATGCACGAAACTCGTCGATGCCGCAATCTCTAAAATGCAGGAAACTCGTCGATGCTGCGATCAGTAACGCACATATGAGCACTGCGCGCTCATAAACCGAAAAAAACATCACTGGATGCACGAAACTCGCTGTTCAGCGATCTCTAAGATGCACGAAACTCGTCGATACCGCGATCTCTAAAATGCAGGAAACTCGTCGATGCTGCGAACAGTAACGCACATATGAGCGCTGCGCGCTCATAAACCGAAAAAAACATCACTGGATGCACGAAACTCGCTGTTCAGCGACCTCTAAAATGCACGAAACTCGTCGATGCCGCGATCTCTAAAATGCAGGAAACTCGTCGATCCTGCGATCGGTAACGCACGTATGAGCGTTGCGCGATCATAAACCGAAAAAAATATCACTGGATGCACGAAACTCGCTGTGCAGCTATCTCTAAGATGCACGAAACTCGCTGTACAGCGATCTCTACAATGCACGAAACTCGTCGATGCCGCGATCTCTAAAATGCAGGAAACTCGTCGATGCTGCGATCAGTAACGCACGTATGAGCGCTGCGCGATCATAAACCGAAAAAAACATCACTGCATGGACGAAACTCGCTGTGCAGCTATCTCTAAGATGCACGAAACTCGTCGATGCCGCGATCTCTAAAATGCAGGAAACTCGTCGATGCTGCGATCAGTAACGCACGTATGAGCGCTGCGGGCTCATAAACCGAAAAAAACATCACTGGATGCACGAAACTCGCTGTTCAGCGATCTCTAAGAAGCACGAAACTCGTCGATGCAGCGATCAGTAACGCACGTATGAGCGCTGCGGGCTCATAAACCAAAAAACATCACTGGATGCTCGAAACTCACTGTGCAGCTATCTTCTAAAATGCACAAAACTCGTCGATGCCGCAATCTCTAAAATGCAGGAAACTCGTCGATCCTGCAATCAGTAACGCACGTATGAGCGCTGCGCGCTCATAAACCGAAAAAAACATCACTGGATGCACGAAACTCGTGTTCAGCGATCTCTAAAATGCACGAAACTCGTCGATGCGGCGATCTCTAAATTGCAGTAAACTCGTCGATGCTGCGACCTGTACCGCACGCATGAGTGCTGCGCGCTCATAAACCGAAAAGAAACATCACTGGATGCACGAAACTCGCTGTGCAGCGATCTCTAAGATGCACGAAACTCGTCGATGCCGCGATCTCTAAAATGCAGGAAACTAGTCGATGCTGCGATCAGTAACGTACGTATGAGCGCTGCGCGCTCATAAACCGAAAAAAACATCACTGGATGCACGAAACTCGCTGTGCAGCGATCTCTAAGAAGCACGAAACTCGTCGATGCCGCGATCTCTAAAATGCAGGAAACTCGTCGATGCTGCGACCTGTACCGCACGCATGAGCGCTGCGCGCTCATTAACCGAAATAAAACATCACTGGATGCACGAAACTCGCTGTTCAGCGATCTCTAAGAAGCACGAAACTCGTCGATGCAGCGATCAGTAACGCATGTATGAGCGCTGCGGGCTCATAAACCGAAAAAACATCACTGGATGCTCGAAACTCACTGTGCAGCTATCTTCTAAAATGCACAAAACTCGTCGATGCCGCGATCTCTAAAATGCAGGAAACTCGTCGATCCTGCGATCGGTAACGCACGTATGAGCGTTGCGCGATCATAAACCGAAAAAAAACATCACTGGATGCACGTAACTCGCTGTGCAGCTATCTCTAAGATGCACGAAACTCGCTGTACAGCGATCTCTATAATGCACGAAACTCGTCGATGCAGCGATCTCTAAAATGCAGGAAACTCGTCGATCCTGCGATCAGTAAAGCACGTATGAGCGTTGCGCGATCATAAACCGAAAAGAAACATCACTGGATGCACGATACTCGCTGTGCAGCTATCTCTAAGATGCACGAAACTCGCTGTACAGCGATCTCTATAATGCACGAAACTCGTCGATGCAGCGATCTCTAAAATGCAGGAAACTCGTCGATCCTGCGATCAGTAAAGCACGAATGAGCGTTGCGCGATCATAAACCGAAAAAAAACATCACTGGATGCACGATACTCGCTGTGCAGCTATCTCTAAGATGCACGAAACTCGTCGATGCCGCGATCTCTAAAATGCAGGAAACTCGTCGATGCTGCGATCAGTAACGCACGTATGAGCGCTGCGGGCTCATAAACCGAAAAATCACCCCTGGACGCACGAAACTCTCTGTGCAGCGATCTCTAAAATGCACGAAACTCGTCGATGCCGCAATCTCTAAAATGCAGGAAACTCGTCGATGCTGCGATCAGTAACGCACATATGAGCACTGCGCGCTCTTAAACCGAAAAAAACATCACTGGATGCACGAAACTCGCTGTTCAGCGATCTCTAAGATGCACGAAACTCGTCGATACCGCGATCTCTAAAATGCAGGAAACTCGTCGATGCTGCGAACAGTAACGCACATATGAGCGCTGCGCGCTCATAAACCGAAAAAAACATCACTGGATGCACGAAACTCGCTGTTCAGCGACCTCTAAAATGCACGAAACTCGTCGATGCCGCGATCTCTAAAATGCAGGAAACTCGTCGATCCTGCGATCGGTAACGCACGTATGAGCGTTGCGCGATCATAAACCGAAAAAAAACATCACTGGATGCACGATACTCGCTGTGCAGCTATCTCTAAGATGCACGAAACTCGCTGTACAGCGATCTCTAAAATGCACGAAACTCGCCGACGCAGCGATCTCTAAAATGCAGGAAACTCGTCGATCCTGCGATCAGTAACGCACGTATGAGCGTTGCGCGATCATAAACCGAAAAAAAACATCACTGGATGCACGATACTCTCTGTGCAGCGATCTCTAAGATGCACGAAACTCGTCGATGCCGCGATCTCTAAAATGCAGGAAACTCGTCGATGCTGCGATCAGTAACGCACATATGAGCGCTGCGCGCTCATAAACCGAAAAAAATATCACTGGATGCACGAAACTCGCTGTGCAGCTATCTCTAAAATGCACGAAACTCGCTGTACAGCGATCTCTACAATGCACGAAACTCGTCGATGCCGCGATCTCTAAAATGCAGGAAACTCGTCGATGCTGCAATCAGTTACGCACATATGAGCGCTGCGCGCTCATAAACCGAAAAAAAATCACTGGATGCACGAAACTCGCTGTTCAGCGACCTCTAAAATGCACGAAACTCGTCGATGCCGCGATCTCTAAAATGCAGGAAACTCGTCGATCCTGCGATCGGTAACGCACGTATGAGCGCTGAACGCTCATAAACCGAAAAAAACATCACTGGATGCACGAAACTCGCTGTGCAGCTATCTCTAAGCTGCACGAAACTTGCTGTACAGCGATCTCTAAAATGCATGAAACTCGTCGATGCCGCGATCTCTAAAATGCAGGAAACTCGTCGATGCTGCGATCAGTAACGCACGTATGAGCGCTGCGCGCTCATAACCCGAAAAAAACATCACTGGATGCACGAAACTCGCTGTTCAGCGATCTCTAAGATGCACGAAACTCGTCGATGCAGCGATCAGTAACGCACGTATGAGCGCTGCGCGCTCATAAACCGAAAAAAACATCACTGGACGCACGAAACTCGCTGTGCAGCGATCTCTAAAATGCACGAAACTCGTCGATGCCGCAATCTCTAAAATGCAGGAAACTCGTCGATTGTGCGATCAGTAACGCACGTATGAGCGCTGCGCCCTCATAAACCGAAAAACATCACTGGACGCACGAAACTCTCTGTGCAGCGATCTCTAAAATGCACGAAACTCGTCGATGCTGCAGGACACTCGTCGATCCTGCGATCAGTAACGCACGTATGAGCGCTTCGAGCTCATAAACCGAAAAAAACATCACTGGATGCACGAAACTCGCTGTTCCGCGATCTCTAAAATGCACGAAACTCGTCGATGCCGCGATCTCTAAAATGCAGGAAACTCGTCGATGCTGCGATCAGTAACGCACGTGTGAGGGCTGCGCGCTCATAAACCGAAAAAAAAACATCACTGGACGCACGAAACTCGCTGTTTAGCGATCTCTATAATGCACGAAATGCGTCGATGCCGCGATCTCTAAAATGCAGGAAACTCGACGATACAGCGATCAGTAACGCACGTATGAGCGCTGCGCGCTCATAAACGTGAAAAATAAACATCACTGGACCCACGAAACTCGCTGAGCAGCGATCTCTAAGATGCACGAAACTCGTCGATGCTGCGATCATTAACGTACGTATGAGCGCTGCGCGCTCATAAACCGAAAAAAACATCACTGGATGCACGAAACTCGCTGTGCAGCGATCTCTAAGAAGCACGAAACTCGTCGATGCAGCGATCAGTAACGCACGTATGAGCGCTGCGCGCTCATAAACCGAAAAAAAAATCACTGGACGCACGAAACTCGCTGTGCAGCGATCTCTAATATGCACGAAACTCGTCGATCCTGCGATCAGTAACGCACGTATGAGCACTGCGCGCTCACAAACCGAAAGAAAATCACTGGATGCACGAAACTCGCTGTTCAGCGATCTCTAAAATGCACGAAACTCGTCGATGCCGCGATCTCTAAAATGCAGGAAACTCGTCGATGCTGCGATCAGTAACGCACGTATGAGGGCTGCGCGCTCATAAACCGAAAAAAAACATCACTGGACGCACGAAACTCGCTGTGTAGCAATCTCTAAAATGCACGAAACGCGTCGATGCCGCGATCTCTAAAATGCACGAAACGCGTCGATGCCGCGATCTCTAAAATGCAGGAAACTCGTCGATACAGCGATCAGTAACGCACGTATGAGCGCTGCGCGCTCATAAACGTGAAAAATAAACATCACTGGACCCACGAAACTCGCTGAGCAGCGATCTCTAAGATGCACGAAACTCGTCGATGCTGCGATCAGTAACGTACGTATGAGCGTTGCGCGATCATAAACCGAAAAAAAACATCACTGGATGCACGATACTCTCTGTGCAGCGATCTCTAAGATGCACGAAACTCGTCGATGCCGCGATCTCTAAAATGCAGGAAACTCGTCGATGCTGCGATCAGTAACGCACGTATAAGCGCTGCGCGCTCATAAACCGAAAAAAACATCACTGGATGCACGAAACTCGCTGTGCAGCTATCTCTAAAATGCACGAAACTCGCTGTACAGCGATCTCTACAATGCACGAAACTCGTCGATGCCGCGATCTCTAAAATGCGGGAAACTCGTCGATGCTGCGATCAGTAACGCACGTATGAGCGCTGCGCGATCATAAACCGAAAAAAACATCACTGGATGGACGAAACTCGCTGTGCAGCTATCTCTAAGATGCACGAAACTTGCTGTACAGCGATCTCTAAAATGCACGAAACTCGTCGATGCCGCGATCTCTAAAATGCAGGAAACTCGTCGATGCTGCGATCAGTAACGTACGTATGAGCGTTGCGCGATCATAAACCGAAAAATAACATCACTGGATGCACGATACTCTCTGTGCAGCGATCTCTAAGATGCACGAAACTCGTCGATGCCGCGATCTCTAAAATGCAGGAAACTCGTCGATGCTGCGATCAGTAACGCACATATGAGCGCTGCGCGCTCATAAACTGAAAAAAACATCACTGGATGCACGAAACTCGCTGTGCAGCTATCTCTAAAATGCACGAAACTCGCTGTACAGCGATCTCTACAATGCACGAAACTCGTCGATGCCGCGATCTCTAAAATGCAGGAAACTCGTCGACCTGCGATCAGTAACGCACTTATGAGCGTTGCGCGATCATAAACCGAAAAAACATCACTGGATGCACGATACTCGCTGTGCAGCTATCTCTAAGATGCACGAAACTCGTCGATGCCGCGATCTCTAAAATGCAGGAAACTCGTCGATGCTGCGATCAGTAACGCACATATGAGCGCTGCGCGCTCATAAACCGAAAAAAACATCACTGGATGCACGAAACTCGCTGTTCAGCGACCTCTAAAATGCACGAAACTCGTCGATGCCGCGATCTCTAAAATGCAGGAAACTCGTCGATCCTGCGATCGGTAACGCAGGTATGAGCGCTGCGCACTCATAAACCGAAAAAAACATCACTGGATGCATGAAACTCGCTGTGCAGCTATCTCTAAGATGCACGAAACTCGCTGTACAGCGATCTCTACAATGCACGAAACTCGTCGATGCCGCGATCTCTAAAATGCAGGAAACTCGTCGATGCTGCGATCAGTAACGCACGTATGAGCGCTGCGCGATCATAAACCAAAAAAAACATCACTGGATGCACGATACTCGCTATGCAGCTATCTCTAAGATGCACGAAACTCGTCGATGCCGCGATCTCTAAAATGCAGGAAACTCGTCGATGCTGCGATGAGTAACGCACATATGAGCGCTGCGCGCGCATAAACCGAAAAAAAATCACTGGATGCACGAAACTCGCTGTTCAGCGACCTCTAAAATGCAAGAAACTCGTCGATGCCGCGATCTCTAAAATGCAGGAAACTCGTCGATCCTGCGATCGGTAACGCACGTATGAGCGCTGAACGCTCATAAACCGAAAAAAACATCACTGGATGCACGAAACTCGCTGTGCAGCTATCTCTAAGCTACACGAAACTTGCTGTACAGCGATCTCTAAAATGCACGAAACTCGTCGATGCCGCGATCTATAAAATGCAGGAAACTCGTCGATGCTGCGACCTGTACCGCACGCATGAGCGCTGCGCGCTCATAAACCGAAAAAAAACATCACTGGATGCACGAAACTCGCTGTGCAGCGATCTCTAAGATGCACGAAACTCGTCGATGCCGCGATCTCTAAAATGCAGGAAACTCGTCGATTGTGCGATCAGTAACGCACGTATGAGCGCTGCGCCCTCATAAACCGAAAAACATCACTGGACGCACGAAACTCTCTGTGCAGCGATCTCTAAAATGCACGAAACTCGTCGATGCTGCAGGACACTCGTCGATCCTGCGATCAGTAACGCACGTATGAGCGCTGCGAGCTCATAAACCGAAAAAAACATCACTGGATGCTCGAAACTCGCTGTTCAGCGATCTCTAAAATGCACGAAACTCGTCGATGCCGCGATCTCTAAAATGCAGGAAACTCGTCGATGCTGCGATCAGTAATGCACGTGTGAGGGCTGCGCGCTCATAAACTGAAAAAAAAACATCACTGGACGCACGAAACTCGCTGTTTAGCGATCTCTATAATGCACGAAATGCGTCGATGCCGCGATCTCTAAAATGCAGGAAACTCGTCGATACAGCGATCAGTAACGCACGTATGAGCGCTGCGCGCTCATAAACGTGAAGAATAAACATCACTGGACCCACGAAACTCGCTGAGCAGCGATCTCTAAGATGCACGAAACTCGTCGATTCTGCGATCAGTAACGTACGTATGAGCGCTGCGCGCTCATAAACCGAAAAAAACATCACTGGATGCACGAAACTCGCTGTGCAGCGATCTCTAAGAAGCACGAAACTCGTCGATGCAGCGATCAGTAACGCACGTATGAGCGCTGCGCGCTCATAAACCGAAAAAAAATCACTGGACGCACGAAACTCGCTGTGCAGCGATCTCTAATATGCACGAAACTCGTCGATACCGCAATCTCTAAAATGCAGGAAACTCGTCGATCCTGCGATCAGTAACGCACGTATGAGCGCTGCGCGCTCACAAACCGAAAGAAAATCACTGGATGCACGAAACTCGCTGTTCAGCGATCTCTAAAATGCACGAAACTCGTCGATGCCGCGATCTCTAAAATGCAGGAAACTTGTCGATGCTGCGATCAGTAACGCACGTATGAGGGCTGCGCGCTCATAAACCGAAAAAAAACATCACTGGACGCACGAAACTCGCTGTGTAGCAATCTCTAAAATGCACGAAACGCGTCGATGCCGCGATCTCTAAAATGCACGAAACGCGTCGATGCCGCGATCTCTAAAATGCACGAAACGCGTCGATGCCGCGATCTCTAAAATGCAGGAAACTCGTCGATACAGCGATCAGTAACGCACGTATGAGCGCTGCGCGCTCATAAACGTGAAAAATAAACATCACTGGACCCACGAAACTCGCTGAGCAGCGATCTCTAAGATGCACGAAACTCGTCGATGCTGCGATCAGTAACGTACGTATGAGCGTTGCGCGATCATAAACCGAAAAAAAACATCACTGGATGCACGATACTCTCTGTGCAGCGATCTCTAAGATGCACGAAACTCGTCGATGCCGCGATCTCTAAAATGCAGGAAACTCGTCGATGCTGTGATCAGTAACGCACATATGAGCGCTGCGCGCTCATAAACCGAAAAAAACATCACTGGATGCACGAAACTCGCTGTGCAGCTATCTCTAAAATGCACGAAACTCGCTGTACAACGATCTCTACAATGCACGAAACTCGTCGATGCCGCGATCTCTAAAATGCAGGAAACTCGTCGATGCTGCGATCAGTAACGCACGTATGAGCGCTGCGCGATCATAAACCGAAAAAAACATCACTGGATGGACGAAACTCGCTGTGCAGCTATCTCTAAGATGCACGGAACTTGCTGTACAGCGATCTCTAAAATGCACGAAACTCGTCGATGCCGCGATCTCTAAAATGCAGGAAACTCGTCGATGCTGCGATCAGTAACGTACGTATGAGCGTTGCGCGATCATAAACCGAAAAAGAACATCACTGGATGCACGATACTCTCTGTGCAGCGATCTCTAAGATGCACGAAACTCGTCGATGCCGCGATCTCTAAAATGCAGGAAACTCGTCGATGCTGCGATCAGTTACGCACATATGAGCGCTGCGCGCTCATAAACTGAAAAAAACATCACTGGATGCACGAAACTCGCTGTGCAGCTATCTCTAAAATGCACGAAACTCGCTGTACACCGATCTCTACAATGCACGAAACTCGTCGATGCCGCGATCTCTAAAATGCAGGAAACTCGTCGATCCTGCGATCAGTAACGCACGTATGAGCGTTGCGCGATCATAAACCGAAAAAACATCACTGGATGCACGATACTCGCTGTGCAGCTATCTCTAAGATGCACGAAACTCGTCGATGCCGCGATCTCTAAAATGCAGGAAACTCGTCGATGCTGCGATCAGTAACGCACATATGAGCGCTGCGCGCTCATAAACCGAAAAAAACATCACTGGATGCACGAAACTCGCTGTTCAGTGACCTCTAAAATGCACGAAACTCGTCGATGCCGCGATCTCTAAAATGCAGGAAACTCGTCGATCCTGCGATCGGTAACGCAGGTATGAGCGCTGCGCACTCATAAACCGAAAAAAACATCACTGGATTCATGAAACTCGCTGTGCAGCTATCTCTAAGATGCACGAAACTCGCTATACAGCGATCTCTACAATGCACGAAACTCGTCGATGCCACGATCTCTAAAATGCAGGAAACTCGTCGATGCTGCGATCAGTAACGCACGTATGAGCGCTGCGCGATCATAAACCAAAAAAAACATCACTGGATGCACGATACTCGCTGTGCAGCTATCTCTAAGATGCACGAAACTCGTCGATGCCGCGATCTCTAAAATGCAGGAAACTCGTCGATGCTGCGATCAGTAACGCACATATGAGCGCTGCGCGCTCATAAACCGAAAAAAAATCACTGGATGCACGAAACTCGCATTTCAGCGACCTCTAAAATGCACGAAACTCGTCGATGCCGCGATCTCTAAAATGCAGGAAACTCGTCGATCCTGCGATCGGTAACGCTCGTATGAGCGCTGAACGCTCATAAACCGAAAAAAACATCACTGGATGCACGAAACTCGCTGTGCAGCTATCTCTAAGCTGCACGAAACTTGCTGTACAGCGATCTCTAAAATGCACGAAACTCGTCGATGCCGCGATCTCTAAAATGCAGGAAACTCGTCGATGCTGCGATCAGTAACGCACGTATGAGCGCTGCGCGCTCATAACCCGAAAAACACATCACTGGATGCACGAAACTCGCTGTTCAGCGATCTCTAAGAAGCACGAAACTCGTCGATGCAGCGATCAGTAACGCATGTATGAGCGCTGCGGGCTCATAAACCCAAAAAAACATCACTGGATGCTCTACACTCGCTGTGCAGCTATCTTCTAAAATGCACAAAACTCGTCGATGCCGCAATCTCTAAAATGCAGGAAACTCGTCGATCCTGCTATCAGTAACGCACGTATGAGTGCTGCGCGCTCATAAACCGAAAAAAAACATCACTGGATGCACGAAACTCGCTGTTCAGCGATCTCTAAAATGCACGAAACTCGTCGATGCCGCGATCTATAAAATGCAGGAAACTCGTCGATGCTGCGACCTGTACCGCACGCATGAGTGCTGCGCGCTCATAAACCGAAAAAAAACATCACTGGATGCACGAAACTCGCTGTGCAGCGATCTCTAAGATGCACGAAACTCGTCGATGCCGCGATCTCTAAAATGCAGGAAACTCGTCGATGCTGCGATCAGTAACGTACGTATGAGCGCGCAGCGCTCATAAACCGAAAAAAACATCACTGGATGCACGAAACTCGCTGTGCAGCGACCTCTAAGAAGCACGAAACTCGTCGATGCCGCGATCTCTAAAATGCAGGAAACTCGTCGATGCTGCGACCTGTACCGCACGCATGAGCGCTGCGCGCTCTTAAACCGAAAAAAAACATCACTGGATGCACGAAACTCGCTGTGCAGCGATCTCTAAGATGCACGAAACTCGTCGATGCAGCGATCAGTAACGCACGTATGAGCGCTGCGCGCTCATAAACCGAAAAAAACATCACTGGACGCACGAAACTCGCTGTGCAGCGATCTCTAAAATGCACGAAACTCGTCGATGCCGCAATCTCTAAAATGCAGGAAACTCGTCGATTGTGCGATCAGTAACGCACGTATGAGCGCTGCGCCCTCATAAACCGAAAAACATCACTGGACGCACGAAACTCTGTGCAGCGATCTCTAAAATGCACGAAACTCGTCGATGCTGCAGGACAATCGTCGATCCTGCGATCAGTAACGCACGTATGAGCGCTGCGAGCTCATAAACCGAAAAAAACATCACTGGATGCACGAAACTCGCTGTTCAGCGATCTCTAAAATGCACGAAACTCGTCGATGCCGCGATCTCTAAAATGCAGGAAACTCGTCGATGCTGCGATCAGTAACGCACGTGTGAGGGCTGCGCGCTCATAAACCGAAAAAAAACATCACTGGACGCACGAAACTCGCTGTTTAGCGACCTCTATAATGCACGAAATGCGTCGATGCCGCGATCTCTAAAATGCAGGAAACTCGTCGATACAGCGATCAGTAACGCACGTATGGGCGCTGCGCGATCATAAACGTGAAAAATAAACATCACTGGACCCACGAAACTCGCTGAGCAGCGATCTCTAAGATGCACGAAACTCGTCGATGCTGCGATCAGTAACGTACGTATGAGCGCTGCGCGCTCATAAACCGAAAAAAACATCACTGGATGCACGAAACTCGCTGTGCTCTAAGAAGCACGAAACTCGTCGATGCAGCGATCAGTAACGCACGTATGAGCGCTGCGCGCTCATAAACCGAAAAAAAAATCACTGGACGCACGAAACTCGCTGTGCAGCGATCTCTAATATGCACGAAACTCGTCGATGCCGCAATCTCTAAAATGCAGGAAACTCGTCGATCCTGCGATCAGTAACGCACGTATGAGCGCTGCGCGCTCATAAACCGAAAGAAAATCACTGGATGCACGAAACTCGCTGTTCAGCGATCTCTAAAATGCACGAAACTCGTCGATGCCGCGATCTCTAAAATGCAGGAAACTCGTCGATGCTGCGATCAGTAACGCACGTATGAGGGCTGCGCGCTCATAAACCGAAAAAAACATCACTGGACGCACGAAACTCGCTGTGTAGCAATCTCTAAAATGCACGAAACGCGTCGATGCCGCGATCTCTAAAATGCACGAAACGCGTCGATGCCGCGATCTCTAAAATGCAGGAAACTCGTCGATACAGCGATCAGTAACGCACGTATGAGCGCTCCGCGCTCATAAACGTGAAAAATAAACATCACTGGACCCACGAAACTCGCTGAGCAGCGATCTCTAAGATGCACGAAACTCGTCGATGCTGCGATCAGTAACGTACGTATGAGCGCTGCGCGCTCATAAACCGAAAAAAACATCACTGGATGCACGAAACTCGCTGTGCAGCGATCTCTAAGAAGCACGAAACTCGTCGATGCCGCAGTCTCTAAAATGCAGGAAACTCGTCGATCCTGCGATCAGTAACGCACGTATGAGCGCTGCGCGCTCATAAACCGAAAAAAAATCACTGGATACACGAAACTCGCTGTTCAGCAATCTCTAAAATGCCCGAAACTCGTCGATGCCGCAATCTCTAAAATGCAGGAAACTCGTCGATCCTGCGATCAGTAACGCACGTATGAGCGCTGCGCGCTCATAAACCGAAAAAAAATCACTGCATGCACGAAACTCGCTGTTCAGCGATCTCTAAAATGCACGAAACTCGTCGATGCCGCGATCTCTAAAATGCAGGAAACTCGTCGATGTTGCGATCAGTAACGCACGTATGAGGGCTGCGCGCTCATAAACCGAAAAAACATCACTGGACGCACGAACCTCGCTGTGTAGCGATCTCTAAAATGCACGAAACGCGTCGATGCCGCGATCTCTAAAATGCAGGAAACTCGTCGATACAGCGATCAGTAACGCACGTATTAGCGCTGCGCGCTCATACACGTGAAAAAAAAACATCACTGGACCCTCGAAACTCGCTGAGCAGCGATCTCTAAGATGCAGCGATCAGTAACTCACGTATGAGCGCTGCGCGCTCATAAAGCGAAAAAAAACATCACTGGACGCACGAAACTCGCTGTGCAGCGATCTCTAAAATGCACGAAACTCGTATGCCGCAATCAGTAACGGCACTAACATCAAAGAAAAAAAAATCATCACTGGTTGCACAAAAATCTCATTGCAATAATTTCTCAAATGCGCAAAACGCGTTAAAGTTGCGTTCAATAACGCACTAATCAAAGTATTAAAATCTATATAAAATTGTACAGATTGTACAGAAATTGTACGATAAAATTTTCAAATTCTTTTTTCAATATATTAATAATGCATAAATATTAAGTTGTTTTTTAACTAATGAAAAAGTATTTCTGATATAGAAATTCGCTTTCAATAACTTAAATATGTCATCTTAATCTTCTAAATGTCATTGAAATGTCATAATTTAAATCTTTGAATTTTGAGTTCCAAAAAACAAACTCCGCAGCTTACAAGTATTTCACAAATCAACCTCACTAAACAATATCCGTAAAATATATGAATAAAAAACAAAATAAAAATTAATTTATACAAATATACGTCGCAAGCTTTTAAAATATAAACACAAAACTCAGGTAACAAACTAAATTCAAACATGTAGTATTTCATGTGAAATCTCCCTAAAAAGCCAACCATCCAATACACAACAATCGAACATATCCCATTAACGCGATCCAAATTCAAGAACAGACCATTGTAGGCGTGGAAAAAATTAATGAAACGAACTGGTAACAACGAAAATCCATTTATCGCCTCACCAAATTCAACGATGCCAAGTGTCTCGGCTGTTTTGCGATTCAGCCGAAACATGATATTTAGGCATTTAAATAAAATGTTGTTTATACCGATATAAAGTTTATGTATAAAACTGCTTTAGTAGGTTTTAAGTTTATATTTACATTTTTATTTATATAATGTAGGCTTGAATATTCATTAAAGAGAATAATAACTACTTTTTTACATTCAAAATGTTTTTCAAACAATGAAAAACAGTACATATGTAATCATTTCTTTTCTTTTTAAATTCCCTTTCTTTTTTTTTTCTATTTGCTAGATCAATCTTTTCTCATAAAATATATAAAATGTATTTATAAAATACGTGTGTACGGGAATAAAATATTAAAATTAAATATGACTTAGCATGTCGTTCCAGAAGTACGCGAGAGTTTCGCGACGATGATTTTATAGTAGTGGTACATGGCAAGGTATGCTGTGGAAATAGAAACCTAGCTAGCCGAATTTCGCAATTGCCTTGAATTATACGCTTCAAAGTTTGCTTGGTCGTAGTCATCAATCTCTCAGCCTGGCCATTGAATGAAGGATGATAAGGAGCTGCGAAAATTTGTCGAATTTGATTTTGTGATAAGAAATGTTGAAATTCTGAGGATTTAAATATAGCACCATTGTCGGAAGTAATAGAATCCGAAAGTCCATGAGTGGCACAAATCTATCTAAGTTTGTCAAAGGCAGATGAAGACGGCATGGAGGAAACTGGTATAACTTCAGTCACTTGGCATGATAATCCACTATGATGAAGAATGTTTTTCATTGAAATGGACCAGCGAAATCTGTATGAAGAGGTGACCACGGCTTTTCTGTCCACTCCCAAGGATGTATGGGAGCTTTGTCAGGGGTTGTTTGATTTTCTTGGCACAAACTGTAAGTTTTACTGCATTCTCGATGGCACTGTCCATCTTAGGCCACAACATATACCTGTGTACAAGTACTTTCATTCTAACTATTCCATTATGAAGGAGGATGAGAACGTTTTTCTGGAGAACAGTAGGTATAACAACTCCACTACCCCATAAGACACAGTCTTAATGAACACTAAACTCAATACGATGACTAAAGTATGGTTTGAAATTACTGTGAGTCATTCTCGCACGCCAACCATTCAGAATCATGAAAGACATTCTGATAAGTATAGGTCTTTTTTTATAGCAGAAGACAACAGCTAAGCGTCTAGTGGGGTGACAAGAGATGTCTCTAAAACAGAACTTCAGTCAGGGCAGGAATATGAAGTTCAGGATTTTGAAAAGGCAAATGACATAGGGCATCTGCATTTGCTATTTGTTCACTTTTCCTATATTCCAATCCATAGTCATAAGCAGCCAAATTAAGCTCCATATAAAAACTCGGGGTGAAACCATCTGCGATAAGGTTTTATTTGGGTTAAAAAGACGCAAACGTAGTTTATGATCGGTTATAATTTTGAATCAACGCCCCCTGAAGGTAACGATTCTTTTTCTGCATAGATTGTGGCAAGAGCTTCCCGATCTGTTTGATTATAATTTCTTTCAGGTTTCGATAGAGTACAGGAATGGTAAGCTATAGGAGATTCTTTATCATTAGGTAAGATATGGCTCAAGGGAGCACCTACTCCCTGGAAAGAAGCGTTTCAATTATAAGAACATCCTTTTGCAATAAATCTTTTGCCGCTATATAAGTTCTATCATGTTTAGACATCCAACGCCTAACTCTGTCGTTTCGAAGTAGCTGATGCAATGGTTCAAAAACATCCGATCTGTTTTTTAGAAAACAGTCATAAAAATATATCATTCCTAAAAAGGCTTGCAATGGACTTTACCTACGAATGGCAACAGCTATGCTTCTGCGGGTAGATACACTCCGAAAAAAGACTGTTTATTGGACGAAGGGAAGCAATGTTAAAATGTTCTTCACTTATTGGTGTTTTTCCTCTGTTTACCCGCGGCTGGTGTCACATGGGTAAAGTCCAATCAGTTTTATATTTGTGGGTTGGGGCCTCATGAATAGCTTTCACCTTAGCAAAACTCGGCCGAAAACCCTTCCGATTTACATGAAATTCCAATAACTCAATTTCGAGAAGGTCAAATTTGTACTTTGTAAGCTTAAGATGAATACCAGAAATTGGAAGAAGTTCCAGTACTTGTTTTACTTTTAAATTATGATTTTCAACATTTTTCCTTGGATAAAAATATCATCTAGATATGGCAGCACACCATCAATAATGGTTAGTACTTCTTCCATTCTTTTCTGGAAAATTGCAACAGCGACAGAAATACCAAATGGATGCCTATTAACCTTTAAAAGTCCTTTATGGGTGTTTAATGTTAGTAATTTGGCAGTTTTTCATCAACTGAGATCTGCAAATATACTTCAGATATCCAATTAAAAATATATATAGATACCACATGTCATTGTAGCTAGAACTTCATGTACCATGGGAAGAGGATATGTAAACTGTTTTACACCCTGATTTACTGTGCTACGGTAATCACCACACAGGCTAATACGACTACTTTTTTTACTGCCGGAACTACTACTGGGTTTGCCCAATCTGAATAAGAAATTGGTTTTAAAATTGCTTTTTTAACCATGTCTTCGATTTCACTAGTTACTTTATTACGTAAAGAAAAAGGTACATTCCTAGCCTTAAGAAATTTTGGAGAGCAATTTTCATCTATTTTTATTGATACAGCAGGTTCCTTAAATTTACCAAGAGATTCATTGAAAACATCGCGAAATTCCTGTAATATAGAATCAAAAGATATACAGTATAAACTTTATTAACATTAAAAGTTAAATTTAAGTGCAGAGCATCAAACCATCTCCTGCCAATTAGTGATTAACCTTTTCGCTCAACGACTAACAGAGGTAAAATAACAGTACTAGAATTACAGGAAAAATTAACATCAAAATAGCCAGCTAGATTTAATTTTTTAGAACTCAGTGTCTTTAAACACTGATCAGAAATCGAAAGTAAAAAAGGAGGATTAACGGGCCATAATTTAACATAAGTACCATAACTGATAATGGAATGCAATGAATCAGAATCAATTTCAATTTATGCGGAATTCCATTTAAATTAACTAATAGGTCACAAGGAGGACAAACAATTACAGTTCCTACATAATTTAGATTATTAATACTATTATATTCATCATTAATAATATTTGACTTATCTGAATCAA
Source organism: Maratus speciosus (assembly GCA_963932465.1). Lineage (NCBI taxonomy): Eukaryota > Metazoa > Arthropoda > Arachnida > Araneae > Salticidae > Maratus > Maratus speciosus. The sequence goes on along the minus strand of OZ010796.1, from coordinate 542,505,390 downwards.
AATTTTGGATCTTAGACGTTTCTATTAATTTGTCTAGAATTACATATTTTCAGGATATGACCAACACGATGACAAAAGTTGCAAATTGCCTTAATAAATTTCCATTCATCATAAGGTTGATGCTTATCACATCGATGACAGGGATTTTTATTATTTTGTTTGCTCTTACACACCCGAACATTCTAGCCTTCCACTTTCGGTTTTATGTACTTTACGGTACTGGATAATGCAAACAAAATTAAAATGCAATCTATAGCAAAAATTAGTTTTTACCTATGAAAAAAAAGTTCCATCTTTATGAACTAGATGGTTTAAGATATTACTGGCATGAATTACGAAGTGAGCCATATCTGTTTTCAAGACGTGTGCAGGTGGTGGCCGAGTGATGATTTGGGTAAGTTTTATTCCAAAGGAAATACAAGTTTGGTTTTCATCAAGACAAAGATGAACTCCTTTGACTATCGAGATATTATTGGTAATAATTTTGTTCCACTTAAAGATGAACTCATGGATCATAATTTGGTGTTGCTTCAAGATAACGCTTCTATTCACCAGTCTGTGTCAACTGCAAATTGGTTATGTGCAAGCAAAATTGAAACTTTGGACTTTTCAGCAAACATTATTGATCTAAATTCCATAGAAAACTTGCGGGGTATCTTGTTCATCAAGTTTATGCAAAAGAAATGCACTTTGATTAGTTTGTTGAATTGAATGCAGCCATTTTGGAAACATGGAATCAAATACCCATTTTTACATGAAAAAAACTAGCCAAATCCTTCCCAAAGCATCTTCTGGATGCCATGTGTGTTAAGGGGAAGCAGAAAAAGTACTGAAAGTTAATGTACAAATCTTTTACATGTGTAATTTAAATATTAAATATACTGGTCCTAATTTTTTTTCCACCAACTTGTGCTATGTAGAATTTAATTTTAGCTATATATTTTAAAACATGTTATAGTCATTTAAAATAAATAACAAAACTATCATAACTTCATGTGCATAATTTTCATTAAAGTAAGAACTTTACTATTTTTTTGACGGTCCTAAACTTTTTTTCCACCACTGTACATGTAACGTATGTGTGTGTGTGCAAAAACTATCACAAATATGACACATGTGTTTTTTGTATGTATAAAAAAATTGAAATATTGGTAATATTCAGGGGCGTGCGAAGAGAAAACTGCGCCCGGGGCAGAGTTTCAATTTGGCGCCCCCCCCCCCCACACACACACACTCTTTCAAAATTTATAAAGGCAGAAACAGAAAAAAATTATATTGAACAAACATTTCGCGTTTATTTTGGAACTTTAAAAGGTTTAATTTTAATTCAGAAATTCCAAACAACTAAATAAACTTAGGTTGCTTAATCTCTCTTGACCGATAGTAGATCTTAAGCAATTTTTTACTACTTTCAGGTTACTGAATGATCTTTGTGCTGATGCGGTGGTTACTGGAATGCATATAAAAAATCCTGTACGTTGTCTCCATGTTTTTGTAATTCCCTGTTTTCTCTAAGTTAAAATTATGGAGCAGCTGAATGATTTCTCATTGATCCATTTTATAAAAGTGCTTATGCAATAGTGAAAATAAGGTTTTTGCATTTAAAACCTCCCTTAACAATTCAAGTCCATTTAAGTCAGCAGTATATTTATTTACAAGGTCCAGGCAATATTAACATAATAGATTTTAGGTTCGTACCACTCAGAAACTGAAATTCTTGCGATACATTTCCCAGTTCCGTTGTACGGTTATAGTGTCGCTATGTCTATGTACGTAACGCGAAATTCTTCATTTTCATTTAAATTTCAATTTTCATCAGGAGTTTCATAGTCAAAATTTCTGTGAATTTTACATTTTCTGTTTTGCTCAAATAAGGGCTCTAGATTTACGGACCTAGTCAGATATTTGCTTTCTTGTTCAAAAATTTCCTCTCTTATTGTCTGAATTGTGTTTCAATTACTTTGCTGGCAATCAAAACATTGATAGTTTTTTTTTTTTTTTTTTTTGTGAGAACAATATTAACTTTTTCTATTTCATCTAAAATGTTGTGTTAAACTACTAGGCCGGAAATAAAGGAGAAATTATTTATTTGCTTTATTAAGCTTTTTGCTCCTGAGTAAGTTTACTCATTTTACATAATTTGTCTAAGGTCTTCCACAGCTTTTAAAATGTATAAAATTGTTTGTAAACTGCAGATATAGCTTTATTTTTTATGACCATCGAGTATCGCAATGTTTCTTTAAAGAAACTGATAAATGGGACATAAGTATATCCCATCTTTTAGTAGAAAGGAGAGAAAAATAAATACATTTTATGCAGTTCCGGACATATACCAGCAACATGAACTCAATCTAAGTGTAGGGAATGTGGAGAATATGGTTAAAAATAGGCGAATTTATTTCCTTCGACGCTGCGATCTTGCCCAACTTTATATTGGGAATCCATATTTGTACCATTCTCATAGCACTGAGCTCTGTAGTTGTGGTATTGATATTGTTTATGACGGCCGATTATCTACACGTGGGATATGTTAGGCCCGAGTGGGCATGTCCTCCATGGAGGTTTTTCTAAGGGAACCTAGCCCGTATTTACGCAAGCTTTGAAGAAAACCACGGACAGTTTCAAACGATTAGGCTGACAGGCACGATTGGGATCGAACATAGCACATCCCGCGTTCCATCTTTGAGAACAGACCCTCTCGGCTACAGGTGAAGTGCGCATGTGCATCTATTAATGTCGAGATTCTCGAGCATTAGCTTATCTAAAATTTCTTGTGCTTATGTTTCTTTTTTTTTTTTTACTCAATATAGTCAAGAAACCTTTCCTCAATTGAAAATTTTCCGATTTCGGTGTCTCATAATTTGAGTCATTTGTTCTTTGTGAGATGTGTCGGGTGTCTGAAACTGGACTGACTGTTTTTGAAATTGAATAACTGGCAAATGGTGACAACCATTAAAATAAATTCTTGGAAGAGAGTTATGTAGGATATCAGTAGGGTTTTTTACTGCAATTCTCGGTTTTCGTTCAAAATAGCAGCGATAGAGGGCAAGCAATAAGCGCTCAATCGAGTCTAAACTGAAATATAGCACCATACGAAGGAAGGAGGTTAAATATATAGAAAGTAGGTCCCTAAGAATAATATTGTATTGGAGAATGAGACCCACTCCATATATTAAACCTTCTCCTTTCGCATCAACGTTAGGTGATTTCGCTTTTGGCCTTGATTGAGCACCTGTGGCACTAGATGTTGTCTTTATAGTATTTCATGTGGTTGCTAGCCTAATTGCCAATTCAGTATAAGCTTGATTAATTTTCACAAATATGGTTTAATGAAGCACTGTTGTAACCTGAAAGGAATATAAAACTGTTTGATTCTTCAACAAATCATAGATATTTATGTTGTAATGGGAAATTGTAAAACTGTAGTACAAGAATTGAAAAAGTCATTTGTAACGCGAGCAGCTAGTGGATTTGGTCTATACTTCGGGATTGCACTATCACTCTAAAACGTATGCTGAGTTTCTGAGGTGTCCATCCCGGCTTGCAGCGCCATATTTAGTTGCTATTTGGAACTAAAACCAGGGATCTCGGGAAAAAAAGACTCCTTACATTTTACCTTCCTGCAAGAAATTTTTTAATAGCTGTCACCATTTACAAGTTATTGAATTTTAAAAACAGTTAGCCCATTTTAGGACACTTTGTATATGAAGTGCGATCGAATGAAATTGAAAAATACCTTGCTCTATTAATTTCTTCTACAATCAGTTTTCTTACTTCATTTTAGATAGGCAGCTGCACAAACCATCGCCACATGGAGTTGACGGCTGAAATTCCAAGATTAGTTAGAACTCTATTCGCATATTAAAATGCAACTGGTCTGCCAAGCAATATCTTGGTGGGAAAACCTGCAAATCCGATTTTAGGGGTTGACTGGTAGGTTTACTATTGTGCTTTCTTGCTCCCAGTCCTCCATGTTTTCATAGCTTTTGGTGCAGCGAAACTCAGTGATAAATCTACCGATCAACCACTAAAATCGGGTTTGTAGGTGTTTTCCATCAAGATATGACTTGGCAAAGCAGTATCATTTTAATACGCTAATCGAGTTCCGTCTAATCCTGGAATTTCAGCCGTCAACTCGATGAGGTGATGGTCTGTGCAGCCGCTTCTTAGCCAGAAAGTTAATAAGATTTTATTTTTCTCAATTGGAAAACCCACAATCTGGATTGGCTAACTCTAGAGCGCGATCATGATACTGTAAAATAAACAGAGCAAACAAAATATAGTGATTCTCTTAATTAAAATATCCGTAAGCCAATCCCGGTTAACAATTTTCCCACTAGGCATAATACTCTTGAACTTTAGTTTGGAAAATGTTCGTCCTTCTGCAACCGCAGATTTTATGTAAGTAGCATTTTCATCTGTGCTGGACCTTTTTCTAACAGCAAAGTAATCAGTAACGTATCTAGATTTATCATTTCGGAGAAGGCTGAGATATAGCAAAAGTTTCTAAGAGGGAATCACAAGAAATGGGGAAAATTCCACTTTAAACAGGTTTTTATCATAGCAGGTAACGCATCTTTTATACAATCAACCTGTTAAGATGGAATCACGTAGAAGTGGGAATTTTTTTTTTTTAGTCAGGTTTTCGACTTTACAAGTATAACTCCATGGTTGTAACACATTTTTGAAAATATAACACTGAAATGTATCTCAATAAATAGTAAATAAAACCGAAGTAAACAGCAAATTTAAAATTATTTAAGAGCGTTCTCACTCTACTCCCTCACCTCCTTCAACATATTTTAATACTCATTTTGGAGCAAACATGCCTTTCCTTTTGAATTTCATCTTAGCAGGTTTCATTACATTTTGCTAAACTTTCGTCATTAAACTGTATATTTTCAACAAATTTCGAAAGGGGCTGGAGCCCCATCATGCCAACCCTTGAATACGCCACTGGACCGAATGTTTAACGAATGATCCCATGCAGTGAAATCAGAGCAAGCAAGTTAGCAATTCGTAATCACTGAGGATGGATGGGAGGCGGTGCAAAGTTTCGCATGCGATGTAAAAGGGGCTGCAGAGTGCAAAAGTTTAAGAAACACTGCTATAAGATATCACAAAAGTATGTTATAAAATCATCAAATCTAACGAACTCAATGAAAAGTAAATGTGGACGATACAATAACTTTGAAACGGAAAATTTACAAACTTTCATTGGAAAAAAAATTCCCGACATGAAAAAATATATTTTTTTTTACAAAAAGAAAAATAGAATGTCGAAGAGAGGAAAAAAAATTCTAAGGAAAATGATCAACGACTGTAAAAAAACGAAAATTAGCAGTCTAAATTTGGCGCCCCCTCATTCCGCGCCCGGGGCGACCGCCCCCTTCGCCCCCCCTTTCGCACGGGGCTGGTAATATTATTCATATTCCGAGAGAAGAAAAGATGGTTAACTGTACCATAAAGAAAGAATAATCTATGTCATATTTCTTATACACATTTTATTTCTCATTCATATTCAAACATGTATTTATTTTCATCCAAAACACATTTCTGTTGAAACTTTTTGCGAAATCCCCAACCTATCGTCTGGTGCAATGGTCAGTAAGTGGAGGCTACTACCATGCTGAGGGTCCGGGTTCGAATCACAAGGTAAGACATGGATGTGATTGTGTGTTTAAAGTTACATATATGTAATGGAATCGAAAGATAAATAAAATTGTTTTGTCTGGTTTGTGTCATCTGTATCTGTGTATATATATATAAGGATCATTTGAGGTGACAGCCAAAGTTGCTATAGGCCTCATAGCAATCTGCACTTCGTGGACTTCAAATGCCAAAATGCCCAAACTATCCGACTTGCAAAAATCTAAATCTGACCCATAGTATATATATATATATGTGTGTGTGTGTGCGTGTACGGACGTGAGTTTCGAAACTCACCTTATCCAGAAAATCAGATACTGGGAAATCGCGAAAAACCTCTGGCTGCGTCCATTGGTTTTCATTGTAAACGAAGATTTTACAATGCCAGAAATACACGATAAAACTAGTATTTTTGCATATTGTAGTGTTTTTTTTTTAATGCTGGTTCACCAATAGAATATATTGTTAAATTTTGGATAAGGCGAGTTTTGAAACTCACGTCCTCATATACTACGAGCGTAAGTCAGTAAGTAGGTCACAAACTGATATGAGAGGGCAGAAATTAGTAGTAATTTTTTTCTAAATATGCCAATAGGTGGTCGGATAATCCAACTATAAGATGTTAATTTCGAATTTATGAGACAGCAGTTGTACAAGATGAGCAAGGTCGTTCGAAAGTTGTTGACGAAGAACGAAGTGGTCGTCCAGTTGAGATTACAACTGAAGATTCAGTACAGAAGGTTCAGAAAATGGTTAGAGCTGACATGCAAACAACAATAGACAGCATAGCAACCATTTCCTCAACCTTCTGCGCTGATTCTTCTGTCGTAATCTCAACTGGATGACTACTCCGCTCTTCGTCAACAACTTTTGAATGACCCTGCTCATCTTGTAGGTTGGTTGGTTGTGTTTTTGACGGCCAATTATCAGCACGAGGGATAGAGACCCAAAGGGGGGGGAGAGTGCCCGCCGTGGGGGTCTTTCTAAAGGAACCTCACCCATATTTATGCTTGGAAAACCACGAAAACGCCGAACGATTAGGCCGACGGTCGTGATTGGGATCGAACCCAGCACCTCCCGTCTACCAGCTTCGAGAGCAGAACTTCTCGGCCACTGGTGGGGCCTGCTCATCTTATACAACTGCTGTCTCATAAATTCGATAGTAACATCTTATAGTTGGATTATGCTACCACCTATTGGCTTATTTGGAAACAATTTTCTACTAATTTCAGACCTCTCATATAAGTTTGTGACCTACTTACTGACTTATCCTCGTATATATACTTATTCATAATCAAATATGTATTTATTTTCTTATGAAACATTGTTCTGCTCAAACTTTTTGGGAAAATTTTTACAACCCAACTTGCCAAAACTGCTTGCAAGAAAAATTCTAAAATAAACCCTACCCACAGAAAGAAAATTAAAGCCGCGCCAACCCGAAAAAAAAAATTAGAAGCAATCTGTCCCGATGCAGGACTTCATTCAACAATCCTGAGGTATCTGCTATTCAGAGGTTTTACTATATTTGAATATTAAAAAGTATAGATATATCCATTTTCCTACATAAATGATAAAATTGATATTAGAGATTATAATTGAGGGGCTCACAACCATAGTAGACCAAGCCCATTTTGAAAAAAAAAAAAAAAATTGAGATAGTCCATTTAGAAGGTGCATGAAATATGTTTTATCCACTCCCACGGTACACCAAGTCTCAAAACAGATGACATATATGAGAAAGTATATGAAAATAGACTTGGCTGTGGGAGCGGATAAAACATATTTTATGCACCTTTTAAATGGACTATCTCTTTTTTTTTTTTTCAAAATGGACTTGTTCTACTATGGTTGTGAACTCCTCAATTATAGATTGATTTTCATAATTGCATTAAAACATAAATTAATTCCCATTCATTTTGTGTTTGGGTTGAATTTTTTCTGGCCCGGATTGAAATATGTTGGGTTCGAGTCAACAAAATTATTTTGTCAGGTTCGGGTTGACTTCAAATGGAAAACTTAGCATGTGCAAGACTAGGTAGGGTATGAAGAAATATAGTAGAAAAATTATGAATTCCCCCATTATTTTATTTTTCTGTCAGATAAACAAGTACATATCGCACCCTTGCTTCAAAAGTGCTACTCAAAAAAACCCAGTTATTCAGGAAATGTGAAAAACTCTTTTCCGTCTGTGGAAGGGTCAGTGGACATCTTGCAAATACATCTGCTACCTGGTGGCTGGATTTTCAGAGCACTCTAATGGTACCCTAGGTGATTGGTAGAGGTGTAAAAACCAAATAGAATGGCAGCCATAATTCAAAAAACCCAATTTGTGAGTTGTGGCACTTTTGAAGCAAGGGTGCGATATGCCAGACATTTCTGCTCTTATCTCTATGTGCCTTAGTTTGGGAAACAGTGTGTTTTGCAAAAGAGTAATATTTGCAATTTAATTTTGTGCATTGTTTGATTCTTTTATGTGAAAGCAATGTTGAGTTCATTTAACATTTAAATATATTTTTCAATATTTCCATTTTATTCTTATTAAACTTGGCTGGGAGGGAAAGGAGGAATCTTGATACACATAAAGACAGAACTGTTACTAAGGGTTAAAGACAAAACTAGCTATTTTTTTCATTGTTTAGTCCATCATTTCAATTATGTTTTACAGCATTTTTTTTTTTTTTTTTTGAAAAATAAGAAAGTAATGGATATTTTGATGCACATTATTGGAAAAGGTGTAAGCGTAATTTATAAACTCTTAATAAATAGTTCCTTTATTTTCTGGTGAATCATGCTCTTCCATTGAGAAATTCATAATACCTATTCATACTGTTGTTATTCTTAGTGATAAGTTCAGGGGGGTGACAACCCCCCTCCCCCAAGGGAGCATGAAAATATTCCTCTCATCATGGAAGATTTTAGATTTTACACTGCTGGCTCTCCATTTTCCAGGCTTCTACTTTTCTAACCATGGGCTACCATTGGTTAGTATTGCTTTTAATAAACTCAGATTATTATAAATTGAAAAGGTTGGTAAAATAATATGAACTGAGAGATGCAAAAATTTTTGTATTTAAAGTGTTGCAAAAATGACAGCATTTTGTTGAAAAAAATTTGATTGGCAATACAATAAATCTGAAAATATGTTTCTATAGATATTAATTCATCAAATTTTGTGGAATGATTGTGAAATGCCATAAAACTGATGTTTTTTTAAGCACTTTAGCTGAAAGTTGTTTATGACTTATGTTTGTCCATCTGTGCTCTTAGTAGTACAAGTAAATACAGTAAATTCCCCCAAACCCGCATATCATCACAGATGTAAACAATGAAACTTTCAGTTCAGATATAGGAACAAAATTTTCTAGCTTTATATCGTTCCATATGTATTTTAACATGTCATTCTCGATAATATGACTGAACTCGTGGGTTTTCATGAAGTATAAATGTATTTGTGAAAAAAATCAAGATATTGCTGATTTCACTGGTAATCACAATCTTCGAACCCAATATATTTATGTATTAATGAAGCTTTTTTTAATTATTAGGACTGCCTAAACTTGAAATAAAACTTCATTTATGATTTTTATGTGAATTAAGAGAGTACCTTTATGAGACGAGTTTCATTGAATAAATCAAGGAAAATGTATCTCATCTTTAATATGCTTATTTAATTATGCAATATTATTTACTTGACCTTTACTTTAATTAGTTTTTGAAATTATCTTACCTTTTATCATCTTAGTTTATTATTTTACTTAATTATTTTAATATTTTACTATATTGCAAGCATTCATTATAATTTTGATTGAATTCTACTTTACACCTACAAATTACTGTTTAAAAAATGTCAACAAAGCAATGACCAGAAATCAGCAAGATTCTAAAATCTGTATAACCTCTGGTCCCAAGCTGTGCAGATTTGAGAGAGTCTAGTGTATACTTGGAATGTGATGATTATTCAAATTTGCTATTTAGGTTTACTATATCATGTTTCCTATTGAAAATAAAATTGAATTGCCCTATTGAATGCCCTGCAAGATGCCCTATAGAAAATGGTGCATATATATTTTGTTGCTCATTTACACAAACACATCAAATAAATTTGATTGCATTACTACATAAAGGTAGTAATTGTTTTAAGTACAATTTATTAAATTGCTGTATGTTGATGATCTGTACCATAATAAATTCTGTAGAGAAAATATGCCATATATTTATATAATATGTATAAATACATATCTATATTATAAAGGACAAACATATCTGTGCATAACACTGACATCATTTTGATGTTCAAGCAGATGATTAAATTTCGCTTTTACGGTAATTTTTTTAACTTCTAAACATTGCACATTTTAAATAGTTACACCTTCAAATAGAGAAAAATTTTTACTTAGAACTGCAATTTGTTTTAAAGCTGTATTACAATTTGTTACAAAACTGAATTGCAATTTACTCATTTTTTATGGTTTAAAAAATAATTTTCAAGCATTATTTCCTTTTTAAGTCTATCTCTATCATGTGTAGACGATTATGAAAGGGAAATCCATTTGCACTTAAGTTAATACAAATAGTTCAGCATTTGTTTGTGTCTGATATTCTATAATGAAATTAAAACTTCATCAATAAACTAAAATAAAAGAATAAAACAGAAATTTATGTAATCTGACAATGCAGTTAAACAACTGAAATGATTAGAATAAAAAAGGACTGCTGTAAGTAATGAAATCTTAGGCGATGTCTTCAGATATTAATTCATATAAAAGTATCGCTTTTAATAGATTTCAAAAGTTTATTTGAATGCAAAATTATACTTTTAAAATAAAAATTCTTCTTTGGTGTTTTTAGTGGACAATTTAAAGCATATATATTAATATAAGAAATGGTTTTTCCTCATATTCTGTAACCTGGGAGGTCTGGGTTAGATTCCCTAGTATATATAATAGGACATTGTGCGTAACGTTTTTTACAGTGTTGTACAAGAGAATTTAGTTACATTATCAACATTATTGAACAATAATTGAAGGAAATGCACTTTTAGTTGTGTTTCAAGCTTAATTAAATCAGTTATGTTGCCTGTATAAATTCTATAGGACAGATACAGAGTTATCCCCCCCCCCACACACACACAAAAAAAAAACATGCAAACTAATTAATTTCTATCTGTGTGAATTTCTTAAAGTGCATTTTGAACTGTGTTATGTGTTTTTGAGCTCAAATAAATTTTATTGCCTTGTACACCGTATGGTGTTGGCATGAGCATACTATAAATAAACATATATATAGGGCTACAAAATGGGATATGAATACAGTGCCACCAGTGTATGGTAATTGTTGGAAAACTGTTTAATTTGTGTTAAGCTTTACCAGCTGAATTAAATTTTACACCTTATGTAGCTTGCATAAAAATCTATAGATAATATGCTGGGCTGCACAAAAGAATTTGAATACATTACCATTTATGTGTGGCAACTGTTGAAAATATGTTTTCAATGGACCACATACACCAGGCAGAGCTTGCAATGCTTGTGAGAAATTACCAGTATTTGATTAGATTTTGGTTAACGCTTCTGAGGGAAAATCAAGAAGCTGATTAGCTATAATCCATCATGACATTGGATGACATCAGAACATCCGAAATGCTTGTTGTCCATTGTGTTATGAGTTTCTTTTAAATGGTTTATTTGATATATCTCCTTTAATCATGTGAAAAATAATCATAACAATATTCAGGTAAGGTTGGAAAGTGTTTCTTAATCTATGCATGATTTTTCTTTGTTTTTGGAATGTACTTGTCTTTTAATTACAAGGATTTGAAAGTAAGAATATGCAGATGCACAAATAGTTATAAAATTATTAAGGAAATAAACATACTTGAGGATATATTTTGACTTTCAACAACATAGTTGCACTGAAATGTGATGTCGTTTTCCAACATTTCCAAAACAAAGGAATTTTACTCCAGATTAAAAATAATGAATATGCTTTTTCAAGCAAAAAAATTAGTCTATTCTACCAACTTTTCTTATAAGAAACAAAATTTAATTTCAGCTCTAAACTGATAGATTTTCGATAGTATTAAAATTTGTTTAGTAATATTGAATACTATGATCAAAAATTTAGAATGAACATGTCCTTTTGTATTTTATGCGGTAAATATGTACTTACAGCCAAAGCCATAAAAAGTGATATTTATATGGACTCAAAAATTTCCTGGTCTCCAGTAGCAATGTTATTGAAAAACACCTTAATGTAATAAAAATTTTAAATCTGCTTGATTTCTTACACAAATTATATACATTTATTTTCATATTACATAATTTTGTTACTTTTTAATGAAGTTGGTAATTTCAGTTATTTTCTAAAGAAGTTGGCAAGTTCAGTTACTTTTGAATGAAGTTGGTACCTTCAGTTACTTTCTAATGTATTTTTAACTTAAGGCTCCTGTCCTTACAGGCGATGATACTCGTGAGCTAATGCTAAACCTATGGGGAGGTTATTTTCTAATATCTCGTTTGCATTGCGACAATTTAAAATGAATGACACTTTCATTTTCAGAACCGGTTTTGAAAGTGAAAGTAACTTTATAAAAAATATCTGCAACCAAAATCGAATAAGTAAAAAAGGAGCGATGTAGAGATGGACCTCAGCTATCCAATGCAAAAAATATTATTTAAAAATGTTGAAATGCAAATGAGATATTTGAAAAAACCTCCCCATAGGCTTAGCTTTAGCTTGCGAGTGTCTTCGCCTGCAGGGACAGGAGTCTTAAGAAAACTGCTGCAATAGACATTTAAAGAGCAATTTACTTTTTATATAAATGACATTTCTAAAATTTCGAATTTTTAATTACAATTATTCCCAATTTTTATGCATGTGTGTATGTGTTTCAAAATTTTATATAGGCTGTTTATGTTAATCTAAGACCATTTGCTATTTTTCTGCATATTAGAAGTTCAGAATGAGTTCAAATCATTTCCTAATTTTTTGTACTATCGATATTTTGTATTCACATAAATTGTGCTTGAAATTTTATGAAATTTTACAGTTTTGTGTTTGTTTTACCTATTGAATTCAAATAGTCATATATTTTCAAGATTGTGTTAATGTTTATTTTACATCATAATTTGTTTCAACAAATTATCTTATTTTTATGAAGAAAATTTAATGATAAAAAGATTCAGCTTGTGCACAATATAAGATTTTAATTTACATTTCAGGATTTAGCAATGTATAGTATATTGGTGTAGTTCTCACATACATTATTTATAAAAGTATGATAATTTATTTATAATTAAGGCTAAAACTATTTCTTTGCCCAGAGCCCAAAATTTTCATGATACAGCCCATAACAAATTTATAAATTTGTTAAACTCATATATAAGTATAAGCTCATATATAAGTGGATAGTAAACTCATTGTATAAGCAAGATTATTGTGCATATATTTTGAGAAATAATGCAATTTAAAATTCAAAACTAATAGCTTTAGGTGGGGTTACAGATATCCTAAAGATGTGAATCCATGTCAGAAGGTGAGTATGTGAAATTTTAGTAAGTCGAAATGCGGGCATTTCGACTTACTTATGCGGGCAGAGTTTTTCATGTCCTTAAAAAAATACCTATTTTTACTAAGATTCATACATTTTTTTTTCATTTCAGGCATTTAGACAATTATGGAAGTAAGAATTTTTGCTGTTTGAGTGCTCTTTTCATCCCACAATTGTGTTAATTGCTTCATCTTTAGATTGGAAGATAGTTAAGTTTAATTTGTACTTCCACTTCTCAAAAAAAAAAATAAAATAAAAAATAAATAAAAATAATAATAATAATAATGCATTGCAGAGTCAGAACTGCTCAGAGATCCAAATTTGCATCTTAATAAACACACATAATTTATACACACATTTTTTTTAGGAATAAATATGAGTAAACCCAGTGCTAAAGACATTTCAATAAATTAATGAAACACTAATAAACCTAGATTTTTTTTTTTTTTTTAAGATTCTGAATTTTCCTGTACAGAACTTGAAGCTGAATACATTTTGTAGTGCAACAAATGGGTCAAAGAGGAATTCTTTGGCACATCATTCCATATTATCCTACAATTTCAGTACCACTGTTTCTAAATAGTGGTCTTCATCTTACTTAATCAAGCAAAAATATTACAAATTCTACAATCAAATATAATGTAAATTATTATTTGGAAAAAAGTGGTACTCAAATTCAAGGACTGTATTAATCCTGTTAGGCAGGTCATACACTGAAGTGACAGGAGAAAAATGAAGTGTGACACAGGAGAAAAAAATGGTCAAAACAAAGAAGCAAGCTGTTTTAAACCAGTTTTCCTCCCAAAATTTCGCGACATGTTGTGTGTGTCGCTTCTGTGTACAACCTGCCTTAATGTTAATGTGTCTGGTGTAATTGTCATGCAAAACATAAAAATTTACTTGAAGTTTTAAATCCAACCCCTTTTCAACATGTTAGGGTGGGAGAGATTTTTCTGTTTAAAGGTGTAAAACTGAGGAAAATTATTTTTAGTCACATGGAAAGTTTCTGACTCAGTCAAAAAGACATATGTCGCTGACTCTGGATGTAAAAATTTTAGTTTCTAATGCATTTTAAATGAAACAAAATTTATTTTCATCCTTGAAAATAATTTTGCCTTCTCTAAAAATCATCAATTCTTGAATTGTGTCACATTTGAAATATATAAGTGTGATAGTTAAAAAAGTAATTAAGGAAAGTTTCTTCTTCCCTTACGAGTTGATTTATTGCATTCCTTAAATAAACTTTAAAATGACATTCTTGTAAAAGTGAATTTTTGGTTCACATATTCAGAAGACAAAATTAATTAAAAAATAAGAATAGCCACACAGGTGATATATTTTTCAAATTTATATATATATTTATCAATTACATTATGCTATTTTTTCTTCTTTTAATATAAATTATTTATAGACTTTATATATGATTAGAAATTTTCTGAATTAACCTTCATTTTTAAAAATTTAATCTGCCTCATTTTAGTTAAAAAATAAAAATAAAATAAAAGCTTTAACAACAGAAAAAAAGAAATTAACAAAAATTATATTAATAATGTTAATGATAATTTATCTCCTTGTGTATTGTGTACAGGTTTATGCTTTCATTTACATGAATATTTTTAAATAGTTCTAATAAAAATAAATGTAAAGCATTTATTAACAATAATCATAGATTTATGTTTGAATGATTTTTCTTGTTAAAAAGCCTTGCATTCTTCATTTAAATGAATCAACAAAATGGAAATACACTCATCTTTTATTGCCATGGAAAAGAATTATAAATGTAATTTATCACAGTGGATATTGTAGTGCATAGAAAACATGGATGGTTTTAATCATTGGAGATAACAAAGCAGTCACATTTACCAAAATTGTTAGTGCAAACCATAACAGAAGCAAAATTTTATACAAACATCACTGGGTTTCATATTAAATTATTGGCTGTTTTGTGACAATTTAGGTAATTCTTATATCTATTTTCTTTTAAAAACTAATTGATATTAACTAAATATGTGGCACCATTGAATTATAGAAATGTTATTTGTAAAGTTAAAAAACTGTTATTCCTCAAATCTAATCAAATATAACATTAAGATACAAAATACACATAGCACTTATCTAATTAATGATTACAGATAGATTTTACAGCCATCATATATTATCTTCACCTATACTTATTCTAAATTATAATGCTTTATAACAAAAAAGCAACCTTCCTAAAAATGCAGTAGCAAACAATGAACACCTTACGACAAAATTATTCTTTCATGTAAATGAAAGAAACATATTGTGTCACAGTGCTACTTAAGTACCAGCCAGGGGATTGTTAGATCCACTCAGACATGTTCTATACATTTGATTTTATTTTCCATGCACAAAAATATAATTATAATGAATTTGAAACCATGAATAAGAGTTCTGCATTAAAAAAGATGTAAACATTAGTAAAAACAATGATAATAGAGACAAAAATGTTGATATTATTTTCAATACTGACAAAGTTAAGTATCTAGAGGAAAATATTCCCTCTTTAAAATATATCAGTAGAGGGTAGTTTGAAAAATAATTTTTTAACAATCAAATGAAAACAATTTGTTTTCAAAATTTAATCTTTCATATAAAATTAGTCATATATTGTTTCCCTTAATAAAAAGCAACACTATGATGCTGCCATAAAGCTTGATTGATATATTTGTTTCTTTAATACAATTACCCAGTCCAGAAATGTGTAGCCATTCTCCTTCATTAGAGATAGGCATATTTGTTCTATCTACATTCACAAGAGTGTGTTGATAAGCTTTCCTATGCCTACTTCGAGCAAAGTAACTCTAATAAAATTAAAAAATAAAAACAACCTTACTGATTGAATGATATTAAATAAATTATGTAATAGCATACCTGTAATTTTAAAATTGGTGTTGGTATGAAGAAAGTGCCTGTTTGGAAATGTGAATTATGTCAAAGAGTTTCTTTGTTTTGCAAAACAAGAATGGAAATAAACAGTAATTGGCACAGTTTTGTTGTTGCACAGTCTGTTTTCATCTTAACAGCAAAAGATAAAATTACAGTGCATAAAAAAGCCACAAAACTTATATACCTATGTTTTAATAGCTTAATGTGAAATATAAATCAAGTAATCAATTCACAATGAAACTCTTAGACAAGCTTAAAATACAGACATATAAAATATCACAATATCATTTTTATTACATTTTATTAAAAACTTGAATACACGTAGAAATTTTGTGAGAAACAGTTGTGATTTGGTCATTTTAATACCTGCATTATGAAACAATTTGTGCTGAAAACTGGGACCAATTACCTAAACTGAAACACTTTTTACATCTGGGAGGAGCAACATGTTAAATTGCAACACCTCTTATTATTTTGGGTGACAATTTAATGCAGGAAATCATTTGAGCAAGGTAGAGGCTCTAAATCAACATCATAATAAAAATATGCTATAAATATATTACAAAGTTTAAGGTTGTACCAAAAAAGTGTCTTTTGCTTAACATTCATCCGCTTAGCACATAAACCCTTGAGACTTGTGAATAGCTGCTTTTAGCAAATCTATGGGTTTGTCCCAGGAAGTTTCAATGCATGATAAATGTGCCTCTGATCTCTCACCAAATAATCGTTCTGTGCATGAACATCAACTTCAAAAGATAGGGGGCACATCATTATATTACAACCTTCTTCATTTTGGATGAAATAAGTTGTCTTTTGGACGACAGTTCATCGTTTATAGCTTGTAAATGGTGAATATGAAGGATTCTTGCCTTTCCTTCAACAATGTTAATATTTATTTGCACACATTTCATGGAACAAAATTACATGGAAGTGTATGAAACAAGTGGAATGGGCATTAGTGGGGTGAGCAAAAAATAAAAAAAAGTCTATCACAGTGCAGTCCTTATAACTGGGAACTAGATTTTGGTAGATGAACTACTTTCTATTGGCTACTTTGTCATGGCACAGCATATTGTTTCTATTCCATGCCTTAAAATGCAACAGTAACCACTTGTAGTAGCAGTGCACAGATGTATGTATGTGTGTACATTTATATACATATACATATATAGATATGGTTATTTGTTATATATATATGTATACATAAATGTATATATAGATATATATATATATTTCTACATATTGCCTTGTTTTAATTTTTCATTGGTTTGGAGTTCATTATTTCTCTTTTCTCAAACATCATACCAATTCACAAAAGGCCCCGTAAACAATGAGACAAATAAACAAGTCTTTGTTCTTAGACAAGGAACACAAAGTGGAAGACTCAAGGTCAAGGCTACTAAGGGTAAAACTGGAATGGCTTCTAAATTTTCAAAAGAACTCAGAAGCATGCATTACAAAGGCACTGGAAGTTGCACATGCAGTTGGTTGACATTTGATCGTGAGACAAAATTATTCAGCAGGGGGATGCAAAAAGGGGATGAACAAGAGTAAAAGACTAGGTGCATCCACAAAAGGGCCAACTAGAAAAAAATAATTACAAAAAAAAATAACAAAAATGTTGCCATGTTGTGGCACCCCTAAAAAACATAATGAGCTTGGGCTTAGCTCTATCGGTGCCAGAATTTTACACATTAATTTGATTCTACCGATCTCCACATTGCATCTCTAAGCAAGTTGGCAATCTTTTCAAAAACAAGTTTTTTTTTCAGTCCTGCACACAGTTTTTCAGTACCTAAGAGATTCATTCATTCGTTTTAAATTTTCGTTGCTGTCTAGGAACTGGGGGCAAAAGATGTCAGTACACCCAATTGCACCTCAGAGGGCATCCTTAATTGCATAGAATGGAGGATCCCAACAAGTGGCAGCAAGTCCTTAGAACCGAGCCGTGGCAATCGGTGAAGGTTTGACAAAGCACATTGGGACATTAATGATGTCACACATCCACGGATTGCCAATAATACTGTCATGCTTCTGACTCACCACTCATTATTGCATGAACTTGCTCTAATTTCCAAGCCAATTTGTTCTTCCGTGAAAACTCATCTTCTTCTAATGTTTGCATCAGCTGAAACAAAAACAGAACACATATAAGACACTTATCACAGTATATTAAAATAAAGCTATAATAATTTTTGTTCATAAATTTTATAGCATATAATTAAATAAATATTAGTTTTCTAAATAATAATATAATAAGGAGCAAAATATTAGCAAAAATTATTTTCATACAAAAATTTAAATTTTTAAATAAATAATGCTGTTATCACTGATTTTGCTTCTAATATTGAAACACTAGATAAGCAATGACAGCATTTTAGTTTCATAAAATAGATTTTTACTTATAAAGATATAATTATACTCAAAACATTATGGAATTATAAACTCAAAAGACTTCAGTTTCCATTTAACTTTGATAGAATGGAAAAAAAAGGTCTAATCTGAAAACTAATTAAAATATAATCCAGTAATGAAAAATCTTGAATAGAAAGAGAAAATTTAGTCAAAAGTTAGATTAAAATGAAAGATTATTTTGCATGCTAATGATCAACATAGTGCAAGTTTCAACTTTTCACCCAGTCTTAAAATTATTCCAAAAGTTGCAAATGCAAAAATAAGGTTTTAGTCTTTTGATTTACTTTTGGTAGAATTTTAAAAGATGCTTGTTATTTTAAATGGTACCTAGAAATGTACCAAGCAGTAAATATCTTTGAGGTTTCACAGTATTCAATTTTTTTAATAACCAACTAAATTTCCCAGGTGTCAATCCTACAAAAAATTAATGAGTTATTAGTAAAAATATCTCTTTGAAAACATGATTCAACTAGTACTATGGAAATGATTTATTGTTGGTGTGGATTTATGGAACAATATGTTCTGTGGCCATTTAGCGTTTTTTTTTATTATTATCATTTGTATAAAGAGATTACAAGAGAGTATTTTCTAAAATAGTGAATATGTATATAGATATATTGTAAATTAGAGAGAACAAAATAATGTAAAATTTGTCAACTAAGTTACGTTTATTTACATATTTACCAAATTGTTTGCTTCCTACTATAGAGTTTTGATTTTTTTTTCTCTCATGATTTAGAACACATTTTGTTAACCCGTTCAGGACCGTTGCCCCATATATGCACCCAGAAAAGTCTCTCTTCATAGTCTACAGGTTCAAATGTGAGGTTCACTGAAAAGTTCACTGAGAGCCCACGGGTTCATATTTGAATTTCGAATTTGGGACGTTATTTTAGCATTTTTAAACAATACTAGATGGCGTTAGATGTCCGTTAGTTTTGTGTTTGGTAATCGTCCAATCATTGACCTTCATTATCCTGCTAGACATTTTCAGTTCTATTAGATAGGGTGTGAGGGAAGGGGTATGATTCGTTTGTTTATTAAAACACAGCCACGTGCAGCGAGCTCGTTAGAGATGTAAGTGATTTAAATTGCTGCATTTCGTTTTCGGTATCACAATTTTGGTTTATTTATGGGGGGTATTACAGATAAAATGTGTCATTTAGTATTGGTGGGTGATTTCTTTCTTTTTTCTTTTTTTTCCAGATCGGAGGCATTTTAACGTAAAATTTTTATCAGATACTCAGAAATAATCATGGCGAAAAGACAGAGATTTTTAACTGAGAGTGAAATTTCTAAAATTATGAATGAACCTGATAGTGAATTGAGTTCGGATGAAAGCATAAATAGTTTATGCTTTACTGATTCCAACGATTCAGAAATGACAGAAGAGTATGATGTAAATGATCCCATCAATGCGCCCAGAGTTTTAGAATGGAATAGTAATATAAGTGATCTTCCAAATTTGAATTTTTCTTCCAATTGCGGTGCAAAAATAAATAGTTCTAATCCCTTAGAGAAGGAAGTAGATTATTTTAATCTATTTTTCTGTCAAGACATTATCGATTTGATTGTTGAACAAACTAATAAATTTGCTGCGTTCGAACTGGAGAAAGATGCACAAAAACCATCCACCTCAGGTGCAAAAAGCAATTGTTTTGCGAACATTACAATCAATGAACTTAGAGTATTTTTTGCTTTAGTACTGCTTATGAGCATAATAAGGAAACCTTCAATCAAGTTATATTTTTCGACAAATCCGATGTTTGCAACTCCATTCTTCAACAATGTGATGGCAAGAAATTGCTTTTTAGCTATTTTACGATATTTACATTTTTCAGACACTGGATCTAAAAAATTTGAAAAGGTAAAACCTGCGATAGATCTTTTAATTCAAAAATTCAAATGTTTGTACGTACCAGAAAGAAATATTTTAGTCGATGAAAGCTTG
This sequence comes from Maratus speciosus, assembly GCA_963932465.1. Lineage (NCBI taxonomy): Eukaryota > Metazoa > Arthropoda > Arachnida > Araneae > Salticidae > Maratus > Maratus speciosus. The sequence continues at coordinate 542,484,913 of OZ010796.1, read as the reverse complement.
TTGGCATGGAAAGGAAGATTGGGTTTTCGACAATATATTCCTTCTAAACGAGCAAGGTACGGTATAAAAATTTACAAACTCTGCGAATCAAGCACTGGCTACATATGGAATGCTTTGGTATACACTGGCAAAGATATGGAAATGTCAGAAACAACAGGTTTGTATGGTGAACGAGTAGTGAAATCATTAATGTCAGGTTTGTTAGGTAAAGGATACAATCTTTACTTGGACAGATTTTTTGTTTCTCCTGATTTAGCTGCACACCTTCTATCGAACGCTACAAACGTTTGTGGAACAGTGAATAGATTTAGAAGAGGAATGCCTAAAAACTTACCAAAAAAATTTGACAAAAATGAAGTCATATGCTTGCAGAAAGATGGAATGAATGTATTTGGATTTAAGGATAAGAAAAAGGATGTGACTATGCTGTCAACTTTCCATAACAAAAACACAGTGAATGTTGGAACAAATAGAAAGACACAAGAAGAAATTACGAAACTTGAATGTGTATTTGACTACAACCAAAATATGGGGGGAATAGATATCGGGGATTCAGTAATGATACTCTATCCAGCATTTAGAAAAACTATAAAATGGTATCGCAAATTATTTTTCGCATTTATGGATATGGCAATTTTAAATACCAGTATTCTTTATACGAAAACTTCTGGAAAGAAACTCTCATTGCTGGAATTTAGACTGCAAGTTATTTATCAACTCATTGAAATATATGCTGACCAAAGATCAGGTAATGTATTAACATCACCAGTTTCTAACCCTTTAAGACTCAGTGGCCGTCATTTTCCAAATTTGTACATAGACAAAACAGGAAAAAAATCTCAAAGAAAGTGTGTTGTTTGTTCAAAAAATAAAAAAAAGAAACAAACATTCTATGAATGTAAAATATGCAATGTAGGGCTGTGTGTTGATCCATGCTTTCAGAAATATCACACATTACTAAATTTTTCTTAAAAGGTTGGTTTTCATTTTATATTATATATATATATATTTTTTTTTATAATCTCATGAAAATATTTATGTATAATTAATTATATCTGTTTATTTTTATCACAAAATATCTTTATGTGTATGTTATTTCCTTTTCGTATTACTTTAACATGCTATATAGTTAACTTTTTCATATAACTTGTATTATATTTCCTTAAATATTAGAAATACATGTACAAAATGTGATTAAAATGCTCATAAATATTTAAATTAAAAAAAAATAAAACTATGGAAGTTTTACTAGTGTTAGTATATATTATGTTAAACAATATTGCAAAGACAGTAAAGTCTTTTAAGTGAAATATTAAGAATTATGAATTTTTTTAACACGTTAGGCTTAACTTGGAGAATTGGCTGGGCCCGTGGAGTAAATCTTTCTCTGAGACTCACGGGCCTGCGGCAGAGCTTTTTCTCCCTGCGCGGCAGTCCCGAATGGGTTAAACATTAGAAATTATTTATGTGGTAACTATGTTACTGTGTAACCTGTCATAGTTGTATAAAAGATCAAAATAGTAAGCATTAAAAAATTAGCTTTAATCTAACAAAAGTTTTTAAGTATTTATCACTATGTCTATTGGTGTCAAATGACACTTTTAAAAAGATTTTGATTTATGGTTATTTTATTTGTAATTTTTAGATTAAAACAATTATAAATAATTTTTAATACATTGAAAAAGTATTTCTACACTTATTAGCTTTAAAAAATACTAGTAAAATAAACATAAATCAAAATTTTAAAAAGTGTCATTTAACAGGAGTAAAAATAGTATTAAAAATAATTTAATAAAAATAACAATTATGTACAACTAAAAGGAAACATACTTGATCGTTATATTTTACTGCATAACTATAGAGTTCATACAAGGCAACATTTGTGTTGAACTCATGAGCATGAAGCTGGAAAAAATGAAGAAAAGGTTTTAAAAGCTATTACATGATAAAATCTACTGTAAAATGAAAGAAGTCATGCATATATTTCATTTTCATGAATTTTTTTTTTCTTTATCATGAACAAAAAAGTAAAGTAAAAAAGCAATATATAACTTTTTGATACATAAACTAACTTTTGAACAGTATTTTCTTTTTATTTCAACAAAGATAATCTTAAATATTTAAAAGTTTAAAGTTATTTTGATAAAGCACAATACCACTTTTAAAATTGAAACCTTGAAGTCTAATCTCTCCCAAGAAAATACTTTTTATTTAACAATCTTAATAATAAATTTTATAACATATTCAACATATCTTTTATGCTGCTAGTAAATATATTACATAGTTTTAATCTGACTCTTGGTTAGGTATCTTCAAAATAGTTAATATAATCTAGCACATCGGGCAAAATTACCACAGATTTTTGACTAATATATGAGAAGCAAATCAAAGAAAAATGTTGCATGGTTAAACTTTGTTATTTTTTAAAGTTTAATTACATGCAAATATCATAACAATAAAGCTATTGCTTTTAGTTTAATGGATAGAGAATATTAACATAAGAAAATATTCATTCTTGAATATTCCCAGATGGGAAAGAACTTTAGTCAACCGGATAGTGGGTGAGAGTCTGTGAGATATCAAAGTATAAGTATTCAAAATTTCTTCTTTTGCATACAAGCTATTAAAAATGGGGAGTAGATATGTTGTGAAATATAATGAAAAAGACAATTCATGTCACTTATATGAAATTTTAAATGATTACAATAAATGGCAGAAAAAGGATGTCTTATTATGTTATTATACAAATTATATATAATAATATAAAAATGCCAAAAAATCTCATAAATATAAAAATATTTAATAGGTAAATGTGGGCTCATAAAGACTGTATAATAAATATATCTTTTATTGATTTTTTTTGTTTTATTGTTTTTTATTCTAGTTATACTATTATAGCTTATGAACTGCCATACAAATGCACTGACACTCTCATAATTTAGTCTGTTTCAAAAGTTTAGGCACAGCACGAAAATTAATTCAAAATTAAACAAAAGTTTAATTATTTAATAGATACTGTAAAACTATTTAAATAAATCATATGAAAATAAATAAACGGGTATATTATCACAACTTTTATAAAAATGATAAAAGTCTGTAACTATACAGTGTCTCAAAATTTTAGGCACAATGCAAAGAAATAAATCATTTAACACTTTTACATGATGTTATTTATTATATTTCTTTAGTTTCAGATAACTTGAAATACTCAATATTTGATGTTATACTGCTCAGGATAAATAGTTTGTTGGTTGAAACTAGCAGTTGGCTGGTTGAAACCAATCCAGCATTTATTAACATTTAAACTTTTAAGACTTGTTTTTAACAAAAATAATACAGGCATATTTTTTTATTCTTTTTAATAAATAATTCTAAACACACCATTATAATGTCTCTACTATGTTTCATATCAATTTCATTTTGAAAATTTATTATGAAATTATTCCATACATTCCTCTTTCAAGTTTTTTTTATCATATTTTCATATGTGCCTAAATTGTTTAGACAGACCAAATATCTTTAAAAAACTGAGCAAGTATATATACCCTTGATTCTTCAGCAAGCATGGCATTCATGTCTTGATCACTTATTGCTGGCATAAGCTGTATATCTTGATAATACCTGAAATTAATGCAGATTTATCATGTTAGTACAGTAATACTTAACACCTGCTTCATACAAACAAATCAAAATTAAATAGAAGAAGCATCATTCTTATTAGAAAATATTTGTTAAATAGAAATTATAAGCAATTTTACCACAGTTATTTTAGAAAACACATGAAATGCCATTATCTTTCCTCTTTTAAAGGCAATATTGTGAAAAATATATTTAACTTTTTAAAGAATTTGATTTTACTGTAAAAATAATGAGTTAATAGGAACTATTTTCTCAGACTGACAAGTTATCCATTTGTAGTGTTTTGAATTACTTACTAATCATACCAAAGAATACTGGAATTTAAAGTGTAATTTTTTTTTATGAATCAGAAATGAATTTATTAATTTCATTTTTTTTTAATAATTAAAAAATAAATAAAAAGGTGGTAGCTTATTTAGAAATTTACTAAATAGAGGGGTTTTTTCTCCCCTATTTAACTATATTATGTGCATCTTTTAGTTTTAGTTTAAAAATCTGAATTTAGAATAACAATCATTTAGAATTTTTATTGCTGGCATCTTTTTTTTTTCTGTGACGGGAGGGAATGAATTTAAATTTAAAATTAATTATTTCAAACCAAGAATACTACAAAGGTGAATTAAGTTTTAGTAAATTAAACAAATTAAACAAAAATCATTTCTTTCTTAGTAAGAAAATCAAAGCATAAACAATTATTTTTATTTTTCTTTAATGAAACACAACTCATTTAATTGTCTTACATCATAGCAAACTTGAGCGATTGGTATTAATTTTTTAATGCTTATTATACATTTTACTTTGCAAATTAATAACTGTGTATAATAATAATAATAATATTGTATTTAATTACCTTTCTACCCAGTCTTTATAAATTGGAATATCTTTGGCATAAAGGAGTTTACTACTGGGAGAATCTTTTCCTAACCTATGTTCTGAAGTCGAACAAGCATCCATAAATGTTTGGGCTACAACTGACAAACATGAGTCCACTATATTTGTTTTGTATATATCAAAAACAAAATTGGGATTCTTTATCAAATTAACCCAAAATCTTAGTGGTAAACTGCAAAAGAAATACAAAACAAGATAATTAAAACAAAAGTTATTAAAAACACATTACATAATCAAAAGGTAATTTAATGCTGAGAATTGTTCATGTTGCCTCATGGCTACAATACGCTGCTTAATAACATTTCTTATTGTATTTGAACTAAAAAAACAAAAAATTAAGATTTTCAATTGATATTTATATTTGGGTAGTTCAAAAAGAGAAATGTTCAAATGAGAAAGAAAAGTCATCCTGATTGTGATACAGTTTAACACTGTTGTTAAATTTAGGTGCATTGCTTTCTTCCACAATCATGAAATTCTTTTATCATGCATTAAAATTGCAGATATATTATTTCAGATGTAAAGTATGTGAACAGTTTTAAATTTTACGGGAAAATTAATTCAGCTTCCAAAAATCATTGTCAAAGCTGATATTTCAAGCTTAACTTTTGAGGCTTTACAATTCTGAATATGTGATAATGAGGTAGCAATAATCTATAATTAGATATGACACATTTCTAAGTAGAGAAAAAAAATAAATGGAAAATTGTTCTTTTCCTTGGAACTTGAATAACATGAGAAATTTTTATTTATAATGAAAATGATTATATAAATGTAGAAGAAAGATAATTCTGAGTTTGTATTCAAATTAATATATATATATATATATATATATATATATCTGTTTTAAAATGAGCATGATCTTTTTTATTTTACTTTACACTATAGAAATATTTTATCTGAATACTTATAGATTTAAACGCATTAGATATAATTATTATTTTAGCAGAATAAGTGTAAAAAATAAAGATTTAGATTATTATTTAATATTAATTCCCAAGAAATCTTTCTAGTTTAAGATACAGCAGAAGACTGCAAATTTTCAAGAAATGGGTTGAGTTAAGGTTACGTCAATAATAGGAAATCACATAATTTTAGCACTTATGAAACACATTCTATCTCTATGCATACTCAAAATAATAATGATGCATATAAACACATCTGCCCTCAAAACGAAATCTGAGGAGCATGAATTTCATTATTAAAACTAATGATCTTACCTATTAGACTTCCATGTGTGAACAACTTCAGGATCAGAAATTGCATGATTTAAAGCTTGATCATCAAGGAAGTCAAACATATATTTAATGGCAAGTGGAAGGGCACTACCTCTATGTGCAGTTGAAAATATTGTTTCGAATAAATCATCCACAAATTTTTGCAGTGTACCCTGAAAAAAAAATATAAAATTTAAAAAAAATGCACAAATGTACATTTAACAAATTCAATGAATCTACCTTATATTTTATTTATTAAAACAAAATTTGCAGAGTATATTTACTTTATTTCTTAATTATATTATGATTAAGGTAAAGTACATATTTTTATGTAGAGGCTGAACTTTAATTGCTATTTATTATTATTACTTTAAGAGATGCAGTACTACAGCAGTCATCATCATTGTTGCTATTGCATATACAGGCTGTTTAAAAAAAATGTACACCCAATTTATTCACCAACAACTGGCATGGTCATTTTTTTCCCCTTTCAGGTTTAACTAACTTGAAATAGTAGCTGAAACCAGACTAAGCTTTGAGTAAAGAAAATTTATGCTTCACTGTTCCTGGGAGCTCAAAAACATGGCTGAAGTACAGAGTCAATTTAGGAGACAATTTTAAAAAGATCTCCCTATTCCATTTACAATAAGTCTGAAGCAGGTAGAACTGTTCAAAATGTTCAAAAGCAACATTTGAGAAGATCATAATTATTAACAAACTCTGGTTTGTAAATAAACCTAGTTCAGATATTCAAGGAAACCTCTTCTGCAAGTGACTCACAGATTTACAAAATCTAGAATGTCATTTTAAAGTGCCTACATTTGAATATTAACATTCCAATATTAATCCACACTCTTGATGAAAATGATAGGGCCTAAACATGTAGTTGCATTTACATTCTTCTTTAAACACCCTCTATGTATCTAATATTGGGTATCTACTTTCTTTCCAAAGATGATTCAAAGTTTTAGAAAAAGATGAAATAAATAGAAAGAACACATAAGTGTGAAATAAAAAAATGGTCAACATCATATTTTTATTTTCTTCCTTTTTTTTTCTTCTTTTTTCCAAAATGAAACAGGACATTTATTTGACAAGTAAAACAATATTACTAAAGGCTATTAATAATATAATAATATTTTTGCTGAAATCTGCAAACTATTGGAAGAAAGGTAGAACAATTATTATTCCAAAAAAGTGTGACTTAAAAAAGAATATTGCAGCATTTAAAAAGAATCTTTTATTTAGTACATAAAAAGTAAAGCATGGAAATATTCTGTCAGAAAATGTAATGATGAATATCAACTTGACAAGCCCTCACATCATACACACAGAGCTGCAGCAAATATAGTGCTGACGGTGCCCTCACACAAAGCATTGTCAGTCAGGAAGTCTTAATAGGCTGTATCCATGCAGATATTTATCACTACTATGCACTGACTATCAGCAGAAAAACTAATAAGGTGTTTTGCATCAGGTGCCAAAAAGAGTTGCTGTAGTGCTGAATATACATACTGAATGGTATAAGGATAGCCTCATTCAATTAAGTATATTTTTAAATCCATGAATTTGGAATTTTCTTATACCTTTTTCTTAGAGAATTATTCAATACAGCACATATCAGTAATAAATCTGGCTTATTATGGCAAATGTAGAAACACTAATGTAAATGTACTATGATTTTTTCTATCTTTTTTCATATTTATTGGTGGCTTAGAAAAGTTTTACTATTATGCAACTACTGATGTAGATTTTAATATGTATACTATTTTATTTTAATGTAAAACTTGTTCCAATTATATAAATAAATATTTACTTCAGTATATTAGCTCAAAAACTAAAAATTAAGATTTTTATGAACAAACCTTTGTTGCTAGAAGACGAGTTAAATATATTTCAGAAACCATTTTATTTCCTCTTTCACCCTCTTTGTTAGTCTCTGCATCATGATGTTTCACCTGTAAAAACAATTATAAAAATAATCTAACAAATTCAAATAAACAGTCATGTATATATAATCATTTTACTTAGAAAGTAAAACAATTGTTTTAATGAAATAGATATGTAATGTGCATATAAAAAAATTGCATATAATGAGGCATGCATAATCTGCATTTAAGAATTTGTATTCAGACCTGCCAACTGCTACGAAAAAATCGTAGTTGCTACGATTTGAACCTATAAACTACGATGCTACAAAAATCAGTCTTAAACTAAGATTTTTTGCAAAAAACACAAACGCTTTTTTGTTTCTAGTTGTGATTTTTATTGCGCACAATATATTTTTCAGGAGTGATTCTGCTCCGAAATTTCCAACATTTCAAAGCATTCATTTCCAAAAGTTTTAAAAAACAAGTCATTAATCCAAAAATTTGGACATTAAAAAAATATTCATGGAGAAAAAAAAAAATCTGGGCTATGTATATCAACCACAAGTGAATCGTGTTTCTGTAAATATTTATACAGGAATTCCCTTCCTTAGAAACAGGGATGCCATTTTAAGAATTTCTGGAAGGGAGGGGGGTCTTTGAGAGGACAAGATTTGAAATAGTGTGCAAAATCGCATGATTTGTACAATTTATTATTAAACATTTCAATTTACAAATTATTATTAAGCATTCCACTTTTGCGTGGTAAAAAAACGCAAAATTCGTCAAAGGAATACGGTAAAAAAATGCAAATTTTTTTTAAAGTTCATGGTAAAAAGTACAGATTTCAACAAAATCGTGATAGAAAATGTGAATTACAATTGTGGGAAAAGAACTGTGAATATCCTGAAATGATCGCGGGAAAAAAATCGAGAATTTTGTCAAAATTTACTGCACTGGGCTAAAAAAATTGGAATCAAGCTCCTTTTACAAATGTAAAAAAAAAAAAAAAATGCTGCAAAACGAGATGAAACTTTAAACATTGTATAAAAATTTTCAGAGGAAAAAATTTACTATGTTGAGTTGAAAGACTGAAACCTTATTCCTTTTACGAATGTCAAAAGATGGCTGTGAAACACGAAAAACCAACCAACCAACCAACCTCCAGATTAGTTTTAATTTTATGTACTATGATTTCTCATTTTCAAAGGTTGCCAGGTCTGTGTATGCAATGAATGAGGCATATGAGAGTATAGCAATTCTGCTTTAGATATATATTTTTAGATAAATATTAGGTAAAAATGTGCATTACTGTCAGTAGTTATAAAACGGCTAATATTTGAAAGCTAAAAATATTATCTCATCTTCTAATAGTGCCCTCCCCCTTATTTTTGCTGATTTTATTTAAACATACTGATTCTTCATTAAAAAAATATTGCTGAAAACATTTTTAAATTTTGTAAATAATGTTCAAATGATTTAGAACTAATTTAGTTACAATATTATTATGAGAAAATTCATATTTCTTTATGCTAAATTTAATATATACTCAATACAATTTTCATCTTATTTACAAAGTGAGCAGGTTTATGATATTTTAACTATTATTATATCATATCTGCAACATAATGATGATGATAATAATAATAATACAATATAATAATAACTAGTTTATAATCACATCTGAAATTTTAAGTTTAAAGATAATTTTAACATACATAGAATCTATTCATGATTAGAGAAAATTTAGAAATGGCTGTATATATATACACACAGTACAGAACCATTTTTCCAGAATGGTTGGGTTCATGTGTATTCTGGATAACTGGTTAGACATTAAAACAGCATCCATTTGATCAGATTGGTACAATATATGTGGTCGTGGTATTATTTCTGATTTCAAATTGGCTATTAGATTACTCAGATTAAGAATCAAATCCAAACAAGATCAAAAGTTAATCGGAGTTTGAAAGAAGACACAATTTATGGGAATACCTTAGAAACAAAAATTCTTCTGTTACCTATGTATAAAAATCAAAATGTCAAACATCCAACTAAATATGCTTCTATTTCAAATAATGTTAGCATCAAGTTATACTATGCATATTGTATTGTTTCAAGCAATGCACATGTCAAATTGGCACTTTATGACACTTTTTTCTGAAAAGATGAAGAAATCAATGAATTGGAAATATTCTGGATGACTAGTTTTCTGGATAACTGGTTCCATACTGCATATATACTGAATGGTGCATTTAGAATTTATAAAAATGCACTATTGTACATTGAAATGAGGACATGAGTTTCAAAACTCGCCTTATCCAGAAAATCAAATTTTGGGAAATCGCGAAAAACATCTGACTGCATCCATTGCTTTTCATTGTAAACCAAGATTTTATAATGCTAGAAATGTATGATAAAACTAGTTTTTTTGCAGATTGTAGTGTTTCTTCAATGCAAGTTCACCAATAGAATAGATTAATAGAAGAAACTCGATTTTTAAAATTTTGGATAAGGTGAGTTTTGAAACTCACATCATCAAATATATATGTATATATAACATAAACAAGTTTTAACATAAATTGTTCTACATTATTAATTATACAAAAGAGTCCAATTCAATTATTTAAGTCCTTTAAGAGAGCAAACATATTATAGTTAAGCAAAAAAAAATTAATAAATGAAAATAAAAAACAAATAAAGTTAAAATTGCTTTAAAGAATAAAATTTAATTCACTAGAAAAAAAGAGAAAATTTCTTACCAAATGCCAATATTTGTACCCTGATTCAGGATCATGGTTTAGAGGTGAAGTAGCTCGGCTAAGAGTAGGACTTGTTTTTAATGAAAAATTAAGTGTTTCTAAAAAAAAAAGGAGATTTTTAACCATACATTTAAAAACACAAACATAGACATTTATAGAAAATGTTTAATAATAATATATAACTTTTGAAAACTAATTATATATATGACTTTTCAATACCACTACTTCCAAAGAGTAATCCTTGCCCTATTTAATCACAGAAGTGATTAAACTGAGTACTTCACTGAAGGTGAAGATTACTATCAGAAATAGTGGTACTCAAAAGTATTAACCGTGCGAGCCTTCAGTATGTATGTATTGCTTTATCATGTAATCTGTCTGATACCGAGTGTTCATATAGATAAAACTGAATATTTCCTCCCACTTGCTTCACTTAAATTTGTTATATATTTTCAATGAAACAATTTAGTTTCATTTAAAAAATTTCTACGATAGCTTTCTACTGTACACATGCATGTTAATTAAAGAGGTATTACTTAAAGGAAAAGTAAAATGTCTTTCAGTTACATAGTATATAATACAAAATATTATCCTTTATAGATTATAGGAATAAAATTTCGTAAGTATAAGTGAATCTGCATAATTATAATGCACTAAATTATTGGTTATTTCATAGGTAAATATAGTACTGTTATAATAGTATAATTGCATCTGCAGAATTGCAATTCAGTAAATTATTGATTATTTCATATGTAAATATACTACTGTTATAGTAGTATATTTACATACAAAATAATCAATATTATATACTACAATTATTTACACAAACATAGGTACAATTAATTTGACTAGTATTTATAAAAGGTAATTACAGAACTGGAACTCTTTAAAAATATTCATGTGTCAATGAATTCATAAAAACAAAATACATACATAAAGGTAAGGCATCATGAGCAGGTATTAAAATGCACTGGCACATTAAATGTCAATTAAGAAAAAATTAGCTGTTTCACTATACAATAAAATGTGAAGTGCATAAGTAAACTAAATAGAGTATAGCCTGCATGTCAAATGCTTTGGAGTTACAGCTTATGTAGTTTCATAACCATTTTGTTTCTTTTGGCTTTTTTATTAACATCTAACAATTCTATCATTAAAGATTCTATAAAAAGAATTGATGTTTTCATAAGCATAATGTAGATTCATACAAAGCTTTATAAAAGAGAAATTACCATATTTGTGCCTATCAACTTTGTCTGTCATAATGGAGAGATTATACATGGACGACTGCTTTGGCACCAGAGTCAACAGAGCACCATCTGGAACCTACATTAATAAAGCATAACACATGTATTGAACATGAAAGAAACAAACTAAATTAAATTACCCAATTAAGGGGAGATTATCATTCATAAAAAAAATAATTTATTATTTTTAAAAATCTTATACTATGAAGATTAAGCCCCTAGAACAGTTCATAAGAAGTTTAAAATATATCACTAGAAATTCAAAATACAGTAGACTCCCTCAAATCCATAACCCTAAAATCCACAAACACCCAAAATCCGTACATTATTGTAGACATAAACAATGAAATTCTCAGTTCAAATGTAGGGACAAAATCACAGACTTTTTTACTTTTATATCATTCCGTATAGATTTTAATATGTAATTCTAGTTAATATGACTGAACTCATGCTTTTTTATGAAGTAGAAATTTATTTCTCAAAAAAATCAATATATTACTGATATCAGAGGTAAATGCAATCTTTTTACCAAATATGTTTATGTATTAATCAAGCTTCTTTAGTTATTAAGTCTGGTTAAACCTGAAATAAAACTTTCTTATTTTATGATTTTGATGTAAATTAGTCTAGTCATTTTATGAGGTAAGCTTCTTGCAATAATTCAAGAAAAATGTATCTCATCATTATTATGCATATTTAATTATATACTATTAATTATTTACTTGACCTTTACTTTTAATAATTTAATCATTTTTAAAACTATCTTAATTTTTATTGTTTTAGTTTATTGCTTTACTTAATTATTTTAATATTTTACTTTATTGTAAGCATTCATTTCAATTTTGATTGCATTATTACATTCAAATTACTGTTTAAAAATTATACACAAAGCAATGACCAGAAATCCGCAAAATTCTAAAATCTGTAAAACCTGTGGTTTCAAGCTGTGCAGATTTGAGGGAGTGTACTGTATTTAAGAAGTTACAGTCAATTGCAAGTTAGCATGGACCGGTTGAAAAGTAGGTATATGAGACCCAGCAAGTTGCAGCTGCACACATGCTGAATTCATTGCTTCATAGGTATAAAACCAGGAATTGCGGGCAAACTGTAAGTTACAAACTAAAAAATTTTATATACTTTTTCTTTGGTAAAACCTTAAACACATTTTTCCTTGAAACAAAAAATTTAATGTGTAATGAAAAGTAGTGTTTAAATGGATCAACCAACCTACTTTTGTCTTTTAGGAAATCAAAGATCATTTTGTGGGGGGAGGGGGGCATAAACATTTCATATGTATAAAAAATAGATAAATAAATAAGCCATGCTAAAGTTAGAGAAAAATGGTGAAAAATTACATTTTTTAAATGACAACCATTTTACCAAATTTTATTTGATTTCACTAAAATTAGTTTATGCTCCCCAAATTCAATATGTCTTCTGAAAAATTTGTTTTTGTTTGTTTCAGATGACTTTGATAAGCTGCACTACATAGCCCAAGGTGGTGTGCACAGTATAGACATATGCAACTGACAATTTCTCTATCAATTTTAATAATTATAAATATAATAATACAGTAGACTCCCTCAAATCCGCAACCCTAAAATCTGTAAACACCTGAAATCTGCACATCATCACAGATGTAAACAATGAAACTTTCAGTTTAGATGTGATGACAAAATTATAGAATTCTTTAGTTTTATAACATTCTGCACATGTTTTAATATGTAATTGTCAATAATATGACTAAACTTATGTTTTTTCATGAAGGAAATATAAATTTATTTTCTGAAAAAAATCAAGATATTTCTGATATTACTGGTAATTACAATCTTTTTTTGGTTACTAAACTGGCTAAACCTGAAATAAAACTTCCTTACTTTATGATTTTGATGTAATTTAATAGGGTATTTTTAAGAAGAAAGTTGCATTGGATAATTCAAGAAAAACGTACCTCATTTTTATTATGCATATTTAATTATACATTAATTACTTACTTGTCCTTTACTTTTAATAATTTAATCAATTTTAAAATTATCTTACTTTTTATTATTTTAGTTTATCACTTTCCTTAATTATTTTACTATATTGGAAGCATTCATTATAATTTTGATTGCATTATTACATACAAATTACCTTTAAAAAAATGTAAACAATGCAATGACCAGAAATCCGCAAAATTCTAAAATCCACACAACCTCTGGTCCCAAGCTGTACAGATTTGAGGGAGTCTACTGTAATACTTTTTTTTAGTAAAAACTATGAATAATAATAGGATAAATTCAGTTTTTGTGTTACTTTATTTTTTCTATGAAGAACAAAATGCTGAGGTTGGCCTACTTTTTAGGCAAATGAATGGCAACCTATCCTTAAGTGATTTAGCAGATTATGAAATATAGATTAATGAAATTTTTTTAAATGACCAAATAAAACCATTAGTAACTTTTATTATTAATTTTTCTTCTTTTTATTTTAAATAACAGTGTTAAAGTAATCGGATTAAGGAGTAAAAAATTACAAAGCGCAATTTATTTTTCAATGTTGTACTGCTGTTCATACCTTATAATGAGCAAGTGTATTGAGCCTTTTCCACTCCCCATCTTGTTTTGTTGTGGCATCTTCATCTGATAATGTCAGACGACCAGAAGTTCCAGTTCTCCATTCTAAACATTTTATCAAAAAGATTTTTATAATAATAAAAAAAATTCATTAAATAAATTTTTTTCTTGCTCAAAAAAACATTTTTATATTTGAGGCGTTCAGAAGACACGACTAACTCCATTTTAAGTGGTGCTTTTTTTAGCAAAGGAACATTGAAAAGTTTCTACATATTTATACAGTGATAAAATGTTACCCTTGATTAAAAGAAAATTAAAAAGTTCAATCAAAATATCCTGAGAAATAATATTATATAGATACAATATTTTTATAGTTACAATAACTTAAACTGTTTATACTGAACATTTTCATTTGATGGAGTTAATCGATTTGTGCACTGAACAGCTCATTTATTAATCAGACCAGCTGTAAATTCTTGCTTATTTTATCTTGTTTGCATGAAATTTGTTGACCCATTAAGACCCACGGTGAGAAAAGGCCAAAAGAAGAATTGTGTTACTTTTTTTCTTCAATTTTAGGCCAAATAAAATAAAAAATATTTATTATCTCCCTTATTTTAATTTTTCTCATTAATTTGGTACTTCAGCAATGAAAGAGGAAATATAAAAAAAGTTTAAAGTACAAAATGCACAAAGTTAAAATATGATTTTGTAGGACAAAAAAAAGATATTAATTTTATAGTCATTGCTTACAAAATACAGATATTTAGGAGAAACATATCTGAATGGATTTGTACTTTTATTTTAAGCATCTGAATTTTTTCAATTCCTAGATCTAAAAAATGTTCTGCCACACACCTTCAAATCTTTATGTTATCAGTACAAAATAATTTTTAATAATAATATAACATGGAAATATCACTCATTTAAAAAAAAAATCATGGAGGACAAAATTTGTTATATTAGGCTAAAAGTTTGAAATCGAATTCCTGCTACGAATGTAAAAAAAATAGTTGCAGAATGCGAAAAACTATAAATTGCATTAAAAAAATTATGGAAAATTAAAAAACACTATATGAATAAATATTATTGAAAAGAGGTTAACATTTACTATATTTGGCTAAAAGATTGAAACTGGATTCCTTTTACTAACATGGAAAATTGCTGCAAAAGGTAAAAAAAAATGTTTAAAATTGCATATATATTCCTCTATTATAATATCTATTTCAGTATTAAAACATGAAATGAGGGTGTAAGATTAGGGTTTTTTCCCTTTTTTTTGACAAGTAAACTCCAAATATTTCAAAATTCAGAATCACGGATGTCTGGAGGATTCCACATTTTGGACTTTGTACTGTAACATGTATGCTATCATTGATCTTAGAGGTTTAATCTCATCCAAAAAGATTTCAAAGATTTCTATTTTCTGATAACAGTAAAATTTTATTATAAAAATGAGTAAACTTCAATGACAATCAGAAAATATCTTATATGCTCCTTATAAGTAGAACTATTAAACTAAAAGTAATGCCAAAAATTGCAAATGGGAAGTACAATTTTCTGTTTCGTTTGTGACATAATTCTATATGTATGTAAATGCTGAGCAGATATAAATAAATAAATGAAAGAAACAAAAAAGAAGTTAAGCTTTATGGATCATCAGAATACAATCAAATTTCAGTTTGGTTTACAGTCAAACATATTTTAGATCTTTTTAAGTTTAACGCGAGAAAAATTTCACATTCATTATAAATTTTATACATACCCAGATCTAAATCTTCCTTGCTAGGTCTCTGTGTGAAAGGAGTACTTTTGTAAATTGTATCTAAAGCCTTTTCTTTAACTTGAAGTATAGTATCACAGTCTAAAACTTTAACAGGAGTTTCTATATTTTCTCCAGGTGGCTCTAGTCCAGACACATACTGAGTCTGCAGGGACATAGACACATACACAGTCTGAAAGAAAAATATTATAAGGCTTATTATATTAATTATAATATTATAGTTAATTTTTAAAAATCTGCATGCTTGTTAAGGCATTTAAATTTATGGGGGATATTATTCATAGTAACAATGGTCTTTTAGAGAGTCAAGTAAAAAGATATGTTTTGTTTCTGGTATGTATATACATAAACACTTATCATTATTTAATATGTGCTAAAGGGCAAAACAAGTGAAAACCTCATTCATTTTAATTCCAAAATTGCAAACGAAAAAAATGGAAATAGTCATTTGACTGGAAATTATATCTTCATTTATGTTTTAAAAAATAACCATAGGGAATTGTCTTCAAACTGAAATTGTACCAAACTGACATTTTCAAAGCAAACACATAATTTTGGCATTATATTAGGCATTTACAACAAATTTTGCCTTAGGATACCAAACAGAAAATAATTCGGTCAAGCAGTTTAGGAATTATGAAAATTAAAGTTTAGAACTCCTAATTTTAAATTTATTTTTAATCTTTGAAAAACAGGTTACAATGATTTCTGTTTAAATATACAGTCAAGGATCCATAATCCGCACACCCATAATCTGCAATTTTCTATAATTCGCATTGCTTAATGAATGTAAACAATTAAACAAATTTACAAATTTTTGATCCAAAAAGGATTTTTTAAAAGAAATATCTGAAAATTTTAAATATAAAAGTGAATATAATAAATTTTTTAATACAAGAATTTGAAAAATGTATTTTTTGAGATAGCATATGAAATTATTATATTTCATATTTTTCTTTTCATGCTATACTGAATATGGAATTAAAATAGTGTCCAGAAATAAGAAAATGACATATAATTCATAATACTCCATAATCCGCAATATTCCATAATCTGCACAACCTTTGGTCCCAACTTGTGCGGATTAAAGAACTTTGCCTGTATATATATATATATATATATATATATATATATATATGGTAACCCATACATTTTAACTGATAGATGGCCATTTTTCACTGAGAGATGGCAGTACTGGCATCACATTTTATTTCCCATGACACAAGTCATCCATCTTGTTTACTTACAGCTATAAAGAAGTTCTGAGTTTTTAGTGGAGAAACAAGAAGACAGATTTTGTTTTTAAGAATCAAGTGTGGTTATTGAAAACTTTCACCTCCATGAACTTGAAGTTCAGGTGTGTAAAACAATGCAAAAATACAAGTTTACCTGTTTTAATACAAATTGTAATACCAAAAAAATAAATTTCTTTTCTTATAAAAAGCATACATTAAACCTATTTTTATAGAAGATTCCTCACCTCCGTGAGTCTCGCCTCCGTGAATAAGGTTATATATATTTTTTATTTATGAGTAAACTAATTAAAATTAAGTAGGACCATTGTTCATGGTTACTTCTAGTAAGTAAAAGTTTGATATAAAAATGGAAAAAAAAAGGGAAACACAAGGTTTTGAAATTGAAAAGTATTTTTGTTGAAAAGGTACACTTTCTGGAGAATGACCCATATATAAATATAAACAAAACAAATTTAAACACTGAGTTAAGAAATGTACGAAGTTTTCATAATAATATAGATTTTTAAATCACAAATCACTATGGATAAATATCCTATAATGCTACTTTTTACCATACGACCAAATTTTCCTTAAATTTCTAAATTTTAAGTTCGTTTTTAAATTAAAATTTAGAAAATTGTGTTTAAATTCTCATGCATGTCCATACATAAATATAAATTTAATTAATTCTTTTAAAACATTATTTAATATCAATCCTTTATAGGAAAAAAAATGCTGTGTTTGTAGAAAGAAACTGTTGATACTTTTAAAGGTTATACTGAAAGTCCAGCTTAGTTCTACAAAATGTAATAATAATTATAATAATAATAATAGGAGTAGAAGAAATTTAAAGTAACATACCATGCTTTTGTACTCAATTGATTGCCTAATAAGTTTTTCCTCTGAAAGTGAATATCTTGCTTCACTTGTTATGGCATCAACAGGCCCTTTATCAACTTGTTGTTTTATTGCACGATATAGCATAAAGAGAGGCTCCCCAGCACATTCCTAATGGTAAACAAACAAATAATATTGAGTTTAAATACAAATAATAAATTCACAGACACTAAAAAAACAAGTTCTTTTCACAGAATATTTATGTACCCTACTCAAAAAAATTAAAAGACCAACTTGTTTTTGCATCACTATTCTCATCTAACATATAAAGTATAATTAAAATCTTCTTAATTAATGTAAAGTGTTTCAAAGTTATTAGAAAAATATTCCTTATGCAAAATAGCATCATTGGTGTCAAAACCAAATTTTCAGAATATAAGTGAAACAATGAAAGAATGAGAATCCTGCATTCTACTGTTTGCAATGTGCAATATTAGGTTTGATAAAATTCTTTTTGCAAAAGTTTAAGCAATGTCTCAACAGCATGATTTACTGGAATCAATACTTGGGCAGCAATTGGTCAACTGGAAAGTGACGCATCAGAAAGGCAAGTAGAAAATTCCTTTAGTATGTCTCAAAGTGTAATTTGTTGACTTTGAACCTCATTCTGAACTACTGGAGACATTTGTAGAAAGTCACCCACAACCTACAACATGAATTGAAGTTTGTTATATTTCCATAATGGACATCTCATGCCCCAGTATTTGTCTGTCATGGTGGCAGTGCCGTGTTTGAACCCTAGTGACTCCATTTCAGAAACATAACGCTGTAATCTTTCGTGCTCTTTTTGCTATTATTCTGCCCTGTGCTATTATTCATCCTGTGGAGAATCTTTAATATAGCTGTCATCTTATGTGTAGATTTTGGAAAGTAAAAACATTGTAAAAGAAGAACAAAATGTTACAAGACATATTTTGTATAATAAAAAGATCATTTAAGACAATAACCATGATAGCTAAAAGTCTTAGAAGTTGTGTCTCCAAATCTAATCAAATCAAATCTGTTCCTAACAGCTCATCAAAACAGAACAAGAAATGCCATACATATATATATATGTAAAGAGGGATTTTCCAGGCTATAAGAAGAATGATGCAAACTGTACAAAACCACCTTCATCAGTAAACCTTGCCTGTAGTTGCCATACCTTGCCATATTATCTTATCCACAAGACATCATAAGGCAAGGAGTAACTAGACAGATGAATACTGCAGTTAGGTTAGCACAGAGTTGTGTCAAGTTCTCCTCACAGATGAGTCAAGATTCAGTTTTGATCATCATATTGGTTGGAGCAGGAATAAGTAGAGTTGATCTTACAGATCTACATATTATCTAAAATGGCAGTTTTATAAGCAGAAGGTACAGGAAGGAGATTAAAAAAAACTTTTGTTTTCTCATATGCTAGTGACATCAGCAATATACAACTCTTTTAACACATTAGCAACAAGAATCCTTCATACAATTTTTAATCTTTTAGCACCACTTTTTAAAAAAGGAAATCTTGTCTAATTTAATTTCAGAAATTTTGTAATTAAATAAGGCAATAATTACAATAAAAATTACTTGTGGGAAAATGAAGGCTATTATGCACCCTACATGTTGCATATACAGAATGCTCATATTGAAGGGATTAATGGACAGTAATGTTTAATGTCACTGAGCTCCTCTTGTGAAAGGCTAAAATTGGCTTTTGGAACTGGAAAAACCTATGGAGTGACCAGCAAGCTCACCTGAGTGGAATTCAATAGAGAATGCATTGGATGCTCTAGGGAGACATAATGGTGATTGGCTGAAGTCTCGTCAAAAAGCAAGAGACTATTCCTGAGGAGGTGGAAAGATTCCATCAGAATTTATTGAATCACTTTCAAAATTCTATTCCAAGCAGATGTTCAATACAATTGTATAAGACAACACCCTATCAATATTGCATAAAAAAAACCTTACTTTTAAATATTAAAATCTTTGAAATCTCAAAAAGTCCTTGATGGCATCATTAAATAGTACAATTTTTTCATTAAATTTTATAAAAAATTATTTTTTTAATAATTCATGTAATTAGAAGAGTGAGATTTATAAATTACTTTAATTTTCTTAATCTAAGAATTGAGAAGCAAAATAGATGTACAATATTTTGTTTACATAATAGCCTGTATAAACTCTTATCCAGATTAAATAAAATGAAGAATGAGATAAAAAGAAAATACATATGTAAAATACATACTCTTAAAAACTTATACAATAAAAATGTAAACCAAGAAGATAGCATTTTCTCTGCAACTGATTCAGTTCTAGAATGAGAAAATAAGAATATAAACATTGCTTTAAAGTAAAAAGACATGTGAGTAATCATGAGTAAAAAAATTAATTGTAAAATTAACAAATAAAGAATTTAATCATTAATAAAAGGCAAGATCTTTTTACCTTCTTAGCAGAAGTTTTGGATGACTCTTTCCTTCTATACACTTCTCAATCAATTCTGCTAGTAATGTTTTTAGAATGCTGAAAAAAGAAAAGAAAGAAAAAATTGTAATTACATCACTTGAACATTCTACATATAATTTTTAGATATTTTTTTAGAAAGATTGTTAGGCAAGATATCAAAAATTTTAAAGTATAATCAAACTTACTCAGTGCAATATTCCATTTTGCCTTGCAATGTGACCATAATGAGTGATGCGACATTAACCCTAAGAACAAATGAAAAGTCGTGATTATTTGAACAGAAAGATTTTATCCATTTTTTTAAATGGAGGTATAATAATATTTTATCAAATTAGGTACAAAGTTTTAAAAAATTTCAAAACTTTCTTTAGAAACACACACAAATGGTTGGAAAACAGAGCAAAAGAATAGGCAAAAACCTACTTTGTAAATATAAGAGAAAATAGAGCTTTAAGAATGAGAAAGGCCTGCATTTATTACAGAAGGCATTGATATTTAATTATAATGATGCATAGTTCAACAAGATTGAAAAAAGTAGAATAGTGATACATATGAAAATATTCAGAAAATACTTAACATTATTCATTATGGTCTAACTCAGGGGTGGTCAACTGTGGCATGCTCAACACCACTAAAATTTTATAGTAATCATTGCCTAGTCTAATCATCAGATCTCTGTGATTCAAGAAATCGACTGTTTCTATAAAATTTTAGTGGTATCCAGTGTGCCACAGTTGGCTACCCCTTGTCTAACTGTTTAATTGCATATAAAAATAAAATTCCTCTGAAAATGAAATTTATATATTCATGTAGATAGTTGCTGAAAAATCTGTGATTAATCCACAAATTTGCCAATCCTAAAAGTTTGTAACTTAATTAATTCATTGCCCATATGCTATTTTTTTTTTTAAACCTTAAAAACTTTAAGTATTTTGAAAAGTTATTTCTATCAGATCAGATTGAATAAAGAAATTTTTTTTCTAATATATTTTGACATATAAATTTGATATATACAAGATTTTGAACCAAGGAAATATGAATGTACAATTTAGAAATGTTTCAATGAAGGAGAATATTTTTCAATAATTCTATTCATTCCTCCTCCTTATCTTTATACAGTTATAGAAACAAAGCCAGGAACTTCATTTGAGAGGGGCTTTTATAAAAGCCTGCTCTTAAAAAATAAATAAACAGAGGTTAAATCTTTTTAAAGTTACATACGTTGATGAAACATATTTTCCCAAGATAAGGAAAATTTGTTTAAATATGTACTTTTGTTGTATCCAAATATGTAAAACAACAACTCATTCAAACTCTAAAGAGTTTAAATGAAATTTTTATTACTATTACTGTAAGAATAACATATTTGAATTAAATAATGCCTTTCATTAACAATTTACAATAAAAAATGGACAAATCAAGAAAAGTTTTGAATAATTCTGATTTTACATACCTATCCCGCATAGAAAAATAACGATTTGACTCTAAAGTTCGAATGAACAGCAATAAGAATATTTTATTCATTATCAGTTGGCCATACAGTCGTAAACCTTTCTCAATATATGGTTTCTTCAAAGGATCAAGCTAAACAAATAAAATAAAAAATTCTATAGCAATACAATAAAACATGAAATTAATCATCTCAAAAATTAAAAGTTACAAAATAACTAAGCTACATTTCATGTAAGTTTAAGGAAGAGTTAAAACTAAATATAACCTAGAAACAAAAACACGAATTTAAAAAATAAACGTAATCTCTTATTATATGCATATCATTAGCAATAAAATTGAATGAACAAAATCAAAATAATATTTAGCAGTATCATACTTTTCATGCTATGATTTTTAAATTCATAGTAACTTTATTAATACAAGAAATATATACATCCTTATAATCATTTTTATAATATTGGTTAAACTGAATTTACTTAATGCTGATCCATTTATTGACATTATTATAAAAAGTAATACATATTCTGATTCATCCTTATCAAAATGGAAAATAAAACTATGTCATTTACGAAGTAATTAATGTCTAAAATTACTAATTTATAGGTATTAATGATTATTTTTGTTTATAATGATGTTTTTTATTATAACTGGCAGTTGTTTTATAAATACAAGAAATACACCCATCCATGTTACAGATTTTTTAACATTGGTTAAAATTAAGTTGTTTGGGGAATCCAGTTATTAACATTATAAGAAATTAATTAACATACTAATTACTATAACAAGTAATATAATCCTCATGAAAAATTAAAAAGAAAAATATACCATTTACAAAGTAATTAATTTCCTAAAATTAGCAATTTATTATTAATAATGATTTTCTCTTATTTTTATTTAGTTAAAGCATTTAATTCTTCACTATTTATTGTTCCTAAAATAATTATAAGATGCATAATTATGAAATTTACTTTAAAAAATAAATTTTAAGTTTCTTACACTTCTATTTACCTGCATTTCTCTCAAAACTGGATGATCATCAGAATTAGGAAACAGCACTTTCATAGCATATGACTGATAGTCCAAAAATGGAATGCCACCAGCAGTGAGATCACTTGTAAGATCTGTCATTTCAGTTTGAAGTTCAGCAAAAGCTATGAGAAAGAGTGAAAATATACAAAGAAAAATTTTAGTCCAAAATTAAATCCGAAAATTTTTAGAATCAATGATTAAAATAAACAGATCATTTATTTGATCAAGATAATAAAGCATATGCTAGTTGATCTAAATATAAAATTAAGTGGTTTACTGCAATGGTTCCCAAACTATGGATCA
Organism: Maratus speciosus; assembly: GCA_963932465.1. Lineage (NCBI taxonomy): Eukaryota > Metazoa > Arthropoda > Arachnida > Araneae > Salticidae > Maratus > Maratus speciosus. The sequence continues at coordinate 542,461,596 of OZ010796.1, read as the reverse complement.
TGAATTTATAGATCAGTTCTTCAAAATTATATTATTTGTTTTATGCGCTGTAAAAATTGTAATGAATACAATATGTTACACCTTTAAAGAAAAAAATTTTTTTGAAGCAATATAGTTAAGCAAGGGCACTAAATGATAGTATTTTATTAAACTTTATGTTGAGAGTGACTTCAGACTAATATTAACAAGTTTTAGCCTTCATGTAGACAATTTTGTTGCTACAAAATATTGATAAATAAATCATATCATTTTTAAAAATGTATATTACAATGCGGTTATTAACCTTCACAGTACTAAGATGGGGTCAATTAGACTCCATCTGGATAATTTGCAGTTTTTTTTTTTTTTTTTTTTTTTTTTTTTAAGAATATGTATGCAAAAATTATTTTCTAGGAATTCTCCTATAAAGGTTTCTTTCATAATTTTGTCTACTTAGTAAGTTTCACACAGTTAATATTTTTTTGTTTATTTGTAGAAATTGCAAATGGGGTCACATTAACCCCATCTTAGGAAGTCAGTGAATAAATGAAAGTTTCCCATCATTTAGTTATCATGTTTCAAGGGCAAAAAAAAAGGTTCACTAGATGGCGCTGTGGGTACAGCGTTTCCATGTAAGCGATTGTAGGTGTCTCCATCATTTTGCTATTTCTTGTTCTTGTGTTTGGTTGTGTGTAAAATTCGCTATTCAATGAAATGAATTGTTGTGGTTTGTCTATCGAGGAGGCACATGCTTTGTTATTTGATGAAGATTCTGGTCAAAATACCCTATTATAGGCATTTACATAATATTTTGATCTTAGTACTTGTGAGGGTTAATAAAAATACTTTTCATGTTCATTAAAGAAAGTTTTCTCTCATTATTATACCATATTGTTATTTTTATTATGTTTATTCACATTAAAAATACCTATTATTATTTTTATAAATATGCTTTTCATGAAAGTTTGCATTTTTTAAACAACAGATTATTCATTATACAAGAGCATCTATATACTGTGTGGCTTTCATAAGAAAAACCATGGAACTGGTCTTGGCTTGGTCCTGTTGCGAGGGTAATTCATCAGTCGACTTAAATCCAAGGATATCCAGCAAATTCTTTCCTAGTCATTTTCCTCCCATTTAATTGGTCAATCTGTGAATCATCACAGTCCTTTCCATAGACTTTCCACCAAAACTGGCTTTATAAGGACTCTGAAAAATGTGGTAGCCCCACTCCTATGGATGAACTTCTCTCCCAACAAGTTTTGAAACCTTCATAAGCAGCAACTGCACAAGGTTTTTTTTTATAAGAGTACACACAGTACCCACATATTAAGTGGATCAAAAAATACTTTCAAAATTTTTAAGTGGGTTGTATAATAATAAAGTTTGGGTATCACTGGTTTACTGAATAAATTAAATTTAGTATATAAGATTGAAAGGTAAAAAATTCTAAGAAATTACCCGAATTTTATCATTACTGTCAGCCTAAGTTCAAAAGGCATTTTTTAGTTTTCTTTTTGTCTTTTTTCCACTATAGCATTTTGTGTATTTATGCAAACTACAGGTACTTCATTTAGAAATAATTTAAAAAAGTCCTTCCGGCCAGTGCCGGGAGGAAGAGGTAGCTTTCAAATGCCTTATTTTAAAAAAGCCAACTTATATTATTCAAACACACGAAGCTCAATTTAGTGGAAACCGAATATAGGAGATTCAATACTAATTTTTATCAATACTAAATCATTATGAATGAGAATTTCACGAAATTAGTCAGCTTTATCCAAGCTGCTTTTATTTAAAGTAACTTATATTTGGCTGAGATGTTGATGTATACTATCCACATGCTTTCTCACATGGAAATAGGCGAATACGTGTGTTATCGCCTGACAAATACAAGATCGTTTCAAAATGTTAGCCATACTAGAAATTCAAAGTGCTATAATTCAACCATTTTTTAAGATATAAACAAAAGAACAAATTTTCAGAAACAAAATCTGCTCCGGAATCTTTGTATCAAGGCCAAACACACAAAAAAATCTTTTTCATTTTCCAATTTTTTAATACCTCATTTTAAATTTTAAATTTAATTTTTTTTAAATGGCAACCCTTTTGAAACAAGATGGCGAATAAAGCTGGCCAACGAACTCGGTCGAGACATTGGTATGTACTATGTACAGACCAAGTAACATCCAAATCGGTTCATAAATAAGCTTGTTATCGCGTGACAAAAATCAGGTCGTTTTAAAATGTCAGCCACAATAGAAATTCAAAACGCTATAACTCAGCCATTTTTTTAGATATAGACGAAACAAAAACTGTTCCGGGATCTTTGTATTAAGGTCAAACACGTACAAAAAAAATCTTTTTCATTTTCTAATATTTTGGTATCTCATTTTAAATTTTAAATTTTTAAATTTTTTTAAATGGGCGCCATTTTGAAACAAGATGGCGGATGAAGCTGGCCAACGAACTCGGTCGAGATATTTGTATGTACTATGTACACTCCAAAGTACATCCAAATCGGTTCATAAATACGCCTGTTATCACGTGACAAATATCAGGACGTTTCAAATGTCAGCCAAGCTAGAAATTCAAAATGCTATAACTCAGCCATTTTTTGAGATATAGACGAAACAAAAACTGCTACCGAATCTTTGTATCAAGGTCAAATACATAAAAAAAAAATATTTTTTCAATTTTCAATTTTTTCGTACCACATTTCAAATTTAAATTTTTCTTAAAAATTTAAATGGCTGCCATTTTTAAACAAGATGGCGGATGAAGCTGGCCAACGAACTTGGTCGAGACATTGGTATGTACTATGTACAAACGAAGTTACATCCAAATCGGTTCATAAATACACCTTTTATCGCGTGACAAAATTCAGGACGTTTCAAAATGTCAGCCACGCTAGAAATTCAAAATGCTATAACTCAGCCATTTTTTAAGATATAGACGAAACGAAAACTGCTCCGGAATCTTTGTATAAAGGTCAAATACATAAGAAAAAAATATTTTTCCATTTTCAATTCTTTGGTACCACATTTCAAATTTAAAATTTTTAAGAAAATTTTAAATGGCCGCCATTTTGAAACAAAATGTCGGATGAAGCTGGCCAACGAACTCGGTCGAGACATTAGTATGTACTATGTACATACCGAATTACATCCAAATCGGTTCATAAATTCGAGAGTTACAGTATGACAAAGGTCAGATATATATATATATATATGGATATATATATATATATATATATATATATATATCAACTTTTGAACGGAGGGTGGTTTAGGGGTCTGGGGGTCAGGATCGATGAAAATATACCAAAATTTTTTGAAATCGCTTTCCTCCGAACGGCTGCAATAGGTAGCTTTTTGTAATGAAAGCTACCTAACAAAGAAAATATTGCATTTCTGACTATAAGTTCAGTAACAGAAACTCAGTTTTAATGAAATACAAGATCGTTTACTAAGAATAAATTAAATAAGATGAACTGAATTAAATGGACTGAGAATAAATAAATTACAAAAGTAGAAAAAACTTCCCATTTCAACGATGATAAATTCTGAAATATTTGAGTACTTTTCATATCTAGCTTAGGATTAATATTCTCTATATTTTCAAAATATACTGAACTTTAAACACACAGTTGAAATCCACATAAAAGAATTCTTTTTTAAAATAGAAAATTAATAAGATAGAAAGTTAAATAGGGACAGAAATACTTAACTTCATGAGCTACAGTGCATAACACTATGCTGGCTATATTGAAACACTCAAAAATATTAAATTATATATTAGGTAGCTTTCTTTACAAAAAGCTACCTATTGCAGCCATTCGGAGGAAAGCGATTTCAAAAAATTTTGGTATATTTTCATCGATCATGACCCCAAGACCCCGAAACCACCCTCCGTTCAAAATTGATATATATATATATATATATATATCTGACCTATGTCACACTGTAACTCTCGTAATTATGAACCGATTTGGATGTAATTCGGTGTGTACATAGTACATACCAATGTCTCGACCGAGTTCGTTGGCCAGCTTAATCCGCCCTTTTGTTTCAAAATGGCGGCCATTTAAAATTTTTTTAAAAATTTAAAATTTGAAATGTGGTACCAAAAAATTGAAAATGGAAAAATATTTTTTTCTTATGTATTTGATTTTTATACAAAGACTCCGTAGCAGTTTTTGTTTTGTCTATATCTTAAAAAATGGCTGAGTTATAGCATTTTGAATTTCTAGCGAAGCTGACATTTTGAAACGTCCTGAATTTTGTCACGCGATAAAAGGCGTATTTATGAACCGATTTGGATGTAACTTCGTTTATACATAGTACAGAACAATGTCTCAACCGAGTTCGTTGGCCAGCTTCATCCGCCATTTTGTTTAAAAATGGCGGCCATTTAAAATTTTAAGAAAAATTTAAATTTGAAATGTGGTACCAAAAAATTGAAAAAATATTTTTTTCTTATGTGTTTGACCTTGATAAAAAGATTCGGAAGCAGTTTTTATTTCGTCTATATCTTAAAAAATGGCTGAGTTATAGCATTTTGAATTTCTAGCGTGGCTGACATTTTGAAACGCCCTGATTTTTGCCACGTGATAACAGACGTATTTATGAACCGATTTAGATGTACCTTGGTGTGTACATAGTACATACAAATAACTCAACCGAGTTCGTTGGCCAGCTTCATCCGCCATCTTGTTTCAAAATGGCGGCCATTTAAAAAATTTAAAAAACTTAAATTTAAAATGAGATACCAAAAAATTGGAAAATGAAAAAGATTTTTTTCGTATGTTTTTGACCTTAATACAAAGATTCCGGAACAGGTTTTGTTTCGTCTATATCTAAAAAAATGGCTGAGTTATAATATTTTGAATTTCTATTGTGGCTGACATTTTAAAACGACCTGATTTTTGTCACGCAATAACAGGCGTATTTATGAACCGATTTGAATGTAACTTGGTCTGTACATAGTACATACCAATGTCTCGACCGAATTCGTTGGCCAGCTTCATTCGCCATCTTGTTTCAAAAGGGTTGCCATTTAAAAAAAAAATGTAATTTAAAATGAGGTATTAAAAAATTGGAAAATGAAAAAGATTTTTTTTCATGTGTTTGGCCTTGATACAAAGATTCTGGAGCAGTTTTTGTTTCTGAAAATTTGTTCTGTTGTTTACATCTTAAAAAGTGGTTGAATTATAGCACTTTGAATTTCTATCATGGCTAACACTTTGAAACGATCTTGTATTTGTCACACGATACCACACGTATTCGCATATTTCGATGGAAGAAGGCATGTGGATAGTATGCATCAATATCTCGACCAAGTTCGCTGGCCAGCTTCATCAGCCATCTTGTTTCAAAATGGCGGCCATTAAATTAAAAATATATATATATTTAAAGTGAGGTGCAAAAAAATTAGAAATTGAAAAGGGTTTCTTTTTGATCTTGATATAAGGATTCAGGAGCATTTTTTGTTTGTCTTTATCTTAAAAAATGGCTCAGATATAGCAGTTTCAATTTCTAACGTGGGTGACATTTTGAAAAATCTGATTTTTTGCCTGCGACAGCACTCGTATATATCAACCGATTCCGATGTGAGTGAGCATGTGCACAGCAATTACTAAGGTCTCGACCAAGTTCACTGGTTAGCCTCATCCACCATGTTGTCTTAAAATGGCAGGCTCTTTAAGAAATTGCCGAATTTGGCAGCCAAATATAAGTTACTTTAAATAAAAGCAGCTAGGATAAAGCTGACTAATTTCGTGAAATTCTCATTCATAATGATTTAGTATTGATAAAAATTAGTATTGAATCTCCTACATTCGGTTTCCACTTAATTGAGCTTCGTGTGTTTGAATAATATAAGTTGGCTTTTTTAAAATAAGGAATATGAAAGCTACCTCTTCCTCCCGGCACTGGCCGGAAGGACTTTTTTATTACCAAGAGGATATACTGACCTTCTTTACATTCACTTGCTACTCTCAATTCTAAAACATCCATTTGTTCTTGCATATTTTTCAATACTCTACTGCTCTCTGTAGATTTCTGACGATAAGCAATTAGAATTATAATTACAATAATGACAAGAATGCAACCCCCAACAATAACTCCAATGATAACAGGCTTTGATAAGGCACTATCATGAGAAGATGGCAGTTCATAACTAAGTTTTCCTATAGGGAACTTTAAAATATCACCAACTTCCACCTGAAATAAAGACATGCGACATTAAAGAAAGTTTAATAGGATATTTCAAAGAGTATTTTATATCAGGTTGTAATGAAAGTTTCCCGCCACAGCTAATAAGGTCTGTGCAAACAGTTCACGTTGATGTGTTTGCTCACATTTTGTCAAATGATTTTTGGCATTTGAAAAAAAGAGACTTGCTTTATAACACCGTGTTGTAAAATTTGTAAAAAATATTGTTATCATTAAGTACAAGGTGTCTGAAATGGAACTGTCATGCTACCAGATTTGAATCATATTTACTTCCATTTCTGTAGCAAAAAGTCAGTTACAGAATGTCACCAAATAAAGTGTACAGCTATAGGTACTAGTGTGGTATCATATGACACTGTAAAGATTTGGCAGAATGGTAGTTATATATAAAATTATAGTTAATCATATATATTATAATTAGTATTATGTAATGGTGATTTGGCAGAAAACTTTCGTTACAACCTAATAATTTTGTTTCAGTATAAATAGTCATAGATTCAAGTGAATATTCTGAGACAAGCATGAATAAATTAGACAAATCAGAGCTATTCTTATCAGGATGGACTTTGTAACAGATTTCTTAAATTGATTATACAGTATTATTCTACTAAAATAAGTTATACTATTGTAAAGAATTTTATGGAGACTTGTTAAATTTATGTGCTATGATTTCACTTGTGTATACACATGTTTAACCATTTTGCACAGCAAAATGCTACCATTGAGAAAGTTAAAAATATTGCAATTTTAGAATATGTGAGGTGGTAAAAAATGAAGTTGGTTTATGTACTCTCCAACACTAAGTTATGAATAATAAGTAAAGATAGAAATAAAACAAAAATATTAATTATAAAATTTTTATTGCTACTTTGTTTATTTATGTACTATGTTTTGATTTCCATATAAAGAACAGACAAATGATTAAGTTACCTAATTTGTCTAGTCAAATGTTATACATAGAAAAATTCTATGCTCTTGAAAAGTTAAAATGTTTATACTTTATACTATTCCAGGTGATAAAGAATGAAATTAGTTAAAACTCTCTATCTGGAAGTTTTAAATACTAAGTAAAGATAGAAATTTCAAAACATTTACTGTTATTAAGAGTTTTGTGAAGACATTTTAACGTTATGTGGTACACTTTGATTTTTGCAAGTAGAATAGAAAACCTATCTTGTACAATAAGATACTTTGCACTTCAGAAAATTGTTAGAGATAGTAAATAAGAAAGTTTAGACATTCCTTCTGGAAATTATAAACATTAAATTAAGATAGAAATTTAAAAAAATATATATCTTTAGATCGATAAAGTATAGAATTTTTGCATTAAGATAATGATCAGAAACTGATTTTAATGGAAAAATATCTAAGAACACTCCCATAAATATAATGTGATGACCCACTTTATGCATGATGGTTTGAAACTGGCTACAGAGAATCATTATCAAGTCTATCCAGATATTCTAACATAGAAAGGCATGGCAATTCTTCAAAATTAAGCTTTAAAATTCATACTAAAATAATGACATATTATATCAAGCAATCATATGAATTGAATATTTCCAACTGAGCGAAAGAATGCCTAAGCCGGAATCGAACCCAGATCCTTGGCTTACATTGCCAATGCTCTATCGTTTAAGTTACCTGGGCTGACAACCAGTGAGCATATTTTGCTTAGAAAACAGTATTGGTAATAACATCTGGTCTATTATGTAGACAGCTCAACAGAATAAACCACAGGTAAAGGAACATATAAACAATGTGTATGTAGATATATCATTTATATGGAATTCCTTTACCTGCAGTTTATTCTGTTGAGCTGTCTACATGACAGATCAGATGTTATTACCAATAAGGTTTCTGAGCGAAATATGCTCATCGGTTGTCAGCCCAGGTAGCTTAAACGGCAGAGCATTGGCAATGTAAGCCAAAGGTCTGGGTTTGATTTCTGGCTTGGGCATTTTTTCTCTCAGTTGGAAATATTCAATTTGCATGATAATTTTACGAATCAGTATGATTGTGTTAAAATAATAGTATATCAAGTAAGTAAATACTTTTATTCATAAAAAAAGTAATTTAAACATAGTTCTAATTAGTGCACAATAATAAAATTGCATTTTTGGAATATGATATTTTTTTATGATACAGTTACATAGTTCTTTATTTAATCAGGAATACTACTTCCTACTTTCATGGGTTTTATAGAATAATAACCAGTGCTGTTGTCATAAAATCCAAAAGGCCTACACTATAAAGTATATGTTATACTATACACTTAGAAACAGAAGGTATATGGAGTTTCTTTTTAAAAATCTAGAAGGATGGTATATACCACCATTATACTCACAAGTACAGTCCTGATCATAACTTGCCAAATATTTCCCTTTTGTGCTTATTAAGATTTTTAAAAAACATAAAACAAAACAAACATAACACATACCACAACTTCAGGTAGCTGACCAGGAACTGGAAAACCAGCAACATCACGTGCATGAGGCTGTGAAGTTGGAGGTCGGCATGTCAACTGTGAACGTGACAGAGATGTAACATTACAATAACTTGAACCAATTCGAACAATAACATCTGATTCTTGAGATGCACGATCCAAATTTTGGCCCTTAATTAGGAACAATAAATGTTTATTAATATTTAAACTTTTTTAAATACCAAGTTTATGCAATAGAAAAATATATCTTTATATATTTATCTCAGTGGTTTCTAATAGCTCAACTGAAGGTTGCATATTTACCACAGTTTTCAAATAGTAATATTCATCTTATTTAATCACAGAATTTCTATTATTAAATAAGGTAAATATTACTATCCATAAATAGTGGTAGCTCTGACACCTGCAGTTGAGTTTTTGAAAACCACTAGTCTATCTCATGTTTAAAAAAAGGAAATGTGAACTTACATTTATAGTTAGATAATCACTCTTATAATATTTGATTTGATTTTCTTCAGTAAATTTATAATACAAAGGATCAGGATACATATAAAATTTAGGGAATCCTGGTCTTTCACTTAGATTTTTCACTTTTTCAACACTGTCCATTAGAAAACCAAAATCAAGTTCTATAGCCTCATCTCCAGAAAAATCTAATTTTGAAGGAGGAACTGCTGGGCTTCGGCACTTCATTTCTGTTGCTGATTCAGCTTTACATGGCTGTAAATATAACATTGAGTGGCTTAGATTTAAAAGTTATACTAACATAGAATTTATTAAAATGATATAAATTATTAAAATGAAAGTTTAATTTACTTACACTAGTATATTCCTGACTATCCACCAGAACATACATCATTGGTTCTTGAACAGCATTTAAGTTGGTACCATGAACAGTTATACTTATTCCACCACTGAAAAATAATATAAATATAATTAAAAGGAACTATTTCACAGTTCTATAAAAAAAAAAAAAAAAAAAAAAAAAAAAAAAAAAAAAAAAGCAGTGAGTTTCTTTGTATATAAAACATCAATATACCTTTATCTCAATATAATGTTTTATATATAGTGTTATTATAAGTGTTGCTCAAATATTCTTAAGTATTATTTTAAATGAAAACCAATTAAGACAGCCAATAAGTTTCTGTTCAAGTAAGAACACTGAACTAACAAGATATTCATATCAACAAAACAAAAACTGAATAGGTAACCTTAAATAGTTGCTTAAAATTATAAAGAAAGGAAGAATAGGCAGAGAATGAGGAAGAAAAGCAGAAAACTGCTCGAAGTTCTTTGAAAGCAGTATGAATATTTGAGACAATTATTTACTATAATAAAGTAGGACCTTTTATATGTGTATCATAAAATGAATTAGACATTAAAATTGTCCTTTGTATTGATAAATCTATTAATAAATAAATAAATAAAATAAAATAATGCTGTGTTTATAATAGAGACATTAATACATTGTATGAAAGATATTTTCAAAATCAGTACCTTGGTATTCCTTTAGGTGTACCACGCTGTCCAGACCCAGATTCCACATGAACAATGACTGGATCGTCTACATACAGAAAATTATAATCTTCAAAAATACGAAGACCATTATCAAATTTTACTCTAACTTTTCCAGGGCCTTTCTCTTTAGATGCAGATGTAATACATTCAACACAATTTCTTCTTCTCCTGAAAGATAAATGGTCAAACATTTAAGAATCTAACAATTTTCATACAAAAATGAAGCTGCATACAATGTTCTCCAGTTAGACAATATTTTTTAAGGATGCTGTACCCTGCTCCTTTTTTAAAAGGTGATGCACCCTGCATGTTTTCCAGCATCAACTTTTTCATCGTATATTTTTTTCAATGTATTTTGTCTTTTTTAATGTAGAATAAAGCTTAAATGTTTTTTAAAAAGGTAAAGACCAGCTATTAGGCAATATATTATATAATTGTTTTCAGATTAATTTGCTTGTTGGTCTACATTTCAATGCATAATATATGGAGCACTTAATTTATACTGGATCTTACTAAGCTCAGCTCCGGTACTTCTTTTATTTCAGTGAATTTTTAAATATTGGCCAAAGGCAACTTGGACTTATAAATATTGCACATCAAAGGCCAACAAAAATGTATCTTTGGTTGATAATTTAAGACAAAAAAAATTAGGCTGTCTGCTGAAATCTTTCTATTTTGGGTGCTTTTAAAACACAAGGATTGACTGCCCTAAGGGAAAACAACTAGTATTCCATAAAAATTACTTTAAAAGGAGAATCTTACCAAGAAAAATCATTGTGCAAGAAGGTTTTTTAGCATAAAATTTTCAAAAAACAAATCAGTTTAGCTGAAAAAAAATTCAAAGTCTAACTGTGATATCTATCCAAAGTAAAACAAAACAAATTGTAATGAAATTTTTAGAACTGCATATAATTTAATGAAGCAGAACAAAGTATTTTATATTTTTTTAGAGAAACAGATTTTCAAATTTCAAATGCAAGATTTTGCAAACATCATATTAAGGAATGGGAAATATGCTATAGTATTGTAACATATTAGGTTTCCTATACTTTTTTGGTTAGAAATTAAGACTGCTATAAATACAAATAAACAAATGGGATCTACAAAAACTGCCCTTTTGATAAATCCACTCTTTCCCTTGCAAAGAGAAAGACAAACAATAGTTGTATATGCAGGACAGCTTTTATAATCTAGGTCTACATTGCATATATAAATTAGTTTAATTTTTTTTAAGACATTTCATCTACAATAAAATTAAAACTAGCCTATGCCTATTAAAACCTCTCCGCCTTATTTCTGAGGAAGGATAATTTAGGTGATTTCTTAGAAAATATTCCCATAATCTATACTCTGCATGAAAATATATCTGAAGCTGAGAAATGCCTAATAAAGGTCTTTGTCTGAAAATTTTGTTACTTACCACAGAATTTTTTTTTTTTTTTTATATATATATATATATATATATATATAAATTTCCAATAGGGAGTTTTAGATACAATGATCAAATCTTTGCATTCAACTCTTTAAATATACTAAAAATTATTTTTAATATACCTAAGATCTTAAGATTCATTCCTAATTTAAGAAAGTTAATATCAGTGGTAAAATTACATAATCACTCTTTTCTTGAATTATTTTTCCTATAAAACTTTACGTTAAAAGAATATACAGCTGTTTTTAAGTTTTGTAGTATTAAATATACAATAATCTAATTCTTGCATCCAACTCTTTGTCAAATGACCTCAAAAATTAATTTTCTTTAAAAAATATCTAAGCGCTTAAAGATCACTCCTACATTGAGAAATTTGATACTGGTAGTAAATGGCATAATTATACTTTTCTTAATCTCTTCGGGACGAGTGTCTTTTACTGAATTTTTAATCTTTTATCACTGGTTTTTCAAAACAGAAATTTTTGCCTAATTGAATCAGGAAAATGCCCGGATTAAACCCTTGGGGACGAGCGGCACGTATACGTGCCGCATGAAGTGCTCAGAATCCTTGTTTTTCCTCACCAGTAAAATCTTACTGTAAAGTTTACCTTATTTAATCAGCACATTTTCTCGATTCAAGAAAACACAAATTTCTGTTTTTAAAAAACGGTGACTAAAGATTAAAAATTTCGTAAAAGGCTCCCATCCCGAAGATTAAAAATTTCGTAAAAGGCTCCCATCCCGAAGGGGTTAAATAAGGCAAAATTTACAATAAAAATTTACTGGTGAGAATAATCATTGATTCTGAGCACCTTACACGGCACGTATACCAGTCGCTCGTCCCCAAGGGGTAAACACTAAGTTATACTAAGAAGCTTTATATTCAAATAAATTTAAAGTTGTATTTCTGACTAATCAGTTCTAACAAATTTTCACTGCAGTGTGAACAAATGCCAAGTAGAATATTTCTCTCCCTATAATTCCAGATCCTAACCATCTATTCTCATTACCACCCTCTCCCCAGTGTAAGAAAGTATATGTGTGTGTAAGTGTATGGGCATATAAAAAAATAAATTATTCAAAAAGAAAGCTTTCAATGACATGAAAATAAAAGATATGAGAAGAACTAACTAGAGTACTCTGAAAAGATGAAAAAGACTTACCCAGTAACTTTACACTCTAATCCATCAACAAAAGCTTCAGCTCGACTTCCAGCGTCCATATGAAGACCCCAGATCCTGAGGCGAGTACCTCCAGACTTAGGGCCTTTACTTGGTTCTACTGAAGTTATTCTTGGGTTCTGTAATAAATAAAATAATAATATATGTCATTAAATACATTAATAGATGTAATTAATTTATATAAATACTATTTCTGCAGGTACATAATAACAGCTTTTTAAACATTTTGATTTCTGGTTATTTTATTTGTAATTATCAGGCAAAAACATTCATAAATCAGTTTTAATATATATTTAATACATATCATTTTAATACTCATTAGCTTTAAAAATTACAAATAAAATAAACAGAAATCAAAAGTTTAAAAAGTATCAGACCATTAGAAAGAGTGCTTAAAAATGACACACCAGCTAACACATTAGATATTATTAATGTTAAGATTGCCATATTTTTTATCTCAATGTTATTATTCTAATTTTACTGTATAATAATGAAAAAATTAGTCTGTTGGTTGAAATTTTATGTATAAAAATAGTAAAACAAGAAAAAATATACCTACATAAAAAATCCAATATTTAAACAAAATTGCTTTCAGTCTTTTAATTTGAAGTAGTTATAGTAACTTGATAAACTAAACATTTCCATTCTTTTCTTTTCACTTTTATTAAAGATAAAAATAAACATTTAGTATTGTTATTTTGAATCATTGACTTATCTTTCAATTTCAATGATATTTTGCCATAGCTATTCTCAAACTGCCTACATTCTGCTACATTCATGTACATATTTTTATTATCAAATGAATGAAATTGGCAAGTATTTTTATTAAGAAACTATAGTGTTTTCCATTTTTGATAAAGACAAACATTCTTTCAGAAATTCAGTCAAAGTTGGTGTTTTGAGCAGCTTTTTGGGACTTGGCAGGCTGGGAAAAGTCACATTGTAAGAGTAAATACATTTATATAAAAAAAATGGTAAACACTATTTGATTTCAAATCACTTCAGTAATCATGCCTGTAGATTTCATGCTTTTACCATTAAAAATGACTCCATGAATATTTCATGTTGTTGAAGAGGAAAAAGATATTTTTTGACCCCTTAATACTTAGGTTAACTTATATAGCATATTAAAATAAACTTTCTCTTGCTTCAGAAACGTTTTACTCTCCATCATTTACAAGACTCCCCTCCAAGAAAAATTGAATTTCAAACACTTCCTTAAATTAATAATGTTAGCATAACATTTAAATAATTTCTAAAAACTTACAACAAAAGAATAATGTTTCCGGGATCTAGCTATATAGTCATTCTGAACTTTGACGACAATTGGTCCAGATATGGCACCTCTACCTAGACCAGTAGTCAAATTTCTTGGACTTTCCACTTGACAAACAATTCTGTAAGCAGAAAGAGGATACAAAAATTCATGTTACATCACAGTTAATGAATTTTATGGTAAAATAAGAAATTTTATGTTAGACATTCAATTACTTTCATATATTTATTTTTATAATTATATGTACATGTAATAATTGGAAACATGAACTTACTTGCTTGTCTTTCTATAATTCTCTTTGTGTGGTAGGCATTCGGCAATAGTTCGGCCATCTGCATCGTATACTACTTTAACACCACCAGCTACATCTTCAAACACACGGCCAAGATTTATACCTTCAATGGTTATATTTGTACCACCTTCCCATGGTCCAGATTCTGGATAAAACTAGAAATGGAACAGAATTATCGTTAAACAAACATAATAAAATTCTATCCATGATAAAATTATTCCTTTGAACTCTTATACTCATAATTTATAGATTACAAGGGTCTGTCCAGACTTTTCTCACAGGGTCCTGTTTTTGTGAAATTGTGAATTTTTTTTTATTATTTTTGTGAAAATTCTAGTCATAATTTTGTAAATTTTAAATTATTGATGTCTTCATGTATAATTCCTTCATATATAAAAAGCCTCATATGTAAAAAGTCATATATAAAAATGTCCTTCATATATAAAAAGCTAAGTAATAAGTTCTTTGGTGAGTTAAACTGCTTACTTACAGGCCAGATTTTATTTTTAAATGACTAAATTTGTGAAAAGTTCAATTTGAAGGTGAAAAAATTCTGTGGTCTATTTTAAGAGAGAAATAATTTTGTGAAGGGTCCTGTTTTGGGATAAAATGTTTTGTGAAGGGTCCTGTTTGGGGATAAAAATTTTTGTGAAGGGTCCTATTTTAAGATAAATTATTTTGTGAAGGGTCAATAAAGGACCTAAAATTTTCCTAAACATACCCCTGGATTATGCTTAAGCCTTTCACTAAAATTTTTTTAATTACATTTCTCATTCAAACAGGCATGAGAGTGGGTAAAGAACAAAATACGCGTCTGAAATAAGTCTGAAATTATGCGTAAGCTAAAATTTGGTGAAAAACTAAAAGATCGCACGCGAAATCCTATTTTGCACAAAACAGGCAAAAAACATACATTTTGTAAAAGGGCTAAAAAAAAATGTGGATTTCGTCAAATGGTTGCTGGAAAAACGCGAATTCCGTCACAAGATCGCGGAAAAAACGTGAATTTTGGCAAAAGATCGCGGAAAAAACGTGAATTTCGTCGAAAGATCGCGGAAAAAACCACGAATTTCATGAAAAGATAGCGAAAAAAAGGTAATTTCATTTCGTCAAAAGATCGTGGAAAAAACGCGAAATTCGTCAAAAGATCGCGGGAAAATGTGAATTTCGTGAAAGGACGGCTGAAAAAGACGAATTTAGTTTAAAGGATAGCGAAAAAAAAGTTAATCGTCAAAAAGCTACAAAAAAGGCGAATTTTGTAAAAGGATCGCGAAAAAAACGCGAATTTCATCAAAGGAACGCGAAAAAACGCGAATTTCGCCAAAGGAAAGCGGGAAAAACGCGATTTTCGTCAAAAGATCGAGGAAAATACGTGAATTCTGTCAAAAGATCGCAAAAAAAACGTGAATTTCGTCAAAGAATCACGGAGAAAATGCGATTCAATTTTGGCATGATATGTCTTGTTTGGCACATTTTTTCACTGCCAAAAAGGGCAAAATTCGATTTTTTATTTTTTTCTAAACAGATAAAAATCAAAAATTTACGAAAAGTCGGAAATTTTGATAAAAGTCGGAAGAATCTCATCCCTGTATCAAATTAACACAACTGGTAACCACGAAAACATCACATAAAGCAGGCATAACAAAAAAAAAAAAAAAATTCGAACTACTTGCACGTTTCGATTTTGTTGGCTTGTGGAATTATTAATTCATATTTTCTAATAATAATTAATGATTCCACGAGCAAAAGAAAATGAAACATGCAAGTTGATAGACTTTTTTTCTTTGTTCTGTCTGCTTTGTGTGACGTTTTCATGATGCATGTCAAGGCTTCCATTCTTATCTAGGAGACGTTGTTTAAATGCAAATACCATGAAAGTTTTAAACTTTAGAATAGATATGAGTTCAAAGATGAGTGGTAAATAAAATACCAATGAATAACTGTACAATTTTTAAATGCCTGATTGTTTATTATTATTATAGTTAATGAATGTTTGCAACATTTATAATATTTGTTTAATATTAAGTATGCAAACTGTTAAGCATGAAAACTAATAAAATGGATTAAAAAAACATTACAAACAAACTTGTACATTTAAAGTCTTGGGAAAGAATAATGATTTTTGGGAGCAAAGTTATGAGGTGACTTTAGCATAACATACACTTTATGATCAAGATTAACTATATCTGGACTATTCTTGTGCCAACAGTTATTTTTAAATTATAAATAGGTCTTGTAAGTAATCAAAGTATTAATAGTTTTTTATCTATCCATTATCACAATTGATAATAAAGATACTTACCCTAGTAATTTTAGGATCTGGACATGTTTGGCTATGATCTAACCACTGAGTGGGATCAGCACTACACTGTTCATGAACTTGACATGATGATGGAGGATCTTGACACCAACCACAAGCATATTTATCCGGTAGTTCTAGACAAATTCCACAATTCTGAGCCATTCCTTGACACCGGTACACTAAAACTGAAAAAAAAAAAAAAAAAAAAAAAAAACAACCTTGTTAGAAGGTATGAATTTGTTTGTTGATTATTAAATTTTTCACTTTTTATAAAACATTTTTAGCCAGATATGACTTAATGTTTTATATATTTTAAAGTAAATTGTATGAATAAAATATAAAATAAATGTAATCAAATGCTCTGAACTTATTTGTTAATAGAACTAATGATGCAAGGTCATTATCTTAAATCAGTATTCAAAGAAGCACAGTTAGGCTGTGAGTTAGATGTCTTGTTACAAACTATTATTTACTCAAGCTATCAAACAAATTATTAACAACTTACATATAAGTATGTATAAGCAGTTTGAAATTTTAATGGAAAGAAAGTAAAGATAGAGTAAAGGTAATAATAACTAGCACTGGTGTATACAACATATAATTAAGCAAATTTAAGATAACAGGATACAAATCTTAAGTAAGAAATTAGGAACCAAATAAAATCTTAATAAATTTTTCCTTTCTCTGTCTGCATGTAGGTGTGATTGTAATAAAAAAAAGTCTCTATATAGTACTGAATATAAAATAAACACTATTTTAAAAAGTTCATTTAAAAATAACCTACCATGTATATTCTCTGGATTATCTAATGGTTTGCTACCATCCCAAATTACAGCAAATGCTGTAGTTATATTCGGTGCTTGAGTACCATATGCAAACTGAAAATAAAAAAGGTATGCAAATTTTAATTTTTAAATATTAAAATCAAAACTAAGCTACAAGATAAAAATGAATATCTATTTTGTTCTCGAATTTTAAAAATAATAATAAATCCTTTATAACCAGAAAATGGTGAAAATTCTAATTCCTTAATATATATATATATATATATATATTCAGCATATTATTCAGGGTTCATAATCATTTTCACATGCACACACTAAAAAACTAAACTTGTGGCTTTACAATCCATTAAGGGTCAGGACCTACAGTGCCCAATCCTGTTTTCTTGACCCTGGGCTCGAGGTGCTATACAACATATGTCTCAGTCAGGTGGTCAGCCTAATAATGCAGGACCCTCAGTGTTTAGTTTTGAAGCTAGCTTCGTGCTCATTTTATCGATCCCAAAGGAATGAAATGTTGAGTGAACCTTGCCCAGCTGGGAGTCGAACTCGTGACCTGTAGTTTAGCACACAAGCATGCTGTTCGCTATGCTGCTGGGCTTCTTTTCAAAATTAAAAGAAAAAAAATCCCTGAGTTTTTAAAATTTTTCTAGAATTAATATTTTTTCTTGCAACAATGAATAACAAATCATGGCAAAAAGCAATGACTGCTGGCTAATATGAAATTTTAAAATAGATTGGATATTCTCTCCAGAGTAACAGAATAGTTTTTCCAGATTTGGAGGGGGGGGGGGGGATAGGTGGAGTTATTAACTTCTCCCTCAGGTTTCTCTGACATTTTAAAACTAATTTTCCCTGTTTTCCCAGACATCCTTGAAGTTGAAGTAAATTATCTTTGTTATATGGATAACAAAATCTAAAGTAATAATCATAATAAAAAGTAACATTTATTTTTCATGTACATAATAATAGAAATTAAAGTTATAGGTAATTTACATAACAGAAATTTGTAAACTTAATACTTACTGCCATTGAATCACAGTATATTGTATCTCCTAACAATTGTGCATGAACTTGTCTGACTCGCCCTTCTATATTGAATTGGCACACGAACCTTGTTGATG
The DNA here is from genome assembly GCA_963932465.1 of Maratus speciosus. Lineage (NCBI taxonomy): Eukaryota > Metazoa > Arthropoda > Arachnida > Araneae > Salticidae > Maratus > Maratus speciosus. The sequence goes on along the minus strand of OZ010796.1, from coordinate 542,443,028 downwards.
CAATAATAGGCTGTGCATAGGGGTAAAAAAAATCAAAATATTTCATATGCAATGACTATATAAACAATGCAGTAAAATTTTGTTTATTTATTAGACAGTATATCAAAATTATCATCATAGTAAAAAAATCTTATTGTTTATTTATCTAAATTTTAAGAGCTTCAAGCAATAAAAACAAGTATTTAAATAAAATTTTAATTTAAAAAGAGTGATTTCTCATTACTCTAGCATATCTAAGAATAATTAAAAATTGTAACATTTATAAGAAAAACTAAAACTAATTTCATACCTGTATATTATCAACTTTAACTTGTATTCGTTTGCTAATTCCAGATGGAACTAAAATTTCTATTGAACTGCCAGTTGTTGTATTTATTCTAGGACAAAAACCTGGACCAGATCTAATACTTGGACCGATACTCTGCGGGAAAAAAATCTTGTGTTAGAAGTATCATCAAAAGGATCAGAGATTTATTTAGAAATCAGAAGTTAGCAATATCCTGAACTTACAGAAATACCAGTAACAAGTATGTCATTCCGACAGTTTTCTCCAGTATCATGAGTACACCGGTGCCCACCAACACACCAATCACAAGGAAATGGACTCGATACACATTGAGTACATCTAATAAAATTATATAGAAATTATTTTTTTATATATAGAACCAGATTTTAAAATAATAAAATGAGATTTATTTAGAACAGACATTTATTCAGAAAAAAAAAAAAATAATAACCTTTGTAGCATCTTATCTTTTTTTTTAAAAAGCTAGTTTGGTTATACAAAATTGCATAATTCTGCTTAAATTAATAAATAAAAAGTATATAAATTCAAAAGTTTTTCAAAATTAATTAAATCACTTTATTTTTTACTAACATAGCTGCTAACACTTCTTTTTTTTAACACTGGTATTTTTAAAAAGTAATATTTATTTTAGTTTATCACAGAGTTTCTTGGAATTTGTATCTTTGGAAATAGTGGGGTCCAAAAAAAGGAAGGCTAGCATCTACGCACTAAGGAAATTTTTTTTATCTATTTACTGTACAATCATTTAAGTCAAGCATAGAACCATTAGAATGAAGTTTTCAGATGATTCTCAAAAAAGTATTTTTCACCAAAATTGCAAAACTCTATGATAGAGATGCACAACCTGTGGCCCGTGATGGGAATAACTTGTGGACCGCGAATATTGTCAATTTATAACTGAAAAAAGTCGAAAATTTTGTCCATATGTCACTGAAAAAAATCGCGAATTTCATCAATTTGTTGCGGAAAAAATTGCAAATTTCGTCAGTCAGTTAAGAACCGCAAATTTCATTGATTAAGTTCGGAAAAATCGTGCGTTTCGTCAGTTTATCGCGAGAAAAAAAATCGCAAATTTCGTCAATTCGCCGCGGGAAAAATTACAAATTTCATCAGAGTCTGATAAGAATCGCGAATTTCATTGACCAGGCATGGAAAATCGCAAATTTCATAGATAGAGTGCGGAAAATTCCTACATTTCGTTAATCAGCCACAGAAAAATCGCGACTTTTGTCATTGAGGCGTGGGAAAATTGCAAATACAAATTTCATGAGTCAGTTAAGAATCCGAATTTCATCAATCAGGAGCGGAAAAATCTCAAATTTCGTTGATCGGCTGCTGAAAAATCGCGAGTTTCGTCAGTTTATCACGAGAAAAAATCATGAATTTTGTCCAATTTCCGCAGAAAATATTATAAATATTGTCAGAGACAGTTCAGAATAGCGAATTTTGTCGATCGAGTGCAGAAAAATCGCGAAATTTGTTGATAGAGTGCGGAAAAATCGCGAAATTTGTTGATCAAGTGCGGAAAATCGCGAATTTTGTCGATTCGGTGTTGAAAAATCTCAAATTTCGTTAATCGGGCCCAGAAAAATAGCGAATTTTGTCGATGGGATGCGGAAAAATTGCAGGTGTCGTTGATCGACTGGGGAAAAATCACGAGTTTCTTCAGCTTATCGCAAGAAAAAATCGCGAATTTTGTCAATTTGTCACAGTAAAAAAATCACGGATTTCGACAATTGATGGTAAAAATTACAAATTTTGTCAATTGGTCCTAAATGTATCGCAAAATTCCTCAATCGCTCGTGGAAAAAAATCGTGAATTTAGTCAAAAGTTCACGAATTTCGTGAATAGCTCATGGAAGAAAATTACAAATTTTGTGTGTTGGTCGCAAAAAAATATCGTTAAATAGAAATCCATTGGTCTCAGGAAAAAACCGCAAATTTCATCGATCGTGCACGGAAAAGAAATCGCGACATTCGTGAATTTATTGCCGGAAAAAATCGCAGAACTAAAAAGTCGGAAATAATGCAAATTTAGTTGATCTGGTGTGGAAAAAAATATCGCAAATTTTGAATATTCTCGTTGAAAAAAACCACGAATTTCGTCAATTTATCGCAGGTAACGCAAATTGGTTGTTTGAATAGATTGCAAATTTTACCAATTGGTAAAGGAAAATTACCACGAAATCTGTCAATTGGTCGCTGAGAAAAAATCGCGAATTTCGGCAATCGCTCGCGTTTGATTGAAAAAAATGAATTTTGTTAATCGGTCGCAGAAAAAAATCGCATAATTAGTCCATCATGCTTTGTTATTACAAAAATAAGTTTCTTTTTTTTTTTTTTTAATGAAATTATTCTTCTATAAAATATTATATTTTTCAATAACGTTCAATTTTTTAGAAATTTTGTGTAATTTTTTTTCTTTAAGTTTCCATTTATAAAGAAGGAACAGTTAGTCTTCATAAAATGTTTTATGGTTATTCATACAGATGTAAAGAAGCCCTGCATACAATTATTTATTTCAATTTGTTTATTTCATTTCATTTTATTTATTTTATTTTATTTTATTTTTTGTATACAAAAAATCATTATTCATCAAGGATAAAGAGTTATTACCCCCACCCCCACCTCCCCGATATAGAATTCTCTCTTTGTTACTGATGTGGCACTCGACAACCCAGACATTTTTCTAAGTGGCCCTTCTCTAAAAAATGGTTGTGCACCCCTACTTTATGAAATATTTAAAAATGTAAAAGCATAATATTTGTAGGCACAAAAATTGAAGTGATTTGTAATCAAACAGTTTTTTTTTTCATTTTCTGATTACATCTTGTGTTATAAATGGATTGTTTTTCATGATAGCAGGGTTTTTTCCATTTCTTGCACTATTGCTTCCAGGAATTCAGTTCAAAATATATACTTTGATAGAATTTTCTTTGGCCTTTACCAAAAAATGGAAAAGCTATTTGATTACATAATTTCTGAATAAGAGCATCAGCTAATTTCATGCATTTGTAAAGAAAAATGAATTCAAAAATTTGTTGGAAAGTAGCCAGTTTGGAGTTGAGAACAGACTTATTAGAACTGTTACTACAGTAATTTAAATTATATTAACATAGCAGTAAATTATAGCTAATATTCATTAAGGTCAAAAGCTTAAAAAAAAAGCAAGAATTGAATAACATTTCCTTAAAATTATATTTCATAGAATTATTAATTAAATCTATGATTGTATGAAATTTGTAAAAAATATTTTAAAGCATTGTTAGTTTGAAAAAGAAAGACTTAAGCTCACTTACAGATGAAATAAAATACATCATGGCACAAATGAGTTATGAAGTTGGCAAACTATGCTAAACTAAACTAACATTACGCAATCAAGTTTAATTTCAAAGTAAACAATTCAGTGACAACATCTTCTCTCTTTCTGAATGGTTACAGTTGAGTTAAGTGTTAACGCTGAAAAAATTTTTGAAATCTGTAATTTTTTTATAATGATGTCGAATTAATAAATTAGTACTTCAGTTAATGTTGTAGCTTAAGTTTTATTCACTGTTTTACATTTTTAAATACTGTAAATATTTTTCTCAAGTTGAGTGGAAAACATTTTTTGTTGAAAAATTACTCTGATAGAATATGATTGTGAAATTTTATATGGATGAGAAAAGTTCAGACCTGCCAACCTTTGAAAATGAGAAATTGTAGCCAAAATAAAAATTAATCTGTAGGTTGGTTGGTTTGTTTTTCACGTTTCGCAGCCATCTTTTGACATTCGTAAAAGGAGTCAGGTTTCAGTCTTTCAACTCAATATAGTAAATTTTTTATTCTGAAAATTTTTAGACGATTTTTAGGGTTTCTTTTCGTTTCGCAGCGTTTTTGCTTTACATTTGTAAAAGGAAGCTGAATCTAATTTTTTTTTTGCCCAGTGCAATAAATTTTGACGAAGTTCGCGATTTTTTTCCCGCGATCATTTCAGAATATTCACAATTTTTTTCCCACAATCGTAATTCGCATTTTTCTGTCACGATTCTTTGTTGAAATCCGAACTTTTTACCATGAAATTTTGACGAAATTCGCACTTTTTACCGCGATCCTTTGACGAATTTTGCGTTTTTTTACCACGATCCTTTGACGAAATTAGTATTTTATTTTTGCGATCTTTCGGTGAAATTTGTGTTTTATTACTGATCTTTCGATGAAATTTGCATTTCCTTACTGATCTTTTGACGAAATTCGCATTTTCTTTCTGCGATATTTTGATAAAATTCACGTTTTTACCACGATCCTTTGACGAAATTTATTTTCTTCTGCGACCAATTGACTAAATTAATTTTTTTAGATGGTCATTTGTCGAAATTCGGATAGTTTATCACAACCGATCGGCAAAAATTTTTGATATCTTTTTGCAACCAATTAAAAAAAAATTCACTACTCGTTTTCACGACCTTTTGACAAAATGTGCAATATTTTTCCCTCGATAATTTATCGAAATTCGTAATTTTTTGCGCAATCTTCTCACGAAATTCGAGTTTTCTTTCTGAATTCTTAACGAAATTAATAGCAATTTTATTTAGCGACATATTGAAGGTAATCACCATTTGTTTCTGAGATCTTTGTCGAAATATCCCATATTTTTACACGATCGTTTGAAGAAATTCTCAATTTTTTCCGCGATCGATTCACGAATTAATTTGGGAAAATTCCATAAAAGAAAAGAAATTCGCGGGCTTCCAAGAAATTTCAAAGTATACTCGCAGAAGAATCATAGGTCTGTGGAAGAATCTGCAGGGGGGATATACTGCACAGCAGTTTTCATTATGCAGGACTTTCCTTTTCTACGTGCAAATCGTGCGATTTTGCACACTATTTCAAACCTTGATCCTCAAAGACCACCCCCCCCCCCCTTTCCAGAAATTCTTAAAATGGCACCCATGTTTCTAAGGAAGAGAATTCCTGTATAAATTTTTACAGAAACACGATTCACTTGTGTTTAATAAACATAGAGAGGGTTTTATGTTAAGAAGTTTGTTTTGCAGCCCAGATTTTTTTTTTTTTTTTTTTTTTTTTTCCATGAGCATTTTTTAATGTCCGAGTTTTCGGACTAATGACCAATTTTTTAAAACTTTCGGAAATGAATCCTTTGAAATTTCGGAACAGAATCACTGCTGAAAAATATGCTGTGCGGGATAAAAATCGCAACTAGAAACAAAAAATGCGTTTGTGTTTTTTGCAAAAAATCGTACTTTAAGACCGATTTTCGTAGCATCGTAGTTTATAAGTCCAAATCGTAGCAACTACGATTTTTTCGTAGCAGTTGGCAGGTCTGAAGGTTGTATAATTCAATAAATTATTTTACACTTAGTATACTTTTTAAATTCCATTGAAAACTTTCAAACAAACATGGATAATAAATTACTTAAGCTTGTAAATATCACAAAATTAGTTTATATTTTTCCTAAAATATATTTTTAGGAATAATGTTTATTATATTTTTAGGAACATTAAAAGAAATTTTATCAAAAAGTTAACATGATAAAGTTTATGAAAAGAAAAAAAAAAAGAAGAAGAAATATGTGAATGGGATTTTATGTTATCATTTACATTTTTTTTTTCTGTTGTTGTTTGTTTGTAGCAATCATTTATTGCAAACAAAACTGTGTTTCTTAAGCATAGCAATTTTTTAGATAGACTCTCACATTCTTATATTATAAATATGTGTAATAATACATGCAGTATATTGCATGGATTTTGGCTAATTATATATATTAGAAATATTTGTTCCAAAAAATTAATATATAAATAAATAAAAATAATATCATTCTATTAGTATTAATCTAAACGTTGTAAAACAGATAAATAACAAGTAAAAATTAAATAAAAAAAATAAAAAAACCCAACTGTGTAAAAAGCGAACTACAGTAAATTCTGTCTAAGGCGGAATCGGTCGGGACCGAGAAATTTTTCCGTAATAGACAATATTCCGCCTCAGACAAATTTTACTCTATGTCTATGAATTCGCAGGAACTTGAAAATCTTTCCGAGTTAGACAGATTTCCATCTTACACAGAGTCCGCCTTACAGAGAGTTTACTGTAATTAATTATTTCTCATCAATGTGAAACTATTTTTTATATTACTTACCTATTTTTTTATTTACTTGATGACTTTTAAGTTGTGTTTAATTGCTAGTTCCTATCAATAAACACTGTTTCATGAGGCCTATAGATGTCTATGAAGGTTAGAGTTTCAGTAAAGCTAGAGATCCTATCTACACAACTTCCAGCTTGTGTAATATTTAAACGGAGCTTCTGACTGTAAAATAGTCAATGAAACATCGTCTTCATTTTGAAAGAGCTGTCCAATAATATGCCACTCAGTATAGTGCGTAATTTTTTTTTCGTTTCTACCGCCATTTTGAATTTATAAAACCAAAACCTAGCCTATAACCATCGGACGGTTAAGACGAATCGATAGAGACCTCATTCATTAAAATCCATCCAGCTGCTGGGATGTTTCGAGGGTATAAAGAAATCCACATACCCAGGTACGCGTGAAACACATAACCCTTCTTGGCAGCCGGGTAAAAATATATTTTCCATACTAAAATTTATCTTATTTATTTGATAAATAAGTTTGCAAATTCAAATCCACAGCCTTTGCATGATGAGTCAATGCCATTGTGGAGATTTTCCTTCCAAGAAAACAAGAACTCACATTATTTTCTTTCCAAAAAGCCATCCATGAAGGCACCCCTCCTAAAGCAGTATGGCTAAAGATAGTCAGTTCTTAATAACACTTTCTTTTTCCCTTGATAATTTTTATAATAAATAATAAATATATTAAATAAATAAAAGACAAAATCTTAATAGCAAATATAAAATCTGAAAATAAATTCTTATCTATAATTCAGAAGAGAAGAAAAAGCTTATGAAGCAAAATTTGTGGAAAAGCAATGCAGCACAGACAAAAAACAAAAAAATTCCCTATTTTTGTATGCCATGTTATTGACAAAATAGAGAAACTGTGTGAGTGTGAATTGAAAAATATCTACTTACGATGTATAAGTACTACAGTCATAGAAAGTAAAATTTGTAGCCACAAAATCTGGGCCAGTCTTCATCCGTACAGAAAGTTTTGCCGTAAAATGATCTATTAAAAAATAATCAGATATTTGTTATTAATACACATAAATATAATAATAATAATAATAAAAAATCATTAAATTAATAAGAACCGTGCATTAAAATAATAATATTTGTCATTAAAATAACTTTCTGACATCAAAATTGTAGTTTGCCAACTTAAAAGAGCAATTCTTTTTTAATTTCCTTTTTTTTCCTACTAAAAATATGCAGAATATGAAAAAGTTTTCAAATTAAAAAAATATGTATACATTATGTAATAAAAAGTACAGGCAACAGCACATACAACAATAAGCAGAGAATGTAAATTGAGCTGCTTAATTGCAAGGTTTGTAATAATAATAATAATAAAGTCTTACATTAACCTTGATGAGATACTGATTTATCATAATATAGTTGATTATATTTTTCTCTCAGATTTTTTTTATGTATTTTTTTTTTTTTTTGGGGAGGGGGGGGGGGGGGGGTGGATGACAGTAAAGTACATCTGCTGCTACTGTTACTCTTTCTCACTTTTTCCCCATTATATACTGAAAGGGTTCCTTTTATGAAGCCTTGAAGCAAATCAATACTAATTCTTTTAGATACTTTCCCCCTGTTATGTTGCTTATTACACACCATTTATTTATCATAAACATTTATTTTACTTTTATTTATTTTTTGACACATTAATAAGAGTTTTTATATTTATCTCATAGATTTTATATTTTGCATTTTACTAAAGAAATTAAATTCAGAGTTCACAGGCCTTAGGGTAGTGGCTCCCAACATGGGGGCGTATGCCCCATCGGGGGGCAATTCCAAATTTATTACTCATTCCTCCACTGTTAGATTTTTTTTTTAAAACAATGTGTTGGAGACTGAAAATAAAAGTAATACAGGCAAAATTAAAAATAATGTATTTTTGTTAAATTTTAAAAACTTTCCTGATCAAAACTACAAAATAGACTAAAACCAGAATAATTATATGAATAAAACTTAAAAAAATAAATTACACTATCTTTTTTTTTTTTTAATATCTATATTTAAAAAGTTCTAGAATTTTTTTGTTACTAATATTTTTAATTTTTAACAACTGTTCACAACATTTTTCATTTTTTATGGAATGAGCATTGTATTTCTATTTGCTTTCATATATTTAACATGAAGAAAACTTTACACATGAAACTAGTTAAGGATTAATCTAAATTTGACTGTCTTGAACATATTAACTTGAAAAATATTTGAAATACCTAAATCAGGTCTACCAATTTTATAAAATTTATAAATTTTATATAGCTTTACAAGAAAAAATGGAATATCGATGGCTCTGATGCAGGCCTCGTGACAGTAAATAAATATGCATTATGATATGTACATTTAAAATGTTAAAATCAGATAATACATGGTAGTCAATTACAGCACATCACTAAGACTTTTCATTGGTGAGGGAGAGAACCTTAAATTGCCAAGTCAAATTTCAGTATTTGCCAACTTGTTTTATTATTTTGCCAACTTACCACAGTTAAAAAATGTAATATATTTCTTATTGTTAAAAGTTTAATAATATTCCCAATTAGTTTTGTAATTTTTACCAAGTCTATCAGAAATAGAAAATATATCATAGTTTTTATTAATTTTTTAAACAAATTTGCCAACTAAGTTTATAAATTTGCCAAGTGTAATAACATTTGCGAATGTTTGGGAGGGGAGGCTCCCCCCATCCCCCCCTTAACGAGGCCCCTGCAATTTACGATAATGGGGATGGAAAACAGAGAAATATGTTTTGATGGGGAATAATGGCTACTTAAAATTAATAAAGAACAAAATCTTCTTGTGTAGTATTATCCATAGTTAGGAAATTTGGTGTCCAAAGTTTTCCTAGCATTTTAAAAAGTTACTAAAATGAATTATAACATGTCAATGTTATCCATTTTTATGTTAAATGTGAGAGTTTCTCTAACAGAATTCTGAAGATAAAAATTCAGACCATGTAACACTTTTGTTTAACAGTGAGGTAAATCGGAAAGGAACAACAACACTCTTTTTTGGCAGAAAGGTGAAGATGCTTCGTTGGATTTATAGAGTTATAATAACCCTTAAATGCCTGATTTTTCAAAAATAATTTTTAAATGTTTTTTGGCTTTCATTTTTTAAATAAATCATGGGAAAAATATTTTAAAAAATCATATTTTATTTTAAGTATGGTTTACGGCTAAAAAACTGTTTGTTACTAATCAGCAATACTGGTCAAAAAATACTTTTCCTTGATGAAATTCTATAATATTAAACACACAAGAATTTTAAGAACTATGATAAAAAATAAATTTTACTTGCTCACTGCAGAACAAAATAGTGTATTTCGCAAGCTTCCAAACAAAACAAAAAGAACATGTAGCAAAAATTGAAAAAATTAATTTATCTTTATTTTTAAACAACACAAATGTTGCCATCTACATGCTGAAAATCGATTTAATAATAGTTCAGAATGTATTTTATTGGCAACATTAGGCATCATAGCTTAAATATTATTCTAATAGTATTTTAGAAACCTAAATTGGGTATGTTGCCAAAAGGCAACACTTGGCATTTAACCCTCTGTCTACCAGAAGGGTCCAATGGACCCGACATGTACATTCAAAATATTTATTCAAACCAGAAATTTCTTCAAAACAAACTAAATTTATAAATCAGACAATAATAAGTTAAATAAACAAATTAAATAGTTTTAAGTAAAAATTCTGGTGTAAAATGTTTTTATAAAACTTGAGTAAAATTTTCGGTAGTTCTAGGGTTAAGGGTTAAAAACACATTTGTGAACAAAAATTCATCTCTTTGATAAGTTTTAAAAATTTGAAATGAAAAGTTATTGCTAAGGCTCAGTTATGTTTTCTCCATTTGAGTAGAATTCACTTTTAAAAAGTAAAAGATATGTGTTACAGAGTGTGGTGAGGGGGGAGGGACATTGTGATGTTACAGATGCTTCAGTGGAGCATGGCCAATAAAAGGTTGGAGAACACTGCCTTAGGGGATTTGAATACCTGTTTTTTTTTTTTTGTAAAGAAATATTTGCATAATTTATTTAATGAAGAAATTATGTGTTTAAATAGAGTGACCATTGCTTTACAAAGAATCTATTATTCAAATCCTTTGAGGCATGCAAATCCTGAAATTCCAAATATCTTAATTAAAAGGATATTAAAAAATGAATTTATAAATATAAAAACAAACAATATACATACGCTGTGTAGGTGGTATGGGAGGCAAAGAATCTGTATGAGGAGTTGCACAACTGACCCCATTTGCTGATCTTGATGCATTGGTGACAAGAGTTTTACCAAGAGCAGTAAAAGCACAAAAGAACTGGCCTTCCAGAACAGGTAAATTATCAATTACCAAATTCAGCTAAAAAAAAAAAGAATATGAATTAATCTAACAAAAAATAATTATAAAATCAATAATAAAATTTATGATAGTGAAATGTTTTACGTGTATTATATTGTATATTTCTTGTACAAAAGGACAACATACCCTAAGAATTGAAAGTATTTTTCTTTTCTTTTTTTTTTTAAACATTTTTACTCTTTTGCTGAAAGCTTATGATTTCTTAAAAATGTAGCTGAAATTTATTTCAAGATAAAGCTTAGTAATTAAGTATTCATATTTTTTAAGCTTTATCTTCAAGCAATATGCATGGCCCATACTTTATCTTTAAACGTTGGCTTAATCAGATCTACTATTTCTAATATGAATGAACAAAGTTATGATTTGCATCATTTAGTGCAGGGGCAGGGTCGAAACTAGCCTTTCTTGCACCCAGGGAAAACATGGATTTTGGCAACCCCCCACCCCCCCTCCTCTGCAAAGTATATCTGCAAAGAGAATTTTACTAATTTTCTAATAGCCGACTTATTTTTAAATTTAAAATATGTAATAGTCTACAGACTCACTTCCTAGTCGGAGCAGTCTCTCTCGGGCAGTAAAAATATGTAATAGTGTAGGATTACATATAGTGTGTTATTAAAATATGTGTATGTAATAAACTGTTATCTGCTTTGTCAAATATTGATTCATTAAAATCTTAAAAATGGAATTGAAAAAAAAATCTGCTTTATACAGGATCCTTATGCCATATCATCCTTAGAGTCTTCTATGCTTTGGCATATACCAGGCAGGAAGATTTTAACAATACTGTGATAAACATAGATGTGAGAAAAATTGACAAACAAAATTTGCATTTGGTGCCCCTTCATACTGGCACCCGGGGCATGTACCTCCTTCCCTCCCCCCTAGTTTTCGCCCTGTGCAGGGGTCATCTCATTATCCATGAGCCTGCACTAAATTATGTGGGCTCATATGATTTACAACAAGATTCCTTTTTCTGTCATAGAACTCTGCTATTTGTCTACATTAGTTATGACAAAAAATAAAATTTCCCCTACTTTTTTGCTTTACCTTACCCTCTTGATAAAACCATCATCTATACTAATAAAAGAACAAATCGCTCTGGGTGTGTGTGTGTCTGTCTGTGATGGCTAGCGAAATCTACCGCACGTAGAAGTCTGAAATTTTAGGTGCAGTTAGTCCAAGACAGGTCCTGATGCTCAGATTTTTAATTTTTTAAGGGCCGGGCTCCTGGGCCCCTTTAAATTTTTATACACTAAATTGTTAATAACTTGCCCCCTTTTTATCCGATATTCTTTGTTTTAGGGAACCTTTCTGCATTTAGTTATTCACGCCTTTTTTCTTTCCAGTTATGACCCTTGGGGCCCATTGCAGGGTCCCTTTAATTTTTGTGCAAATAAATTGTTAATAAATTGCTTTCTTTTAATCCGATCTTCATTTTTGGGATCCTTTATCCATTTAGTTGTTCTCACGTTTCTGCATTCCATATAAGATATTGGGGCCCACTAGGAAACCGTGGGGTCTGGCCAGGGCCCCTTGGATTTTTGCGCACCAAGAATTTTTCAACCCTAATTTTCTCACCTTCTCTGTGGATAATTTTAAAGATGTCTTGGACTCTTCTTCCAGGACCAACACCCTCATATTTTTATTGGGGCCTGAGGGCCATTTTTTAAATATTTACCCAATCTTTTGTGCATTTCTTTAAATTTCTTACAAATGATTCATACCCTAATCTTAATTTTGACTAAATGAAGATCTAAAGCGTTAAGTACTAAGACATTTTAACATGTTTTCATCTTAGGGCCCTGTTTTTAACTTTAGTTGGCCCCTTTTGGCACCCCTATTATAGCTCCCTTAAAAATAGTCTGATTCACAAGCTTTTTTTTCCTAACAACTTCTTAGGTCCTCCAGCTACAACATGAATCACAAAAAAAATTTCTCAGACTTCAGCTACCACCAATTTTGAAAATCACCTTCTTGGGGCCCTTTCTTTGAAAATGATACGAATTCCTTGCAATTTTCTTTAACATAGTTCTGGTGTCTGCCAATTATTTTAAAAACTACTAAAAAATATCTTTATTTACTACAACATGCCAGATATGTCCCTGGCCCCTTGGGGGTGATCTTTATTTACTACAACATGCCAGATATGTCCCTGGCCCCTTGGTGGTGGTACATGGCCCCTTTGTGGTGGTACAGGGCCCCTTGAAGTTTTTGCACCATAAATTGTCATTAGATTGTCCCATCTTAATCCAATCTTCATTTTGGAACCTTTTTTCCCTTTAGTTATTCTCAAGCTCCTACATTTCAGTTAAGGCCCTGGGGCCACCATGCTCCCGTAGGATCTGGTCCAGGGCCCTTGAACTTTTTCTGCACCATGCATATTTCACCTCCTAATTTTCTCACCTTTACAGTGCATATCTTTAAAGTTGAGTTTTGGACTCTTCTTCCAGGAACAACACCCTCATATTTTTATTGGGGCCCTAGGGCCTTTTTTAAAGCATTTACTCAATGTTTTGTGCATTTCTTTAAAGTGTTATTCAAACCAATAATTTATACTTTATGCTTAATTTTGACTAATTGAAGATCTAACGCACTAAGTACTAAAACGGTTTAACATGTTTTCATGTTAGGGCCTTACTCTCAACTATTAGCTGGCCCCTTTTGGGCCCCATATTATAGCTCCCTTAAAAATAGTTCGATTCATTAGCTTTTTTTTTTCTAAGAACTTCTTAGGATCTCCAGCTACTACAAGAATGAATGAAATTTTGAGACTTCAGCTACCACCAATTTTGAATATTAATTGCCTTCTTGGGGCCCTTGGTGCAGCTTCTTTAAAAATGATCTGAATTGCTTGCAATTTTCTTTAACATTGTTCTAGCGTCCTCTGATTACTTTAAAATCTACTAAACGTATCTTTATACCCAACCTCATGCCACTTAAGTCCCGGGTCCCTTGTGTCCTGGTACAGGTCCCCTTAAAGGGGCCCGATCCGGGGCCCCTTGAACTTTTTGTGCAGTATGCATTTTTCACCACCTAATTTTCTCGCATTCTCAATGCAAAATTTTGAAATTGAGTCTTGCACTGTTCTACCCGAACCAACACAGGTTTATATTTAGTGGGACTCTAAGGGCTTTGTTTTAAGCCTCCCCCCCCCCCCCATTTTTTTGCACATTTCTTTTAAATTTTATTCTAATGATTAATTCATACCCTATGCTTAATTTTGACTAATTGATGATCTATAGTACTTAAAACTTACACCTTTTAACAAATTTTCATGTTAGGGTCCTGTTTTTCAGTATCAGTTGTCCCTCTTTGGGCCCTTTGTTATAGGTCCCTTAAAAACGGCCCAATTCACTAGCTTTTTTTTTAATAATTTCTTTTAAGTCCTCCTGCTACTACATGAATGACAAACAAATTTCTCAGACTTCAGCTACACCTATTCTTCTTTAACATAGTTTCAACGTCCTCCAGCTGCTTTAAAACTACTAAAAAATTTTCTTATACCCAACTACATTCCAGGTAAGACCCTGACCGCCAGGGCCGGTCTTTTTTTATACCTCACCTACCACTTTTTATGAACATTAATCTCCTTTTTCAGCATCAACTTACACCTACTTACTACAGTTGTAAATTTAAAATCACATTACTTTAAAGCTAACTTTAGATGAGGGATTTCTTCTGTTTATTAAATATTGTGTTAATGTTAAAAGTTAGTCATGAAATTTACAAGAGGAGGAGGCATTTCCCACCGCTTGGGGGTACATTCTTTCCTCGATTCTAAGGACCCAATTTCAATGGGATTTGGTTCATTCAACTTTGATTACAATTGAGCTACTTTCTGTATTATGAAATTTGATCTATCTAGACTTCAGTTACCAGCATCTTCTAACATAAATGATGCATTCTTTTTTTGTAATAGGTTCATTCAGAAAGAAGTTTGTTTGGAACACGCTAGACACTGTGGAAGGCAATGGGGGTCTCCGAAATTAGGTTCATTTAAAAGAATTTCAAAAGATATAAAATCATACAAACTTGAGTTTTGTTTAAGGTTATTTATTTACCCCGGGCAGGTCTGCTAGGGGTTAATAAAATCATACTTTAAAATAATCACAATGTAAAAAAATTACATAAGTATTTTAGATTTAATTAAATGATTTTTAAAACAATCAACGTTCAAATTAAATTGACATTTAAATTTAAGTTATATAAATCAAAGAATTTATGCTGTCTTTGGACTTATTTGACCAATAAGCATGGTGAAAGGAATTCTAGAAGTTCATTTGAAGGATCAACAGACAGATGAGTGTTTAATGATTTAGGATTAATAAGATATGAATAAATATTTATTATAAGAATCAAATAATACATATTTCATGACTTACTATTCTAGCCGTTGTCCTTTGGATCTGAGGAGGATGCACACTTGTGATGGTTGTGCATTTGCCGCTTTTGTAAGATAACCAGTATAGGGGATCCTGTGCTGCTTCAGCACAGTCACTCCTTAAACTGCACCTGTAGATTAGAATGTATACTTATTCAGAATATGCATAAAATCGTAAAATAAATTCTACACTGAAAATTATACATGCATAAAAACTGACCTATGTGATGCTGTGTAACATGCTTACTTGTCTATTTCTGAGAAAAACATGTTAGCTTACTTTTTTTAACTGCATGGGATGCCAATAAGATAAACCTAATGCAATGAAGGACAATTAACTCATTAAAGCCGGTTGGCAAGAAAACGTGCCAGGTAAAGCAAACAAAATTTTAAAATTTGAATACCAGTATTTTAGTTTGGAAATTTTCATATTATTTAATCTCATATTTTGAGTGATTAAATAAATCCAAATTACAAAGTGGCAAAGACTGGTGTAGAAGAATTAAAATAAGTGTAAAGGAGGCTCGTCATTAATGGGTTAGCTGAATAAATCTGACCCATCTTTAAAGTAGAATTATTATTCTCCTCTAATGATTTCATTTAGACCAGATACTCAAGAGGTGCATTTTTGAAGTTGCATGTGTGTGTAGGGTGGGGGGGTGGGGGTATATAAAGGAAATAAATTTAGTTTACTTTTTTCCCAACAGGGGGAAGGGGAAAGGAGTACAATTACGGCAGGGAGATACATAAAAGAAACAGAGGTATCCCATCATATAATTCCTAGACCTTTATATTTTGGGCAACATGAATTGCTTAAACACGATTTTTCCCCTTTATGGCTTAGTGGATAACAGCAGCAAAATTTACTTCTAAAATAGCTTTTTAAATGTGTATAGTTTCTTGCAGAAATAATAGGACATTTTCTCAACTTATCACACTACATACCTACCTTGATTATCATTCTTTATTTTCAAGAAATTCACATTTGCTTTCTTTAAAAAAATAAATTAACGTTTATTTTATTTTATAATTATCATGGTTCTTAGTTTGAGGCCCAGCTGCTTGTATAGTGAATAAGGGGTTTGTAGCTAGTCGAAATGAACCAGGTTTGAATTCTTGTTTTTACATGAGTATTTATAGAAATTCAGATACTATTCAGAGTTCACTTTAAGTTGAAGGTCTATTTAACGCTTCCATAAAAGGAGTGACTGTAGTAGCACCCCCAAAACCCCTAAAGCCAACCAATCCTAAGATATAAATTATTGCAACTCTACAAATTACAAATTTTAGTTGTACCCATTAAAAATACAGGCAAAGTTCTTTAATCCGCACAAGTTGGGACCAAAGGTTGTGCAGATTATGGAATATTGCAAATTATGGAGTATTATGGATTACATCTCATTTTCTTATTTCTGGACACTATTTTAATTCAATATTCAGTATAACATGAAAAGAAAAATATGAAATATAATAATTAATTTTTCGGGACACTATTTTAATTCCATATTCAGTGTAATATGAAAAGAAAAATGTGAAATATAATAATTAATTTAATATGCTATCTCAAAAAATGCATTTTTCAAATTCTTGTATTAAAAAATTGATTATATTCACTTTTACATTTAAAAATTTCAGATATTTCTTTTAAAAAATCATTTTTGTATCTAGAATTTGTAAATTTGTTTCATTGTTTACATTCATTAAGCAATGCGAATTATAGAAAATTGCGGATTATGGGTGTGCGGATTATAGATCCTTGACTGTATTAAAATTTAAAAAATTGCAAAAATTGCTGATCTAGCCTATCAATGAGTTCTTGTTGAACAATTAATTTAAGTATCTATCGATGGTCTGAAAATTTGCAGGGTAACAATCTTGTTAGAACATTATTTGTTATGCAACATATTGTAGCTTGCTTTCTTCTTGTAGTATTTTTAACAACTATTACAATTAAATGGCCTGTATGCATCTACTGGCAGATACAAATAATGTTCCTCAGTTAAAATTTCATCAATGAATTAAGCTTATAAGTAGATTATTTCAGTGAAGAAAGAGATTTGGCCCAAATTTTGACAAACCATTATTCATAAATAGTTTAATGAATAAACCTGTGACAAGTATAATTTTTTTTTCTAAAACTATGAGCTTCTAAATGACATACAATTCCACATGGAATTTTTAGTTCATCCCTGCCTATTACTGATGGGGAATCACACACATCAGAATGTGTGCTTCCCAAACTAGTGAGATATGTATTCATAATGTTCTACATATACACAACCATTTCTAGATAATTGCCCTAAGATCAGACTTTGTGACACCCTTTAAAAATATTTGAAAAAGCGGTACAAAAGTTTTTTATAAACTAAATACATAATAAAAGACAATGAGTGAAATTGTAAATAAATTAATTAAACCAATGAAAGACAATGAATTAAAAAGATAACATATAAGAAGAAGATTACACAGAAATATTCTTGTATTTTTGCTGGATACTTTTGTGCATATAAGCATAAAATAAACAAGCTCATTATTTTTTCTCTCACCATGAGTAAAAAAAGATAAAACCATTTCCATATTTTATGAGAAATAGTTGGCAATTGTTTTCAGAATAAAAATTATAACGATGTGTCTTTAATAAGGTTACACTTATCTACATGGTCTTTGGATCCAAGGACCTGGGCCTCTAAATGTAATAGACCTTCAAACACAGTAGACTCCCTCAAATCTGCATACCTTGGGACCAGAGGTTGTGTGGATTTCTGGTCATTGCTTTGTTTACATTTTTAAAAGAATAATTTGTATGTAATAATGCACTCAAAATTATAATGAATGCTTGAAATAAAGTAAAAAAATAATTAAGCAATAAAGTAAAATAATAAAGTAATTAAGAAATAAAGTAAAATAATAAAAATTAACAAAAAAAAATGATTACATTTTTAAAAGTAAAAGTGAAATAAATAATTATTAATGCATAATAGTGAGACACATTTTTCTTGACTTATTCGCTGATACTCGCCTCATAAAGGTACACTACAAAATATATCTCTTAATGGCACATTAAAATAATGAAATTTTATTTCATGTTTAGACGAACTTACTAACCAAAAGAGCTTGATTAATACATAAATGTATTTGATAAAAAGATCATGATTGCCACATATGTCAGTGTTATCTTGGATTCTTCTGGAAATAAATTTATGCTTTCTTCTTGAGGAAAAATGAATCCAGTCATATTAAGCAGAATTAAACATTAAAATGTGTATAGAATGGTATAAAAATTTAAAAATGTGGAATTTTTCATCTACATCTCAACAGTATGTTTTATTGTTTGCATCTACAATGATGTGTGGGATTTTGGGCACTTGCAGATTTAAGAGAGTCTACTGTAATATATTTTATACATTCTCATATGACAATAATTTTAAATTTAATTAACACTGCCCATAAAGTGACCAAATTAAAAATGATCTCAGATTAAAAATATTTTTGGAATAAATTCCAATCTGTTCATGTCATGCAGTGTTCTATTGAAAGACAGATGACCAAAGGTACATTTTATAGAACTGTTGAAGTTGTAAATGAAATTTAGCAAAAATTTTATATTATTGAAAAAGAAAATAGTTTCACTTATGCACGATGGTTTTCCATAACTTTGATAGTTTTTTTTAAGCACCACAGCCTCTTAGTTCTGGAATATGAAATATCTTATAACTACTCTTAAAAATTCTCTCTGGTGGTATACCATTTATATATATCCACATTTTACTGTCTTTTCTCCATAAATAAAGGCTAATTTGCAATTATCCTAGATCTTCATAATGTACACCTTGAGACAAGAAGTTGTGCATATCATAGATTTTTGCATTATGTAGATCATTTCACACAATTAAATCTACCTTGTAAACAAAGCCAAATATGACTGGAACATATTAATATACAGTAAGAGATTTTTATATTGTACACTTTGGGATCAGAAGTTGTGCAGATTATAGATTTTTTGCATAATATAGACTGCTCCAAGAGTTGCTCTTGCCTACGTCACTGCACATATGGGTGTCCTTCATAGCTTCCTTCATGAAAGAGCTGATGCATTTGCAAAGGAAGCCACTAAAAGCCAAATATTGAACAACATATTCCTCTCCCACTCTCACACCAAAAACACATCTTCAAAGACAAGATCCCAATGGATTGGGAAGAAATCTGGGACACCTCAGACAAAAGTCGTCACACACACATGAATCCCTACAGACTGTACCACCTTTTAGCCTATAGAACTGCATTTCTAACAGAGCACAGTTCATTCAATGAATACCTACACAAATTTAAATGTGCTAAACTTTTTTGAGTGTGGTGTGCTGGTATTGGCTCTGTACTGTTATTTCACATGCCTTAGCAGTGTTACAGTATAATGGCATCTCAGAAAGCCAGTCATTCTTAAATTCTGTCTAAAAAGACTGCCTAACGTTCTCAAAATTCCATCACTTAACTTACAGCGTAGGAAAATCTTTACATTCCTTGTTGAGCTCTTAAATCAAACATAATAGGTCACCCAATGTCTCTGGCATCTGGCAATATCATCTAGTGTCCTGCCCCTTACTGTGTAGGAACAAGCTCTGGCAGGATACTGAGCAAACTGTTCTGAGAGAGCATTGACTCAGGGACACACCATGCAATCTTCCACTCAGTGACAACAGCATGTCCAAGTTACATCCACTTCAAAGCTTCTCAAAGGACAAAACAATTCAGCACATCCCTAGACTTAGCAAAGATGGCATTAATATGATTATAATAGTTTGATCTCAACAGTACCTCACTGCCCAGTGTCATGAAGATGATCTGTTCTCAGCCGCAAGGTCTTATTACATGTAAGCTCTAGTTAACCACTTAACAAAGTCTTCTCGCCCGAGCACAGTTTGGGCAAGAAGACTTTGTGCTTGCTTTGTTACTAAAAGCTATTGATACCACTAATTTGTAACTGTAATCTTAACTTTATCAATTGGAATACATTTTTTGATTATATAAAACAAATATTTTAGTACAGAAGAAGTGGAGTCTTACCTCTATTTTTAGTTTATGATGTCAAAAAAAAAAAAAAAAAAAAAAGAAACAGTTAAGGGGTTAAAAAACAGCTCAACCTTTCTATGCAGTATCTCGGAAAGGGCATTTGTCCCTGGTAAGGCTGCCCAATCGCATAGCCTGTAACAAACTTAAAACTTTAATTGCCAGGGTTTTGCACAGATTCATTGGGGTATCTGGCATTGGCTCACTCCTCGGGGCTGGAAGTCACCTAATGAACCTCTGTGTGTTGGGAAACAACAGGGTGTGGTGAATTGCTCTACAATTTGGTTTTCCTAATTGAGGCACACTCTTAGGTTTTCAATACTTATCTGATTTTTTGAAAACTGGAAACCACTCTAAAACTGCCTCTGAATTAGACAAGAAGTTCAAACAGAATGCAGTGAAATGTCCAATCACTTGCATTTGAAAATTGTTAACACATTTACAAGTACGAATATTAATACAGAAAAGTTGGATCCTCCTAAACTGAGAGAATTAATTACTAAAAACATTACATGTTCACAGACATTACCTTGCACTAACTCTCTACAAAGCTTTTGAGGCCAAGACAAAAGAAGTTAAAGATATTAAGTGAGAAAGCTCTTTCTACATTGGTCCTGATGAAGGCACCAAAATAAAGGTAATGCTGTTCTAAATATTCTTGCAATTCCAAAATTCACATATCCAGAAAATATGTGCCTATACCTCCTAACAGTGTTCATCCTGAAACTGACCAATGGACAAAAATTTCTCAGGTTGTCATGCAGTGTCTTACAAATATGAAGATTGATTTCAGAAAATTATCAAATTCAAGTCACTATAAAGTAAAGGAGTAAGAATTTACAGGTTCGTCATATCTCTTGGGGGGGGGGGAGGGGGGGGGAACAGGGAATGTGAAGGATTGCAGGCTAATAAAGTTAACTTTTGGAATTAAAGGTGAAGGTAAGGTGGCAGAAAAAAAATCATGGGATTAAAATTATATGGGAAAATTCATGGAAATAAAAATATGTAATTTTTAGGACTATGCAGATAATTGTAGAAAATGCAGAATTCTTCATAATTACTCATTTCATATTTCTAAAGCATTTTCTTGTAATAAACAGCAATTATTTTCATTAGAAAGTTCTGAATTAAGGAGATAAAGATGAAATGTCACAAATTTAGTCCTCTAGAAGTTAACAATATTTCTAAAATGTGGAATGCACACACTTCTTAGCTCCAAAATTGTTTACATCTCAGAAGTTGTGCATTATATATAGAATTGCAATATAAAGATCTTCTACTATATGAGTTTTTTTATGTGTGAATTTACAGGCAGAAGCTTCCAAACTGTTCCAAGAGCTGGGCCTCACTTTAGCATGGATCCTGTTTAAAAAACACTATTTACAGGTTTCATATCTCAACAAAGTATGCATTCAGCATATCGTCAAATGATTACAATACAATTACACAATCAACTCCATAAATCACTGGGGCTTTTAAAAGCTTTTAATCTTGCTCAAATATACATTGCATTTTTTTCTGTCATACCTGATATATTTATTTGCCATAGATTAAATATTTCATATATTAAAGAAAAATTGACTTACTTGTTTTCCAGTGAGCACCAGCCACAATAAGGATCTTGAGCCTCTAAGCATTCACTGCAAGTTTTGTAGACCAGACACTCCTGCACTTTGACCATCGTCACCTAAAAGGACCAAAATGATAAGACTGTAGCGAACGCACTAGCATAAATTTAGACGCTCACTTCTATAATAAATTGGATTATTTCAAAGGGGTGACTGTCAAAATGCATGAGGTCACGGTCACTGATTGAATCACAGAAACACTGCACATGGTAAACTATGGTAAAACTTAAATAATAAAGAAAATAAGAAATACAGATTATAATAATATTTAGAATTAAGGTTTCTGTGTTTCAAATATATTAACATCCCCTTTATAAATAACCAATAACAATAATATATAAATATTAAAAACAAATTTTAAAGTAATAGCAAGGTATATTACTATAATTACTAGTAGACATATTAGTAGGTATACTAGTAGGCATATTACTATAATTTTCTACATCTATACTAATATATAACAATGGAATGTCTGTTTGTGATTTTCAGAGAAACACATATTTCAAAGTTCGTCCGACTATTTAGGTGAAATACCATCAAAAATAACATTTAAAAAATTATCTATCTGGAACAGGCTCACAAAAGGTTGCTTAGCAAACTCTAAACTTACCGGGAGCACATAGAGAAGTTTCTGACTATAATCTGCAGTTTATTATTGTCGCATTCCAATATCTAAAGTAGGTTTTGAGAAAACAAGGGAAAACCTGGAGAATCAAAATATCAACCAAGCTTACAATACTCGAAAACTCAAAAATTAATTGATTTACATTAAGAAATTTTACGGAGATTGGAAAGTCTAATTAAGATTTATAAATGATAATTTTTAACTTATGAAATGCATTTTTATTTGAAAACTGGATTGTAAGAATTTTCCCCCCAAAAATTGAAAGATCTTGTGTTGCTTGTTTAACCTATTTTTTGGCAATATTAAAACCTGGAAAGCTACAAAAAATAAGGGTACTAGTTTAATTACTAATAGCCTCACAGTTTTGACAGACAAACATAAATTAGATTTTGAGCTCCCCATCCCAGAATAATATCACATAAGGGCTTCATTTTGGACATATCTTTCAATTTTGAGGACTGAAGGATTGAGATAACACTAAGAGCACTCATTTGAAGATATTGTTTAATTCCCCACAAGATAAATATTTTTAATGATTTATAGATAGAATACATTTTAAAACTACATTTGATATCAAATTTTCATTATTATTTATACAAATGCATAATTAATAAATTTTACTACTTAAGAAAAGCGCTAATTCCACCTGTGACTGGAATTGAAACCACAATGACAAATTATATGGTTCTTAATTTATTCTAGTTATTCTTCAATCAAGCCATTCAGAAAATAATATATTGTATAATAATACTAACACAGCTGAACTCCAGTTATAACGAGGATGAAAAGGCAAAAGCATTCATTCATTATAAGAGAATGCTGATAATAATCAAGTTTAATCTCACATAAAAATATGTAAAATCTCACATATTAAAAGTTTTGTATGAGAGTATTCTCACAGGGAATGTATTCACATCTAGTCATTAAACTACTAACTACAGCACATTAAGTTTCATAACAAAATTTTATTCCAAATTTACAAAACAAACCTCATATGAGGTTTATAAGCAATAAAATTTGGATACATTAGCACAAAGTAGAAAGTAAAAAAGCCATGTTCTTGTTTAGATCAAAAGAGGAGAAATTCTTTGAGAAAACTCTTCTGTCATGCAGAACAGGCACAAATTTGACAAAGGTGGATTTTCTAACTGAGCATTTGAAAAGAAAATGGTTCTGCCATCTTTGGGTGTATTTCATAAGAATGATTGAACTTAATTATTATGTTTATATGTGATAAAGGAGCAAAACATTTTTTTTAATGCACAGTTCTCTGGTGGTTCTTTTTCAATACAACGTCATATGAGGTTATCAAGTAAGAGAAGATTAAAATATTTTATTTCTTTATCATTTACGTAAAATTTAATAAATCAATAAATTTACACTATAATTAAATAAGAATAAAAATTTCAATAATTTTTATTGTGAAACAAATTGATGAAAAATAGATAGAAAAAAAAATATCCACTACAAAACACTTACCTATGTGTTACCTTACGTATGTAAGGATAAAAACTGACTTGGGCAAAATAAAAAAAATCTCATTGGTATACTTACATTTGCAGAAAAAAAGACATCTTATATACACAGAATATTATAAAAAGTTTTTCCACAATAAAAACTTTAACATGCATTGCAAAAAACAAAAACATAAGAACAAATTTTATTTAATTGCTTGCTAATTTAAAATATTAAAACTTAGTAGCATATGAAGAGTCCGGTCAGTGCTGCCATTGGGCGACTATTTTTTTAGTACTATTTTGTCCATCACTATTTCCAAACATTATGGTAGATTTCTACATATCATTATGGTGATGATCTTCTAGGTAGATTATTTATGTTTGGAAATAATGGTAGAGAAAATAATAAAATATAACTAATAAAATAAAAAATAGTAACCATTGGCAGCTATGAACAGTTATTGAAGCATCTAATAAATATTTTGGAAACACAAAACTGATTTATAAAATTGTATTTTTAACTCTAGCTTTACCAGGAGTTATCAGTTGGTATTGATTTTCTTTTAATATATTACTATTTGATATCTTGTAAATCATAACCATACAATAAATCCTTTTAACATGTCTATAATGGAAATTTCTGAAAGAAGAATATACATATAATAATCCTTTTCTCTTTCCTCCTCTTTTAAATTTTGTTTTAATGGGGACAACCAATTGGCGACTTTTGGTAAAGCTATTGTTAAGTATTTATAATTCAACAGATACTAGTGCTATTGAAAATATAATAAGTTATTAATTTATTATTCAATAATTACTATGCAAACTGATAAAATAAAAAATGTTAATAACAATTTCACCCGAATCAATACATTTTTTACTTTAATTTTGTTAATTAGCCTAACAAATTTAACGATTTCAACATATGTAATACCCATACATATGTTTTATAATCTTTCCTATATTTTATATACATTATATATTAAAAAAATCAATATTTTCATTGCATTTATGTCTTAGTTTTGAATGTAAAACTAGACTTTTCCCTCCATAATACATCTGCTATTGTGGAGTTTGTATTCTTACAAATTAATGTAAGGCAAGGGCAGTGAACTGAAAACCACACACTGACTTAAAACTTCTACATATGATTGGACATTTATTTTTTCTTCTACTGTAAAAACAGCAGATAACTTTGACCCTTTATGTACTGAATTATGAATTCATGAAAATTTTATATTCTAAAGCATTTTTCGTGAATTGTTTAAACTACATTAGAAGATTTACATAATCATTTAATAAATTTTAGAAGGATTAATTAAATTTGAATTTATAGGGATTTTGTGCAACATTTATAACACCACTCAAATCTTTTATTTTAAATATTTTTCTTATTATTTTGTAGAATTAGGAAATGTACAAATATAATGTTCTTACAATAGAAAGATTTTCGAATTGAAAAATCCCCCCCCGCCTCCCCCAAGTTTAGAAAAAGAATATTTTTGTTTTGTGTAACCAATAATGCTTTTGGAACAAGATAACGTAATGCTTCTATAACTCATTCTAAACTGTACTACAACTAATCATGAATTTTATAACAAGTTATTTTAATGGTACTTATATGTACCGTCAGTAGATAAAGGGTTAAAGAGAGAATTGTTACTGAAATAAAGTTCTTGTTTTTTTCTCAAGTTAAAACTATTAGAAAATGACACACAGACCTAAAAACGTCCATTATGAATAGGTTCTCCTTATCTTTTCTTGATTTGATTTGATTTGGCTTTGAGGTAGGTGCTACAGCTAGTTATCTTTTCTCCCGCAGAAAAAACCCAAAAACATACAGGCATGGAATTGCCACTTGAAAAAAAAAAAAAAAAAAAAAAACGGGCTCGTCATGTTTACTACTGCCTTTTCTTTTTCCATTGCAAAATCACAAAATAACGAATGCACAAAATTACCATTTTAAGAGTTACTATCTATAACATGGCTCAGTCTCCTTTTTTTTCTTTAATAATAAATGCTTAAAAAATACCTACAAATATAGAATAATAGAACTGACATTTCTAAATGCATTCCATATTTGTAAATCTTGTTACTTGTTCGAATATTTTATGACTTTCTGCGTTTCTGGTATCATTAGCTCTTAAACATTTGAAACCGATATTTATTGTCTTTTGAAACCACTGTATAAAAATATTTGGATAAAATTACATAGAAAAAAAAAACTTTTTGCTTGATAATGCATTTTAGACACCAGTTCATCTACACAGTGGGCAGAAATATCAGCACTAAAAAGAGGAGAAGATTACTTTTATTCAGAAAATGATGTGTACAATACACCAAAATCGGTTTAAATAGGGTATACAAGTACGGAAATGTTGAAAAACAATAATACACTCCTTTAAATCTGAATACTTCTTTTACTCATGATCGTGTGGGTATGAATTTATTGAATTTGGGTGACTTTTGGCAAGTCATTCAACCTTAAATTTCTGTGATACCTACAAATACAAAATATAAAAAGGGTAGTTGAGAACGACTGGTTGAACATATAAAATTAATTATTTTTTTAAAGGAAAGGTACCGCTGAGAGCAAAAGAGCCTTCTATATGTTTTATTTTTTTGTGTGTGTGTGTGTGTAATTGACCTCTAAAAAAAATTTTTTTTTTTTTTTGAAATAGTAAATGTAATGTTTTAAAAATAAAAGATACCATCACAATTGGGAAGATACCACCTATTCGTAGATACTTTGAGGTTTTTCTTTTTTTTAACTCCATCCTGGACTTGGGGATTGCAAGTTAAAAATACAGAAAAACGGAAAATGTGAAAAAGACCTGAAAATAATGTTTTTAAATAGTAAATATTAAGATTTTTTTAAACAAAAGATACCGTTACAACCCGGAAGTTATCTTATAAAGGTGGGTATTTTATTTCTCTATCCAAGGCCCGGCTCTCCCAAGTTGAAAACGCATAAAAAATTGAAAATATAAAAAAATTTAAAATACAAAATAAAAGAAAATTTCGCTTTATCTGTGTGCAATGGCTGGCAAAATCTACCGCACGTAAAAGTTTGAAAATTTGTGTCAGGATAGTCCAAGGCACGTTCTGATGTGCCGGAGGCTCATATTTCAATTTTTTTTTTTAATTTTTAATGATTTTGCCCCCCAAAGCAGAATACTTTGCAATGTTCTGCAACGAACTTCAGCTGATCAAAAATGTTTTGTGGGAATAAAAAAGAAAGACAGGGAGATTTTCTTATATATGAAGAACTGCAATTGCATCTTTCATAGAAATGCAAAAGGCATTTTGTAAAACGCTGACATATGCACACGAAAGAAACTATTGGAGAATTTTGCACTTTTATCCCGATCGAATGATGAATTTCGTGTTTTTGTTCAGCAACCGATTTACGATTATCGCACTATTTCGTATTTTCCCCTCTGTCCACTGCCGAATTTTGCGTTTTTTTTTTCTCGACCCAATCGTTGAATTTCACAATTTTTTTCTTGCGACTGATTGAAGGAATTTGAGATATTTTCCACAATTCACTGACGAATTTCGCGTTTATTAAATGCGACCGATAGCGGAATTCTGCGATATTTTTCTTCTACCGATTGGCGAAAATCGTTGTTTTTTTTTTTTTTTTTTTTTTCATACGACTGATCCACAAATTTCATGTTTTAACAATGACTGATTGGCGAATGTTCCAACTTTTTCCTGTGACAGACTGAAAAAAAATCCTGGATTTTTTCCGCAATTGATCGAAGAATTTCGTGATTTTTCTAACGATCTTCTGACAATTTTCGAGTTTTTTTACACGCGATTGTTAGGCGAATTTTATTATATTTTCTTTTTACCGACTGGCAAATTTTATTACCTGTAACCGATTGGCCAAAATCGAGGATTTTTTTCCGCGACTGTTCATCGAATTTTGTATGTTTTTCCACAACAGGGTGAAGAATTTCACGATTTGTTCTCTGTGACTGACTGACAAATTGCACAAGTTTTTCTCGCAACCAATTGATGAATTTCGCAATCTTTTCAGATGATGGATTAAAGAATTTTGCGATTTTTTTCCGGCCATTGAATGACCAATTTCGCGATTTTTCCTTCAATTGAATGGTGCATTTTCTTGAAAATGAGAATTTAAATGTTCTGCGGAGAAGTCCATTGTTCTGCGACGCACGTCGCACTTTTAAGCATATTCTGCTTCGGGGATTTTGCCAGTTGAGCCCCTTTAAGTTTTTATGCCCTAAATTGTTTATAACTTGCCCCCTTTGTATCCGATCTTCTTCGTTTTTGGGGCCCTTTATCCTTTCAGTTATTCTCTCATTTCTACATTCAAGTTAAGACCCTGGACCCCGATAAAAACTAATTTGACGTTTTTGTGACCTAAATTGTAAAGAAATTTCTCCGCTTTTACTGCCCTTTTGCCA
The DNA here is from genome assembly GCA_963932465.1 of Maratus speciosus. NCBI lineage: Eukaryota > Metazoa > Arthropoda > Arachnida > Araneae > Salticidae > Maratus > Maratus speciosus. The sequence continues at coordinate 542,414,602 of OZ010796.1, read as the reverse complement.
TTTAGTTCTTTCCCCGTTTCTGCATTGCGGTTGAGATCCTGACCCCAAGGGCCCGGTAAGGCACCCTTGAATTTTTTTTGTGCGCCATGCATTTTCACTGCCTAATTGTGTCCCCCTCTCAATGCATAACTTTACAGTTGATTCTTGGACTCTTCTCCGCGGACCAATACCTTCATATTTTTATTGGTGGCTTAGCCCCCCCCCCCCCTTTTAAGCATTTCCCCCCATTTTTTTATGCATTTCTTTAAATTTTTATTCTAATGAATATTTTATACCCTATCTTAATTTCAACTAATTAAAGATCTAAAGAGCTAAGTACTAGGACCTTTAAACGTATTACTGCCCCTTCTCTCAACTATCAGTTGGCCCCTTTAGGGTCCCTTATTATAACTCCCTTAAAAATGGTCCTAATCACTAGATTTTTTTCTAACACTTGCTTATGTCCTCCAACTACTACATGAATGACCAAAAAAAAAAAAAAAATTCTCAGACTTCAACTGCCACCAATTTTGAATATTAATCACCTTCTTGGGTCCCTTGGTGCAGCTTCTTTGATCCGATTCTCTTGCAGTTTTCTTTAAGGCTGTTCTCAAATCCATAAAGGCAACTTTATAACATAAGTTTTAATTTATTTTTGTTCGGAAGTGCTTGAAACTAGCAAGTGTTGTTCAGAAACTATGTAATCGAACTGTTTTTTCCGTTTTTCTTTGCAAACGCAATAGATCTTTCAGAAAATATAGTCAAAGTGGGCGTTTTGAGTCGAATTTCTGCGCGTGATCAAAATCGCTTATAACTCGATAGGTAATTTATTTATAAAAAAAATGGAAAACACAGTTCGATTCCAAATTGTTTCCACAGTCAGGCCTTCCACTTTTATATCTTTCCTTTAAAAAATGAATTTGTAAATGTGTCAAAACGTTTTGCGCTTTTCAAACAGACCAGTTGAGAACAACCTTAACATAGTTCTAGCGTCCTTCCGCTACTTTATCAACTACTAAAATATTTCCTAATACCCTACTGCATTCCAGTTAAGATCCTGGCCACCTGGGGTCCGGTACAGGGCCCCTTGCAGTTTTTGTGCTCTAAATTGTTAATAAATTGCCCCCTTTTAATCCGATCTTCGTTTTGGGGCTCTTTTTGCATTTAGTTATCCCCCCGTTTCTACATTCCAGTTAAGACCTTGGCCCCCTTGAGCCCGGAACGAGGCCCCTTGAACTTTTTGTGAGCATTCTTCATCCCTAATTGTGTCATCCTCTCTTTGAATAACTGTAAAGTTGAGTCTTGGACTCCTCTGCCCTGACCAACACCCTCATATTTTTATTGGGACCTTAGGGCCCCTTTTTAAGTATTTCTCCCCATTTTTTGCGTATTTCTTTAAAATTTCATTTTAATGATTAATTTATTCCCTATGATTAATTTCGACTAATTGAAAATCTAAAGCGCTATGTACTAGGACCTTTTAAAATGTTTTCATCTTAGATCCCTGCTCTCAACCACAACTAGTTGGCCACTTTTGGGTCCCTTATTTTGTAGCTCCCTTAAAATTGGTCTGACTCACTAGCTTTTTTTTTTTCTTCTAACTTCCTCTTAGAGCCTCCAGTTACTATATGAACGACAAAAAAATTCTCAGACTTCAGTTATCATTAATTTTGAACATTAATCACTTTCTTGGGCCCTTGGTGCAGCTTATTTAAAAATGATCCGATTCTCTTGCAATTTTCACTAACATGCTTCTAGGGTCTTCCGGAAAAAAATTCTTTATACACCAGCTAACACCTTGTCCCATTTGGGCCCCCTATTATAGCTACCTTAAAATGATCCGATTCATTAACATTTTTTTTTCTAACAATATTTTAGGTCCTCTAGCTGCCACCAATTTTGAATATCAATCGGCTTCTTGGGGCCCTTGGTGCAGCTTCTTAAAAAATAATCCGATTCTCTTGCAATTTTCTTTAACATAGTTCTAAGGTCCTCCGGCTATTTTATAAACTCCTAAAAGTTTCCTTATACCCAACTACATTTCAGTTAAGGCCCTGGTACAGGGTTCCTTGAAGTTTCTGTGCCCTAAATTGTTAATAAATCCCACCCCCCCCCTCCTAATTTTAATTCGATCTTTGTTTTTTGGGGCCCTTTTTCCATTTAGTTATTCCTCCGTTTCTGTATTTCAGTTAAGATCCTGGTCGCGAAGGTCCCAGTCCGGGAGGCCCTTTGAACTTTTTGTACGCCATGCATTCGCCCCCCATAACTAAACTCATTTGAAGCACTCTACGCTGCCTATGGCAGGGTGCCCATAACTAGGTTCATTTGAAAGATTTTCCTAAGATATAAAATCATACAAATTTGAGTTTTGTTTAATGATATTATAAGGGGCCCGGGCAACGCCGGGCGGGTCAGCTAGTGTATATACATATAAGATTAAAAAGGAATCGGGATCACATACGTATTTTTCTTTGTTTTTAACCCCATAGGTGATCAGCGAACACAATTTTAAAATGCGGAAAAAACGGAAAGTTTATTACCTCTGCACTACTCAGGACTACGTTTTCCACAGACCAGCGTGGAAATGATCATAACGTCGAAGAACTTCCCAAAATTGTAGCTTGTTTATCAGCGTTCGATGACGGTTTTTAATTAATATCTCGGCTAATTATAAAAAATAAAATAAAAATATGAGTCACGTGTACATTCGGACCTGTCTTCGTCCATCCTTATCAAAATTTGCAGAACTTTATGTACAATAGATTTCTCCAACCAGTGTGAACAGACTGATACACAAACATCTTTCTTTTATTAATACGGATAATGATTACCTAAAGTACGAATGAAAAATTACATGCAGAAATAAAATTTGTTTCTTGTTAGCAATGATAACATTTAATATCTATGTCATTAAATACATTACTTATAATATTTTAATGATTATCTAAAATATGAACGACAACCACGAGGAGCCATCCACGGTTATTCACCTGCAGATAGCTTATATTATTTTAATGATATCTAAAGTACGAACAATTTAAAAAATATATAGTATATAAAGTTTATTCTTATCATTCATAACAGGTAACTAACTAAACTTTTAAATCATTTGAAAAAGTATACAGGGTGATTATAAAAATAAGTGGGTAAGTGTGATCGCGGATCGCACAGAGGGTTTCGTTTAATATGTCTTTTAAAACACTTTATTCTTCAATTAATAAATCAAAATTGTTATTTTAAAATTATTAAAATCCTACATAAATGACAACACCATGATATTTAATTTTAAAATAATTTAAAAAATATATTTTAATCAAATTAAAAATATTCGAATAAAATTATTTAAGTAAAATTAAAAAATCCGAATATTTTAAAATTAATCAATATAAAAAAATTAACGGAGATAAAAGCAACAAATAATATTTTTAAAAGCCCAAAATTGTTTAAAAGATATTTAAAATGCTGAAATAATTCAGTAAAAATCCATAGTAATTCTTTCGCTTTTCAAAAAGAGTAGATGGCGCCCAAAAAGAACGTTAACATGTATTAAAATTCGAAAAAAAAAAAAGAAAAAAAAATATTTTGATTCCTCAAGAACGCATGTAGATAACTTGAAAAAAATTGCCAGTAGACGGCAGCAGCAAACAAAAAAATCAGCGCAATCCAATATTTATTCCTCTGACATTAATCAGTTTTTAAAAGCTTAATTCTTTTTATTTGGGGATTTCCCTTCTTAATTTTTTTTTCTTGGGGGGGGGGGGGGCGACATACAATACTTCGCAAATTTATTTTTAAAAAGAGATTCCGCTAAAATAATTATTTTAGTAATAATTTGTAAATTATACAAATTTAAGTTAAAAAAAAATTTAAATGCAATTCCGTTTTTAAAAGGTTTATTCTTGTCCTTTTTTTGGGGTGGGTGGGGGGAACACATAATACTTCGCAAATTTACTTTTAAAAAGAAATTTCACCAAACAATTCGTTGAAATTTTTCGACTTAACACGGCGGGATTTGAACTCACAACCTTCTGCATACGATATACGATTGGTTGATTTTTGACGGCCAATTATCAGCCCGAGGGATATGGGCCCTAATGGGGGGATTGCCCTTCGTGGGGGTCTTTCTAATGGAACCTAACCCGTATTAACGCTTGGAAATCCAAGGTTCGAAGAAAACCGCGAAAACTCCGAACGGTTAGGCCGACGGGCGCGATTGGGATCGAACCCAGCACCTCCCGTCTACCAGTTTCGAGAGCAGAACCTCTCGGCCACTGGTGGGGGCCATACGATATACGAACCCATCGTCCTTACCAACTATAAGGCTATATATATTATATATATATATATTATATATATTATAGGCTATAACTTCCACGAATGAATTAGCTGAAATTAAGGCTATGTAATGTGGCAGAAAGTGTCGAATTCATAAAAACTCATATGACTTTTTAAAAATTTTATGATATTGGGTGTGACAGGGGATATTCAAGTCTATGTACAAAAAAAAAAAAAGTATCTTAAATAGTTTCTGAGTACAAGCCTGTGACGGACGGCGAGACTATAAGTACAGCGTCTAGAATATATAGTGTGAAAATGTGGTATCCAAACAGCGCTAAAAAGTTGTATCCCTTAAATGTGCAATGATGCTGAAATCCAGGGAGCCGATCGCAGCGACATCTGGGATATACTATTTTCAAATTTCAAAGTAAACATCGTATTATTACAGCGTCTAGACCAAATAGTCTTGGAGTTTTAGAAAATATCCTACAGATGCCGCTGTTTATGTGGAGTTTATGTGAAATGTATAATAGCTAGGGACTCATATATCGGGAAAGTTTTTTTTTTTTAAATAATCACAGTGTATTGTTTTAATGATGATATAAAATATGAACGACAACTCCGAGAAGATAACAATGTTTATATAGTATTTGCAGACTCTTTAATGAAGATCTGAAGTATGAACGATTTTAAAAATACATAAGTAAATACAGTTTCTTATTTGTTAGTAAGGATGACATTAAACACTTACATCATTTGGAAGAAAATAATATTATTTTAACCCATTCTAAGGCAACGGGAATTATACAGTAAACTCTCTGTAAGACGGACTCTGTCTAAGACGGAAATATGTCTAACTCGGAAAGATTTTCAAGTCCCTGCGAATCCATAGACATAGCGTAAAATTTGTCTAAGGCGGAATCTGCGGAAAATTTTCTTGGTCCCGATCGATTCCGCCTTAGACAGAGTTTACTGTATTTCTCACTTGATTTTAATCCCTATATACCAAATTCGCACCAATAAATTTAGATAAAATTTTACTTTCATAATAAAGGTGACTAAAAACATTTAATTACAGTAGAACCCCGATTAACCGAGCTTCGATTAATCGAGGCTTCTGTTAACCGAGCTGATAACAAAGTCTTTTTGTGTGTGTGTGTGTGCGCGCGCGCGTGCGTGTGAATGAGCCTTGAAAAAGACCACACTTTTTAGTTCAATGTCCGTGCTACAGGCTCTTGTGGATTCAAGGACTATTAAGTCATACTGAAGTTGTTCAAGCAATAACAACTGCCCTAAAATATTTGGAGTAAAGAAGCGATGTTACGCCGATAGATCTTCTGTTACTCCAAAATTGGCGTGATCGGACAGCCACTCATAGAAAATTTAGACTTTTTTAATCAAAAGTAACACTTTATTATTATTATTATTTTTTTTTTTTTTATACAAAATAATTGAAATTTAACAAATTAATGTAATTAAATTTAAAAAAATTCTTGCGATCTGTTTTATTTTTGGAAATGCATCTTTCAATAATTAACTTAGCATAGTTCAAAAAATTTCAGTTTGCTTTTTAAATTTTACTACTAGTAGTTGATTTCCTTTTAAACCTTGTAAAATTGTGAAACATAACTTTATATATGGTTATTTTTATCATTTAAAAAACGTTTTATTGTCTTTTATTCTTACAGATGTTAAATTCACGAGCACAGCTAGTTTTTATACACAATTTCTATTAACCGAGATTTCCGATATCCGAAGTATTAGCGGTCCCAATTAGCTCGGATAATCGAGGTTGCACTTTACTTTCAAAGCAATTTGTTAATAAATTCGGGTGACATTAAACAATTTTAACATTCTTTAAACAAAATTAAGCTGCCTTAGAAAGAGTTAATTAATATCTAAAATATGAACGGTACTATTAAACATAACTAAATGGTTTCACAACAATGATACATAAAAGTTAAAATAATCGTGCATGACACGTCTATTTATGTAAATCTCATTTCATGAGAAAAAAAAAAAATGTATCTATCTTGATGAATGTTTTTAAATTTCGGGAGAGATTGCCACGGTTATTCACATGCAGAGACTTTATATTAATTTAACGATTTTCTGTCAAATATTTCATAAAAATATTAGAACTTTCTTGTGTCCGTGTTGCTATTTTAACAGAATGAAATGATAAATTAACTCGTTAAACTTCGACTATTTTAAAATTTCAAACAAACAAAAATCCGTTCAAACTTTAAAAAAAAAAAAAAAAAAAAAAAAAAAAAAAAAAAAAAATCGCTTAATGAATTAGATTTTCTTTTCTTTCTTTTTATTTTGTAAGGGAGGGGTATAAACAGTTAAAAAGAAGTAAAAGAAGATGTAAAATATAGAAAAAAGGAAACAAATCGTACAGAGAAATGAAATTTTCGTGACTGGCCGACATCGATCACAGAGCCAGAAGAGCAACTTGGGGAGGTTCAGGTGCACTCCGCACGGGTCATCTTTAACAATAGGACCCCATTCTTAATTTTTCTCCAACTCGGAACCCCGATGGGTTACATTTGTGTGAGAAGATACAGCGTATGAGTTTATCGCTCGTTTGGCTGTCTTTCTCTCTCCTGATAAATAGTTCATCTCTAATAACGTAAAAATAAAGTGAGAAAGAACAAGTTCCAAAGAAGGTTTATTTAAGATAATCTGTAGTTAAAAAATGTTATTGTTTAGATGTAGTAATCTTATATATATATATATATATACAACTGATGAGAGAGTAAAAAAGAGACAAGAGTTTAGCAAACGAAATCATTTTTTATCACTTTTGTTTTTGAGAAAAAATTTCAGTCTGATTTTTATAACATATATATATATAACTGTCTTATATATAATTGATAAGTAAAATATATGTAAAAGAGATTAATGGGGAGGTGGGTATTAACTGAATGTGTTAAATAATTTATAAGCTTTAGTAATTTTTTTAGCAATTCTGTTTTGGAAAATTCCATTTAACTCATTTCAATTAATTCCATATAACATACGTACACTATGTTATATGGATTCATTTTTTCCACATTAAATACGAGAATAAGTAAAAAGTAAATATGATAAATAATTCTGAAATTTTAATAATTTATTTTATTTTATTTCATTGTTGAAATCAGGCATTTTTCTGGAGGAAGAATTTTTAAAGCTCCGGGAAGAATTTTTACTTGACAGTATTAATAAGCGTTAAATTAAAAATCTTCCAGCGAGGTTACCCCCCTCCCCCCCCCCATACACATACATACATACAGACACACTCGAACCAAGGCTACCTCCTGAATTTATCATTGAGCACCTTTGTTTTGAAATATTTTAAAAATATGATTTACAATAAGACGAAGCCCAGTGGTGTAGTGGTCAGCACGCCTGTCTGCCGCACCGCAGGTCGAGAGTTCGACTCCCGACTGGGCAAGGTTCACTCAGCCTTTCATCCCTTTGGGGTCGATAAAATGAGTACCAAGCTTGCTTGGGAACTAAACACCGAGGGTCTCGCGTTAGGTTGACAACCTGGTTGGGACGCATGTGAATAGCACCTCGGGGCCCAGGGTCAAGAAAACAGAGATGGGCACTGTCGGCCCAGATCCTTCTTGGATTGTATAGCCACAGAGTTTAGTTTAGTTTAGATTTACATTAAAGAGGCAAATAAAATCTTTTGCGCTGCAATAAAACAGTTATGGGAACCGTTAAAAAGTTAGGGCTTGAGGAGAGGACTTTTATATTTTTAATTTGTATTTGACATTAGAGATGTTTATTTAGTAGAAATTAGAATTTAAAGCAAGTGCCTCCCTTTTTTAAACCTGCAGGCATGTTTTATGCTATTACAAAAATATTGATTAATTAAAAAATATGTGTGTGGGTGTGGACTTGAAAAAGGTGGTAATAAATTTTACATGTACTCTATCATATCTGTTTGTGCCATGTTATTGATTGTGTAGTATTTCAATTTATATAAATTTATTCTTTTTATTAGATATACAGGGATATTTTTATAAGGGCTTTTTGTTAGATTTTTGAAATGCAAAAGGAGCATAATTTTTATTTCTTTCATCAGATAAAAAGTAACAACCATTACTGAAATAAAATATTGCAGTTTTAAAAAACTTGTAAATTATTTATGGAAATAATTTTATTGATGTTGCAAGTAATCTTTAAAAATTCTAAGAAAATGGATGTTTAAAACTAATTTTTGAGATATGTTTGTCATGAAAAGGCAGCTTTACTCTATGTTCTGGGCCTTACACTATAAGGCCTTATTCTAGGTATATGTAATACTTCTTTTTCCTGAATGAAATGATAAAAATGATTCACGGCTGAATCATGAAAACTTTTGTTCATAAAAAATATACAGAAATTAAATTAATACTTATTTTAATAAAATTGCTTTGAATTGTTTTTCATCATATAAGACATTCACCTTCATTTAAATTCTCTTTGAATTAATTTCAGATTAGTAAGTCAGAAATAATAAACATAAAGAAATTAAGGAAGCAAACAAACAAAAAAGGAAAGATGGAGGAGGTATAAAAAGTTCCAATATTACAGAATACATGAGTAACTTTTATATAATTAAAAATTAATTTAATTTCAAAATATTATGTTATATAAGCAATTTGCATTAATAATTTAATGAGAATAGTAATTTAGTAACATAAAATAAAGTAATAGACTACTGCTGTAAATATCATTATTTAAATTACGATGCATTATTAATATTTAAATAATAAAAGTTAACTTACCTTATATATACAATGTATGATAAACGAATATATTATATTGCATAAAAAGAACTTTATTTTTATTTATTTATTTATTTATTTATTTATTTTGTACAATAAAGAAACATAAATCTATATTTATAAAATATTATGTAAAAGTTAACAGGAAATTTTCACTTAAAATTTCAATTACATCCAGCGGCAAATAAGTACATATTGTATTTAATAATTACTGTTTGTAAAGTTTTAATGAAATAAAAATATTATAATAAAAGTTATATTAATTATATTCTACATGCATATTTTCATACCTTTCTGAACAAAAATGAATTGAAACTTGTGTCATAAAGTTGCCCCTTTGGATTTGAGAACAGTCATATCCATGTCATATCATATCATATCCATGTTATATCAGTCATATCATATCCAAGTCATATCCATGACAAAAGTTTCATATTTTCAGTATTATCAGTATATTCATATGTTCAGTTTCATATTTTTCGACTCATGCAGGGGCATGCGGGGCCGCTGCCCGGGGTCCATGAAAGCAATCAGGATTTTCATTAAAAGGTGTCAAATGATAAATTAGCCAAAAGTGACCAAAATTCATATATTTCAAACATTTAGGAAGGGAGTGTGGTCCCCCTTCCTCCCCCCCTTCTGCTTCTAGTACACGCCCCCCCCCCACACACACAACACCCATGCAAAAAACAAACTATATCATTAGAAAACTAATGATTAAAATTTATTAGTATGCCATTGTTTTCAAAAGAAATTCTACATTAAGGTTGTTCTTAACTGCTCTGCTCAACAAGCGCAAAACGTTTTGACACACTTATAAATTCATTTTTTAACGGAAAGATATAAAATTGGAAAGCCTGACCATGGAAGTGATTTGGAATCGAACTGTGTTTTATATTTTTTGAGTAATGAATCACCTATTGAGTTATAAGCGATTTTAATCATGTGACAAACCCGTTTTTAGCCCGCTCTTGAGTGTTTTTTCTCCTTTCGCGCGGAAATTCAATTCAAAACAGCCACTTTGACTCTATTTTCTAAAAAATGTATTGCGTTTCAAAAAAAAAAAAAAAAAAAAACAGCTCGATTACATAGTTTCTGAACAACAGCACCAGCTAGTTTCACGCATTTTCGAACAAAAATAAATTAAAACTTATGTCAGAAAGTTGCCCTTTCGGATTTGAGAACATCCTTAACGTTTTCCTCGTAATGTGGCATGTTAAATCATTAATGATGACCAATTTGAGGCATTCTCTTTTAGACATCTTATAACTTACAAAGTATAAGTTTGCAAACAAATATTCGTGTCAACCAATTTATCATTTTTTCTACTATTGTCCTACTAGTATTTTTTTCTTAAGGTTGTTCTAGAATCCAAAAGGACAACTTTATGACATAAGTTTTAACTTATTTTTGTTCGGAAATGCATGAATCGAGCAGATGTTGCTCAGAAACTAATTAAGCTGTTTTTTCCGTTTTTTTTGCAAACGCAATAGATCTTTCAGAAAGTAGTGTCAAAGTGGGCCAGTGGGCGTTTTGAACCGAATTTCCGCGTGAAAGAAGAATAATCACTCATGAAAGGGTGAAAAGCGTGCTTGTCACGTGATCAAAATCGCTTATAATTCAAAAGGTAATTTATTTATCAAGAAATCAAAAACTCAGTTCGATTCTAAATCGCTTCCATAGTCAATTCTTCCAATTTTATATCTTTCCGTAAAAAAAAACGAATCTATAAATGTGTCAAAACGTTTCGCGCTTGTTGAGCAGAGCAGTTGAGAACAGCCTTAAAGTTGTGACCATCTTTTTGTGATACCCTGTATGTAGATGTGAGCAGTATCGGGTACAAAATTTATGCATACATATATGTATGAAGTTTAGTACTAGCCACCTCCACATTATTAACAAAAAAATTCTATAGATAGATAGAAGCCCCCCCAACCACCAACACCAGCAGAATGATGCTTGCCCGGTGTCTTCTATACGCCTGCATATTTTATACGTTTCGTTTAAATTTGTATGTCGGCCCGGCTCGTTTAAAAAATTGTCCTAATTCCACTTTACGGCCTATTGGAAAGTTCAGTGCTTTGGCGAAGCCCCGTTCGCTGACCGCCAAAGAAAAAAAAGGCAGCAAGACGCGAATGCGCCATATCTGTCCCTTCAACTTTCATACCCCACCCCTCTTGACCTTTGGGGAGGAAAAGGTAATTAAAGCGTGCTCCTTAAACTTTTACGCTTGGGGAATGGGTTCAGCAGATCGATTAAAGACCCTTAATCGATTCTGCTGGGACCCCATTATATCGAGCAATTCCTACAGACTTAGATCCGTTACTTCTTTCAGGTTTCATTAATTTTCATGTGATACATCGTAATACCTGACCTAGACTCTAACGCGGCATGATTAAATTTTTTAATCCCACACTCTTAAAAAATTAATTTAGTGAAAAAAAGAAAAGTATTCTGTTCGTTGAATTTTGGAACATGAATAATTTATTTTACTTTTTTGGTACAAAATTATTCTTCCGTTAAGATAATTATTTATTTTAATTTTATTTTTCAATTAAACAGCTCCGCTCAATAACGTACGGAAAACAAGCAGGGCCGGAATCACCAGAAGGGGAAACGGGCCAGTTGCCCCGTGTCCACACTTTTAAGGTCGCACAAAATGTTTTTTTTTCCCTAAAATGATTACAAATTGAGGTAATAAAACATCACTGGGAGCCTTAAGGGGGTCCCAAACACAAAAAATCTTCAAATTTTCTGAAAAAAATTTATTACATTAAAAATTTTGGTTTTTTTTTTTTTTTTTTTTTTTTTTTTTTTTTTTTTTTTTTTGCTTAAAACGACGTTTAAATCGTGTTTCTATCTTAATTGGAACATGAAATATTCATTTTTTCGTTTTGGTTTGTTTTCAAAATCTAGCTTTCAAGCAATGGTTGTCATGAAAACGACTTTTTGTGAAAATTCATGATGGGTTTTTTTCACCATTTCTCGTATTTAAATTGTTATAAGTCAAGAACCGTTAAAGTTAAAGAGTTTAAACTTGGAACATGTTTTTTTTTCAATTGTTTTACTTTAATTTTGATTCAGAAAATTTGAAAAAAAATATTTGCTTTTGAAAATATAATTTTTTTTAAGTTACATCATTTTTTTTTTTTTTTTTTTTTTTTTACTTTAAATAATTTTTATTTTTATTTAAATTAATATTTTTTTAAATGCTGAATCGAAATTAAAACTTATATATTTCTGTTTATTTAAATGAAAAAAAAAATAAATTCTACACATAATATTTCGAGTTATAACGATTTTAAACTACCCCACTTTTTTAACAAAATTTAAATTTATTTATTTTTTTTTTAATTATGAGAAGTTTTATCGTGTGATTTTGTTTACAAATGATATGGTTAACCATCACAAAAAATTTCGAAACTTTAACTCAATAAATAAAAGTTATTTGAAAATGTGTCCCGGACCCCCTTAACCGGGGTCCAAATAGACGTATCCTTCAACTGTCGCTGTCTTTCTTCTGGTTAGGCGGTGCTTTTCAATTTGTATTGCTTTTGAATGATACGAATCACAGAGCTGCCAAGTCTCCGGCTTTTTGGATACCAGTATTTTAATACAGAAAATGTTCTTTTATTTAATTGGAACAGTTGGGGTATTTAAAAGAGCAACATTTTCTATAATATAATAGTGGTGTGGAAAAAGCCGGAGACTTGGCAACTCTGGAATCAGCCGGAAACCTTTCCGTCAAATCCACATCCGCCTCTTTCCTATTGAGACTCCCCTTTTTTTTTAACATAAACACAAAACGGTTGGAAAAGAAAGGTCAGTTATTGCGTTTGAAGAACAGGGAACATTTTTTCCTTCTAAACTGAGCCTAGTCGGGCTGTGAAAACTAGCTAGAGGGTACGATTACACATACGATATAGAGACACGATTAAACAAAAAAAGAAAAAAAAAACACCAAGTAGTGATAGCTTTGGACCGAACACAAAGGAAATAATAATAAAATGAATTTAAAACAAACAAAAATGAAAAGATAGCATCCTTAGGGAGAGAACTAGAGAATGAGAGAAAATATAGTGAAAACGTGTTTCAAAGATAAGCGCTACGGATTTCGAGGCCAGAGGTTCCAGAATCGAATTCCGAAAATACAGAATCTACAGAGACTTACCAATCGATTTGAAATTTTATTTGCGTTTTTAATATAACAACAGGCTAGTTTTTAAAAAAATCATCATTGAGAATACTTGAGCGAAAAAAAAATAAAAATAAATAAAACAGAACAATAATTTTTTTTATAAAAAATGATCATGTTAAAATCATGTCATGATGGAATGAATATCATGATCATGTCATGAATAATTACTTGAAATTGAGAAAATGATATTGTTGGGTAAATCCATGAAAGAAAATAAACAAACAGTTGATTCATCAAAATCTGTGGTCATAAGATGGTTACAGTAGAAAAAGGCGTCCGCATACGAGTAGAAGTAAAATGCTAGTCTAACAATAACATCGTCTATTAAAGATGTTTCCACTCCAATCTTGCTGTTAGGTAGATAAACTTTTACAGTTTTTCTTATTTGTGTGTTAAAAAAAAATATATTCATAACATTTATTTTATTTTAAGTCGTAAACTAGAAAGGTAAACAATAAATGCCTAAGAATAAAAGCCAAACTATCTTCGATTTGTAAGCAATTTTTTTTCTTCCTTTCTTTTTTTGGTGTAATAAAAAGGGATAATTCCGTTTTTCACGTTAAAACTAAGCATACATTTTTATTGTCATTGACACTAACAGCTTATAACCACTCGTTTTGTTTCAGAAATAAAAGCTTATTAACAGAAATTGTGACACTTAAATACTTTGTCTAAATGACGTAATCCTCAGGTAGTTTTACATTTATTTCAAATCTAATATTTCAAAATCAAACCTTTTAATACAAAGATTACGGATTGGAAAATAAGTTAAAAAAAAAAAATCTAGGGAAAAAAATAATAGTAATAAACAACTCAAAAATTTAAACCGAGGATTAAAAACAAGAGATTCAATGAAAAAACTTATTACAAATTGTTAAATTTACATAATATAGTACTCACACACATTAAAATTAATCTTACACGTTATTATATTATGACCAGAGAAATAATACATCTGTGTTTTTGCGCGATATGCTTTTGTGACAGCAAAAACGCCTGCAAAGAATAGCGTTGCACATATAATTCAAATTTATAACCAATAAACAATTCCATCTAAACGTTAAAAAAAAAAAAAAAAAAAAAAAAAAAAAAAAACTATTTGACTACTTGTTTTCTAACAATTCTAATAAATTTATTTAATTTACGATAAAATTTAAAAAACATGTCCCATTAAAATATATTCACACACGAATCATCTAAAAGAAATTATTAAGAAATCAATAACAGTCATCCGATGCAATTAATCACACGACTAACTACTCCTAATTCCTAACTCTAATTTTTCCACTAAATTTTGTATAACTTACAAAAACAAAGTTCACATTGGTAATTATACGAAGTATCTAAAAGAAACTATTAACTCTTAATTTAATGAGTATGTTTTCGTTCGTTGTGTGATGCAAAAATAAATAAAATAAATAACTGAGATTGGTTAAAACTGACTCTCAAATGTAAGGCTAATTTGCATTTAAAATATTGGTAATGAAATAGCGAAATATATATTTACCAATATTGGTGGAATTTCAGCCAAGATATAACGAAGATATTTATTGAAGACTAATACAAATATTTTGAATCGGAAAATTTATATAATAAAATGTGTCTTGTTTCTATGGGGTACCTATTTGAGTTCATTTATTAAGTAAAATTTCAGGTTCAAAATATGATTATTTGTCTTGAAAAAGAAAAGAGAAAAAAAAAAGGTTGACAACTATGAAACAAAATTAATTCAATGTTATTTTGCTGTTAGAATGATGCTAAACTTTCAAACATATCAAATTATACAACATTTTGAAAATCATAACAAACGAATTAATGCTCATAAATTCAGATAAATATCTTCCAGCATAATTAAATTGAACCGTTACGACCATATATACTTATAACTATTTCAAAAACTACACATCTTATAAGATCTTGATGATGTAAGCACATTTTCCTTTCCTTTCTTTTTTTTCTATTCCTTTCTTTCTTTCACTTCTTTTCTTTTTTATCCGTAAAGGTGTAACCTTTTTTTTTTGTAGCCGATAGCTGTTTTCTTTCTTCTACAGTCTCAATTTGAAATCTACCAAGCGTAAAATAAAGGCTTAGTTGCAAAAATTAATGAGAAAAAAAAATAATAAATTATCGTACGCAAATAGAAATATCGGGCACCTCCAAAAAAGCACCTCACGCTTCATGTAGTATGCTGTTTCATTTCTTTCGAGAAGCTATCCAGAGCGCCATTCTTTGCAGATGTTTCTGTTGCCACAAAAATAAAGGTAAAAACTTCCTGACATTACTGGTGTCCCGATATACATATTCAGAAAACCATCATATGCAGATGATAAAGAAGACTCTAAGAGACAATGGAGGGGCCGGTAATGGGAAATTTAGCAGAGGGTAAAGCGTAGGGGGAAAATCGCTTTTAAAGGGTAAAAGATGCGTGGGGAGAATGAGAAAAAAAATAACCTCTATTTTTCAAAACAAAGTACTGGAAGATATCGAGCAAGTTTTTGACAGCTTATTCCAAAAGAAAAGTTGCGTCTAACAACTTATTCTAAAAATTATCGCTTCACTGATGGTCAACAAACATACTTGGTACTTATACGGCACGTAAAAATTCAGAATATTTCGTAAATATTTAGTTTTTATAGAAAAATGTCAAAATATGACCGCCCCTAAAGATAAAGTTTTATTTGCCTCGCAAATGCCTGAATTAAGAAATTTGTAAGTCGTGTGGGACTTATTAAAACATTCATTTTAAGGGGCTACTTCACTCACGCGAAAACACCTTCTTGCTAATGTTAATCCTACATGGGAGGAATTATTTAAAATATCTCGTTTGAATTTCAATATTTTTAATTTATTTTTTTTTTTCATTGGATAGCTGAGGTCGATCTCTACGAGGGACGTTTCTTGCTTTTCGATTTTGTTTGCAGTTTTTTTTTATTTTTTTTTTAAATTATTTATTTATTAGGATACTTTAACTTTCGAAACCGGTTCCGAAAGTGAAAGTACCCTCACAAAAAACAACAACAACAACAACAACAACAAAAAAAAAACAACAACAGTAAACAAAATAGAAAAAATAAAAAAAATGACTTTGTAGAAATCGATCTCAGTTATCCAATGCAAAAAATAAAAATAAATAAAAATAAATAAATAAATATTGAAATGAAAACGAGATATTTAAAAAAAATATCCCATAGGATTAACATTAGCGAGCGGATTTTTACGCGTGATTGAAATAACCTATATATATAAGAGAGTGTATAAGACATTCAGAAAAAAGTCTGGCGCTGTGAATAATGTTATATTCAGTCATTTCCAGAGTGAATTTTTGTAGCTCCGACCTTTCAATTGGATATTATGGAATTCAGGGGTGTGGTAGAGGGAGATTGTTTTGCACTTTTAGACAATTAATGAAAAAGCAAAATCTTAAATCTTCAGGGGGGGGGGGGGGGAGGGCATTTTGCTGCTCAGGTACGGTGGTTGTCCCTCAGACCACTCTGAATTCTTAAATCTGTTCTCAAATCCAAGAGAGCAACTTTATGACATAAGTTTTAATTTATTTTTGTTCGGAAATGCATGAAACTAGAAGGTGTTGTTGTTCAGAAACTATGTCATCGAGCTGTTTTTTTCCGTTTTTTTTGCAAACGCAATAGATCTTTCAGAAATAATGTCAAAGTGGGCGGTTTGAACCAAATTTCCGCGCGAAAGTAGAATATCCATTCAAGAAAGGGCGAAAAACGTGTTTGTCACGTGATCCAAATCGCTTATAACTCAATAGGTAATTTATTTATCGAAAAATGGAAAACACACTCGATTCCAGATCGCTTCTATGGTCAGGCTTTCCAATTTTATATCTTTCCGTTAAAAAAATGAATTTGTAAATGTGTAAAAACGTTTTCCGCTTGTTGAGCAGAGCAGTTGAGAACAGCCTTAAGTGGCTGTGAAAACGCTGGGAAATTTAGGGGTTTCCCCCCCCCCCCCCAAAAAAAAAAAAATCAATTAAACACAGATAAGTGGAAAAAATCTTGTGTACAATGACTAAATGATATTTAAATAATAACGAAACGAAAAGAAACAAGTTGGAACTTGCTCGTCAAACGTGGCAAATGAGGTGCGTTCGTACTATAACTAATTTTATAATAATTTTTTGCACCGCATATTGTACTGAGCGTATATTTTAGTGCACTTCATAAGTGCCTATCCATTTTATTCTGTTCGAAAGGCTGTAACATCATTAAAATGCACTTGAAATAATTTTTTCCCATTGGCCTTAATGTAAGGAAAACTTTTGACTGTCTCTGTAATAAAACTATGCATCCGATTTTCATAAAATTTGAAAAGAGTCGACAAAATTTTGCAACAATTATATATTTAAAATTTCAGACCATTCGGAAGGCTGTAACATCATTAAAAGGCACTTGCAATATTTTTTTCCCCATTGGCCGTAATGTAACGAAAAACTTTTGACTGTCCCTGTCATTAAACCATACATCTAATTTTCATGAAATTTCAAATGGCTCGACAAAATTTTGCAGTAATAATATATTTAAAATTTCAGACCATTCGGTTGGGTAGATTTTGCTCCGTTATATGCGGACGGACAGACAGAGAGACGGACTGAACGACGACTATAGGTGCTACGTATTTATATAATTACGAACGTACCTAAAAATTGCCAAAAAAAGGATAAATTTATTTCAAAGCTTCTAAAAAAGGAGCCCCTGCAGTGCAAAATGGAAAAAGAGAGAGAAAGAATGAGTTCCATCGCACCGTACATAATGTAATGACCGGATGGTCGAGTCGTGTGGGGCATACAATAATAATTGGCCTGTCTTGACTTGATACACTTTATTTTTAAATACGAAGGACATCACTGGGGCACATATTATCACAAATAACACTAATAAATATCGACAATCAACTTTTCGAAAATATTGGGTGGGCTAGAAAATTTTTGAATCATCATTTTTACCCTCTTAGTGTGTATGTGTGCGGAGAGAGACTAAAGATGATAATTCGAAATTAAATTATGTTTTTTCGAAGAAATTTTTTAAATTATTATAATTTAATTAGAATTCATAAATAACTTTATTAAATTATATTCTTATAAGTTCTTTCTTATAAATACATTAATATTTATTTTAAATAACATTGGAATTGCTAACTAATGAAAGTGGACTAAATGTTAAGAAAAGCATACATTTTAGTCACCTAAGAGCTTTATCAATTCAAGACATAAAAACAGTAATAACAGTTGACATTTAATTAATTGTCAAAATAAGCAGGGGTCATGATCCCCATGACCTCCCCCTTGGATCCGCCATTACCCCCCCCCCCCCAAAAAAAATAATAATAATAATAATAATAATAATAAAGTGGTTACGCTTTTGTTTCTAGACTATATAGATAAAACTAGACCATGACCAAAAACTCACCTTAATTGTGTCAAAATCTTTCAATTCTATGTGACACTAAAATATCAAGCTTTAACAATAACTTTGCAGCTTAACAGCAACTTTAACAATAACTCCATAAAAAGGAAAACATGCTAAACAAAAAGGTATAAACTTTAAAAGCAATAATTCAAAACTATTCTCAAGATCAGAATTGGACAGATTTGTAAATGCAACTATCTGCAATGTAATTACAGTTTAATTGTATGTAATTAATTATAGTTAAAATTAAATGAAGTAAGATATTCTTGCAGCGTTGTAGCCGGAACCGCCCCCCCCCCCCCCATCCCATTATTTGACAAAATTTCTCTGTTTGAATGTGTGTAACTATAATCAATTACGTGCAATTAACTTGCGGATAATTGAGATTACAAAATTTGGCCAACTCTGCTCAAGATATTAAGGATATGAGTCATAAAAATGTGCCATTGGGCCGGCGCAACGTCATGCGGGGCCCTAGCAAAGTTGTTTGCGGAGCCCAAAGTATACTGCAATACTGGGCTAATAAAATTTATTTTTAAATTGTATATATCATAGAATACTGTATAATGTAAATAATAAAATGTATGAAAATTACCACTACTTTCACATTTAATGTGCATAACAATTTTTCATTTCGTAAAATCTTCTATTTATTTACTTATTTATTTATTTGCGTTCACGGTCAATTTCAAGATCCTCAAATCTGTACAGTCCCTGACAATTATATCAATTCCCCATGCTCAAAATAATAAATACTCACTTTTTTTTTTCTAAAAAAGGAAAAAAAAAAAAAATCTCGAGCAAAAATATTATTATTATTTTATACAGAAGAAATGTTTTTTTTAGACGTATAGAGAAGCTCGGCTTGGCGGGGTTTCTAACAAGATTCTAATTGGCGCGGTCGGTTTGCCTGAAGGTTGCGCCGGCCCTGAATGAATTAGTATTTAAAATGATTGCCTTCGAAATTGGTCAGTCACCATTTTAAACAATTTTAGGATTTTAAAATATTATTATAATTGCAACTATATAGCATGTCAGGATGGCCGAGCGGTCTAAGGCGCTGCGTTCAGGTCGCAGTCCACTTCTGTGGGCGTGGGTTCGAATCCCACTTCTGACAAATCAAAATTTTTGAGAGAACATTAGGTAAATAACGAAATTACTTTACGAAATTAGTACAGTTAATATTGAAAAAAGAAAAGTAGGAAATGTAAATTTTATATTAATTAAAATAAATGAGCAATATGTGTAGTACAAAAGTTAACCCATAAACTAAATGTAATAAATTTTAATAAATATTTTTTTCATTGAAAACATTTTCTATTGTAGCATTTCGGAATTAACAGTAAGCAATCGAAACAAACCAATCATAAATTAACTAATATTAATTAATTTATTTATAATATTTATTTTTAATATCCTGATAGAGCACAACTCGGCGTAAAAGTCATAAGTGCATTTTCCGCACGTCAGTATTTCTATATGAGAAATAATACTTTATTCGGTATTAAAATTAACTGACAGAATACTCAATTATTATTATTATTATTATTATTAATCTTCCTGAAGATTTGGTTTTTTATCAAAGAACAATACCATTATTATTTTTTATTTCTAATATTCTGCACTCATACAATGTTTAATACGCCCTTTTTATGCAGCAGATTTCAACGTTAATAAAAGGTATATGTTATTGGAAATTATAATTAATCGTAAATTAAACTGGAATATACGTATTGGGTATAAAGCGCTTTCTTCTTTTCGATTAACTTTCATAAAAGCCACTAGATGGCAGCACGCTTTCCGTTATTGAAATTAAACTGATCGAAGGAACAGCTGCTTGGGAAAGCGTCCCAGAAAAGAATCTTCTAAGCTACTTCTGCATTACTGGGTACAATAATAATTAGACTGTTATGCATTAAATTTGAAAGACAAAAAATAGTTTAAATCATGTTTTGAGGTAGGCTTAAAAAAAAAAATTAAGATGATGTAAAACTTATAGTTCACATATAATTTTCTGAATATGTAATAAGCTAATTATATTAGATAACGCATTTTATTTGCTCTGTTTACTCTAATTATCTTAATATACAAATAAATGTGAAATATTTTGTAAAGTGTAAAAATTGCATCTAGTTTACAAGCTCTGAAATTGATCATTAAATATTTAATACTTCTCAGACTTCGCAGAATAAAAATTATGGAATAGGCTACGTATTTCATTTAGAATTCAGGAAAGAAAGGGAAAAAAAAAAACTTTGCAATCTATCTGGTAATGAATGTATTTAAAACTGAAAGAGCAATAATAATTTACAAAAGCCTAAAAATACATTAGTGGATGTAATTTACAACACTTTTTATATTTTAATTTTACAATTTAAGAAGCTACTTCAGTCAAGTGAACGGTTCGCTAATGCTAATCCTATGGAAGAAATTTATAAAGATATCTCGGTTGCATTTTAATATTTTTAAATGATTTTTTTGCATTGGATAGCTGAGATCGATCTGTACGAAGGCCGTTTTTTACTTTTTCGATTTTGTTTACAGATATTTTTAATGAGGACACTTTCATTTTCGGAACCGGTTTCGAAACTGAAAGCATCCTCATAAAAAAAATCTGTAAACAAATTCGAAAAAGTAAGAAACGGCCTTCGTACAGATCGGTCTCAGCTATCCAATGCAAAAAAAAATCATTTACAAATATTAAAATGCAACCGAGATATCTTTATAAATTTCTTCCATAGGATTAGCATTAGCGAAACGGTCCTTTCACTTGACTGAGGTAGCCTCTTCAGCATATCTCAGTACTACAGAAGACAAGAAAGAACTACTTGAAAAAGAAAAATAGTATGAATGTAATAGATTAATGCACAATTTTTACCTACAATAATAATAACAAACAGAAATGTTTGCATAGTTAGATGCAAATTTTTTGCGATTATGTCTTTTGAAGATCCTCTCATTATTCATTTATTACTATTTTAATTTTATTTAAATATTAATGTGTACGCAAAAATGCAATAACTCATATTTATGCTTCTGCATTTTGTTTATATCACTGATTCTATTATACATTTTTGTTCATATTTTAGTTTATGAAATTTAGTTGAAAACAATTTTTATATATATGTAAAAATCGACCTGCTTTATCACTTTCATTAAATGTAAATATTACTTCCATATTAAGGCTGTTCTCAACTGCTCTGCTCAACAAGCGCAAAATGTTTTGACACATTTACAAATTCATTTTTTAATGGAAAGGCAAAAAAAAAAAAAAAAAAAAAAAAAAAAAAAGGAAGGTCTGACTATGGAAACGATTTGGAATCAGACTGTGTTTTCCCTTTTTTGATAAATAAATTACCTATTGGGTTATAAGCGATTTTGATCGCGTGACAAATGCGTTTTTCACCCTTCCTTGAGTGGTTAGTCTTCTTTCGCGCGGAAATTCGGTTCAAAACGTTCAATTTGACACTATTTTCTGAAAGATCTATTGCGTTTACAAAAATAAAAAGGAAAACACAGTTCGATTACACAGTTTCTGAACAACAACACCTGCTAATCTCATGCATTATCGAACAAAAATAAATTAAATTAAAACTTATATAATAAAGTTACCCTTTTGTATTTGAGATATAAAACTTAAAATAAGAGGTAGTTTTGGTTTAGTTTAGACTGGAAAGCTATACCAAAACTAAATACACAGGAAATGAAAATTATAATTGTAAGTGAAAAAGCATAATGATACTGTAAATTGTTACCAATATGGAAAATTAAAAAAATAACAATATTTATAATGCTTAGAACAACAATAATTTGTTTCTTTAAAATGGCATCACTTTACGTACTTACAAAACAATACTATGTAGATGGAATGTATCAGTTTAAATTTGCTTTTAAACTACAGTGATATTGGTATGAAAGTCATAAGTTTTTTTCGTTGTTATTTTTTAAATTAGCTCTACTGGTAATTGAACAAATGCAACTGAAAAATCAGTTCAGCGGACATGATGTTAAATTACGTAACAAAAAATGGTGTTAAATTAGGGAGGCAGATCACGTTGGCGGTTTTTTAAAAAAATTATTTTTCACAAATTTCAGAATGGATACCTTCAAAAGTTACAAATCCACTCAAAAAGAATTTTACAAAAATACCAATTAGAACAAAAGTTATGCCTAAAAATATCTTGCATAAAAGCATTTGCTGTAAGGTTATAAGCCAACTTTGAAGCCGTTTTACTAAAAATTGATTTTTTTGTGTTGCGTGCACTCTCATTTAAAAACTAATTATCATAGAACCTTTAAATTATGTATATTCTTAGTTTACACGTGTTAGTTTATGCTGAACCTCAATTTAGTCAGATTTTTGTCACAGTAAAATGTGGATTGAAAAAATAAGTATACATTTTTTGGTAAAATTTAATAAATATGATTAGAAGAGACATAAATTATGCTAAAGAATTTTAATATACTTTCAAATTTAGGTTAAGAATCTTCTCAAATCCAATAGGGCAGCTTTCTGACATAAGTTTTAATTTATTTTTGTTCGAAAATGCATGAAACTAGCTGGTTTTGTTGTTCGGAAACTATGTCATCGAGCTGTTTTTCCATTTTTTTTGGAAACGCAATAGGTCTGTCAGAAAATAGTGTCAAAGTGGACGTTTGGAATAGAATTTCCGCCGAAAGTAGAAAAATCACTCAAGAGCGGACAAGAAACGTGTTTGTCACGTGATCGAAATCGCTTATAACTCAATGGGTAATTGATTGATCAAAAAATGGAAAAAACAGTTCAATTCGAAATCGCTCCCATTGCTTTCCAATTTTATATCATTCAGTTAAAAAATGAATTTGTGAATGTGTCAGAACGTTTTGCGCTTGCTGAGCAGTGAAGTTAAGAACAGCCTTAAGTGTAAAATATAGTATTATAAGTAACAAATATGAAACATTAAGCATATATCTGCAGTAGAATTTGTAAAATCGTGCGTGCAAAATGCATATTTCAATATTCATATTTTTCAAGTCACTTTTGTCGTTATAATTTAATTAATTAATATTACTAAATGTATGTGTATTTGAATATTTTATCAAACAACAAAAATGTGTGAAAGTAAAGAAGAAAAATTGTTACGTTTCATTCATCGGTTAAGAAACTAACAGAGTTTTTCGTACTGCTTTAAATACGGTCATTTTCGAGCTGTTTAACGTGGTCTACCCTCAAGAAAAGCTACGGTCAAAATTCTGAGACTGAAAGGTTAAACTTTTAAATCTGACTTTCTTTTTTGTAATATATTCATGTAAAGTGAAAAAAAAATTGTTAGTGCGCAGAAATTTTAAAAAATGTTCATTATTTTATGTTTTTGAAGAAAATATAATTTATATTTTAAAACATTTTTAAGATGTCATTTTTTTCAGAAAAAAAAAATCCCAGAGAAAAAGTGTTTTTTTTTTCTTTCGCTACTTCAAAATTTCCGGAAATTTTACATCTCTATTTTTCACTCGTTTCCTGATGTGCTAAAATTTTGAAATTATGTGCAGTCGTGTGTTCCCATTAACTAAAATATTTTAATGATTTCAGAATAATGGTTATCAATTAAGTCTGTTCTCAACTGCTCTGCTCAACAAGTGCAAAACGTTCTGACACATTTACAGATACATTTTTTAACACAAAGATATAAAATTGATAGGCCTGACTATGGAAGCGATTTGGAATCGAACTGTGTTTTCCATTTATGATCAGATCAATAAATTTCCTATTGAGTTATATGCGATTTTGATCACGTGACAAAGATGTTTTCTCCCTTCGCTGACCGATTTTTCTGCTTTCTTCGGGAACTTCGGTTCAAAACGTCAACTTTGACACTATTTTCTGAAAGATCTATTGCGTTTGCAAAAAAAAAAGGAAAAACAGCTCGATTATATAGTTTCTGAACAACAACACCGGCTAGTTTCACGCATTTCCGACAAAAAATAAATTTTAACTTATGTCAGAAAGTTGCACTTTTGGATTTGAGAACAGCCTTAATAGAGTGATTTTAATTAAATTTTGATTATGCTGAAAAAACAATTAAGATTGAAACAAATAATTTTCACGTGTGATTTTTAGCTCACAGGCTATCAAAGCCTGAGAGCTAATGTGTCCTCTGGGTCTGTGTGTATGTACGTATGTATGTACGTGCGTAATGCGATAACTCTTGATAGAAATATCCGATTTGTTTCAAATTTTTTTAGGTTCATTCTGATAAGACGCTTCCCTGATTAGTTTTGGGTGTTCATTGATTAAGTATAAAGGGGGGAACGGGGGGCTAATAACCCCTTAACTTAGATAAATGGATTTTTCATGCAGAATTATCAGATTTTCTTCTAATTTGGTATAGCGGTTAATTCTGATAAGGCGCTTCCCTGATTAGATTTGAAGGTTAATTGTTTAAGTCTAAAGGGGGGAAACGGACGAGGCTAATCCCCCCTTAATTTATTTTTGGAGGGGCATTATTCTTTGAAATAAGAGTATAATATACAATTAGTGTGAATAGCCTGTGAGTCCAATACCATCAGTTTAACTGGGCACTTTCCTTTTTATTTTAAAAATATATTACCATGTGACGTAACAAATAAACATTTCCAGTAATTTAAATAAATAGGCAAAACATGAAGAAAGTGACAGCGTTAACATAATTGGCAATTGCTTGCTCAAGCTTGGCAAATCCTCCTTCTTCACCTTCCACGGAATTTTAGAAGTAATAATTTAATAAAGAAATATGAAATAATATATTGAAGACTAAGAAGTAGAAAACAAAATAGCAATGGAAAATATATACAGTGTGTTTTTACGATCATGGGACAAACTTGGAGAGTGGTGCAGCTGACTAAAACAAACATGTTTTGTATAGGAATGTATGGTTGGAAATGAAAAGTTTTGGCGAAAAACAAGAAATACGGAGGAAGTGTAAACGAGCGTTTTAAATTATAGTAAACGCTCAAACGTGCCACTGGCAGCGTCTAGCAAGTGATTGGCGTATTTTTTCGCAGATCCCAAGTGTTTCACGAATATTTGCAGCACAGGTATGAAATAATAAAAAAAAAAGGTGGAAAATTTCTCCTATGTATACAATGGCGCCAACTGGGTATAATTTAGACACATTTTAACAGTTATTTAATACAGTAAAATGAGATATAACTGTACAAATGATTGTTAATTTTTTGTAACTTAGAAGATATTAAAAACAAAAACAAATTTAGACCTACAGTAAATGTATGGGTTCATTGAATGAAAAAAGGAAATTGACAGTTTGCTAAAGGTGTAAATCCAAATATGTCTGATAAACTGATGTGAAGTGCAACGATTAATTTTTCAAAACAAATATTATTCTAGGTGATTCTGACTGTTGAAGACTTTTTACTTTCTTTCGAAAGATTAAACAAATTCCCCATGCTAAATATGTGCACACCAAATTGATCTTTTACCCAAAAGTGTTGTATAAATAAGACAAAATATTCTATTTCGAAAAGAAACTTACGGAAACTTCTTTTCCCTTTTAAAGTCTAACTAAATAAAAAAAATCACTTATCAGATGCTTATAATATAAGCTCACCTTTTATTTGATGACAAAATGTCTGATTATTAAATCCCCCCCCCCCCCCCCCCTCGACATGGTTCTAATATTTTCTTTGCGTTTTCGTTATATATGAGAGAATGTCCAAAATGGCTTTTAAAAAAGTGGAACTCTTTCATGCCTGGCAGCAACGACTGAAAGTCCTGCAATGAGGTCATCAGAGTCAACTAATGTCTCCTAGATGAGACATCTTGAACCTTCGAAAGGGTACGCCAATCATTTGCTAGACGCTGTCAGGTATGTATCAATGTTCATGGTGGCACATTTGAGCACTTACGGTAATTGTTATGTCAATAAAACACTTATTTTCATTTCCTCCGCAGTTATTGTTTTACGTCAAAACTTTTCATTTTCGACCCTACGTTGCGGGCCCACCATGGCTAAGTGGATAAGGCACCACGCCGCTAATCGCTTGAGAGCGTAGGTGGGGCGGGTTCGAAATCCGCCGGCTCCATTGCACACTCTTTGTGGAGCCCCCGGATGTAATTCTCTGGTGTTGTAAATTTCTTTGTGATATCTCGTCCCTGTATACGACGATGACTTATAAGCGGGTCCTGGTGTCAAGCACACAACTCTGATGTATGTGTTCAATAAAACAAACAAACCCTGTATTTCTGTACCAAAATAGCTTCTTTATGTGTATTTTACGTTCCCTTAAAGTTTGTCCCGTGATAGTAGAAATACTCTGTAACGCTGTTATAGCGCATAGAACTTAAAAATAGATTAAAGGTAAAAAAGAAATTTTTAATAAAAAATTTAGAGGTCAAACAAAAATCGTGAAAGAAAGAAGCTGAAAACGATACAATATGAAAATTAAGGCACAATGAAAATCACAAGGGAGAAAATTGCAAACATTGATTAAAATTTTAAATATAGTATGGATGCGATTAAAGTTCCAATTTACAAAGTAATTCTATCAGTGCCTCAGGCTTTTACGATTTTTGTTCGGGGGGGTGGCGGGGGAGGGAGCCACATTCCCTAAAAAAAGTCAGCTGCTCAAGACATTTTCCCATCTTGCTCCTGATGGCATTATATACCATGTGTATTCAACCAATTAAAGCTCTCAATACCGAAAACATTTTCCAATTATGAGTAGGCTAAAGACTTCTTTTTCTGTACTTTAAACATTAAAGTCAAGTCTTTCAAGTCTACTTTAGACGTTGAAAACACTTCTGACTGACTTTCAGAGAAACGAATAAAACATAATGCAGCTTGAAAGAACTTCACTTTGATGTTGTTACAATTTTCGCGATCATTATTTATGTATCGAAACTTCAGTCTCCTATTTTACAAATCACGCAAATAAAATTCCGCTACACTTCCCTGAAATAACACGACCTTAAGACAAATCTGAAATAAATCATATCAAAGGATGAATTCATTAATCTAGATGAAATATGAATTATGCTAACAAGATTAATTCGCAGTTCCTTTTGACTAGCTCTCATACATTCTACTGGCGTCGTGCTTCACCTCTTTTGTTGAAACAATTAATTCTCTAATCAAAATAACCGAATTTGAACCATATTGTGATTTTCCCTGTCGTATAGTGTTCATAGTTCGAGCAGCCGTAAGCTCTTGGGATATGAAGGTAAAATTAACACAAAAGCGAATAACTTTTAAAGACAGACCACCTTTTCCTCTAAGGTGAAAACAACAAATCCCTTCTTTAGTTTGAAGCAAATTTAATTAGCAAGTATTTGATTAATTACGCGCATACTGACCGGATTTCAAAACAGCGGGCTCCCATTGAGCTTTATTGTGTTTTAAGGATTTCGAAATCAATTGGACAGAGAAGCTTTTAGCAATTCAATGCAGCTTCAGAAAATATACAAGATAATTAAGAAAACAATCCGAAGTAGTTTAATGATGTTTAACAGCAATTGGTCGAAGATAATGTTGGAGGAAAAATAAAGCTCTGGTCGTTCCAGTCCGATTAGGAAAAGACGACAACGATAGTACTCTGGATAAGCAATAAAAGCCATCGACGGCTTGAAAACGGAGGAGTCAACACCAATTACAGTAATGACACTTTTAAGCTACCAACGTACATACTTCTGACTTAATCTGCATAGTAATAACAGTAACAATAAAAATAAAATTCGTTTTTATTCTATAGAATATTACAAATTTTAAATCTCCAAAAGTAATTCAAAGTACTTTATTACTTTGAACTTAGTCATACTGATAAATAAATATATCATACGAGTTGGAAAGTTCCAGCTGAATAATAAAGTGTCGAAGTTAGGAGTCGAACCCATAATCTCTGGTTTGCCGGCGAAGGCATTCACGAGCTAATGCTAATACTATGGGGAGGGATTTTTCTAATATCTCGTTTGCATTTTGACATTTGTAAATAATTTTTTTTTGCATTGGATAGCCGAGATCCGTCTCTACATCCCACCTTTTTTTTTTACTTTTTCGATGTTGGTTGCAAATATTTTTTAGAACGACACTTTCATTTTCAGAACCGGTTTTGAAAGTGAAAGTAACTTTACAAAAAATACCTGCGACCAAATTTGAAAAAGTAAAAAAGGTGCAATGTAGAGACGGACCTCGGCTATCTAATGCAAAAATAAAAAATAAAAAATGTCGATATGCAAACGAGATATTAGATAAATTCCTCCCCATAGGATTAGCATTAGCTCGTGAGTATCATCGCCGGCAGGGACAGGAGCCTTAACGTGCCTACGCTCTATACATTTAGCTAACCTGAACGACTCAATTTAGTTCATTCAAAATTCCAACTTGTATAATTCGAAGTAGTTTAATGACACTTAACAACAACAACATTAGTTGGAAAACAGTACTGGCCAATATTACTTGTTATTGGCTATACCTTGGTCAATATTGGGCAGAAATATTTCTCCATTTCATTGCCAATATTTCTGTAATAGTAGCATTTCATTGCGAATAAGTAAATGTTTAACTAACATTGGTAGTACTATTTATTTTATTGGAAGTATTTCCGATGAATTCAATATTTTTACCAATATTAGACCCAAATATAACCATTATTGTTTTGTTAGTTAGCAATTGATCGAAGGTTCGTTCCATTTTGATTTGTTTTATTGGAAGTATTTCTAATGTAATAATGGCGCAATATTGGACATCAATATAACGAATATTGGTTTGCTACTAGGGCTGAAGACATAAGAAAAGTAGAGTCATTGTATTCCGATTCCTTTCATTCGAAGTATTTCCGATCACTGGCATATTGGACTCCGATTGCTAATATGACCAATATTGGTTTACTACTAGTGAATTGATCGAAGACGTTGGACAAGTAAAGTCATTTCAGCCTCATTAGAGAAAAACAGCAATGACAACTGGGTGGAAAATAAAAGCCATTTCATGACTATGAGAACGAAAGAGTCAACATCAATTAGAATATAATTTCAAGCGTGGTCTTTTAAGCTTCCAAAACACGCACCTCGAACGCATTCTGCATAGAAATAAAAGAAAAAAAACCCCGTTATTAGTTCATAGATTATTAAAAACTTGAAGCCTCTGCCAGCAATTAGCCTCCCCAAGCTCAAATTGAGGGTTTTAGAAGTGTTAATCTAATTTCTAGCAGGATTTTTTTTTTCTGCAGTACACAAAAGAGAGAGGTAAGCTATCATCCTCGCGGTTCTTTATACCGGTATAAAGTCTTAGGAGCATGTTATTTTATTCATATTGCATGCACAACGGAATTTTCCCGACAATGTAGAGAAAGTGAAAGAAAAAAAAATATCTGCCATCATTGATCGGAATTTAACATTACTTAAATGTAGGGGTAGAGCTTCGCATCACCAGTTCTCGCGCGTAAGGTATTCCACTACATCCCTTAAGGGGAGGGGGTGGGGGTGGAAGAGGTATATAGCAGGGATTCTAATGGTGATAGCCGAGCGTCTATTGTACTCAAAATGCCAGGCATTTCTGAAGGAGTTTTTGTTACTTTAGCAATGGTAACGGTTGAGGTTAAATTGTTTAAAATTTTCAACTCCTACGAATTGGAGATGATAACTGACAGAGTGAATTGCGTAAACGAACTGTTGTCCGCAGATATGCAATTAATAAATAGGGGAGACCGGGGCTAGTAGGCGCAGTTTTTAGTTATTGGTTATTATTATTTTTTTTTTTTATGAAAATTTAACTGTATTTTTAAAGAACAGGCATTGGGCTATAAATACCCGGAGTTTTGAGGTTATAGATTTTGTAGTTTATGTTTAGCGGAAGTCTAAAGTAGAAAAAAAATTGTGCGCCAACCTACCCCGTCACGGGGCAAGTTGCCTATACCTATGGGGTAAGTTGGCACACGCTTTATAAAAATTAAATGAAACTCAAAAAAGACACGCAGTTAAGATAAATCAATTTCATTATTACCAGTAAGTTTAAACAAAGGCGTTATCGCCGTACAATGTAAATTCTAAGTTATACAGACTTAAAAATAATGAATAAAACATTAGCATTGGGTAAATCCTATCCTACTCGATATCATCATCAGAGTTACAGTTGTCACAAATAAAAAATAGAGTGTCTCCGTTTGAGCAAGCCTCGTGTGCCCAAAATCTTGCATTGCAACCGCTTTTCTCGGTGTTTTCTGTTTTTCAAGCTACCAGCACACACCAAACACCGAGCCAACTTGCCCCGTGTTCAATGTGCCTACTAGCCCCGTAATAAATTTCTTCACAAAAGGACACGTGACGTAACCATCTAAGCATAAATAATCGAAGTAAATCACATATGGGGTAGGTACATTTAATCATGAAGTAAGAAAAACTGCACAGGTTAAATCGCAGTTATTACGATAAGTATTAGAAATTAGAAAAAGAATGAGACAACAAAAAGTTACTTGTGAGTGCAAAAAACAGAAAAATCATAATAAATGTCCACTGCACTTAGGTAACGCTGCAAAACTACAATGAGGATTGTAAAAAGCAAAACGAAAGGTACTCTGTGACTGGTTGCGCAATCTATCCACAAACAGGCGATTTATGAGGACTGCGCCTACTTACCCCTTTAGCCAACTAGCCCCGGTCTCCCCTATGTATTTCATTTTTACTTTTCTGCACAAACTAAAAAAAAAAATTCAACTGGAATTGGAAAAGTAAGTACATTATAAATATGGTAATAACCAGAGACGTAGATAGAAAAAAAATTCGGGGTGTTTCAATTATAAATTTTAATATAGTGCATCTTAGATGTATCTTAAAATGTATAGTTTTCTTGTAAATATATAGTAAACCAGATCTAATAACAAGGAGACAAACAAATATAAAATAATTCTTAAAAGTAATGTATAATTCAAAAACATTTTCTTTTTAGATAATTAACACATAAAGTAGTAACTCAAAAAAATTTTAAGATAATTAATACTGTCTGAAAAATTTCGAAGTGCGTTGAACCCCTAATACCCCCTCCCCCCTCCGCACATTGCCTATCGTCTTGCTAATATTCAGAGCTACAGTAGCCTGACTGGGTTAAATTTGACCGAATATTGAAGTAAAGTATTTTTATTTTAATGTGTTAAAGCAATAACAGTAGTAATAAAAATTTAATGGATGATTATTTAGATTCGACAGCTGATGCAATGGAATAATAAAACCTTATTTATGTCCAAAATTTATTCTGACTGAAGCTGAAATCAGCTTTTGCTACTCTAACTGTAGCTGTTAATATCTCATTGCATTTTAATTCGTTATAATAATAATTATTATTATTTCATGAATATTCTCTTAATATTTAATATCGTGTACTGAACCTACTTTAAAATATTAAAATTCTACTACCGATAAATATTTTTTAATAAGGTTAACCTGGTCTTATTATACTTTTTTTTCGACCCACCCCTAATTCGGGATTCGCACTTTTACTGCCATTTTGCGATAACTATCAACTTAAGCGGGTTGCGATTCTAAATTACTTTACGCAATA
Organism: Maratus speciosus; assembly: GCA_963932465.1. Lineage (NCBI taxonomy): Eukaryota > Metazoa > Arthropoda > Arachnida > Araneae > Salticidae > Maratus > Maratus speciosus. The sequence goes on along the minus strand of OZ010796.1, from coordinate 542,382,429 downwards.
ATATTCAAATGAAAAACAATTATAGAAAAACATCTGCTGTCATTGAAAGAAGTTTAACATTATTTAAATTTAACGACAATGCCTCGCAATTATTCTTGAAACTGGAAATAGAACTCGCTACATTTTCACAAATAATCAGTTCTCTAACTACTAGATCAGATCGTGAATTTCAGGAGAAGGAATGGTTTGTTTGTGTATGTTCCGTGGATTTGTTTATGTTGTATACACAAGTTGTTTCATAAAGGACCCCTTAGTTGAATAATTGATTAACTATAATGAATATAAAGATAAAATAAGTGGCACGTTTATTAAGTAGCTCATAATGTTTGAATGCAGTAATTTAAAAAGTAGTTCAAAATTTTGTAAATAGGTGGCGCTTCGTCGCCTGAAAGGATATTTAAATTAACTTCAGAATTTCAAAATACAATTTTCCCCTCGTTTTAATATCTAAAGAGAATTAAAAGTAAAAACGAGAGACCTTTGAGCTTTGACGCAGTTTTATACTTCAGTTTCAGCATTCTTACAGTTTGAGAGCGCAGCGCCATCTATTTAAAAAAAATAACTTCTGTATTCAGAATTTATGAGGTACATGATAAACATGTCACCTACTTCATTTTTGTGACGTCACATTTTTTTTTTCTACTGTTAATTTTGTGAGAATTTTATGCAACAAAAAAGGCTATACAAAATATATTACCTACTGATAAAAATACTACAAATACAAAACCGTTAAAATGTTGCGTGATTTCACTTCAAGCTGTTACTATTCAAAGAAAAATTAAAAAAGGAATCTAACATTATCTGAATGAAATTCATATTTTAAAAATAAACTTTATTAAACTACTTGCAGAAAATGCATACCTCACTGTGTGACATGGACATCATAATGTCGTAACCACCTTCCCTTCCCCTTGTGAGACTATACCACATTTTGGGGAGCCCCCACCCCCTCTGGAAGTGTAAATTAATTGATGGATGTCTCCAAAGAAGAAACTACACTGTAGTAATATCATAAAACATTCCTGATAGAAATAAAATATTTTTATTTAATTTCTATTTCATGCAAGAGAATTTGCCATTACTATTGAAGACTGCAAATGAAAAAACAAATTACTAATTATAATTAAGCAGTTTTCTATAACTGCAATAAAAGGAGATGATATGATGCAATCCAAATTATTAACAACAGGATCATTCCTATAATCCATGTAGCTATTTTCTCACGTAATCAATATTAAAAAAATAATTCATGTACCTAATGTTAAATATTATAATCAGTTTTGGAATCACAATCATATTATTTTATTTCCACTTCATTCATCGAATACTGGAAAATATGCATACGCATTCTTCAAAAAGAAAAAAAAATATACACATTTTTTCTCAGTTTCTTCCTCTAGGATCTTATGAAATTACTATTAATAATTATATAAAACAGAAAGAAAAAAAGGTGTTCAGTAACATTACTTTTTATAAGGAGAAAAAAAAAAGGGATAAAACATACGAATAATTTTTACATTTTATTAAAAACTCCCTGATTAAACATCATAAAAAACAGCGAGCGGAATTTAAAACATGTTTAATTACGGACATAACTTGATGAATTTTTACCAATTGAGCTAATATTGTTAAACGCATGCAGCTACCACGATTTGGATTTGGGGGAAAATAAAAGAGGGAAAAAAATCTAATTTTCCGATTTGCAAAGAATGGGAAGAAAAAAAAAATAACGAAGAGAGAGAGATTCATTAGTAGAATAAAAAATAAACAATTAAAGAATAAAAATAAAAGTCGTCCTAAAGAATACGATGACTATGCAAATGCTATTTGCGTGTGCAAGTTAATTGGTCGAAAAGAAACGCATTTTTAAAGCGTGCAGTCGCGGAAATTTGAAAACGAAATTAAAGGTAGAAAAAAATATTTTTTTCTTTCCACATATTCTTTAGAAGTAATGGAAGACAAAACTCCTGGAAGGCTCGGAATTAAAATCCAGGTATGGGGAAAGACGGCAGCGTTGCACGCAACCATTTCGCCCCACACCACCAACCACCACTGTGCGACCTCTTTTACCAGATTTTTCTCTGATTTTTGTACTAGTTTCTCTTACATCATAAGGCTGGGATTAATCTTCATGTCTTACATACATTTAAACAAAAATAAATGAATATGGTTATTTTACGAAGCGACTTTTTTTTTACCCCCGCCCCCTCTAGCCCTTTTTTTTTTTTGTATTCTTTTACTAATAAAATTCCCATTTTAAAACTTGATGAAAATTCAAAACATCAGGCTAAGAAAAATATGATTTTACTCTTACTGTGTGAGAATTATTATAATTTTTTTAATGTGTGCGCAGATATACCGAGTAATCTTTTAAAAAGGCAAATAAAATAAAATAAAATAAACAAAGGAGCTGAAATACAGTTTGCGAGACAAGTAACATCAGCACAGAGTTTTTTAATGTCCAAGAAAAAAATAGTTTAAAAAATTAGCAATAGATTGCGTTGACATACAAAAGATAAAAAACGCACACGCGAGCTACAATGCAATCAGCGCATGTGCGGAGAAACGGGGTTTAATGCTAGTTTCTCCTAGTTCATAAAGTGTCTTAAATATATTTCAACAAAAATAAATGAATATGGTTATTTTACGAAATATGTATGCTTCGAATATTTTTTCTTTTTTGACTCTCTCATTTTTTAAAAATCATTATTATTATTCCAATTTTAAAATTTGAATAGAAAATTGCAAACTCCAAGCTAAGAAACATCTGTTATTACTCTTATTGTGGGAGATTTAGAAAAACAAAGGGGGTGGGTGGGCAAAGAATATATAAGTATGTGTGTATGTGTAAACATGTACCGGGTGGATAAAAATTCTATGATTTTTTTTTAAATCATACAACCGAAAGAAAAGAAAAACTTATCGGAATAATACAGTTAACGAGATGAGTAATTTTTAGCAAGGAGGTTTTTTCTTTAGGCTGAAAAAAAATAAAGATAAGAAACGCACATGAAAACTACAATGCAGATGACCTTAGGTGCCGAAGGAAGCATTCGTTAGAGAAGATACTCGCAAAATTAGGCTGTATGAAGAATGTGTCAACACGGTAGATTTTTGTGGGTCGTTTGCAAAGTTGGACCATATGAAGAAAATTTCGATCGTTAAATATTATACACTAACAGTTTGGCCTATTTCTAGTTCATTCATTAGTAATAACGCCAGATTCTTTTATCTATTTAACTAATTATTCCCCAGTCAACAAAAATCCACCGTGTCGACACTTATCAAGCAAATGTCATTTCAAACCGATATTTTCTCCTGCTTTTATTATTTCGATATATTTTGATATACTTTCATCCTGAATGTCAAAAAATCATTTTGAACTACTTTTTCTTATTATTAATGGTATCTTATATATATTTTAAATATATAACAATGGTAGCTAAATGTTTTTAGCAATCTTATAAATATTATACGCTTAGTTCATTGCTGCAATTGCGCATTATCTAAGTATATTATCAATATGATTTCTACTTTTATAGTCATCTGATACCGATTCATAAGAAATTCCATTAGAAGCTACAATATTATCACCTCAAAGTATCAGTTAAAGATTCATAATATAATGTATTATTAAATCCATGTTGCATTTGTTATGGGGGGTCTGTTTCATAGACTTGTATATCATTTTTAATTTGAATAAATTCTTTTATTATTTATACATTCACAATTTTTGTTGGTAATTTGTAATGGTTTATAATGGTTGTACACACACACACACACACACACACACACACACACACATATATATATATAACCATTAATTAAACAAAACCTTATATATATATATATATATATATATGTATAAAGATGAAATCATATATAATATTTACGGACTTTTTTGCTCACCAGACACAGAGAGAAAAACAGATATAAAGGTGTGGCTTTCTAAAAAGTGGAGGACGAACTTAAAATTCATATTAATTATAACGAATATAAAGATGAAATAAATGACATATATATAATGTATGTCATAAATTTTGTATACGGTAATTTTAAAATTAATTAAATTTTTCGTCTACAGATGGCGGTGCATTCTTTAATCTGAAAAGAATGCTCAAAATAACGTTTAATTCGAAATCAATAGTTTCATTCTTCTTTCTGTTTGATTATTGAAAAGTGAAGAAAAAGAGTTTTCGTCTTGAAATTTTGAAGTTAGGCCACGACATTGAAAGCAAAAAAATAATAATGGGAAAAAAAGTTTTGTTCTTGAAATTTTCAAGCTTGGTCATGACATCAAAAGCAAAAAACATTTTATGTTGCATCGTACTCTTTGCTTTCAGATTTTTTTTTTTAATTATTTGATCAAAAAATGAAATATAAAATTGAGTTCAAGTTGTTGTTTAGTATCAATTTTTATCTGTATATTTGGTACATGTTTTTTCGTATAGTATGCATATTCGGTATCAATGTTGACTTGGAAAAATTCTACATGGAATCGGAATTTTATGTTTTAGTACAATCTAAAAAGTCTAAAATAAAATATTTTCTAAATCACACTTTAATTATGATTTTAAAATATACATACTATTATGAGTATATTCTAATTTTAATAATTTTTAAAAGAAAATTTCAATTGAGAAATTTCTTTTTATTTCTAACAATGCCGCACAAAGCTTGCATTTTGCTTTGAAATATAAAACTAGTATTGCTTCAGGTCAACAACTGAAAACAAAAATCTATATTAAAGATCCTAATTATTAAAAGAACATGGCTACAAACATCTATCCGAAAAAAGAAATAGTTTGAGGCAGCATTATATTTCTTAACTACATCTTTGTTTAAATAAAGATATAGATTTGCTTAATAAAGATATAGATAGCGATTGCTATAATAAATCTATATCCTATCCTAACTATACCTTCTTAATAATTATAACAAATCTATATTCTAATTTTTTTTTTTTTTTTTTGATAAAACTTTTATTAAGATTTTTTTTTTCCCAAAAAGACTGTTATAAGTGTACTCTAATTTTAACAATCTTCAAAAAAATTTCAGTTGAGAAAGTTCCTTTTATGTCCAAGAATACCGAACAAAGAACACTTTACATATTGCTTTAAAATGCAAAACTAGTTGCGTTTCGGGCCAATAGCTGAAAACAAAAATCTACATTAAAGATCCTAAATAATAAAAGAAGATGACTACAAACAAAATCTTAAAGAAGAAATTATTTCAGGCAACATTATATGCCCTAAATCATTCTTATTTGTTGTTATAAAAAATCTATATCCTAAATTATGTCTTTTTTATTATTATAACGAATCTATATCCTAATTAAATATTTTTCTGCGATTAGACTTTCAGTAAGATTTTTTTTGAAATACCATTATACTTATTCTCTAATTTTAATAAATTTTGAAATAAATTTCTATTGAAAAAGTTCCCTTTATTTCTAAGAATATCGCACAAAGAACACTTTGCATTTTGCTTTAAAATAGAAAACTAGTAGCGTTTCGGGGCAATAACTGAAAACAAAAATCTATATTAAAGATCCTAAATAATAAAAGAACATGACTACAAACAAAATCCGAAAGAAGAAATAGTTTGAGGTAACATTATGCCTTAACAAAGAAGAATAGAAAGAAAGAACAGTCTTTTTTATCCCTAAAAAAATGAAAGCTTCGGAAAATATCCCAAGGCTGCTTGTAAATAGGTTTTTAGTAAATAAAAAAAGAAAGAGGATTTTTTTAAAAAACAGCTAAATGTACGTTGTTATTATCGATATCAAAAACTTACAGAAAATATATAATTTTGCCTAGAATTTTAATTATTAATGCAGAGAATGGGCATAGCTTTGTTGAGAGAAAGTCCTTTAACAGGGCATTGAAATGTTCATAATTAATTGAACTGTGTAAATAAAAAATAAAATGAATTATTTAATCTACTGTACAAGTACAACAAACAGATTCAATTCATTGAATAACCGAAAGCTTTTAGTAGCTATTAGCTTATATACAGAATTTTCCATTAACTTAAAATGTTATTTACATAGTCCCTTTTCCCTCACAAACTTTTCTTTTCCAAACATCATTTCGCAAAAAAAAAAAAAAAAAAGGGAGAAAAAAATCGTTGTTCTGACAAAAATGCGATATTGTTATTGAATTTTAAAAATTTTAAGGAAAAAAAAAACGGGCTTTTATTTGAAAGATTAAAAAAATATATTTTGTTTTAATCCGTAATTAGCTTATTATGTTACACAGCGTTTTATGAAATACCCTAATAAGTAAAAAGTAATATTATTAAAAAATGTTGCTATGTTAAAAGCTGAAAAGATAACAGAATATAAAAAAAATATCCAGCAAACATAACAAAAAATATATTTGTGAATGAATTAAAAGTCTTTTTTAAGGATTGAGCCAATAAAATGAAAAGGCTACAAGATCTTTCTCCTGGTACATGAAAAAAAATGTGTTTCTTACACCTTTGAAAATGATGTATAATATTCTTACTATATTAAACTTCTAAACATTCCGGCGATAATCGCCAAGATTTAATATTGGTGGAGTTTTTTTTTTCATATTCTAAGTTGTTGTTAGTAAAAGAATACAGAGACAATACAATGAAAAGATGAGCTACGAGATCTCTTTTCTGATGGAAAAAGTGCTTCGAAAGGTATTTCTTACACCTTTGAACATTATTTAATATGCTTAATACAGGTTGGTCCGAAAGTCTCTGACACATTTTAAAATTTAATATAAAATCAAGTAATTGTCGTATGGGAGTGCGGTTTGGACTAAAATGATTCTCACTGTGAAACGTTTTCTTGAAGCGAATAATAATAATAAAAAAATGAGTTCCATTTTACCCATAGATGACGCTGTAACTTAAAATATGAAAAAGAAGCATCAAAAACATCAGTTGCAGATAATTTATTTTGTCACAAGCAGCTGCAGAGCATTTATTTTGCTCGAGCTACAAAAGGTGCAATATGGTACTAAATATGGTACATAATTGCACAAAATAAATACTCTGTAACTGCTTGTGGCAAAATAAACAATCTTTAATTGATTATCTTGAGTTTTTCATGCTTCTTTCTGATAATTTAGCCCCGCCAGTGGCTGGGAGGGTCTGTTCTCAAAGCTGGTAGATGAGAGGTGCTGGTTTCGAACCCAATCGCGCCCATCGGCCTAATCGTTCGGAGTTTTCCGTGATTTTCTTCGAACCTTGCGTAAATACGGGTTAGGATCCCGTATAAAGACCACCACGGAGGGCATCCCCCCTCAAGCTTATATCCCTAGTGTAAATAATATCAGCCGTCATAAAAAACAACAACACTTTCTGATAATTTAAGGGTGTATTCGAATCCAAACTGCTTATCTTCTGATTTATTTTTAAATTCATTTTTGCTCTCAAATGCATCAAACTGGGAAATTCTCTTATTTAGAAACTATATAATATGCCGTACTTGTTGATTTTTTGATGAATGCAGAAAATATTGCAAAAAATGCTGTCAAAGTTGGGGTTTTGAACTGAATTCTCCGAAGCGGGAGATCTCATCTGGGAATGGAAAAAAAAAATTATCATACTCAGAAAATAATTGTTTAAAAACCAAATTCTAATTAATTGAGCGAAAAATAAAACCACACGGTCTCTTATGTAGCTCTTCAAAAATCACCTCAGCAAGTTTCATGTTTTTCCTTTTAAAAATGAGTCTGTAAATGCCTCAGAAAATTTCGAGCTGTTGAGGGTAGAAAAATATTTTTTCGAATACACCCTTAAGGTACATCGCCATCTATGAACGAAGTTTTGAACTAATTTTTTTTTTTGTTGGCTTCAAGAAAACTTTTCATCGTGAGCATTTTAGTCCAAACCTCACTTCCGTACTGCAATTACTTTATATAGTAAACTTTAAAATGCGTCAGTAACTTTTGGCCCATCCTGTATATTAAACTGCAAAACATTCCGGTGAAAAGCACTGAGGCTTCATTTTGGTAACGATCTGTGTTAATATTCTAGCATATATGCATAGTAGTTTGTTAGTATTTATTTATTTTTATATTCCGAATTAGTTCTCATTTCATTCATAATGAGATTGATCATAATTTAATCCAAATTTTATTCATAATTAATTCGACCTTCATTTCAAATCAGTGTAGATTTGACTCAAAATAAAGACTGGTCATTTGAAATTAATGCACATTTAAGGGTTGTGTACACTTCAAATGAACGCAAATTTTATTCATAATTAAGATAGGTCGTTTTAAATTACTGCTAATTTGATTCAGAAAAATTGGTAAATTTGGAATTAGTGGAGATTTAACTCAAAAAGATTGGTAATTTCAAATTAGTGTCTATTTTATTCATAATGAGAATTGGTTACTTCAAACGAGTGCCTATTTTATTCATAATAATAACTCAAAAGCATTGCTGAAGCCTTTTCTTAGAAGTAGAGTCCAACATGGAATTATTTCTCTTTAGAGCAGTTATTTAAATTAATGGTTTTCGGCTCAATTTAAAAAGCTGAAATAAGTTTAGACTTTCTAATTTACCTATACATTTATTATAAACATCAATTTACATTCTGTGTTTTTACACATTGGTTAGCAACGGGTCAAAACATTCAAATATTATTTTGGTTTCTAGAAGCTAAAAATAAATGACGACCTGATATGGAAAATTCTAAATAATAAGAATAGAATTTTGAGAAAATTCAAGACAAAACTTTTGTTGTAAATTTTATTGATTCATTTTCTTCTTGATAGCAGATGCTTCAAATGTTAAGAGGCTACTTCACTCACGCACTAATGTTAATACTATGGAATATAATTTTTTTTAATATCTCGCTTGCATTTTCGTATATATATATATATATATATATATATTACATTGGATAACTAAGGTCGATCGCCACAAAGGCGTTTTTTTTTTTTTTTTACTTTTCGATTTTTTTACAGGTTCTTTTTTTTTATTGTTAGGATACTTTAACTTTCGGAATCTGTTTCGATAGTGAAAGTATGTACATAAAAAAAAAAATTCTTGCAAATAAAATCGAAAAGTAAAAAAAGGACTTTGTAGCAATCGACCTCAGCTATAAAAGAAAAAAAAGAAAAGTCATTTAAAAATATTAAAATGCAAAAGAGATATTTAAAAAGATGATTAACATTAGCGAGCGTGTGTTTTCGCGTTAGTAGCCTCTTAACAGATAAGACTAAATTATCTCAGAAAAATTTACAATGCTAAACAATATAAAAAAATAATTTATTATTATTTATATACAGGGTGATTCAAAGAAACGTTGACAAAATGACATGGCAAATCAGGCATACAACAAGGATAAAAAATCACATAGGAACATAGGGTCGCAAACCACTTATTGATTCACAAATACAGGCTGTTTCATCCTAACTGAACTCGGGTCGACGGTCATAATTTCGAGAAAAGTTAAAACATTACAATGAAAATGCCACAATATGTACCTTGTTTTGTGTGAAAGGGGATAACATGACGAAAAGTTCTGGAAAACAAGTTGCTCAAGCAATCGATGATACCGTATGAATGGATCATCACAGTCCAAAATGTGGGGCGTCCAGTGCATACTGATGGCGCGTATATTGCAAACTTCAACCACTTTTGTTTGGTGTTATCACATTTACAACAAAGGTGAGAATGTCTGCTAAATGTTTTATTATAATATACCAGTTTTCTGAAAGTTATGACTGTCAATCCAAATTAAGTTAGGATGAAACACCCTGTATTTATGACTCAATAAATTATTTCCGACCTTATGTTCCTATGTGATTTTTTATCCTTGTTGTATGCCTGATTTGCCATGTCATTTTGTCAACATTTTTTCAAATCACCCTGTATAATACTCGTATTATAAAATAATATCTCATAATTCCAAAACTAAGAGTAATGGAGACATTGCTTTTGAAAGTGAAGCAAGTCCATTTTATGTTATTGCTACCTATTTAATGGAACGGGTTTAAAAATATTCGTAAGCATAATATTCGTAATACACTTATTTTATAATTTTTGTGATTTTATTTCATATACATTTAACAGGCAATAGCGGTTATCCGTGTTAGCGGGGAAAAAAAAATCAAGAACTTGGTATGCGCCCATGGACTTGCCTCACTTTCGAAAGCAATGCTGGTTGATAACGTTGATTTTCTTTGACTTGAATATAATTATAATAACAAAAAAATGGGATATTCTATTTTATTTACTTATCTAGTTTATTTCAATATTTCATTCTCCAAAAAAAAAGTTCTGATAAAACGAAAAATAAATTTCATTTAATAGGAAAAAGTGGAAAAAATAAGAAAAATATTCAGTATTAAATTGCATGCCTATAATTATATTCTTTAATTTAGATAGTGAATATTTTGAAAGTATTCACGATGAATTCCTGATTTTGCACGCTTAATAGTATGCAACGTAAAAAATAATTCTATTAAAAGTGGACTTACTTCACTTTCAAAATTAACGCATTTGGAATATCGTTGACTTAATAAATGACTAGCAACAAATTTATACTAATATTAAAAGATGATTACTATCAATGAATTAAAAACCTAAATCTTATGTTAATGCAGGGCCTGAATGCAGGAGCATGGGGAGCAGTTGCCCCCCCCCCCCCTCTCCCTTCTGAGTGCCTCCATGGGAATAATCAGAATTTTCCTTATAAGGTATCAATTCGTTAAAGTTGGCCAAAAGTGATCAAAATCCGTATATTTTTAAACATTTAGAAAGGGAGTGCTGCCCCTTTACCTCTTTGCTTCCCGTACCCCTTCCACCCAGGCAGAAAAACGAACTATATCATTAGAAAACTAAAGAATAAAAATTTATTATAACAAATTATTTTTCGGTTGTTTTCACGAGAAATTCTTTATTGATGTTTTTCTCGTAACGAGGCAAATTAAAACCATTAATTATGACCAATTCTGAACATTTTCTTTTCGACATCTTATAACAAAGTAAAAGTTTGCAAACAAATACTTCTTTCAACCATTTTTTTCTACTATTATACTCCAGGTATTTTTTCTTAAAGTTGTAACCATCTTTTTGTGATGCCCTGTATATAGATGTGAATAGTAACTGGTACGAAATTTATGCATACATACAATCCGTATGATGTTTGTTACTAGCCACTTCCACATTATTCGAGAACAATTTCTATGGATAGATAGAAGGGGGACCGCAGAATGATGCTTGCCCCGGGGCCCTAGATAGCCTAAGTCGGGCCTTGCGTTAATGTGTAGTAAGTTTGAACTATTTATTTATTTATTTATTTTGCAAAATAAACTTGTTCCACTTTCAAAAACAACAGCTCATTTAGAACTTATTTATTTTATTTTTAACAGGCTTAGAAAGAGGCGAGGTTCTCAATTCTAAGAGGATGGATGTATATATGTATATATATTATATATATATATATATATATATATATATATATATTTATATTTATATTTTATGTGTGTTCACAGATTAATCCTAAATTACGCGACCGACTCATGTGATATATATATATATATATATATTTTTTTTTTTTTTTTTTTTAATTAGAGAAATGTAGAATAGGCCCCATTTAGATTTACTCGAAATTGGTTCAGTACTCTTTTAGAAATTAAATAAATAAATAAATAAACATCTTTAACACATTTCATTGAAATCGGATTTTTATTTTTGAAAAGTTTATATTAATTATCTATTAAGGGTGTTCTCAAATCCAAAAGGACAACTTTCTGACATAAGTTTTAATTTTTTTTTTGTTCGAAAATGTATGAAACTAGCTGGTTTCGTTGTTCAGAAACTATGCCATCGAGCTGTTTTTTCCATTTTTTTGCAAACGCCATAGATCTTTCAGAAAATAGTGTCAAAGTGGACGTTCTGAACCGAATTTTCGCGCGGGAGAAAAACCACTTAAGAGCGGGCGAAAAACGTGTTTGTCACGTGATCAAAATCGCTTTTATCTCAATAGGTAATTGATTGATCAAAAAATGGAAAACACAGTTCAATTCCAAATCACTTCCATGGCCAGGCTTTCCAATTTTATATCTTTACGTTAAAAATTGAATTTGTAAATGTGTCAAAACATTTTGCGCTTGTTGAGCAGAGCAGTTAACGCATAACGCATAACTCCTTCATCCATAAAATAAAACAATAAAAAAAAATGTGGCAAAGTAGTTTTTTCACCCAAGTCTTTAACTGTTAGGCAGAAATCATAAAGTATTGCTTTACCTGAGACCAGGGCCGAAAGTAAGGGGGAGCAAGCATCGGACGCAGGCCCCGATCAAGACTAATTGGGGCCCTGGGCAACGATAAATTAGGGGTCCCCATTCGAAAAAAGAAAATTCTTAGCTCCGTCAATTCTAAATTAAATACCTTAATTTCTAAAAATACTCTTTTTTTCTTTAGTGCAGAACAAAACTCTTTTATATAGCTTTAGCAACTTGTTATGTTACTTTAAGATGAATTTCATAACTTCAACTTATGGAAGAGTGTCAAATATTCTAATATATAAATATGAGTTAATCAAGTTACTTACTTTTACATCTTTTTAAGGTGTACTACGTACAACATAATATCATATCAAATATATTCTGTTACACAAGTAGAAAGTGTTTTTTCAATAAATCTAAAAAGATGGCAATTTTGGGTTTGTTTTTCACATTTAACTCAAAGTAAAAAGAGAATACTTCGAATACAGAAGAAAATTTATCTCATGAAAATTAGAATTGATTATTTTCAACCACTAAAGTTTAGATATGATTTAAGTTTATTGCTATGTAATCTATTAAAATCAAAATATTATTTCTTATTTAATAGTGGTGGAGGTTAGCTTTGTGAAAGTATTGAGCTCTGTGAGTTCAAAATGAAATTTGTTTTCAGAAAGTTTAGTATAGAATCTTTTAAAGATGAAATTTGTGATTTGTATTTGAAAATTTTCAAAGTTGGAATTGGGAAAAGAAGTAATATTTTATAAATAAATATATGGATTTGGGGGCCCTTTGAAGTCCGGGGCCCCTGGGCAAAGTTCCCACTTGCCCATGTGATAATAAGGGCCTGATCGGACGTCCCAAAAAGTATATATTCGTTAATTTTATACTCTTTGCTTTGAATGGGGCTAGTTTTTCCATTAGGTTACCGCTTAAGAACGCCAAAACAATACTTTGTTAACAAATTTATCCAAGATGGTTACAAAATCAGTACACTGTTCAATTAAGTTTGAATTGGTTCAATATTTCGAACATTATCATGACGACAAATTTTGCATATTTTGGCTTTTGTGTGTCCCTGTAAACAAATATACGTATCTGATACATATATCTTACAGATTTGGTTAACGAAATCATCTATTTGTGAGAACAGTTTAGTGTTTCACTTGGTTTCGAATTGGCCCTGTATTTTGGACGTGATGACAAAATTTGTATTATATATAGATAGATATTATATAAAAACGAAGTTAGTTCAATAGGTCGATTTCCAACGAAGAATACCCATAACATCCTAAGATTAACATAATTCCTTAAAAATTTTCCGTTTAAAATAAAAATTAAGGAAATGGATTGAAAATGTATTATATATATATATATATATATATATATATATATATATATGTATATAAATTTTCGTTGGAAATGAGGGTTGGAGTGGACCGTTTATACAGATTACTTTTTCATCACATCAACATTTTGATTGGTACCACTAATAGTATGGATAAAGACACGTGAAATATATCGTTCATATAGATTGTTTTTACGTCGGAACGTCTTAAATTTTGATCGGCACCACTAATTTTATAGATAAAGACACATGAAACATACCTTTTATACAGAATGTTTTTTCGTCAGAACAACTTAAATTTTGTTTGATACCATTAATTTTATAGATAAAGACACATGAAACATACCGTTTATACAGAATGTTCTTTTTCGTCAGAACAACTTAAATTTTGTTTGATACCACTAATTTTATGGATAAAACATTAATCCTGACTTTTTTTTTTTTTTTTTTTTTTTTTTTAAGCATAAATTTAACTATATTCTAAATAAATATTAACCATTTATTAATATTTTAATCAGCTTTACGTTTGGTAATAACAAAAAAAAAGGGGGGGGGGAGGAGCTAATTAATGATCAAAATTTGAAATCAGAAAGAAGGAAATTGAGATGAGCTCAGTTGTTTAGTGATATCATACGAAATAAAACGAAAAAAATGAAAAGAAAGAATTATATCGTACGATTGCAAGGGAAAAATCTTTTTTTTCATCGCGGAATTTTTTAAATATTTTTTTCTTCTACATAAATGTAACAAAAACTACATTTCAAGTAAGAATTAGAGAATGATAAAATAAAAAATAGAAAAGCCATAGTGGTGAATGCACTACATAAAAGTTTAATTTGTTGTATAAATGGCTGCATTATTATTTATATTTACTTACAGATATTAATTGCTGAAGTAGGACATTTATAATCAGAGGCTGATTGGAGACAAGAATACTTTAGAAAGCTATCACTAGATGGCACTACCAGCTCGTGCAAATGTGGAAAAAGCCATGCCAATTTTTTCTAATATTTATCAGAAACAAAATATTTTTTTAAATGTTTAAAACTGCAATTTAAAAAAGAACATCTAAACCAATATTACTGGGAACTTCAAATAACATATTTGTGACCGTGATTTTAAATGATTTTCACGACTTTAATTTATATTTTAATAATATTTTAAATATAAAATACGACAATGACTAAACTTTAAAAAGATTTAAATTTTCACTAATATTTAAATTTAATAACGTTCAATAATATGAAACTTCCCTCAAAATAAAAAAAACTTAGGTAAATCTGTCCATACCATCGAGAGAAAAAAAAATTAAAAGGAAAAAATTGGACATAGCTCAGTTGGACTGAAATTATTAGAGGATCAAGTCCTTTCAAAAAAGTATTTTAGAATTTTTTCAGAATTCACAAATAGAATATAGTATTTGTTAGATGTAGTTAATGGCACATTTAAATATAATAGATAAGGAGGAAGAACTGGAAATACAACAGTCAATGAAGTCTAGATAAATAAACTTCAAGCATTTTATATACGAGTACATGTAGAACGAAATATCGAATTTCATGACTCTGAAATAAATTTATTACTTTTCAAAAAGTACTTAGAAAATTTACGAACCTCAGAATATCCGAAAAGTTATTTATTTGACTCGTCTTTGGTGTAGTAGGACACCTTCCTCCTAAGTCCTTTGTGTTTGTGCCAATAAAAAACAACTCATCAAAAGTATTACCCGAACCGACAAACTCTTCATGAAATTTCAAAATCAAGAAAGTTTAATCGAATTTTAATAAGTTCAAAATTTAAAGTAATATCCCAAAGCATAAAGATCAAACTCACAAAATTATGGGAATGAATTCAAGGAAAAGAAGAAAAAAAACTTAGCAGTTTTTTGATAAAGTATACATATACTACCCAGGTCCTTTTTTTTTTTTTGACACAACGTAAATTGAACAAAAAGATGAAAATATCAACATAGTTATGCACTAGTTACCCAAGCTAGAATCCGAAAAGTTTAATACATATTTTAAATGTTCGCTAATGTTAATCCTATGGAAGAATTTTTTTAAAAAAATCTCATTTGCATCTCAATATTTTAAAATGATTTATTTATTTATTTATTTTTTGCATTGGATAGCTATCGATCTCTACGAAAGCTTGTTTTTACTTTTGATTTCGTTTGCAGGTTTGTTTTTTATGAGGATACTTTTATTTTGGAACCGGTTTCGAAAGTAAAAGTATCCTGATAAAACAAAATCTGCAAACAAAATCAAAAAAGTAAAAAAAGGCCTTTGTAGAGATCGACCTCAGCTATCCAGTGCAAGATAAAAAAAAATCTTTTAAAAATATAAAAATACAAGATATATTTAAAAAATTTCTCCCATTGGATAAAAATTAGCGAGCGGATGTTTTCGCGCGAGTGAAGTAGCCCCCAAGCTCTATGATGCATAATGTGGTGGGTATTTTGCACCCGGCTGCAAATGCATTTAAATAGGGTGATCAATATATTAATGCATCTTAGGATAAAAAGGTTTTTTTACTAAAAAACTTATAAGTTTAATTTTTGCATTATCGAAACAGTCTTCTCGACTTTGAAAAGTACCTTTTAGTTTTGATAGATATGAGTAACTATTAATGGAAATTAAAATATATTAAAAAAATTATTAAAGACAAACATTTCCAGACAGTTATATGCAGCTTCAGTATTTAGGGATATTTTCAAAATACCAGATATAGGAAGAGCTCAGATGATAAAGGTGGCATGTGATAAAATAAAAATATTGAGTTAATCATACGATTAAAGATAATCAATGGTCCTCTACCATCTGTTAGATTACCATTTGAAAAAAAACCTAATACAGAGATTTTAATGGATAAAGGAGGCATTTGACAATAAATGCAAATAAATATTTGGAACTTTACACAGGGTGTCTGACAGAAATTGTAAAATAAAAATGTTCCCTGATTTGCCTATTATCTTTATCAGAATTCCCTGATTTTCATTATTAGCAATACACATACCGTATTTTTTCATGTATGCTGATTCCTCGTATAACACACTTATCCAACTTGCTAATATATCATTTGGGAGAACAAACAAGAAAAAAAACATAAAGATATCCTAATATTTATTAGGTATTGGTTGACAGTTTTATAAAACCGAACTCAAAATTTAGTCCAACAACTTCATACAGTGATCAATGAATATGATCAGAAAATTTCCTTATTTTCTGAAAAATATTCAATTCTAAGACATACCTACATATGACGGTAATAGCTAATTGGATTAAGCTGGCCACCTGGTCAGGTTATGCTAATGTAACATTTAATTTTTTTTTAAATGGGCAAATTGCCTTCAATAAGGCAAATTAAGGTGATCAATATCTGATCACTTTAATTTGCGTTAAATATCAAAAATTCATACCATGTGCATATTTTTTTTTTTTAATATTGGGAAAGATTATTGTATATGGTGAAAAAATATGGTATATAAAATAGACGAATCCGTCTTGTTGATAAGGTGAAAATGCAAATATTTTCGCATATAGACAAATTTTCCTGATTTTCAAGTATTTTTACAAAGTTCCCTGACTTTTCCAGATTGATAAACCTCCCTGATTTTTCCATGATTCCCTAATTTCCAGATTCTGTAGACACCCTGTTACAGCTCATTTTCTCAAAATGATGATTGTGCCACTTACCACCTTTATCATCTGAGCTCTTCACATAGCCATTGAAAATACAGAATAATAATAAATCACTGACTGAAATCGGCTATTAATAAAATTATACGACTAAACGTAGCAAATTATATAAATACAACCGAATAATTAATTAAATGCAGGTTATGATGTGTAACTAACTCCTCATTACATTATTTCTATTAAGAATAATTTATTACGCGTTAGCTATTCAATGCAAACCATCCCATTCTTTAAGCAGTAATTAAAAATATTTCTCTGTAGCATTATACATTCCATACTAACCACCCATGCTTAAAAGAACAGTCAACCTATTATGTAGAAGAGGAGGGTGGAATACTTATTACCACTAAAGTTAGACAATTCTTACCAGGCAAGCATATCTAACATGTAAAAGCCCCATGGCTCATTGGCGGCTGCTAGCTTCTAAGAATTGTAATATTGATGAATACATTCCCGTTGCAAACGGATAATTTCTAAATCCATAGCTAGAGAAGTTATTGATCTTGTCTCGGAGGATAACGCTTGACAGAGGAGTTGTATTGTTTACATAACCGCCATCGACATAGCAAACCAATAGAAGCAAATAAAAGGAGAAAACTTTGACATACCCCTAAACGACGCACATTCAAGCAAGAGAGAACAAATTGGCAACGAATATATCAGTGTATGAGCAATTTGGGAGATCAAACGTGGCACAAAACTAGACTCTTAAATGCATTATATATATACGGATGGATGACTGGTTGGGTGAATACATAAGTAGATAAAGAGACAAACATATATATATACAGTTTACTTAAAAAATTTTGCTTCAAAATTCTCATTAAAATTCATGGTAAATCATTCATTTAAATTTTAGAATGCATGGGTGGAAAGATAGATAAACAGATATACACAATTTATTTAATTTATTACTAACAGGATTCTCATAAAAATTCATGGAAAATTATCCCTAACTCGCTTAACCCTTTATGTACTGAATTATGAATTCATGAAAATTTTATCTTCTAAAGCTTTCTTCGTGAATATTTGAAACTACATAAGATTTACATAATCATTTAATAAATTTTAGAAGGATTTTAAAAGGATTGAAGGATTAATTAAATTTAAATTTATAGGGATTTTGTGCAATATTTATAACTCCACTCAAATCTTTTATTTTAAATATATTTCTTGGTATTTTGTAGAATTCGGAAATGTACAAATATAATATTCTTACAATAGAAATATTCACGAATTGAAAAATCCCGTCCCCAACGCCAAGAAAGCTGAAAAGATGCAAAGGGAAAATAAATCATCCTTTTAAAAATATTTTTGTAATGGTTTTGGAACAAGATAAAGTAATGTATCTATAACTCATTCTAAACTGTATTGTAACTATTAAATTAATTTTACAACAAGTTATTTTAATGATATTTATAAAGTACCGTGAGTAGATAAAGGGTTAAAATTCATTGCAAATCATTCACTTAAATTTTAGAATGCATGGATGGAAAGATAGATAAACAGATATAGACAATTTAATTAATTTATTACTAACAGGATTCTCATAAAAAAATCATGTAAAATTATTCCTAACCCGCTTAAAGTTAAGAATTGATGGATGGAGGAATATATACGTAAGTAGATAGATAAGTAGGCAGATACAATTTACTTAACTTACAAAATCTTGTTTCAAGATTATCATTAATTCGTGGTAATTTATTTTCAGTTGGTTTCAAGTTTAGAATTGGAAGTTTTCCAACAAAAACAACACTGTGCGAAAAGAAGCTAACATGACAGATGGTGTAATTGACCGAATTACTGTGTACTTCCAGCACTTCTTGTGATGTCATCACATTTTACACAAATCAAAAGAAGAAAATATTGAAAATATTGTTCTAATGTCTTCAATATCGTTAAAAGTCTGAACGAAAATTCGGATTGAGGTTTAAATGAGACACCTTGTAATTCTGGACTAAATAAGTAAATTGTGTTTCTGGCTTTTTGTTTGTTTCTATGCCTGATTTTATTTTATTTTTCATTTTTGCCAGATATTTTAGAATTACCCTGTATGTTATCTCCGGAGTTTGACTCTGTATTTTACGCTAAAACACTCGGGTGTACTTTTCAAAACAATGCATTTTCAAAAGGCTCTTCTAGTTTTAATCGACTTCCAACAATAAAAATTAACGTCTATTTTAATTTCAACTTTAATTTTAAAATATCTTAACGTTGTTTTATTCTTTTTAAATTAAAGTCTGATTATTTATTTTTACAGTGATATTTAGTAATTAAGACATAGAATGTTTATATATATATATATATCCTTTGAAATCAAAAATTATATGACAAGTTCGTATAACATTAACCCTCTCGCTGCGCATTCCGCGATTTCCACGGACAACGTAAAAGTAGCAAAATTTGCGCAACCCGCGATTTCTGCGATCTTTTTTTTTTTTTTTTATAATCTATTTCTATATTAAAAAAAGAACTCTTTTGCAAAAAATTTTTACATATTTTAACCCTAAAATATATGTAGATTTAAAATAATAAAATAAATACGCAATTTTTGAACCTATTTTGATTTAAAAATAAATAAATAAAATAAATAAAATACGCAGCGAGAGGTGTTAATGACTGAATCTCTAATTTGAAGATGGCATCTAATAATATTATACATTAATTGTTATAGTAAAATCAAATATATATATGGTACGAAATACCTTTATTATTCTGCATGACTGTTGATTTCTTGAAAATATACATTTCTCATGATAATTTATTTTGAAAATTGAATTTTAATTTAAACATGGATAAGCCTGATAAGCTTAAAAGTAAAAGAGCTACTGTTCGTGCAGCCATTACGAAATTAATCACAAAATGTGATACATTATTATCTGTTGATATTGATAAAACTGATTGCGATTCTTTAATGGAATCGTTAGAGCTCGTAAATGAAAAGGAAGCTCTACTAAAGGAATTAGATTCCGAAATAGATGAGCTAATTCAGGAAAAAACTGAATATGAAAAAGAACTAAAATCGGTAGAAGAATATTCTGAAAAAATATCCAGTTTGAAATTTAAAATTAAGATGAGGCTTAAAAAATGTAAAATCGAAACTGAACCAAAAGTTGTACTAGAATCAAGTAACGGTTCAAAAATCGGAAGTAAACCAGTTTCGGCAGTGAAGCTTCCTAAACTTAACATAGAAAAATTTTCTGGTGATGCAAGCCAGTTCTTAGAATTTTTTAATTTATTTACTAGTGCGATAGATTCAAACGAATCGTTATCAAAAATTGAAAAATTCCAATATCTTAAATCCTTGTTGTCTGGACCTGCATATAATATTGTAGCTGGTTTTGAACTGACAGATCAAAATTATTCAACGTGTTTGAAGTTGTTAGAAGAGAGGTATGGTAAGCGGGAAAATATCATAAACTGTTACATGAACAAAATTCTGAATCTTGAACCAGTGAAATCCTCTAACAATGTTATTTCTTTAAGAAAGTTGTATGATAATATTGAAACGTGTATGAGAAATCTTGATGTGTTAGGAGTAACATCAGGCTCCTATGGCCATTTATTACTACCCTTATAACTGAGATTATTACCCGAAAATTTGATACTAGATTTCCATCGAAAACGTGACCCCGATAAGGACTGTGAAGTCACCGATTTAATAAATTTTATTAAAACGGAATTAAGATGTCGTGAAGCTACTAATTTAGTAAATAATTCCCAAAGCAAGACTTATGAAAATTCTAAAACTAAATATGAAAATCCTTCAAGTAAATATCAAAATTTTCCTCAAAAGAAAAATATACCTTCAGCTGCTGCTTTAAATACATCTACAAAACAGTTTTGCATATTTTGCAAGTCTTCTGATCATGTAGGACTAAATTGTTCGGAATTCACTGACGAACAAAAACGATATAAATTAAAGAAAGAAGGTCGCTGTTACAAATGCTTTTACAAGTCCCATTTATCAATTAATTGTAGAACAAAAATTAACCCTTGTTCCAAATGTGGTAACACTACCCATAGTACTTTGTTTTGTTTTAAAGAAACAGCAAAAGAAAATCCTGAAAAAGAAATGAAAGGTGCAATTGTATCTATGATGTCAGAACAAAAATATAAACAAAATAAATCTACATTATTGCAGACTTGTACAGTTTCTGTGTCTGCTGGTAAGGAATGCTTGTTGGCTCGCGTTTTATGTGATAGTGGTTCAGAAAAATGCTTCGTGAAGAGATCGCTAGTACAAAAATTAAAATTGAAGCCATTGCGAAGAGAAAATTTATTAGTTTATCCTTTTGGGCGGAGACGCCCTTATGAATCTTGTTATGAAGTAGTTGCTCTAGAATTATCCAGTGTTGTGCAACCTATTAACTCGATAAATATCGAAGCTCTTGTGGTTGATAATATAACTGGAGCTTCTGTGAAAACTCTAGAACCAGAACTTCTAGAGATAATGAGAACAAGAGGCTTTAAGCCTGCTGATACAGGTCTTGAACAGGAAATAAATATTTTGCTAGGGTCTGACTTTTTGTGGAAAATATTAAAGGGAATCGAGGGAAAATTGACAAAAGAATTATACGTTGCAGAAACTATTTTCGGTCATACGGTGCAAGGGCAGATAGAGTCAAATAAAAAAGAAGTAGCTTGTTTGCGTGTTTCAGTTGAAAATATAAATACCCAACTGAAAGCATTTTGGGATCTTGAATCAATTGGCATTGCTGAAAGCAATGAAAAGAACATTACCGATCATGAGGTAATAAAAGAATTTAAAGAAAATCTAAAATTCGTAAATGGGCGTTATGAAGCAAAATTATTGTGGAAAGATTCTCGAGAATTACTTAGAAATAATCTTGAAGTAGCAAAGAAGCGGTTTTCTAGTTTAGAAAATAAATTCTTGAAAAACGATTCTTTATTTAAAGAATATAACTCCATGAAGATTATTCTTCATATGGAAAACATACTAGCAAACATAACCTACTAGGAAATCTCAACCTATTAACGATCATAAACATTTTTAATAGATAGATGATACCAATCAAATTTGAAATAAAAAGAATTTAATAGAGAAATAGGATGAAAGAAATGGGGATACACGTGAGTGTTTAATCTTCAGTTGACAAGAACAACACGTGTCGCTTAAAATGCATTATTTCATATAAAAGGATCGTTAAAAAGAAAGGAAAAGAGCCCGTTACTTGTGAATATAATACATTGAAACCAGTAAATAGATTACAAAAAAAAAGGACTGCACTTAGGGCTCGATTCGGTGGTCCCATTATAAATTTCATCAGGATACATATATGGTATATTTGTCAGTTTTTTTTCTTTGGCTATTTAGGGTGCATGTTTTCTAAAAATTGGCCAATTGCAGCGAAATTTCAATATACTGTTACGCAGTGTCGCAAAATTGGGGAATGTTTTCATTCAAAATACGTACAACTATTTCAGAAAAAAAAGTCCTTTATTTAATCACAGACATAGACATTCCGTAATTAAATAGAATATAGCGAAGATTTTAATTCGGAAAAAAGGGATAGGTATTTTTAATAAGAAAATTACCATTCCGGAAATATTGCTAGTTGTATGGATGCTACTTTATGCTTTTAAAGTAGTCAGCGTATCGTTTACAGATGTTTATAACAGAAACGCATAAAAAAATATATATAAAATCGTCTATTTCGCGTCAAAATGAGCGATAGTGGCAACGATAGTATTGAAAGTGGATGCGGATAACAATAAAGGGTTACTACAAAAAAAAAATCACTCTAGTATGCCTAAGCACCCTCACTAAAAAACGCCAACGGCGTGCAATAAGTAATATCATTGCAATAAGGAAAAAAAAAAAAAAACAATTCTTTGAAGTTGGCTTTATTTTTTTCCCTTATAAGTTTTTGTATTATTATTATTGTATTCTCCAATCCAGAAACAACATTCACTAATAGTTTAGAGTATGATACATTTATAATGTATATCAAAACTAACGATCGACCTAAACAAGTTTTTAAGATCGAAACTGAATTTCGGTAATCTTCCTATTTTCGGCCGAAAACGAAAATGCCCCCAAATTTTTTAAGTAATTAATACATACATAAATATACATAATTATTAATTAAGTATGCGTCTTTATTAAATATACATAATTATTAATTATACGCGTGGCCGAATTTGACTCTCTGTGCCTCTGACCAAAACTTTTTATTTTCATATAAAATAAAATGTAATTAATTCATCAACGACACAATATGTTTTTCTAATTATACGGATTTCATCTAATTAAAAAATTATTTGGGTATACATACTTCGATTTATCTCTTTTATGATTTTTGTGAAAGATCATCTATTAAACTAGAACTTTCTCAAAGAATATTCGAGACACTTCTGCGGTTTCAAACTAAAAATTATCTATTACTGTAAATTCTGCATCTTTTAAGGAACACATGAAAAGCATCTTCAAAGTTTAGTACTATATGCATTGCTTGCTTTATAATTTGCATTACCCTTTTGAATCAATCATGCATGACTGATAATTATAAACAGTGAAGTTCATAGCAATAAATAAAGAGTGTCTCATTTGAGCTGATACAGCTCAAATCAATGAGTAATGCTGAAAATTTCTGAAGGAAGAAACGACATTTTTGGAAAACAGGTAGTTTCAGTCGAGTTTCGGTTCGGCCGAATTTTCAGCAGCATTTTCGCTGAAAGCGAATTTTCGACGAAACTCAGACTTTGGGACGAAAACGAAACCGAATTTTCGGTCGATCTCTATTCAAAACTATTCAGCCTATATTCACAAAATTGTTAACCGCAAAATAAAGGGATACATTTTGTCCATAATAATGCAGGAAGTGTTAAAGGGTCGAAGGAAACAAAAACTCGAAAGAAATATTTTATTACTTTCAAATGACAATTCAGAAAAGGAAGTAATTAATTAAATTAAAGGAAACAGTTGAAAGTTAATAAGTTTCTTTTGAGCAATTCAAGGAGAAAAATATCAGTTGTGGATAATTAGAGCATCGATGATTTAATTTATTTTTTTTACATATCGTTTACGCAATTTATAAATAAATATCTTTATAGTTATTATTTAAATTTCCATTAGACCAAATCAAATCTTTACGCAATCTAGTGAACTAATATACTAGATAAATACTGGAAATATAGATTAATTTTCGTGGATTTGAAATTCATGGTAATTAGATGAAATATATTGAAGTGATCGACTCGTTTGAATATTTATTTATTTTTTCATAAAAATTAATGACTTAGAATCATAAGCTTTAAAAAAAAAAAAAAAAAGTTGTCGATTATTAGACTGTAAATGACTGAAAATGATGATTGAAATACTATTTATAAATTATGAAGTATTAACGTTTTGCTGAAATAGTGTTTCGTTGGAAGGTAATGACCTAGTATAAGCTATAGATGATGAAAACAGCATTTTAAAATGCAGTCTATAAGAAAGTAGTTAATTATATGAGGGCCTCACAACCATAGTAGGCCAAGTCTATTTTGAAAAAATATGAGATAGTCCATTTAGAATGTGCATAAAATCTGTTTTATCCACTCTCACAGATAACAAAGTCTGTAAATAGATGACATATATGAGAAAGTATGTAAAAACAGACGGATTTCTCCGTGAGAGTGGGTAAAACAAATTTTATGCACCTTGTAAACGGACTATCTCATTTTTTTTTTTTTTTTCAAAATTGACTTGGTCTACTATGGTTGTGAACCAACTCCTCATATACTATATGGCCAAAGATGATCGGCCACTTGCGATTTTTGACGTTTTCTTAAATATCTAGAAAAATACATGAGGAATTATCCTGAAACTTCAGGTTACAATCTGTGTTGCCAACGTGCCCAATAAAAAGTTGAAAAGTGTTTATGACTTCGGCTTGTCTGTCCGTCTGTCCGCACTCTAACTCTCGTAAATATAGTCGGATCGTTCTGAAATTTTTGGATGTTAGTGACCTCTACCATAGCACGATACCTATTTCAAATAAAGTTTCTAGAATGTTTAGTTCATTTACAGGGACAGTCAAAAGTTTTCCGTTACATTACGGCCTATGGGAAAAAATCGTTTAAAATGGTTTTAAATAAAGTTTCTAGCATGTTTAGTTCATTTACAGGGACAGTCAAAAGTTTTCCGTTACATTACGGCCTATGGAAAAAAATCGTTTAAAATGGTTTTAAATGATGTTACATGCTTTCAAACATAGTAAAATTCATATGCATTTATCAAGTGCACTAAAATATACATTCTGTAGAATATATGATGAAAAGAATAGTTATTATTCATTTACAGGGCCACACAAAAGAATTCCGTTCATAATGGTATAGGGGAAATTGTTTGCGGTGTATGTGAAAAGATTTCAGATACTATATTGTATCCGAATTACTGTATATTAGTAATGATTGCTCGAAATACATTTTAAATTATGATATGGGCTTTTTTTTAGGGTTTCGTTCATCTGACGAAACCCTATTCGTCTCGCTCCTCAGTCTCTCTGTCTGTCACAGAGCCCGTTCTCAGAAACTATACATGTTGGAGACTTGAAATTTTGCATACTTATAGCTGAACACCACACATCATACGACAAATCATAAAATTTTGAAAAAGTCGTACATTTAGCCTTTTGAGTTCCCACATGTGTATTTTAAACAATTCTTTCCAAGTGAGCCCCTATTTAGGTTGGAGGCGTGAAATTTTGCATACTTATAGCTGAATACCACATATCATACAAAAAATCATAAAAATTAAAAAAAATCGTACCTTTAACCCTTTGGGATCCCACATGCGTATTCTAAGCAATTCTTTCTAACTGAGCCCCTTATTAAATTAGAGATTTGAAATTTTGCATACTTATAGCAGAACACTTGAGGCCAGGCGACAAATCATAAAATCTTGAAAAAGTCTTACGTTTAATCCTTTGAGCTACCACATATGTATTTTAAGCAATTCTTTCTAAGAGAGTCCCTAATTAAGTTGGTGACATGAATTTTTGCATACGTATAACTGAATACCGCAGACCACACGCCAAATCATAAAATTTTCAAAAAGTCTTATATTATTTACTCCTCCGGGCTCTAACTTGTGTATTTTAAGCAATTTTTTCTAACCTCCGCCCTTTTCACCCGGGGAGCACTTTTCCAACTTTTTCCGACACCCCTTTGACCATTCTTTCATATTATGCACCATAGCCTTACATATTTTAGTTCCCCTTTTTACCGCCAGGAGGCGACTACTTATCTCGGATGCTATCGGCCCAATCCCTCGAATAATATATCTACGGATAGTATATAAAACGGAGTTTCGTTCGGATAGAGGTTTGTTTAGAATAGAGTGCGCTCCTGGTTGCGAAATGTGGAACTAACAGATTTTTCAAAAGGATAAAGTGTTTTGAAAGGAATATTAAACGAAACCCTCTTTGCGATCTGTGATCACATTTACCTACTTGTTCACTATATTTATGCATACTATAAAGTGCGTATAAATGCTATAGTTCATATACAGAACTACAGAAATGAATTCGTAAAGGTTACTGAGTATGAGCATAAATTGCTTAAAGGTGGGTTTTAAGGGAGTTATGCATTTTTATGCTGAACTCAATTTATTGTACTAAGAAATATTTGTAGAATATATATAAAATGATATACAGGGCCACGCAGAGAGTTGGATACGTGGCCGTCTATGGGTGATAATTTCTGGAAATGTAATTTCAGTAGTTTTAAGCGTGTTTGAATTAAATTTTAGCTAAATAGCGGCATGTAATAAAGGTACTAGGTAAACTACAGGGCTGTACAAAAGTATTCAAGTATGTTTCCATCTATTAGTATAAATTGCTGAAAGATGAATTTCAACCTGTTATGCATTTTCTTGCTAAATTAAATTTTCCCATTATATAGTATATATATCAACATACAGATCGAATGCAGGGCTGCTCAAAAGAATTGGAATAAGTATTTGACTATGGGCGGTAACTACTGAAATCAGATTTTTAAATGTTTACTTAGCTATCATATTTACCTTATTTCATTAAGTAACGAAGTTTCGTTAAAGCTTTCAGGGAGTGTTGGAAAGTGTTTCATAATCTATGCTGTAAGCATGATTTTTCTTACTTGTTTTCTTTATCGTCTGCGTTGTAGCTTTACTTTTCGAAAAGCCCTCGTACAGTAGTACGTGTAAATACAATCCCTCATCTTTTTGCTTCATTTTGGAAACAATGGATTTTGAGGTTATTCTATCAACGATAATTTTCAGAATTTTTAAGCTATGTTTTTGAGATTTTTACAAAAGTTGCTCTATACATTTAGCTAACACATTATGCACATTATATTTTGTTTACATTTGGGCATGCGCAGTGAATCATTATTTAGTAAAACTACCCATTTTTCATACAATTTTTATTATTTTTTCATTCTGCTTGCAGGGTATTGTATACAATGTTATTTGTCATATTTTCTGAAAAGAACTTTTTTTTTATATTAAGAAATCTACAAATTATAAGCAAAAAACTTGGCAAAATTTGGGACTCTTTTTATAAAAAATTTAATTTCTCTACGAATATACATGCTATTCTCATAAAAATGAACACAATTTATTACAATAAGGCACTTAATCAAAAACTACAGTTTGAACGCTTTTGCTACATTAGTTTTTACAGGGTTGTCCAAAAGATATTCGTTCCTTATCAATTTGTTGACGGTCCCCTATGGGGTTTCGGGGAAAAATCTTCACGGAAATATATGACCTGTGCTATTCTGTTTACACACCTGGAGTTTCAGTATAATTCCTCGTGTATTTTTCTAGATATTTAAGAAAACGTCAAAAATTTGCAAGTGGCCGGTCACCTTTGGCCATATAGTGTTTATGCACGGTGTCTCATAAAGAAATCCGAACTTTAAAATTTTATAGTTCTTTAACTAAAAAATGTAAACAGGAAATGAGGGACATATTTTTACGATATAAATTTTGCATAGAGCAATTTTAAAATTAGTTCAAATTTCAGCCAACAGATGGTACTGCACGTTATCAACTTTTAAAGATGCTTTTAATAAGCTTTAGCACGCAAAGCTTCCCCTCGAGCTTCCCCTCTCTCCCTATCGTTTCAATTAAGGGGAAGCGACTCAAGAGTGAAAGGTTCCATTCTCTCATTGGTTGATGCGAAACCGGTCTTGGCTTGCTTCCCACGGATGATTTGGCGATGAAATGCAAGCACTTTGAGAAATATCGTACATAGTTAATTCATTCTATTTTGGTGAGAGTTTTTTTTGTGGACGATCTTGTCCAGTGGTCAAAGCCTTCGTCTAGCAAACTCAAGTAGGCATGTTCTATCCTCCCTGCTACTTTTATATTTTTTATTTGTGTTTTGTTTCGATTTTTATTAAGTCAGTTAATAAAGATTTATCGACTTTTATTATCCGTTCATTTCCAATTTTTTTAATTGTCAATTAGATAATTAACTAAAATTTTTATTAAATTAAGTTTTAATTGTTATTAAATAAAATAAAATTTAGTTTTAAATTAATTAATTAATAAATTAATTTATCAAAGTTTTCTTTTAAAATTAATTAGTATTTTTCATGCAGAAAAACTTTATTAATTTATTATCAAATGCTTTGTAATTTTTTTTTATGTATGAAATACTGTTAATGAAATTAATTTTTAAAACTCATATTACTTATAAGCTATTTATTTCAATTCCTTAAAATGAATATTTTTGAAAATATAATGTTATTTCTTACACTTATATAAAATATTTTTATTTTTATGTTATAATATTTAACAATATATCTGAATACATAACTATATTCAGTTTATTTTATTTGAAAGTAAAATTTTATTAATTTTTGAATTTATATTAATAATATTATTAACTTAATCAGTAATTAATTATTTAAATCAACTTGTAATAGTTAATTGTTAAATACTTTTTATTAAAATTTGCTAAAAATTTTTTAATTGTTATTATTAAAAATTTTTAATGAATACATAACTATATTGAGTTTATTTTATTTGAAAGAAAAATGTTATTAATTTATGAATTTATATTAATAATATTATTAATTTAATGAGTAATTAATTATTTAAATCAATTTGTAATAGTTAATTATTAAATACTTTTTATTAAAATTTACAAAAAAATGTTTAATTTTTTTTTTTTTTTAATTCTAATAAACTACTTTTCAAAACAATATATATATATATATATATATATATATATTATTTGAAAACTCAGTCAAAAACATAAATTATTTTTATTAAAAAAATTATTATAAATTGCCCCTTCACTATTACCACCCTAAATATTTAAAAACTAAGTTAAAGGCAGTCCAAGTAATCATTAACTAGAAATATTTAATGCAACAAAATACATTATAAAAACTTCTTATAGTTTTTGGTAGTTATTGCTCAGATATTATTGTTTTTGGTTCCAACTTTTTTTTCTTTTGGGTGTGTGAAAAAAAAAAATCTGTTATTATTATTTAATTTATTTTTTCATTATATTTCACCACAAGTGTGAACTATAATTTAGGCTAAGATGTGTTATTATCCCACCCTCCGCGATGTTGAGTATTTGGCGATTTTTATCGCTCTGGCAACCCCGGCGTTTGGCGTCTAGTAACTTATTATGGCAACCCCCTTTTTTACGACGCGAGAGCGTGAACATTCATTTCACTGCCGAGTGTCGTTCCTGACGGTTGGTTGACTCTTGTACCAGATACTCTTTGATATCGTGTTCTATGGCTGTCTTTTTATTTTTATGTTAAATTTATTGGATGTATTTCATTGACTATAGTTTCTGTAGTCCGTTTAAACGCTCTTGCTGAAGTAATTAAGAAATATCAGGAAATTTTGACATGAAAGGGGGATTTGTTTATAGCGTGTCAATGCGTATTAAGCCTATTTTGGAAAATGACGGCGGTGTTATATTTTGTGCTGTAGGTTTCAAGAAAGCAGATGTCTGTTAAGGTATGTTGATAATTTTATGTATATTTTGTTGCTTTAAGAGTTTTTTACATTTTGAGATTGCTACAAAACGAGAACTAATGAATTTTGAGAATTCTATATCGCGAAAAATGCTGAATTCGGCGATGTTTTTTTTTTCGGAAAATGAGCGCGAATCGCTCATACAACTATTGCCGATTGCCACTTTAGCGAGTCTCGTTTTTTAGGTATATTTTGCTGTTTTAAGAGTTTTTTACATTTTGAGATTGCTACAAGACGAGAACTGCTGAATTTTGAGAATGCTATATTAGCGAGAAATGCTGAATTCGGCGATGTTTTTTTCCGTTAAATGTGCGCGAAGCGCTCATACAAGGATTACTGATTTGCCAGTTTAGCGAATTTTGTTTATTATTTACATTTTATTTTCGTTGAGCCAAACATGCGTAGAAACGGGTGCTTGGCGACATTTACTACTTGGCGGAAAAGGGGTTTTCTCGCCAAAAAAAATCCAAGATGGCGGAGGGTGGGATAATAACACATCTGTTCCATAATTTATTTTAGTTTGACCTTTTTCATTCACTATCTATGAAACACTTTATTTTTAGATTTTTTTTTTTTTTTTTTACCTGTTTGTTATTTCGCAGTAATAATAAATAGATATTAATATTGCAAATTACCACACAGGCAAGATAGAATCTAGATGATCTACACCCCTTTCTGACAATTTTGATTATTTGAGTACTAGTTTGGCCATTTAATTATTTATATTTACACACACAAAGTGCCATGAAAAAATATGCATAAAATTTGACTGAGTATTTTTATTAATTGTTTTTTATCTATTTATTATTTTAAAAAAAACATACACATCAGGTATCAAAAAAGGGGAGTGGGGTGCTTGAGTTTACTGTTGCTTTGCACACATAACTACAGTCAAAACACATAGGTAATTAAATGTAGTTGCGTAGCCAGGATATTATTTCGGGGGGGGGGGGGGTGTCTAATCCCCCAAGCTTCTGTCATCCTGGTGCAAAGCTATAAATCAAAAACTATTAATTTTACTTTTCGTATAAATATCAATTTTATACTTTTAAAATATGGGATATGTTTGTTCGTTTTTTTTTTTTTTTTTTTTTTTTTTTTTTTAAGGTTAAATTTACATACACCTGTATATACAAAAGAAAAATATAAGTAATGTGTAATTTAAAAATAAGTTATAAAATAATAAGTCTAAAATATTTAAGTTGATTACTTTTTTAAATACCATATCATTGTTTTCGGTGAATCACTTTATATGAGAAATAAATTAAAATTCCTTACATGTCGCAAAGAAAATTTAATATGATTGCAACTTAATACTTGAAATAATCTCAAGTGACACTTGGCGATTTGTTTTGGTGGTGAAATGCTATGTGCCCTCTGATTTGTCACGAAGAAATGCCTTCCACTGCTCAATTATCAGGACTTGTAACCTTGAGAAGTAATCGTGGGATTCTTGTTTCTTGTCAACCAATGGAAGAATGGAACCTTTCACCCTTGAATCTCTTCCCAATTAAGGTACCACCGAAACAGGTTTTTAAGACCGAAACCGAATTTCGGTAATCTTCCTAATTTTGGCCGAAAACGAAAATGTCCAAAAATATTTTTTAAGTAATTAATACATATATAAATATGCAGCATTTTTAACTAATTACAGGTGTAATTCTACTTGTGGCCCAAATTGGCTCTCCGTGTCTCTGACCTAAATTTTTTATTTTGATATAAAATAGAATGTAATTAATTCATCTACGACACAAAATGATTTTCTAATTATACGAATTTCATCTAATTAAGAAATGTTTTAGGTATACGTACCTGGATTTACCTTTGATAATAATTTTTGTCAATGATCTTCATCTGTTATACTAGAACTCTCTGAAAACGCATGCGGTTTCAAAGCAAAAAAATTCTATTGCTGTTAAATCTGCAGCTTTTAATGAGCACGTGAAAAGAATCTGCAAAGTTTAGTCATATAGGCATTGCTTGCTTTATAATATACACCCTCGTCTTGAGTCAGCGCTGACTGATAATTATAAAAATTGAAGTTCATAGCAATAAATGGAGTGTATCTCATTTGAGTCGAAAGGTCAAATCAATGAGTAATGTTGAAAATTTCTCAAGGCTGTTCTTAACTGCTCTGCTCAACAAGCACAAAACGTTTTGACATATTTACAAATTCATTTTTTAACGGAAAGTTATAAAATTGGAAAGTCTGGCCATGGAAGCGATTTGGAATAGAACTGTTTTTTCCATTTTTGGATCCATCCATTAACTATTGAGTTATAAGCGAATTCGATCACGTGACAAGCCCGTTTTTCGCCAGTTCTTGAGTGCTCTTTCTCCCTTCGCGCGGAAATTCTGTTCAAAACGCCCACTTTGACACTCTTTTCTGAAAGATCTATTGCGTTTGCAAAAAAAAAAAAAAAAAAAAAAAAATGGAAAAAATAGCTCGATGACATAGTTTCTGGACAACACCACCATCTAGTTTTATGCATTTTCGAACAAAAATAAATTAAAACTTATGTCAGAAAGTTGCCCTTTTGGATTTGAGAACACCCTCAAGGAAGAAAAGAGATTTTTGAAATACAGATAGTTTCGGCCCAGCCGAATATTCAGCAGCACTTTCACCGAAAACGAAACTCCAGTCGATCTCTAGTTTCAATATTTTAGCATGTCAAAGAATAAACATCCTGTTTCAGAGGTAATTTTTTTATGCAGCAATTTTTAGTTATAATTTTAGACAACAGGTGGCGCTGCACGTTATCAACTTTTAAATGTGCATTCAAAATTGATGATTTTGCATTCTATTATATTATACAGGGTGATTCATTGCCGAAACGTCAGTGAAGGCTTACTGTGGAGACCCGAAAAGTTTTTGATTTCTGTCTGTTAGTCTGTCTGTCCCGCGATAACTGTCGTAAAAAGCATCCTATTAGCTTGAAATTAAGGAGGCATGTTGGTGAGGTCACCGGATTTAGCTGTATAGTTTGTGGTTAAATTTGGTTCATTCGTTCGGAATATATAGAACATTTTATTTTCCGCCTTAATGCTTTCCTATAGCAATTCAGACAATTTTTCCATTTTTATTTGTTGAAAAGAAATGGCTCATATGATTGAAAGATTTAAATGATAAATTATGGATGATGGAATTTCCTAATTAGAACCATACATTATTCATATTAGTTTGAAATTTTGTGTATACATTTGTCAGAGTTTTTAAATTCGGTGTATATCTTATGGAGGGATTTTATATATGTGTTCCAATAATATAAAATACTTTCTTTTTTTTTTATTTACTTTTTTTCAATCACATATTTCATTGTCTTAATTTTATTTTAACTGTTTCCTAGCAACGGAAAGGTGAATTTGATCTCATATATCAAAAATAAAACAAATACGCTTTGAGGTTGAAATAAAAGGGGCTTGTGTTATGATATTAATTCTTATTATTAAAAAAAAAAAACGTTACTAATATCTCACGGTTTATCTGGACGCAGCTAACAGAAATATTTAATTTTTAATCGAAAATTTCAATGAGAAAGAAAAAATACTTTTGAAAAGCAAATTGATAGTAAATGTCAAAATTATGCATCGCAAAATTATCGCTGTCGAAAAGGACGTCATTGTATCGGGAAATAAATATTTTCATTCTTAAAAACAAACATTAACTAGATTGCCTGAAAAAATATTTTTTGACGAGTATTAGTTCTTAATGCCGCCTCATTTCAGAAAATATGAATGAAATTTTTTTTTATCTTTAAAAGGAAATTACATTTTCGTTCGTAAAACCTAAACTTTTAATATAATTGCGTCAATGTAAATCCTTTTCTGCCCACCAGTATTGAAGAATAAAGCTCGGAAGTGTAAAAAGATTTACCATAATCATTAGCGCAATCAATAAAAAGTTACATATGTAAATTAATGAGACCACGGGGGGTTCAGGGGGGCTCCGCCCCCCTGAATACTGTATTATTTACAAAAAATACCAAAATTAGTAGCTCATGAAAATTCAAAATATCCTTCCATAACAACGTTTTTAATTTAACGCTTCTAATGTCTGAAAACTTCGTATTTTTTATTCTTATAAATAATTACGTAATTTGAAAACTTTAAATTGCGGTTTGCAGGAAATTGAATATTACTAGAGTGTGTCTAAAAACAATGAATTGCAGATCTGACGTTGAGGCTCCTGATCTGCAGATTTACTAGTAAATATCGAAACAATAGGCTATCTCCTTAACTATTGCCCCTAGGCACATACTTCCAATTGCAAAGTTTCATAAAAAAAGTGCAAAATTTGATGAGATACGCTTCAACGCCATGGGGGGGGTCTACATCAGAAAATACAAAAATTAAATTTTTACATGGCCCCCGTAGAGTAAAATTCCCAATTAGGAAATTTTTCCTTACCCATTCCTGAATTAAACACAAAAAAATTCATCTCGATATCTTCAAAGTTCGCAGAGATATCAAAATCCAAAATTCGTTACTTACACCATTTATCCATGCCTCTGACCGACGAGTTTTTGACTCATTTTAAATGCAAGATAGGGATCAGCCACATATTGTACATTATTAAAAGTCGATATAAGACAGTGCCTCTCCTTTGGACGTAAAATAGGCAGCGTATAGATTTTACGTTAAACCTGTTTTCAAAGTATGCTGGTGGTCTGCACTAGAGATCTGCACGGGTCGAAATATCTAGGTCCGGTCTCGAACCGACCCATAGGAAAAAAAAAACTTCGGCTCTGCCTGGAAAAAATTTCGGCCCTGCCTGGAAAAAATTTCAAATCGTAGCCTAGCCCGGCCTGACTGAATTTCTACATAGATTTTTTACATCGATATGGTTAAAAGTTGTTTCGTATGGAGGAGTTCTGGCCAAAAATACTTATTATATCTTTTCTTTTTTCACGTTTACAATTATTATTTTTAAAGAAGCGCCAAAAGCTGTGGATATTTGTTTTATTAATGAATCTCTATTTATATGTAAACGATTCACTTCTCCTTTAATATCGTTAATCCATATTCCATGTGTTGGAGACAATGAAAAATGCTATAAAGTAAAATCTTTTAAGATGGAATCACATAGGGAAAAAAAAGCGTCATAGACAAGTTCCCATTTTAGGAGTTGTAAATGTAGTCTTTTTTTTCTCAGGTATTATTATATTAATTTTCCATGGATCAACAGATTTTTCCGTTTCAGAAAGGATTCCGTCATAGGAAGATTTTTTTCACTAGTTTTACTGTATTTTAATATATATATATATATATATATATATATTGCCTTAATATCTACTATCCTTTAAGAATATCAATTTTAAAGTTTTATTGTAAAATAATGGCCATTTAAAAATATATGCATTTGTTGTAAAAGTTTTTCGGCTGAGCTAAATTTTAGTTATTTTTGCACGGATTAGGTCAGTCAGAGATAATGATTTTAATACGGGTTGTCTCGAGACCGGGACTGAAATTTCGCCCAGGGGAGACTTAGGAATAAGGAAGCCAGTCCCGATTCGGTATAACCAGTGGTCGAGATGTTTTGCTCTCATGCTGGGTGCGAACCCAATCTCTCCCTTCGGCCCAATCGTTTGGAGTTTTCAGTGGTTTTCTTCGAACCTTGGATATCCTTGCGTAAACACGGGTTAGGTCCCCTTAGAAAGACCTCCACAGAAAGCAGCTCCCGCCCTTCGGTCCCACATCCCTCGTGTAGATAATTGACTGTCATAAATCACACCAACATCCGGTTCGGTATGAAAAAATACGTTAGGCCGGGCTTGCCGAGTCTTCACAAAAAAGTCGCCAATCCCGGGTCTGGCCCGTCTCCAGAATGCAGACTTTTTTATCGGCCTTGCTGGGGCGATAAAAAGCCTGAATTTGTGAGGGCTAAAGTTATGAAAAACTCTTAATCGGCATGTTAGAAAAAGCATTGTATCAAATTACGCATTTAACATTTATTTATGGACATTTAAATAGTACAAAAAGGTGGTAGAAACGGCAAAAATTAAACTGAATCGGAAGCTTAAGCTACAGAAAGAAGTTACTTTTTCA
Source organism: Maratus speciosus (assembly GCA_963932465.1). NCBI lineage: Eukaryota > Metazoa > Arthropoda > Arachnida > Araneae > Salticidae > Maratus > Maratus speciosus. The sequence continues at coordinate 542,346,123 of OZ010796.1, read as the reverse complement.
CATGCAATTTTTTAAAATGCATTTAAACATTTTATTAGGAGCCAATCAATGTTTAAAACTTTAAATGCGTTTTTCTGCATGATGTTTTTTTAATCGTAAATTAAAAAGGTGCAAACATGGAACATGTCTTTTTTGATTATTGTACATTAATTTTGTGTCGGCAAATTTGAAAAAAGTTTTACTTTTGAAATATGATTTTTAAAAAAATAAGTTACAGAATTTTTTAAATAAATATTTTTAATATTTTTAAAATTAAAATAAAAAAAGATTCCTGAAACAAAACTAAAATTATACTTTCCTCTTTAATTAAATGAAAAAAATTTGAAATCCAATGAATAAAGTTTCGAGTTATAAAGATTTTAAATTAAATCCGCTTACAAAAATACTAATCATTTAAATTTTTAAAAACTTTATGAGAAATATTAGCATGTGATTTTGTTTGCAAATTATATGGCTAACCATCACAAAACAAGTGGGTAAGTGTGATCACAGATCGCACAGAGGGTTTCGTTTAATATTCCTTTCAAAACACTTTATACTTTTGAAAAATCTGTTAGTTCCACATTTCGCAACCAGGGGCGCACTCTATTCTAAACAAATCTCTATACGAACAAAACTCCGTTTTACATACTATCCGTAAATATATTAGTCGAGGGGATTGGGCCCATAGCACCCGAGATAAGTAGGTGCCCCTGGTGGTAAAAAGTGGAACTAAAATATGTAAGGCTATGGTGCATAATATGAAAGAATGGTCAAAGGGGTGTCGGCAAAAGTTGGAGGTTAGAAAAATTGCTTAAAATACACAAGTTAGAGCCCGGAGGATTAATAATATAAGACTTTTTGAAAATTTTATGATTTGTCGTGTAGTCTGATGTTTTTAGTCGAGAAGTCTGAGGTCGTATGCAAAAATTCATGTCTTCAACTTAATTAAGGGCTCTTTTAGAAAGAATTCCATAAAATACATAAGTGGTAGCTCAAAGGGTTAAACGTAAGACTTTTTCAAGATTTTATGATTTGTCGCCTGGCCTCAGGTGTTCTGCTATGAGTATGCAAAATTTCTAATCTCCAGTTTAATAAGGGGATCAGTTAGAAAGAATTGGTTAAAATACGCATGTGGGAGCCCAAAGGGTTAAGTGTACGACTTTTTCAAAATTTTATGATTTGTCGCATGATGGTGTTCAGCTATAAGTATGCAAAAATTTCACGCCTCCAACCTAAATATGGTCTCACTTAGAAAGAATTGTTTAAAATACACATGTGGGAACCCAAAAGGTTAAATGTACGACTTTTTCAAACGTCATGATTTGTCGTTTGATGTGAGGTGTTCAGCTATAAGTATGCAAAATTTCACGCCTCCAACCTAATTAGGGCTCACTCAGAAAGAGTTGTTTAAAATACACATGTGGGAACCCAAAGGGTTAACTGTACGACTCTTTGAAAATTTTATGATTTGTCGTTTGATGTGAGGTGTTCAGCTATAAGTATGCAAAATTGCACTCCTCCAACCTAATTAGGGGCTCACTTTGAAAGAATTGTTTAAAATACACATGAAGGAGCCCAAAGGGTTAAATGTACAACTTTTTCAAAATTTCATGATTTGTCGTTTGGTCTGAGGTGTATAGTATATAAGTACGCAAAATTTCACGCCTTCAACTTAATTAGGGGCTCACTAAGAAAGAACTGTTTAAAATACACATTTGGGAGCCCAAAGGGTTAAATGTACGACTTTTTCAAAATTTTAGGATTTGTCGTTTGATGTGAGGTGTTCAGCTATAAGTATGCAAAATTGCACTCCTCCAACCTAATTAGGGGCTCACTTTGAAAGAATTGTTTAAAATACACATGAAGGAGCCCAAAGGGTTAAATGTACAACTTTTTCAAAATTTCATGATTTGTCGTTTGGTTTGAGGTGTATAGTATATAAGTACGCAAAATTTCACGCCTTCAACTTAATTAGGGGCTCACTAAGAAAGAACTGTTTAAAATACACATTTGGGAGCCCAAAGGGTTAAATGTACGACTCTTTCAAAATTTTATGATTTGTCGTTTGATGTGTGGTGTTCAGCTATAAGTATGCAAAATTTCAAGTCTCCAACATGTATAGTTTCTGAGAACGGGCTCTGTGACGGACAGACAGACGGACGGACAGACAGACAGAGGAGCGAGACGAATAGAGTTTCGTCAGATGAACGAAACCCTAAAAAGAAAAAAAAATCAAAATTCTAGCTCAACAAATATATTTTTTTACATGTTTCCTATAACTCTTAAAGTAACATTGTTTCTTCGATTGCACGCATTTCAATTTGTGTCTAATCCCTTAAAACCTGATGAATTATTTAAACGGCCATAACTCTGCGAGTTTTTCAGATATGAAGATGCAATTTTTTGTGTTTAATTCAGAAATGGATAAGGACAGTTTTCCTGATTGGAATTTTTACACAACGGGAGTTGTATAAAAATTTAATTTTCGTATTTTTCCAAATAGACCCCTTATGGAGTTGCAACTTATGTCATTAAATTTTGCACCCTTTTTTATGAAACTTTGCAATTGGAAGTACGGTTCTAGAGGCAATATTTAAGGAAATAGCCTATTGTTTCGATATTTATGAATCACCCTGTATATATTAGCACTATTATCATTGGTATCTGCAAAGGATGTTCTCAAATCCATATTGGCTACTTTCTGATGCATGTACGAAGTCATGTTCACCCGGGATTTTTTTTCCCAGTAAAAATTAAATTGGCAAAATAAGGATTTTTTAAAAGAGTATCACCCAGATTAACGCTTTAATTAGGGGTTGGGACATACTGTGTGGTTATAATTAAAGTTACCCAGTTTACACCTACGTAGAGTCCGTTCTAGTAGACCGGTATCGATGAAACTTGGTATATACGTTATATGGACTATGGGAAAAATAAATCTGCAATAAAAAAAATAGTAGTTCAAATTTCAACTGATAGATGGCGTTTTCATCTACGTGAAAGGACGTTATGCATATTTGGAGCGGTTAATTTCGAGAAGTTTTCCGACAACCTGGCCTCTTCGTTTTCCGGACTTCAATCCCTGTGACTTCTGATTGTGGGGATTTCTAAAAGATCGCATCTATGGAGGGAGCATTGGGACTCAGCCTAATTTAAAAGCAAGTATAACTTCTCATGTTGCTGCAATTGATTGGGAAACCCTTCGCGCTACTGTTGAACACGCTATGAATATGTGCTAGAGGCAAATGGAATGCACATTGAGCATATGCTGTGAATAAATAAAGTTTTGTGTTTCCAGTTTGAGTTTTCTGGTCTTCAAGTGCTCCCTTCTCACCTGGTGGTTGAAATTTGAACTACTATTTTTTATTGCAGATTTCTTTTCCCCATGGTCCATATAACGCTTCTACCAAGTTTCGTCGATATCTGTCGACCAGAACGGACTCTACGTAGGTCTAAACAGGCTAACTTTAATTATAACCACCCTTTATGTCGCCCAAGCCACTATTTCTTTATTATATTCGTACGATTTTGTCAAAACTAATCTCTTTCCATACATTTGTACTAGGATACTTTCAAAAAAATTTACCATGTAGTAAATTCTTTTGAATTTTTTGTGATGTGTGTATGTGTGAATTGTGGTACGAATGAATATAAAAATAGTCACGAGTCCTAGCCTGTAATCAAGAGGTGGCTTATTAATTAAGTGGGCTTAATAGAAAGCTAGTACTACTATTGAAGAATCTCGATATTTATGTACCACTATTCACTTTAAAAAACTCAAACTTTTATTGTATATGTAGGATAAAGATGCCGGAAATAGAAGTAATCTTACATAAAGATATCTAAAGAAACACGTGACTTGCATGCAAATTAACATCACGGCAGTTGATCTAATTTACAATCAAATGTCTCGAATAGATTCTAAGGCATTTTATATAACGCTACTTGGAAAGGTTTCTTAGCTACAAATGCATGCTTCTAAACAAAACAAAACGGCAGAATAAAGACGTCTAGCGAAAAAAATGTCGAGAAATGATAGGGAAAAGAGAAATGGACATCTTACAAATACTATTTCTCACACTTTCGCAAATCAAATAAAATCATATTTCTATGATATAAGTGAGCTAAAATAAGAAAAATCACTCAGATATGTATGCACAATAGGAGAAAAATTTTAATATTAAATTCCAATAATAATCGTGAAAATTAAAATTGATTTCTTTAAGCAAGCAATGTATTTTAAGAATTCAAGAGGAAACTGTAAGTTACAGCAGTTTTCAGTGAAATGGAAAAATGTATGGAAGAAACAAAACAGTGTAGATTACATGCATGCGTCTTAAAAAGAACAGAGCCGACATTGATCATTAGAACAACTATAATCAGTTAAAGTATTCTTGTTGATAGTTTAACAAAGAATTAACATCCACATATAGTTTATCTATACATTTCAAAAGCAAATGAAAAAGTAAAAAAAGAAATTCCGAATAAAACGAAAGTGATTCTTAACCCTTAAATGCGCGATTTTTTATTATACTATATATGATTATATAATATATTATATATGAAATTATTATACATTATATTATACATTATACATCATTATTATACATTATATTATATATGAAAATTATATATGATTCTCTGAAAGGTGTGTTACACAGGAAAAATATTGAAAAAAAATCAGAGATACATTTTTCGTATAATACATCAATCTTTTCTTCTGTTGCACATTATCAATACAAGTAAAAACTACTGTCGTGTGACAGATTTACGCTAAAATAGTGGAAATTAGTAAATATTTTAATACGTATGTCTCCAAATACCTTATTTTATATAATTATTTATTTTATAAAACTTAATATTCAACCCTTCAATTTCCATAATAGAATAGGTTCTAGAAATTACATAGTTCAGAGAATCTGACTTGACATTAGAAAGTTTCAAAGGTTAATTTCGCTTTATTTAAATACGGAATGTCTGTTATTAATTAAAGCAAATATGGCTATTTTAATTTTATGGTGTGAATTAGGTATATATGAATAAACAAAAATCTATTTAATTCAAAACACTGTTGTTTGCATATATGCAAAGCTGCGTACTAAAGGGTTAACCCCTTCGGGATGAGCGTCTTATACAGAATTTTTGATCTTTTATCACCGGTTTTTAAAAGCAGAAATTTTTGCCAAGATGAATCAGGAAAATGCCAAGATTAAATAAGGAAAAATGTACAATAAAAAGTAACTGGTGGGAATAATCACAGAATCTGATAACCTTATGCGTCACGTATACGTGATGCTCGTCCCCAGGGGGTCGAGAAACTTAGCAGACTTTAAAGACTGAGCACGTCAACAGTAGTTGGTCACAGATGATAATGTATTTGAATTATTTTATATACATAATTTCTTGCTGGGGGGGAAAAAAACTATTTAGTTTGCGAGGTTGGTAGCATCAACTAGTATGACGGTGACGCTATACCATGAGCATTTTACAGTGCGCCATTCTATTTTCCGGGTGTAGTATTATTTTAAGGGGAAATCAAATGCATCCACACATGCACGTCATACTTCAGCAAATGAAACAATAAGGCCATGAAACATTTAAGACAAACAAGCAATCTTAAATAAAATAAACGCAACAGATCATTAAAATAATTTTAATCTGGTACTGAATTTATGTGGCATTTGGAGGAAACGTACTATACTCCCGGCAATATTTCCTTTTTGAAATTGTAAAACTCAAAGAGAAAATTCACAAAAATTCAACTCTGTAAATAGATATTCGTTGAAAAGTCAATATAAACAGAGGATGCGGAAACTAGAATGTAATAAATGTTTTAAATTTTAAGTATATTTACGCCGTGACTAAAATAGATAAAAATATTTTGTAATAGCTGAACATATAAAAGCTAATAAAATAAAATCCCTTTCCTATACGTTCACAAAATTTAAAACCACGAACGAAATAAAATTCCTACGTTTTCCCTAGTTAATGAACATATCTAATGTTGCCAACGTATAAATCACAAAAGAATGATTGCACTGTCATTTTCAGAGAACATAATTGAAATTGAAATAAAATAAACAAATTATTAGAGCAATTCAGACGAAAATTGCTTCAGACAATTCTTTCAGCTTTATTCCGAATAGAAAAATATTTATTAGAACAATCTAGAAAGTTCCGAGGTAATTAAATAATTGAAATCACAGATACGCATGTTTGATAAATAACATTAACGTTTTAGATGGAAATAGGTTTATAATAATATAAAGATTTAAATTTCAACTAATTACTTCGATTTTAAAAGTCCTTTCAGGCGGATTTATAGTTTATTTTATTTTATTTTTAATTTAATTACCGTGCAATGTTAATAAGAATGTCGAATAAATTTTTCCAGAGTGTATTTAAATCAGATAGGTATTTAAACATCGACGATGTTGAAAAGCAGATTTAAATTAAAAGAAGCGTACATTCTAGGAGAGGGGTCGTGCATTTCTTACTTTGAAAATTTTCTTTAATGAAAAATGTTGGTTACGTTTCTTTTTAAACCGAAAGACAGTAGTTTCCACCACTTTTGCATGTATATATAATATATGTACGTATGAATGCGTATCTCTCTCTCGCTCGCTCTGTATATACATATATATATACATATATATATATATATATATATATATATATATATACAAACACCCTACAGTGGTATTCTACAGATGTAAAACGACCATTCATCAGCACAATTGGCAGGCTGTATTAGTGAAGCAATTTGAAATCGAATGGTGTTTTCCATTTTTAGATAAATAAATTATTTATTGAGTTGTAAGCGCGATTGTTGTCCTGTGATGACAAGCTTTTCTTCTTTCTCGCGCTGCCTTACCTGAAAATTCGGTTCAAAACGCTAACTTTGACAGTATTTTCTGAAATATCTTCTGCTTGTACCAAAAAAATGTAAAACGCCATTCGATTGCATTATTTCTGTAAAAGATCATCCGCCAATTCATGCGTTTTCGAACAAAAATGTCAGAGATTTGTCAGAAAGTAGCTCCTTTGGATTTGAGAACAGCATTAATGAAAATTCAAGAATAGTTCGTTATATGAGCTTTATTTTATGTATTTACGGATGATTGTCCTACCTTAATAACCATTCATCCTTTTCAAGTTACCCGTAAAAGTCCACACTAAACATCGCAAAAATTAAAACATCCAAATATATTTAAGCATTTCCACGACCTGTTTTACGCACATGGCAGGAGCTCCGAACTTTAGCATAAATGCACACGATTTCACAGTCATTCATAATCATTAACAATAAAAACCTGTTCTTAAAACCCACCAACAAAACCTTTGAAGACATGTCTATTCGAGTAATTTTAAGAACTTAAATTCGGTATATGAGCCTTATTTATATACTTACAAAAGACTACGCTACCCTAACCTTTTTGGGAGCAAATAATTCTGTTGCAGTATTGTTGAAAACACACCAGAATTTTCGAACAATTTCATTTGAAAATAAATAAATACAATTTTTTTTCACATAAATTATAAACTCAAAAATTTTATACAAAAATTCTGGTAGAAACTTGGGTTGAAATTAAGTGGTATAAATGTTATACCACCGCGCTTCAAAGCGTTAAAAACCATTCATCATTTTTAAGTTGCTAGATAAAAACTGGCAACAAATATCAGTCTTCAAGCATTTTTGAAAAATGAAAACATACATATATATGTAAGCATTTTCAAGAGCCCTTTTTATACACTTTCGCAAGAACTTTCAACTTCGGAAGAAATGCACATCATTTCAAAATCATTCATAAAAACTAACAATAAAAACCTATCTTCTGGCAACGGAACTTCGCAAATTCCCAATCTTTGTGTTCCAAAACTGTTTACATGAAATCACTACAGGAAAATAAAAGCCTCTCGGTTTGCATACAGAATCAATTTTGGGTGCACAACAAATGCTTTATACCATCGTTAAGTTAGAATACAAGACAACCGAAAAAGAGGGGAAAGGGAGCCCTGTAGAAACATGCACAATGACATGAAAAATAAAATCATAAATTTTCTGCTCCTTTGCTTGAGAATACGAATTTGTAAAGATACAGTTTTAAAAGTTTTTCGATATATTTCGCTTGGATGCTCTGTAACTAGCCATAAAAAAGGAAGCAAAGAATACATCAAGTAATTTGTTTAACAGATCTTCTCCCAGTTAAAGAATTTTCTTTGGGAATATTAGCTTTATTGACCATGATCGCAGAATTTAGACAAGAAAGAGTATATAAACAGTGAAATTCTTTAACGCTAGCTCAATCGAAACAAATATCGGTATAGAACACTATTGAAATTTCAGGAGCAAGAGACTTTCTATTTTCATCATAAAAACTTATTTTAAAATTTGAATAATTTATGGCGATTTTGTCCTACTACATTAGCAATTTAACTGCAAAGAGCAAGAATGTTGTAATAAATATATTTTCTCAAATAATAGGCAAAATATTCAAGCATACATGACGAAACCTAACATAAAATAACAAAAGAAACCAAATAACTGGGTAAACCAAGAAGACAATATTTTTACTATTTTGTCTAACACTAATAATGATATTAAGGAGGATAATTTGTATCAGAATCACATTCGTTAGCTGAAATATTCGAATAAACCGTAATACTATTTCACGACGAATTATAATGCAACGCGTCTTTGTTATATTAGGGCAGGCATACAATAAATTCTTGGTTAGCAGAATCGTACTTTATAAATACTTAATTTTATTTGAAGAGTTTGTAAAATCTTATTCACAGCTCGTCAGCTTTTAGCGCATTAAATACGCAAATCCAAAAGGGCAACTTTATGACATAAATTTTAATTTATTTTTCTTCGAAAATGCATGAAACTAAGCAGGTGTTGTTGATCAGAAAGTATGTAATCGAACTGTTTTTCCGGGGTTTTTTTTGCGAACGCAATAGATCTTTCAGAAAATATTGTTAAAGTTGATATTTTAAACCGAAGTTCCCGAAGAAAGCAGAAAAAAAAAAAAAAAAAAAACAGTCAGCGGAGGGAGAAAAACTTCTTTGTCACGTGATCAAAATCGCTTATAACTCAATGGGTAATTTATTAATCAAAAAAACGGAAAACAGTTCGATTCCAAATCGCTTCAATAGTCAGGCCTTCCAATTTTGTATCTTTCCGTTAAAAAATGAATTTGTAAATGTGTCAAAACGTTTTGCGCTTGTTGAGCAGAGCAGTTGAGGACAGCCTTAAGCATCTATTTTAGAAACATTCTGACAACTATTAAAAAAGAGACGCCCTTCAAGAAAAGTACAATGAAGAAAAAAAGGTTAAAAACATTAATTTCCAGAGGAGATATTTTAAACATACGAATGTATTCTATGACCATACACTCTCAGAAATACTTTCTTCAATTCACGGAAATTTTCCTGGCAGCAGTGCTACCAGGATTTTTTCGTCAATAAACGAATATCTGTTTCTTTTTTCTCCGTTACAGGATGTAAAATATACGCCAATTGAAGAAAATGGGGATAAAATAAAAGATGCTGACATTGGGATCGAACCACCTACCTTAGTTTTTTCCAGACCGGTGCTCTAACCACTCGGATACGCTTGTATAGCAGTGAAACAGTTTGAAGTAAATATGTTTGCCTCAGATGGGTATGGTTTGATTAATTTCTTTAAAAAGCTTTGCATTTTGAAGTTAATTTCGTGAAGATTTCGTCTTTAATGAGATTGTGGCTGGGGTTTAATACTTCAGTATTAAAATGGGATAAAAATATGAATTATAAATTTTTTTTGTAGATTGCTAGATGTAAAATATGAATATATTTTTATGCGCGATTTTTTAAAAAATAAAATCGATTTTTTTCATTTAGCATTTTAATTAAAATATTTATTTTAAATGCGAATATTTTTTTTAAACTTTAAAAAATAAATTGTGAATACTTTTAAATTGATGAGAAAATTAATTGTTATTTATTCTTAAATTCGAAAACGTTTCTTTTCTTTGTTGTTATTTTAGTTTTTTATTATTATTATTATAAATTTTTTTAATTAAATTAGAAATCGTAATTTACAGAGTTTTTGGTTTTTCGTTTTTAAAATTAATTCGGAGTTTAGTATTAATAGAGCCAATGCGCATGCGTGCTAGGATTGAACGGAATTTCTCCCTTTTTTCAGATTTTCGGGAAAAATTCACGGATAAAGCATTTTCTCTAGGAGTATGGAAATTATTTGTTAAAAAATAAGGAATGATTTAGTGTATATAGACGAGTTTTTCTGACAGTGTAGGATTAATATTAGCAAGGAGAATTATGAAGCTGACTGAATAACAGCCTTATGGTACCGGCTATAGTATAGAATTGAAAACACGTGTGGAAAAATGTGTTTCTATAATTTTTAATCGTATGGATGAAGGTATTATGATGTAATCAATCGGGAAAGCTAAAATACCAAGACTCTTATTATTCTTGAAGATATGAGCATTATTTTTTAGTATTTAACATTTTCATACTGAATAATTTAAGTAATAAAAATAATGTTTTTTAAAAATATTTAGCAATTAAATATGATGTTTTTTAAGAGAGTATACCACCTGTTAACATTTTAAGAAAAAAAGAAAAAAAAAACATTCCTAATTTTCTCAAAATTTAATTTTTATTAAATAACATATTCTTTCATATTTCTGTCATATTCTTCATCTTAACGTATTTATGTCTCCAATTAACCCTTTATGCCCGACGGCACTTTAAAGTACCATTAAAATAACTTGTTATAAAATTCATTTAACACATCGATTTGTAGTAATACTGTTTAGAATAAGTTATAAATACTTTATTTTATTACAAAAGCATTATTGGTTGAACAAAACAAAGATATTTTTAATGTTTGGTAAAGAAATCGTGATTTCTTTTTCATTTGAATCTGTTCAGCTTTTTGGACGTTGAAAGATTGTAGGTGAAAAGTTTTAGTTCGTAATTATTCTTATATTTCTATTGTAAGAGCATTATATTTGTACATTTCCTGTAATTCTATAATATATATATATATATATATATATATATATATATATGTAATATATATATATATAATATTAACTAAAGAAATTAATCAATAATAACTAAATAATTTAACTAAAAGATTTGAGTATAGTTATAAATATTGCACAAAATCCCTGTAAATACAAATTTAATCAATTAATATTAATCTGCAAAATTCTTCTAAAATTTATTAAATGATTGTGTAAATCTTCTAATGTAGTTTAAAAAATTCATGAAAAATACTTTAGAAGATGAAATTTTCGTGAATTCATAATTTGGGACATAAAGGGTTAAGTAAGCACTTATAATCTGGAAGATGATTTTTTGTAATATTCTTTATAAATATTCGAGATAAGAAAGGCTTTCACTTTATTTTTTATGAATTATTAATGTGGAAATTCACACAATCAATAAAGTCTTACTTTCTCAGTGATGAAAAATTTTAATCACTTATGCGGGCATACGAAATCTAAGTTCAAAATAGCAAAATAAACCAAGTTATTGATCAAGATTTAAAAAATAGCCTCTTTAAATACACCTGTTCTGCTTTTTGTACATTCGCTGAGCAATTATTAAAGTCTTACTACCTTAGTGTTGAAAAAATAGAAGCACGTCTGCGGACTTAATGGACACTGATATAAAATAGCTAACCAAACCAAGCTATTGGTAGGAATTTAATGAACAGCCTCCTTAAATATTCCTATACTACCACCTTTTACACAATTGCTGAGCAATTATTAAAGCCTTACTTCCTAGTGTTGCAAAAATGTAATCACTTTTCCGAGCATAATGGATTCTGATATAAAAGGCCAAGGAAACCAAGATTTAAGGATTAGCCTCTTTAAATATACCCATTCTGTTTTTTGTACATTCGCTGAGCAATTATTAAAATCTTACTTTTTTAGTGTGCCAGAACGTCTATGGACTGAATGGATCCCGGATGTAAAATAGCTAACCAAACCAAGCTATTGGTTGAGAATTAATGGATAACCTCCTTAACTGTACCTATACCGCTTTTTAACCCTTTCAGGGATGGTGGTATGTTTATGAAAACTTCATTTTAATTCCCAAACGCCACAATGACACCAGAATTTTTATAGAATATTTTCCATTTAATATGAAAGTGAAACATAGCCTTTTTCTTATTTCCAATTAAACTTGTTGGTAAATTCCGGTGCCATTCATTTACAGTAAAACCTGTCTAAGGCGGAATCGATCGGGACTGAGAAAATTTTCCGTGGTAGACAATATTCCGGTTTATGCAAAAAAGCTCCCCCCCCCCCCCAAAAAAAAAAAATCCCTCGAATTTGATGATTTTTTATTGATCTTCCTGACTCGAAAATCGATTGAAAACTGAAATTCGGAAAGATCTTTTGTCTTTATAGATAAATGAGAAACGCTATTCAATTTCTTAATACTTCTGTAATACATACGAATTGGAAGTTTACACACACACACACACACAAAAAACAACAACAACAACAACAACAACAACAAAAAAAAAACAATAAACTTCGAGAATGAGACAGAACGCTATAACTTTGAATTTGAGTACATCCTTAAAGTATAATATATTGCACTTTCGAAAATATATATTTTGATAAATGTTCATTCTACTAGAAATATAAACTTTTAAATGTAATTTTGCATATGAAAAAATGGCACAAGCATAAATTCCTTAAAATTTAAACAGTTTCTGTTCTTTTGAACTAACTTTTTCAAAGTGTTACGGAATTTAACTAACATGCACGACATTGAGTATTTGACTTATCAATTTTAAAGTTTAATAAACAAAATGCCTTTCATTTTTAAATTATCCTTTTTTCCGTCTTATGCAAAATTTTGGTTTCGGTGGGACCTTAAAATGCTTTCCGTTTCCGCGGTAGGCAGATTTCCGGCTTATACAGAGTCCGCCTTAGACAGAATTTACTGTATTTCTATACTTTAGCATTGAAAGTGCTTTGCTCCTGAAAGGGTTAAACAAATGCTGAGCCATTATTAAAGCCTTTCTTTGGGGCTATGCATATATAATGTTATCATTTTGGTGGGAGGGGGGTGGTCTGGCATGTGATATCGTAAGATATCTCTAGGAGGAGGGGGGGGGGGGTTGTCTTTTGATATCGTTATTATTTTTGATCCAGCCAAACTTTTTTCTTTTTATTTGTAACCTGGTCTTTACATCAAAATAACATGTTATCTTTTTATAGTATGTTATCTATTTTTATGAAAATACAAAGTTATTATTCCAAAATAGGAAATACCCCAACATTAGCCATTCGTATTCTTCTGTAATACATGTATGCATATACAATCCGTTGTTCTATACAAATCATATACGAAGTATGTTTGAAATGATACTTGTATTTACCAGTAAATAAAAGAGAAAAAAATATTGTCACCTGTTTTGTTGATAAGAAGATCTGCCCCAAACCGTGCGAGGCAAGTGCAAAAAGACATTATTACAGTTGAATGCATTATGTAACAAAAAGCTATCATTAAATACTTTTAAATAATAACTATTTCTTTTAAATATTATTTGATATAAAGTTACTTAATATAAAGTTATAAAATGATATTTTATTGACTTCTCTTTATTTGAATCAGTAAAGTATGAAAAAAAAATAATGTAACCATATTTGTATATCACTCCAAACAAAGGAAAAAAATTCCAAAAATCTAAAGAATTTTTATACATTGATAACGATATCATTACAAGGAGGGGAGGGAGGATGGTTCGAGGGATGATAACGTATGATATCGTAAAGGGGGGGAGGGGTCCAAAATTACCAAAAAGTTGATAACGTTATATATGCACAGCCCCTTTTTAGTGATGAAAAAATGTAAGCTCTTTTTCAAGCATAATGAATTGCGATAGAAAAGATCAAAGAAACCAAGTTATTGATCGGGATTTAGAAAATAACCTCTTTAAATATACCTATTACGCTTTTTGGAACTCGCTACGAAATTCACCAGAGAAAAATGAAAGCCCAATTTGACACTGTATTTTCCTCATATCATCATTGTTTTCGGTGCTAACCAAACATCAGATCGTCAAAGAAACTGCCAACGACAAGCTATCTCTAGGTAGTGTCATAAACGTACATTGTTTAAGCGGGAATTCGCTATCCTATCCCCAAATTTGCTGTTGTGAATGGGAGAGAAACACGAAGCGATGTAAGCATAAATAAATGAAAAACGAGGATTTTGGTGGGAGTAAAGGGAAGAATCAAGCGTTTTTCACAATAATCGATTGACGCTCAGATCTCGGAGAACATGGAATTGCAAGTTATAGTCTTTTATTTTCTGTATTTCGTTGGTTTTTATTTAAAATCTAAATTCTTTTTTTAGGATTGGAATGTTTCAGATTGCTATCAGAGATATACATTTGAAAGCTAAAAAGTCATTATTGACTTTTTCAATAAAAGTTTTTTAGTTCCATAAAAGCGAATTGGAATGAGGTAAAAGTATTTCCCCTTTCCCCAGTGAAAAAGAATTGCAATTTCGATGAGTAAGATTTGAAAACAGAAAAAAATAATAATCGTGCAGCCTTTCTTATTGCAAGTTACAGAAAAAATTACAACTTTCAGAAACAACGTAAATATACACAATGAGAGATCAGGGAAAAAAGCTTAATGATTTCCAAATGTTAAAAAAAAGGTGGCAAAAGCTGAATGATATTTCTAAAAGCTTAATGCCTAAAGCAAACAAAATTAATCAAAATCAGATGGATTTAAGATAACTATGAAATTCATGAAGAAGCATTTCAAACAGCGGAAACAAATTTTACAGTGTAAAATTCAAGTAAACTAAGAAAAACAGGCGTTTAAATTGTGTACGCCAATAAAAATGTGTCAAAATGCTCAGAATAAATAAATAAATAAAATAAAATAAAAACTGCTACGAAAACTTTATCAAACATGGCTGCCCAAAATGTAATTGTTTAGTTTAAAATAAATGTAATACAAAGTGACAGAAGTAATGGAATATTTTTTTTTCAAGAATTACAACTTAAAAATGGAAAGGTACTTGATTTTCTGTTATAGATTGTTTTTTCAACAAGATATTGTTTGTAATTAACAGTCTACAGTTAGTGTCAGCTAACAAACAAATGCATTTAAAGTGTGTACGTGAATAATTTTTTTTTCAAAATGATCATAAAAAAATTGTCACAAAAACGATATCAAACATAGCTGTCCAAAATTTAATTATTTTGTTTAAAATAAATGCGATACAAAGTGACAGAAATCATGGAATAATTTTTCAAAAAGAATAAAAAGGTACTCGATTCCCTTATTGATTATTTTTCTTTTCAATATTCAACTAAGCGACATTAACAACGAACTTAGGAAAAATAAAAACCAATGGAAATACCTTCAAAGATAACGATGAACATGAGTATTTTTTAATTAATGATGTCTGGAAAATTCTTAAAATGAAAAAAAAAATTAGATACTTAAAAATTAATTGATCTCAACAAAATATGCTGAAGATATACTTTTTACTATTTTTCCTGATGAATGCAATACATTTCCTGATGCCATCTGTTGTTAATTTTTTGAAACAATTGTCTTATTTTTAACAGTCGTTTATATTTATTGTTTTTTTATTCACTGCAGTTCGGGCGACAGTGAGCTTTTAATTTTAATGTATTGTTATTTATTTTATAACCAATTTATTTAACGTTTTTATAACGCTGTTAAAGAACCCGTTCAGAAACACATTAAAGAATATAAAACCTTGAAATACTTGAAATTCAATGTTGAAATATTGAATGTATTTTCATTTTCTAAGTTCGAACTGTTTAAAAATTAAATGAAATGTTCCTTGCACATTTCTTTTGTTAGTAACTTCACAATATTTTAAAGATATTATTGATATGTTGGAACTAGGTTTAGAACAATGTTAGAACAAAAGAAGAGTTTATGTTGTATACAGCATTTCCTATTACATAAGGTCACGAGAACAAAATTTAGACCAAAATACTCCCTTTTTACATACATACAGGATGGGCCAAAAATGCGTTGAACATTTAAAAATTTCAATTAAAAAAAAATAATAAAGGAATGGCCGTAGAAGAGTACGATTTGGACGGGAATGTTTCTCGTGATTAAAAGATTTTTTTTTTTTTTTTTTAATGCATAAAAAATATTTCTAACAATTTCTCATAGATGGCGATATATCTTCAAACATGCAAAAAGGAAATGAAAAACCATCAAAAACTCAAGATATGCAGTTACAGATCACAGTTTTGTACAAAGTTAGTGCCATATTCCAACGTGTAGAATGACACTGAGTACGGTTTGGATGTGTTTGGAGATAGAAAGATCCCGCCATGCCGGTCGAAATATTGCAATACAAAATAAATGCATATAACTGCATGATTTATTTTATTTTATTTTTGCGACTGATGGTATACCGCCATCTAGGGGCAATTTTTTGAATGAAATATTATTTTCGATTATGAGGCACATTTTCTTTCAAATCGTACTGTCGTACGCCGATTACAGGATTTTTGACACACCCTGTATATCGATGAGAAATGATTAGATGGGATATCTACTACCGAACTATTTGGAAAATATAACTATTCACACCAATAATTATATAATATGCGATTTATTTAATATTTAGTATACACTATGAAAATTAGAAAAGAATGTGATAATTACAAATGCGAAAGTAATATTTTTAAATGGGAAGAAATGCATGAAATATATATATATATACTTGACCAAAACATAGAAACGTAGAAATATGTTTATGTACAAACGCTTCTTTCTAGCCAATAAAGAGAAAACAACAAAATAAAAAAAAATATTTTAAAACAAGCAATATTTCATATATATATATATATAAACATTTTTATCAAAAAGTCTAATTTTTAATTAATGTTTTAAAGGTGTCCTTATAAGATAGTTTTTCGCAACATGTCAAATCCAGCATCAGTAAGCAGAAAAACAATATCTGGTATATCTAAAATTTGCTAGTAATAAATCAGAAGAAATAAATGATCGCGTACAAAGGGATACAGTAGGGCCGATAAAGTTACAGTTAATGTCATGTCTGATGCAGTGTTATGAATAACGTTTGACTGAAATAGCTCAAGAATTCAGCTTATCGTAAGTATCGCGTTATAATGACTCGATGCTCATCTCAGATGAATGTTGTTACTTAGTTATGACAACTGCTGTGATTTTCTTTTTCTTTATTCCGGGATTATATCTCAACATTCCAATTAAAATACTTTACTCTTAGCTTCTTTAAAGTCTTGAGTTACATTATCCGCCTTCAAAATCGGGCAACTCAATTCAATGAAAGTTAATAAATGTTGCAACATTTTCTCGTCGATCGATAAAGTACATGTGCGCCGCTACATTAATTAATAATTTCAATCATATACGTAAAATAATCCGATTTACTAGCATGCTTATTGAAACAAATGCTAAAAAGTTTCAGCACAAATCAAAAATACAGATTAAAAAGATAAAGTTTTATGTTATCCCTTTTCGAAGAACAATAACACAGAAACCACCCATTCTTCCTTTAATATTTAATGCCTGATTCAGTTGGTAATCGTGGATTCAGAAGTCCCTTATGGCAATACTTGCTTTGGTGGCTCACCCCTTTATACACCCTATTGTTCCATTCCGCCATAAACTCCCCCCTTTTCTACAATATTTAGAAACTGTCCGCCTATGGATTACCTAATGAAATTATGCCACGAAGGAAAACGAGCGTTTCTTTTATTTCTTATTGGGCAATAACATCTTCCATCTCTTGAGTTTTGCATGCGTCATTCACTTCTTTGTTTCTGGGACGGCGGCGTTTGGCAAATAATTGCTTCGCAGATCTGACTCACAAAAATTAATCAGTGGTTCGTGTCTATGAACCTTTTTTTTTTCAACTCTTTCCAAAACTTTCCAGTATTTTATAGACGGCCGTTAGTTCGTGCTTGTTACCGTAGAAAATTGAGCAAAAGGATCCGGTTAGCGTAGTCTTTTTTTTTTTTTTTATGGATAGAGAGAAATCATCATAAATAGTAAGCCGGAATAAAAGTACTGGAAGAGTTAACACGGTTAAGTTTTGTCACGGTTAAGTTTTGTCAAGTTAAACATATGACTGCAAAGGCTTGCAATTATGCTCTTTGTTATGCATTTCCCATTGGAAAACATGTTTATTGAGTTCGAGAGTTATTTTAGGTTTCATGATGAAAAACGTGCTCTTAACTGCCAGATACATATCACCTTCCTTACCAATTATCAAGGACGCAAGCGCTGTGTCACAAATGGCCGATTGTTACCACTAAATTTTTATAGTATTCCGCATCTTATTTAACGTCAGAATTTCTGAAATTTAATAAGGCGAAGAACACTACTGAAATTTGGTGGTGAAAATCAGCCATTTGTGGTGCAGCGCTTGCATCCCTGAAATATGCACGTTGTGTTTATTCATGTTTTTAAGCACTTTTACATTTATTGTATTAGCATTATTCCAAATTAAAAAAAAAAAAAAAAATGTCAACGATGCCGCGTGTTTATTTTAAAAGAAAGAAAATTCAAACAATTTTGATTTTTGAGATTTTAATATCAATGAATTAATTTTATACAACCTCTAATTAAAATCATACGCGCACGTATCTGTAAAAATGTCAATTTTCTCGCATTTCATGTCTGGTGTTGCAGAGTGCCACCATCTACAAATTTTTAAGCAGTCAGTTGTAATCTTGCTTTGATGAAAATGCATAAGTTACTTTTGAGACTACAAAAATATTGAATTATTTCTCACCGATTTTATTATTTATAAGTGATGATTACCTTTAGTACTTTAAAACGCTTTTCTGAACAATTTTTGAGTTGCGTCACTTTTGAAATAGTGCTGATGCAATAAGTGCAAAAATGTGAACAGGGAAGAAAATAGTGCAGTCGCGATAAATTAGCTTGTGAGTTACGCAGCATTTTACCAATTTATTCGTTACGGTGTTAATCAGAATTAGAATATTTTTTTTAAAAAAGCCTAGTTTACTATTAAATTGCACCTTTTCTCCACCATTTGTCACTTTAAATCATCTCTTTCCCTTTAATCGTAGGAGAATTGCTCAAGGTAACATGCCAACTTAAAATAATTGAACTATGATTTATATTTATGCATCTAATCTAAAAATAGAAATTCGTGATTTTGATCGAACTGAATTTATAACATATGTTAAATTTCAAATGTTGCACTATAGCCTGAGGAATAGCTAATCCTGCAATATAAGTTAATTCCTATGGCACATAAAATTAATTTCTTAAAAAAGAACGAAAATCTGCATTTGTCTATGTATTTTATTTTGAATTACTTTATTCAATAAATCATATTCTGGATGCTATAAAAAGAAACTAACTTGCTATAAAATATATAAAAGAAAGTTAACAGTCCTCGAGACATAAAAGGAAAGAAAAAAAAATCCCGATTGAAGTAAGAAATCAAAAACAATTTTAAATCTTTGCTACATTATCCTGGAATTGAATTTCTTGCCATTCTCCGAACAAGGATTCAATAATCAAGCTATTGTGGAATTCCGTGTCAATTATCTTTCACACGAGGCAGAAATGGTGTATTCCGTGTGTCGCGCTGAGCAGAGTGGAAATCAAGACTATATTAAGATCCATCTTTGCTCCAAAGATCACGCGAAATGAATCACTGACACGCAGATCATGCATATACGCACATCGTCACAGTAATGTGCCACAGTTGTCGTGCTGTATATAATTACAGAATCTTTTAAACTGGTCTTAGATGCACCATTAAATTTTTTCTCTTGTCATATTAGCATGGTGACCTCCCCTATTTTTGTTATTTTTATTTTTCAGCAAGCGGAGGAATTCTTTGCTAACTTTCTATCAGCATTGACAACATTATGGTGATCAAGATATAGTAATTTGACAAGCTCTTTGATTTCAAATCACTTGACTACAAAAATTAAAAAAAAAAAATGTCTATCGCACTAGAAAGGAAAAAGTACTGTGTACATTTGTCAGGCATTCTATGGTGATGTAACAGTCATCTAACATTGTTGTTGTCCAGTTAAAAAAAAAAAAAAAAAAAAAAAAAAATCAATATTAGGTTATTATTTATTTATTTTTAAATTTTGTTAGGATTTCTAATTTTTTTCTTCTTCTTCCAATAGCTTAAAATAAGAGACACGTGAAAAAAATTTCAAAAATTTGAATAGATTCAGAAATGAGCTAAAGTTACGGGCAAAATTAACAGGTATTCACTAAAGAGGGTTCTCAGTCATTCAAATTCCAGCACTACGTTTTTCGATGGGCTATTAGTTACTTTTTTACTACCTTAGTTATATTATATCATTAGCTGAGCCGCCCGGCATTGCCCAGACCCGTATGATAAACGACCCTTAAATTAACGTCAAATTTGTAAGATTTTATATCTTTAACTGCATTTTATCTGAATTTATATTTTTAAATGAAAAAATGTTGAATTGAAAGTATATGCTGTTTGGTAAATATTTTCTGTGTAATTTTATTTTTGGAGTCTATGCGCACCGAAAGCGAGCTAAACCATGACGAAACACTCTGGTGTTTACTGATTTCGTCGAAATTTTCAAACATGTTATTTTGGAAAAAATATTTCTACCCGTTCGAACGTTTCAAAATTTTTGTAGGTGATGCAAATAGGGTCTATTGAGATGCTCTAAAAAGATTGTGATAAAATATGGACGTTTAGTTACTTTTAGCGTGGAAAAAAATATCGTCTCCGTGAGGCGCAAAGTGATCTGCGTTCGCCGGTATATTTAAAAGGATTAAATTTTATATTCTTTAAAACCAATTACACCATTGATTAGAGGAAGGTTTCAGCTTAAAGAAAATATTTTTGGTTTGTCGGTACCTGAAAAATTTGCTCCCTGGAGAGGCGTTAAAATAAGGGAGAAAAACGTTTTTCAGAAAACGACCCTTTCTGACTTTTTTTTTTTTTCAAAGCTGCGACGCTGTGATATTTTAAATTGATTGCGACATTTGAGACATAAGAGAACGATCTTTCAGAGCATGTCTTCCATTTTTAATTTTACTAAGCGGTTTGGCCGATGTAAGTTAATAAATAATGACCCCCCCCCCCCCCGAAATTGCTTCTTTTCGTCCTTCATTTTCTGCCGATACATAAATAAGGCTGCCAGCGGTTTTTTCCCTCTCACAAAGTCCGGGGTGTGTTTTTAATGAGAGTGCGCTGCGATTGTTAATTAATAACTCAACTAATTATTAGAATTTTAAAATTCTGTGTCTCAGATGCACCAGGAGACGCTTTGAGCTAGCCTCACAAAAATTTTCAGTTTCGTACGTGCCGTAGGTTTCGCTAGCCATCGCAGACACTCACACAGAACCACACACACACGCAGACAGGCAGAGCAAAAAACTTTCTTTTCTTAGTGTAGATTACTATTAGAGGATTAGAGAGTTAAAGTTGGTGTTTTTCAAACTATATCAGTGGATTTCACATTCATTAAGTGCTCATGTTTTTCGTTTTAAATATCGTTTCATAGTAATTGGAAAATCAATTCTTTATTTATAAAAATAAAAGGTGTAATTAACTAGGCTCGCTAACGTCCAGGATTGCCCCTGGGCAGTCATAGATTCAGCACCGTATGTCTGTGGATGTTCAGTAAAAATAAAGGCGTTTTCTGGTGGAAAACAACAAATAATTTCGATCCATGAGTCTGACCCATTTCCATTTGTCCCCCACCCCACCCGCTTTTTTTCTTTGGTTGTTTCAAGAGTCAGGGATTGGCTTTCAGCCAACATCCGACGTTTATATTACCCTATATTTAACACATCATTTATAGCAATAATACCCTACATTGCTAAATTTGTATAAAATGCTAATTTTTAGTTCCACATAAGCGTATATACAACAATTGGGCAGAAGTTGCTGGTGAATTTTCCAAAACATAAAATTATTATTAAGGCGGCACAATTTAAATTCTACCATAACAAATTCTTCACTTGTAACATAAAAGCATTACAGGGTGATTTCTTTTCTTTGTGTGTATAACGTACGGTTTTCCTATTTCACTAATTAGTAAGTAGGTTTAGTCAAGTGAAATATTTACTGTTGTTCTTAGGAGCAAAAGAGTTTTAAATATGTTGGACATTTGGATATATCGGTTTAATTCCGTTTTTAAAACGTTTTATAAACGGTTGCGTGTTAATAACTTTATGCAAAATCGAAGAATGTACAAAAAAAATTTCGATTCAGTTAAATTTCTTATTAATTGAAGACCTCATTGGAAGAAGATGTTATATTAGTAAGTAGGTCTACACTGTAATTAAAAAAAAAAAAAAAATATTGCTTAAATACGGAAACTGTACTGTCAAACGAGACGCCAGTACTATTTTCGTATTTTAACGGAATTTTTTTCCGTAAATTTTGTAAAAAAACAGAATTTTTTCTGGAATTTACGAAAAACAATTCCGTTAAAATACGGAAATAGTACTCGTGTCTCAATTGCCAGTACAATTTCCGTATTTTAAGGGAGTTTTTTTTTTACAGTGTAGTCAAGGGAAATATTTACTGTTGTTCTTAGTATTTATTAGTAGTTGTTAGTAGCAAAAGAGTTTTTAAAATGTTGGACATTTGGATATATCGGTTTAATTCAGTTTTTAAAACATTTTATAAACGGTTGCGTGTTAATAATAATAACTATCACATAAAATTCAAGAATGTACAAAAAAAATTCCGATTCAGTTAAATTTCTTATTAATTGAAGACCTCGGTGGAAGGAGATGTTATATTACTTTTGTCTCAAAAACTGCTGCAGTTTATGAATGATGCAGCTAAAATATTAATTACTCTTGAAGATATGAGATATGACTCATTAATTTTAATATTTAATAATTTAAATGACGTTAATATTTTTTAATATTTAAAATTTAAATGTTAATGCGGATTTCCGGGAGAGTTTATTATCGCATGTTAACAATTTAAATATGTGATATTTAGAAGAAAATAAATAAATAAAATTTAAAACAAATAAGATTTCACTTCAATTTTCTCGAACATTAACTTTTGTTGCATATTTTTTACACTCGGGTCTTATATTTTTTCTTCATTTTAACTGTTGATATTTTGAAAAATAATGTACGAATTAAAATAAACATCAAACCAAAGAATGATTGCAATTGAAGAATGCTAAAAAGACATCACGTAGTATTAAGCTATTAAATTCGCGTTAAGCATAAAAAATACATAACAAATAATACCGATAATTTCATAAAAGAAAAGAAAAACTACCATTTCAGAAAAAAAGGTGCAAGCTGTTATTTTAAAAGAATCAAATACAACTCTAATTCCCCAATCACACGCACCCTATCAATATCACCAATGTTGAAAAATATTATACGAATTAAAATAAACATAAAAATGAGAAATAACATACGAATTTAAAAAAAAAAACTTCAAAAAGAGGTTTGCTAATAAGACATCACGTAGTATTAATATACGAACTAAAATAAACATCAAACCAAAAAGTGATTTGATAAAAAGACATCACGTAGTATTAAGCTATTAAATTCGCGTTTAACATAACAAATACATAAAAAATAATAACGATAATTTCATAAAAGAAAAGAAAAACTACCATTTCAGAAAAAAGTGTAAGCTGTTATTTTAAAAGAATCAAATACAACTTCAATTCCCCAATCACACGCACCCTATCAATATCGCCAATGTTGAAAAATAATATGCGAATTAAAATAAACATCAAAAAGAGAAATAACATACGAATTAAAAAAACTTCAAAAAGAGTTTTGCTAATAAGACATCACGCAGTATTAAGCTATTAAATTCGCGTGTAACGTAACAAATACATAAAAGATAATAATGATAATTTCATAAAAGAAAAGAAAAATTACCATTTCAGAAAAAAGTGCAAGCTGTTATTTTAAAAGAATCAAACACAACTCCAATTCTCCAATTACACGCACCCTATCAATATCGCCAATGTTGAAAAATAATATACGAATTAAAATAAACATAAAAAAAGAGAAATAACATACGAATTAAAAAAAAAAAAAAAAAAACTTCAAAAAGAGGTTTGCTAATAAGACATCACGTAGTATTAAACCATTAAATTTATCTTCAACATAACGGTAAATGTAACGGTATACACAAGGAAATAATAAAGATAATTTCATAAAAGGAAAAAACAAATATCACTTGAGAAAGAAAAGTGCAAGCTGCTATATTAAAAGAATAAAAGACAATTCCAATTCTTCCTATCTCATGCGCCCTATCAATATTGCTGAAATATAATACAACTCTTGGGATCCTATTTCTTAGATGGAGAGAAAAGGGCGAGCATCTCAGATTTTCCTGCCACCACTATTGGGGATAAAAAATAGGGGCTATTAATCCAGCCCCTTTTGTTCTACCTGGAACCAATAGGAAGAAAGGAAATTCCCTGTTTGGACATGAGGAATGAACTTTCATAACATTCAGAAGAACTCTACACACTACATTTTTCATTACTTAGTGAAAAATATTTCATTAAAGAGCATATGCTCTTAAACTGCGAGAATATGCTCGTTTTGACATAAATAAGGTATTCTTTATTTGGAGTAGGCTTTTCTTCCTTTTTTGTAACGATAGTAATAGTTTGTGTTGTATAGGTAATACAAACTTCAATGCAATGTTGCGCTATTTTCAAAGATATACAGAAACCCATTTCCATTTATTGTTAAAACTTAACCCTTAAATGCATGAATTTTTATTTTGTTTCGAAAAAAAAATATATGATTCTAAGAAAGATTTATTACACAGGAAAAATAATGAAAAAAATCAGAGACATATTTTTCGTATAATACGTTAACTTTTTCTTATGTTGCACATCTGCAACGCAAGCAAAAACTACTGTTATCACTAAAATAGTGCAAAATTAGTAATTATTTTAATAAGTATGAATCTAGGTAAATCATTTTATATGAATTTTATTTTGTAAAACTTAACCCTTAAATGCATGAATTATTCTTTTCGAATTGTGTTTTTTATTCTTATATTAAGGATTAAACACCAGAAATTTTAAGATAGATTTTTAAATTTATTTAGTAGCATATTTTTGTAATTTTTACAGGATTAATATTTCTATATAAATATAGTGGTTGATAAAATTTAAATTAAAAGTGATGCAGATATGCATCACTATGCATTTAAGGGTTAATTGAGATTTGGCGGATGAAGAGCGAAAAATATGTTTCATTTGCTAAATTTTAGTGACCGTTGTTTTTTGCTTACCATTATTATTGCTATTATATTTTTAGGTATAAAGGTGTGTGGTATAATCATTATGGTAATCTGAAAATAATTTTTTATCAAATTCCAAAATTTTATATGGATCTTTATACAAAAATAAATAAAAAACTCATGATAATCCATTTTTGTGAAATTTCAGGTGATAGTTCATTCTATTAGCTTGATAGGCGTACCACTGTTTGGTAATCTTGGATAGAGGGGAAAATAAAGGTAGTCCATAGAGAAACACTGTTGAAAATAGTTATAAAGAAAGAAGAATATTGAAAAATACACGCCAGAAACTGAAATAACTTAGAATACATCAGGGATGTAGTGGAGGGTATACGGGGATATACGCCGTATACCCTCTGGATTTTTTTAAGGAACACCGTATACCCTCTGTTTCTCAAAAAAGCTATAGTATATACACTCTAGGGTATACGCTCTGCCTTGAGCGTATACCCTCTGCTTAGAACGTATACCCTCTGTTTTTTTTATGACTACACCACTGGAATACATAATTTGTGACTATCGTCGTTTCTCCTCTTGATCCTAGAAATATAAGCCACAGAGATAGTATGCTTGGAGTAGCTTCGGAGTAAGAATAACACGTTTAAGATTAAAACTAATAAACGCATATTTTATTAGAACTTGTGGATTAACTTTGAACTTCTTAAATATCAAGCCAAAACTTTGAAAGAAAATCTCTAATAATAGCTTTAAAAAGCGTGTGAGAATGAATGAATAATGACTAGTTAAACTACAACTATTACTAGATTGAGAAAGAGGAGGGACTTTTTCATTACTTAAAGTTTATAAGTTTTTCTATGGAACTTTGATATCTTAGACATCAATATTGAAATCTATTCCCAGGTCTGAATTGCGACAACCTGGATCCTAAATAGAATCACTAATTCACTATAAGCAAACTTTTGTGTAAAGATTCGCCTGTTTAGGAATGAAAATCATGATCACTTGATTTATTTAAAAAAAATATATATAATATATGCTAAACAAAAAACACGCAAGAAAAGCTTAATTAGGATTAGTTAAAGTATAGCTATCACCAGATTTATTACAGGGGAGTATTTCGTTACTAAATGTTTATGCATTTTCCTTTGGAATTTGAAGATGACTTGGACATGCACGTTGAAAACTATTCCCGTTTTAATTGCATGCAATTGATACTCATTCGAAGGACTGTAATTCAAAGATATTATGGAGAAAATGTTAATGTTTTAGAATGGTGCCTATGTGTGTCTTTCACAATACGTGCCAAGTAAACAGATGAATTTTCCTATACCAGAAGTTATTCTTCTCACATCTTTTCCCGAAATTCAATTCTTATTTGAAACAGAAAGCAAAGAGCAGCAGCAGTAGAAGAAGAAGAAAGAAGTTTGTACGCGAATATCTGTAAATAGGAAGAGTAGTTTCACACTTTGAATTTAAAGCCAGTCGAATATTGAGTGCAGCACATACATCACGTACCAGATAACTTTAAAAGTTGGACACCAATCTTTTATCAGATGAAATCAATGAGGCTTTAAAATCAGAAGCTGCCGAGCTATGCATTAACATAGGCGCGAGCGAGGCTTCTAAATGCCAGTTAAAAAAAGAAGAAAAAGAAAAGGCAAGAGCGAAAAATTATCGATAAAATCGATATTGCGAGGGAGTATTTTCTTAACGTTTTTTACAGCGTTTTGTTTGTGATTCTTACGCTGTATTTTTCAGGGGGAGGAGTGTTCTGAACAGGAGAGCATCACCGTCCTACACTTTTTTCCGCAAAATCATTGCGAGATCCTAAAGAGATTACGGAGACCCAAGATCTAATCCTGTTTAGGACCCTGCTAACGACCAGTGAAAACATCTGTAACGGGAATGTGTGCAAAGACTGACTAGGTCGGTTGCATGCCCCTAAAAAGATCAACATTTTTTGCATGAGTAGCAAAACCTCTGTGGTTTTCCTGCATTTTTTTTTTCTCTTCCAGAAAGCTAAAATTGAAACTAATTACACAAGTGTGCATGTATGTAGACAGAAATAGAAGCTAAATTTAGTATTATACCCACCCATTAGAATACTGCTTTTGAACATTTTTGATCAGCGAAACACCTTGAACTTATAAATTTTTTCTCTGCACACCATAGTTTTATGCACAAAAAAAGCAAAGAAACTCATGAATGATTTTGACTATCACAAAAAAAAAAAAAAAACAGCGCTAATTATATTAAAATAAGTAAAACACTAATTTTTTTTTTTTTTTTTTTTTTTTTTTGCAACAACTTTCTTTACAATGATGTGACCTTAACTTCGTGTCCACTGTCCACACTATGGTTGTTAGATCACTTAACTTAATTATTTTGAATTGCACAAAACGGAATTAGGCTTAACCCGTTCATATTACAAAATAGTTTAATAGACTTAAGTTAGCTGAAATGATGCCTGCGCATGCGTATAAGTAGTTAAATTTGTAACAGCTACTTCTAATTATACATAGTTTATTATAGTTTTCATTCTTTGCGTTGTGTTAAATGAGTAAAATATTGAAAGGATCATTCGAAAAAGCTGATTCATTTCTTTTAGGACTCAACTCGAAATTTAAAGCAATTTCAAAAAATAGTTCAGAAGGCAGAGTTCCACTTAAATCATAGATAAAAAAGTATCCCAAAGTTAAGAACGTTTCAGAAACTCAAGTCGATAATTTTAATTTCGGTTCAAAAAACTTAAAGGCTTCTGCGCCAATTCGTCGCGCATAATTCATCTCGGCGTCAATTCGTTGTGACGTCAATTCATCGCAGTGCCAATTCGTCGTCTTGTCAGTTCGTAGTGGCGTCAGTTCATCGTAGCGAAAAAAATTTCAAAGGCGATGATGTTAAAACTAAAAATAATTGTGTAAAATTATTTGATGATATATATATTTACTATCTCAAAATAATCCTCATTGTTTTTTAAATGTTATTTATATACTCATTTTTTATTTTATAATATTTGTTTTTAAACTAGTTAATTTAATCATTGCCCTACTTATTTTTATATACTTATTTATTTTATTTTATATTTACTCAGTACTTATTAAGTTTATTCCTATTTTTTCATTCTACTTTAAATAAATGTTTATCTAAATCATTTCTTGATTTCTTCAATCCATTTCATTTCTTTTTTATGGGCATAGATGGCTGCACTAAACATTTTTTGTTAAAAACCTAATTACACTATACTTTTCCTTTTTCACACCAGCTGGCAGCAATGTTCTGGTTCTCAGCAACTGCTGCCCACATGTTCTAATAGTCCTAAATCTGTTTGCATCCTCACATGCTTTAACATTGTGAGTCAACTTTATGATGTTTTGGATCCTTGTATGTAACTGAGTTATTGTGCTCTTATAATTTTTAATATCTTGTGTGAGGCGTATCTTCCTTTAGATCTCTTTTGTTATTTTATTTTATTTTATTTTATGATGCGCTGTTAGGCGCTAAATTTTGTCATTTTAGGCTTAATGCCTACAAAATTGGATGAAATAATGCATCTTCACTATGAATTAATCAACAAGCACCTCTGATGATTCTGTGGGTTATTCATAGTTTCTTATTTTACATACTGGTTTCCTATGTTCATATCTTGTTTATCTTTAGAATTTTACCATTTGTTCATATATTTGGGATTTCATCTTTATTATATATATATTTCAGATACAGCGAATTATGATTATCATTATTTTATAGGCCGATAATAGACACAAATATGTTTTAAATTATTTTACTATAATACTGTTTCGCTTTCTACTGCTTTACTCTAAAATTACCAATAATTAAAATGGAGAGGAAAATTTTTATATGTGATTTTTGTGAAGTTCCCAATTGAGAACATGAATGTTTAATGGACTGGAGAAGCTATTCTATCTCTAATTTAAATAAGAAAAAACTTGCTGTAGTTCATTAAACTTTCACGTTTTCAATTGGGAACTTCAAACATCACATATAAAAGAGCTTCTTCTAGATTTAAATGATTGATATTTTTGGACTAAAGAAGTAAAAAGAGAAATATATATATATATATATATATGTGTGTGTGTGTGTGTACGATGAACTAACGCTGCAACTAATCATCGCTGCAACGAATTAAACGTGATGAATTGTGGGCGATGAATTCACGCAACACTGTCGATAATAAAATGTTTTCTCGTGTCTTGCCTATCTTGCATACTTAAATTTTACCGATACCAGTGATCAAACAAATCTGCAGAAATGCTACTTTCGAGAACCATGCATCGTTGCTTAGGTAATCACTATATTTATTTTGTTCGAGTGTAAATTAAGTGAGAAATCATCTCGTAATTCCAAAAATCTTCCTAACATTTTCCCTTTTGATAGCCACCGAATTTCGATGTGCATTAAGTGATCGGTATCCTAAGTGTCACATAATTAGAAGAAAATGCGTATTTTTTTTTTCTTTTGTAGTCTACATTTAATAAAATTTACCATTTTTATTACTTGCTTAGGAACATTTTTAAGTCTTTAACAACGCATTTAGACATTAAAGTTTCCTGATGTAAAAAAACAGTGTGGTGTAATAAGATTGGTATTCCACTCTTTGTCTCAGGTAACAAATTCTTTTACAGAACCTGCCATAGATTTCGCTCCAGCAGTACAAATACTTATGCATGATCTAGTTTAAACGAACGAAATTTCGCCTCATTTAAGGAGAGATTTTCCATAAGAAAATACTGGTACCGAAGAATTTCTTAGTCTGGAAATTCAAGGACCCGTACAAACCCTGTATACGCAATTTTTGTTTCTTCTTGGAGAAAAGTGTTTACTTATGCATTCGAGGCCATTCGAAGATTTCTATTATCATTATCATTATTATTAATAATATTGTAATGATGCAGTTTTCATTTACATCCAATATTGGAAATGCCTATTGTTTAAAAAAAAAATGAATTAATATCTCAAATACTGGAAGCTATTGCTCGAGTTAAAGATGAGTAGATTAAAAATGAAAAGAAGATATCACAGATTATGAGAAGTTATTAAGATGAGTAAAGCTTGTGTTCCTCCATAATCTCTTGACGCTCTCGGGATGATTATGGAAGGAAAAAAAGGTGTAGGAAAGCAATTTTTTCCTATTCGAAATACTTCTCCCCCTACAAAATACCCCGTAATAATCGCAGAGATATAGTGTATATTTTTTATCTTCTTCTAAATTAGCACGAAATTTTGTATTGGATTCTAATGCAATGCAAAAAATAGTTTTACAAAAGAGGAGTTTTCTATAGGAAAAATTAAGGTTTTTATGAAAATAATTTTTTAAAAATGTTCTGTTAGTGTAAAAAAAAATTTGATATCATGAAAAACGTAATTACAAGTCTAATGATACCTTTAATTATATTTTATTATAAAACAATTCGCGATTAATGACGAATTTATCGTTTTATTTGAACGGGACCCATTCCTTTCCGATCAATTACTGAATGAACTGTTTTTGAATAGTCTCGGAAAGTTCAAGAAAGGGAAATATTTAAAATATTCTTTGAAATTAACGATCACTAATGATGTAACTATTCAATTTAAAATGTTTCTTTATAGAATACCTTCCCTAAAAGATGAACCTCAGTCGCAAGTTCTGAGAATGTACATAGTTTCTTTCCGATCTAGCAGTCAATTAATTATCCACAAAATATCGATTTTTGGCACTCTAAGTCTGCTTTTAAATCGAAATCATGTCCAATGAAAAAAGAAATACTTTTACGAGTAGTCTACTTTACCCATTTCTTGAACAAGATAGCAATACTTCAATAATCACAATTACTTACCCTGCGTTCTGTCATCACATAAAGGAATTCCTTGTTCTTATCGAAGAGCATGTCGGGACTCACAGCCTTTCCTTCATCAATCTGAAGATCACTGTACTCAAAAGCGCTAGTCACAGATTCAACAACAGCCTGTAAAGACAAAAAAAGCCATCATGAAGCAATTACAAGAGCTCTTAAGTTCATTGATAAACAATGTAATGTTGATAAGTTGTCTGTGTTAAAAATGAAATATTTTAATATAGAAGTTTCTATTGATTACGTTTATGGGGACACATAAAAAAGTTAATGGGAGTAACTTTGGCATGTTAAAAATGTGTATTGGATTTTGCGGTTTCTAAGTTAAAACTCAGTAACTAAATTGCTGTAATAAATGGAATCAGCAAGGAAATGTAATGATAGTTTGTGTTTAAACTTAAACAAAACTATTGGGCTTATTTATATCAATGACATTGAGCTTATTGGTATTGGACACAAATATCAACAGCCTGATGTTAAGGACAAGAAAGCCACCATGAAGCAATTACAAAAACTCTTTAAAGTTCACTAATAAACAAATGTAACATTGATAAGTTGTCTATTAAAAAATAAATAATTTAATATAGAAGTTTCTATAGATTACGTTTATGGAGACACATAAAAAGTTAATTGGTTAAAAATGATGCAATATGTTAAAAATGTACGGTGCAAGTTTATGGTTATCTTAAGATAAAACTTGGTAAATAAATTGCTGTAATAAAATGAATAAGCAAGAAAATAAAATGAATAACGCACGTATAAATATGTATAGTAACGCATAAAGCACGTCTGTTCTTTATTGATAAACAAAATTATTGGGCTTATAACAGCTCAACTATCAATAACTTTGAGCTTATAACATCAAAAGAATTGGACTTTTTATATCAACGACATTGGGCTTATAATAACTCATAAATTTGGCTTATTTATATCAACAACATTGAGTGTATAACAGCTCAAGAATTGGCTTATAACAGTTCCAATATCAACTACAGCCTAGGGCTGGGCGATGTCTAAAATTAAATATCATGATAAATCGGCTTCTGTATATCATGATATTCCGATATATCGATTTAGTAAAGTGTCCCGGGGGGGGGGGAGGGCAAAGTGGTGGGCGGAGCATCGGAAGTGCATAAAATGATTAAACGGCCACAGGCCTTTGCAATAATACGTCACATGAGGGGTGACGGCAAAATTTAGAAAAAGGTCCTCCCGCGGGGGGGGGGGGGAGGGACACCGTTGGTGCATAACAGGAATAAGCAACCACAGGCCTTTCCAACGATATGTCACATGACGGATGTCGGCAAAATTTAGAAAAGTGCCCCCCTAGATGTGGAAATGGGGGGAGGGTCACCGGAGGTGCATAGCATGAATAAGTGGTCACAGACATTTCCAACGATATGCCACATGAGGAGTATCGGCCACAATTAGAAAAGTGGCCCTGGGACCCGAGTAAGGACAGCCTGTAAGGACAAAAGAGACATCATGAAGCAATTACAAGAGTTTTGAAGTTCATTGATAAATAATGTAAAGCTTGATAAGTTGCCTGTGTTAAAATGAAATATTTCAATATAGAAGTTAATTGATTACGATTATGGAAAAACAAGAATGTTAATGGGAGTAATTTTGGCATGTTAAAAATGTGCAATGACAGCTTATGGTTATCTAAGTTAAAACTTGGTAACTGAATTGCTGTAATAAAAGGGATTAACAAGAAAGTATAATGCTAGTTTGTGTTTTAAAGCGAAACAAAAATATTGGGCTTATAAAGCAATATAAATAGTGAATTCCCTTTTATAAAAAGAGTTTTCCTAATCACCTCGTGGAGCGAATAAATTTGGAAAATGCAGTCGTTATGAAAAGAGGAATAACATAAAATATAGCTAATCGAGGGAGAAAAAAAATCTTCTACAGAAAAAACAAAAACAGCCGGTACATAAAGCATATTTTTAAAATTATGATACTGACTTTTTGAGGTACTACTACTTTTTAAACGCTTATGTATTTTCTGAAATTTTATACAGTAATTTTTCATGATTAAATTGCAATTTAATCATACTGTTCTAGATAATATCTCTGCATAGGCGCAAAAACTAATAAAAACTCACTTAATTATTAGTTTGAACATTTCCTTTTCATCTACTTTTTTTTTTTTTTTTTTTTTTTTTTGAAGACTTTATTGCTGTAAAAATGAAATAAAACAACTTATATATATTTTAAATGTACAAAGAGATACAGTCTTACTCGACAAAAAATGTGAAAGCTTAGCGTATGAAAATAGTCTAGCCAGCAACCAGTTTTTTCTTTTTGCCTTGATTAAAAGTTATTTCTAAAATTTCTTCTAAATTTCTTTATGAAGCTTTATAGTAGTGTTAAAACAAGCTTTAGTTAATTTAGTACCGGTAATACGCTGAGGCCAGATACAGAAGTTTCATAAAGTACTTCCTAACTTAAAAATTAAATAATTCATAATTAAAATAAAGATGAAATGAGCAGCATATGAAAATTCACAAATATTTATACAGTAATTTAAAAAGTAGTTACATTATTTTTAACAGATGGAGCTGTCTCTAATTGTAAGAATACTAAAAATAAATTCAAAATTTAAAATTATAAAACTTTTCTTTTTTGTGTTTCTATAGATAAAATAGAATAAAAGTAAAAATTCATGGACCTTTGATGCAGCTTTAAGAGTAAATTTAATAATTCTTACAGTTTGAGTCTACGCAGCGCCATCTGTTGACGAACATTTCAGATTTTTTTTATTATTGCATACAAAATTTATGAGGTATCTGGTAAAAAGTTGGTTTATTTCATCTTTATGGTTTATTATAATATTAAAGTTAAGGACTCCTTAAAAGCCTATACAGGAGAGAGAAAACTGTTTTAAAAACGTACTATGTACCTTAATTCTTTGAAAAGGAGGGGTATATTATGTTTAACACATAAATTTCCCAACAAACACCCCAACAGCCAAAATTGTGTCACTCAGCTTCCGAATTCATCTCGGTAATGTTAAGTCTATGAGCATTTGATGCATTCTTATATTTAAAATATCTCCTCGGGAAATTAATATTTTTAAGGGTTTTTTTCTGTGTACTTTCCTTTTCTTAGTTCTCAAGATATTTCTAAAATCTGTGCGTAATTTTATATGAAGCGCTAAAATTTTATTCCCAGTTCGTCCGCTTACACATAAAATATTAAATTAAGCATAGATTTTAGAAATATTTTGACAACTAAGAAAAAAAGAGACATCCTTTAAGAAGAGCACACAGAAAACAGAAATAAAAAGTATTGATATCCTGAGGAGATATTTTATATGTAAGAATGCACCAAACGCCCATAGACTTAACATTAACGAGGGAAATTCGGAAACTGAGTGACGGCCTTAACACTAGAATTCCTAGCAGCACCGTTTTAAATATGTTAAAAATACAAATATTTCGTTTTAATTTCGTTTTTAAAACATTTTATCCACGTTTTCTATGTGTGATACTAAGGAACGCCCAGCAAATGTCAATTTGATTCAGACCAAATGATTAAATGTCGATTCGAACACAGACATTTCTTCGTAAATTAAGTTAATTATAAACCACACTGAAAAAAGTTTAATAGTTTTAAATAAAAATTCTAGCGTAAAATAGTTTCATGAAACTTGAGTAAAATTTCCGGGCGTTCTTGTCAGAAGGTTACAGTGGACCATAAAAGTCAACTGCAAAATTCTTCCACAATAATAATTTCATACATAAAAAGGAAAGTTATTAAATACTTTTTTGTTTATTTCATAAATAAAGCTTTTAAAAGGAACTTAATTTGAAATCTATAGATTTTAATCAAAAATGGTCAAAAATTTTATTTCGTTTAATTTTTTTAAAAATTTAATTACCTTTAAATGAAATTACTTTTAGTAACTCATATTTATACTTATATAGGAAGCATCTGTGAGATATTTCAATAAACTTGGAAAAAATGAAACGCGCATGGAACGTTTTAAAATCATGAAAACGATGAAAAACTTCAATCTGTAGAAAACGGGTTTAAATTAATAAATGAGTTATAAATGCTCAATACATAAAAAAAAAAAAACATTTTAACTATGAGTAAATGTTTAAATATTATGTATGACAATTCCAAGCTTTTTATGCATTTACTAGCTGACCCGCCCCGCGTTGCCCGGGCCCGTAATAATATTCTTAAATGAATCTGAAATCTTTATCGCAGGTCCGTACAGGGGAGAAGGGGGGGGGGGGGGATGGAGACTCTGCAAATTACCAGGGCCCGACTCTTGTTCAGATCCAAAGTCGTTTAAAGTCAAAGGTTAAGTTTTTTAATTTTTATATGTCTCATACTTTAAACTTTTTATTCCAAATAAACTGATGAATTTAATTAAAATGTAATGATATTTTCAATAATTTAATTTTTTATTTAAAATCTTTATATGAAAAAGCAATTACAAATACAACATAAAGTGTAATACTGAAAAAGAAATAATAAAATTTTAAGCAAATATTACTATATAGATTTTTTTTTTAAGTACCATCCAGCAAATTTATTTTCTAATAGAGTAAAGCCTGTTTATAATGGAATCCTGAAATAAACGAAAAAAAAGTTCCAGCTCCCCCCCCCCCCCCCCCCGGCCAAAAAAAAATGCTATTATGCTTTGATCAATTTAAATAACCTGCATAAAATGGAATTTATCACTGGTCGTTTTCGTTTCCGTCTAAGCAGGTTTTATTGTAACTTACTTCTGGGGGCGCCGTAATAATATTCTTAAATGAACCTGAAGTTCGTATCGCAGGTCCGTACAGTCAAAACTACCTGTCCGTACAAAATTACTTTTTAGGTCATGACAACATATTGTAAACTTCTTGCTGCTGTTTAATTCGCATTTCCAATATCCAATACAGTGCTTTGCAGAAATTGCACGTTTCACCCACAGTTATGCATGGCCCGGAACGTGTAAATCAGTAATTTGGATTTCAGAAGCAACGCGTGCGTGCTACAGTTATTAAGCCTATTTTGCCGATTGCTTAACGACGTTCTCGATCTATCATCTATTTGGATTTCGAATATATTTCGATTCGACTCGAATTCGGCTTCTTCTTCAATTTCAAGCATTCACTAAGATTTTTTAGGGGCATTTCAAATGATATTTTGAGGCTACATAATTGCAGCGAAAGATATTGCGCCGAAAAAGCGAAACGTAAACAAACCCGATCGCCCTAAATCCTGCCAAGGACTCTTACACAATAACCAATCCGATGCGTTTCTCGGGCGTTGCCATTAAACAATAACAAATAATCGCGAATTCTGTGCCACGTACGTTAGCGTAATATATATATAGATGATAAATATACCCACTTTATAGATCTACTTGTAAATCTTTCTGCAATACTTAAAATATCAAGATTTTGACATGCAACATATACTCAACAATTTTATTTTTAGTAATTTAAAATGATATATATATTATAAATAAATTATAATAAAATGGAATTTAATGAAATAATCTGAAGATATAATTTATAAAGAAGATTTTTGTGAAATTTTAAAATTTCCATAACCTTATTTTCTATTATTATTCAGTAACTGAAGTTAATTCTAATTACATAAGAAACTTTTCACAATACCCAATAGTTGATTCTTAGGAGATTAAATCTGCAAATATTATAGAATAGTTCTATATAAATGCCTTGTAGTTAGAAAAGTATAAAAATGTATTCACCTTCATAATTGTAATATCCAGTTGGATTACTAAAATAAAATTTTAATGAACATTTGTATATTTTTTAATATAATAATATACTTCGTGACCGATAAATAAAAAGACATTTGAGTTTCGGAAAATAAACATTCGCAGGAGAAATAATACAGGGCAGTTCTGTCAAATACACAGCTGCCAATTTTTACGCTCTTTTGTTACCACTAAAATTCAATAAAAATTTTTGCCTTATTTAATCGAAGATTACGGCAATTAAGGGAACAGTTTACCTTTTCAATAATTTTGTTTATTTTAAAAAATATGGTTCAAATGGTAAACTCACTGCATTTCAATGTTCAACTAAAAGTACATTTTGAAAAAAAAAATTAAACTGCATATTTAATTAAAATTTTAAAAAAGTTGAATTTTTTAAAATCCCTACTACTTTTTTAAATGTTGATATTTTTGCCCAATTTTTTGAAAAAGATTTTTAAATGTGTATTACACAAGATTACGCATGGAGTTTTAGATACATTTAATATAATTTTTTTACTGATATAGATAGTGCAAAACGATTAAATCTAAGACATCTTCATATACTTTTATTTTTAAAAAAGAACAAAAAGCCTGAACGCTAATTCAATGCGCAGATTTGTCACATATATAATAAAGTACATGTACAAAAAGTTTAAATCTCTATTTCAAATACAAAAAAAGCCTTAGCATTTTTAAAACATGAAAGTGAAGAAAATATGAACATTGAAAAAAAAGCCATTTAAATTTTATATTTGTGTGGGTTTTTGTGTGTATTTGTATATTTGTGGCATTTGGTGTATTAACAACATTTACAATATCTCGCGATATAATTGCCGTATGTGTGCAAATGAGGTGTCAAAGTATTCACAATTAAACAGGCTTTCATTTAATATTCTAAAATAAAATAATAATCAATTTTTTGACCAATTTTGAAGTAAACTGTCCCCTTAAACAAAGCAAAATTTGCTATCAAATTTTACTAGTAAGAAAAGAGCGTAAAAGTTGGAAGCTATCCAAAAGGTGTTTTAAAAGGCCGTGGCTGAAAAAGATCTTGCCTGCGGATGCGCAAAAATCCGGATAACTCGCTTAAAAATGATGGTAATCAAAATCTATTTTTTGTAGTCGGAAGCTGTGGTCATAAATATTACCATTATGGAGGAAAAGGTGAAGGTTTTATTCCGAATTTAAATGTCCACTCTACCCCTAAATTATACATTCGAAAGGAAAATAAATAAATAAATAAAAATGCGAAAACGACGCAATTTTTTTTCGAAAGAAATCATTTAAACCATCAATGCAGATTTACACGCATAACTTCAAAATAATTTCAAATAATAATAAAAAAAGAGCTATTTTAAAACTCGGGAACACATACAACATGATTTATTAAATTTTCTATTTCTACTTCTTTTCGAAGTGTAGAGAAATAACGGCGTAATAAACACGGATCACTACTCATTTTTCGACGGTTTGTATGTAATGTATGGAGACAAGCTTATTCAATGCTTCACAAATCACAAGCGAGAACGTGGAATGTTAACTGATAATGAGAATCGGCCCCTTCCTC
Source organism: Maratus speciosus (assembly GCA_963932465.1). NCBI lineage: Eukaryota > Metazoa > Arthropoda > Arachnida > Araneae > Salticidae > Maratus > Maratus speciosus. The sequence continues at coordinate 542,307,683 of OZ010796.1, read as the reverse complement.
AAATTTATGGAACAAATAAAGTTTTAAGGGTACGTATAGGCACAGCCACTCTTATTCAGCCGTCGCATAATCGGTGTCCAATTCTGTTGACTGATGAGATGGTTATTACATTGGCCAGCAGCAGAAATGTCAGCTGCGATGCTTCCTTCAGAATCTGGCGCATTAATGCGCAATATATGTACCTTCTATTTCTACGGGCAGTTTTGGAGCTTACGTTTTGATGAACGTCTTGTTTGACTGACCTTTTAGATACAGCTGTTGCTTCGCCGGGGAAATTCATTTGCTTGTTCGATAGAAGAGTTACGGAAAGATGCTTGAATTTACATCAATGTAGATGAAGAGGAAAATTAAGGTTAGCAATTTTTCTCGGTGGTTAAAGAATAATTTAACGATTTTGGTGGCTAAAAGTGAAGTAAATTGTCAGTGAGAAGAAAAGGCTTTAGATTTTTTACGTTTGACTAATAAGGAGTAGAACCAATTTAATCCAAATTCTGATCGCTTTTAAAAAGCAGAATAGCTCACCTTTAAAGAGCGTTATTTAAAGCACAAAAAATGACTGCACTTTTCGAAAGAATGAAACTATTTTTTTTTCAGCCGCGTGCAACTACCACAAGAGCAGAAGTAGTGCGAACTTAATCCAATAAATGTTCTTGTAATGCCAGAGTAGTGCTAAGTTCAGTAGTGTGCAAACATTTTTTTGTTGTAAAGAGGAACCGGAAAGTAATAAATTATTTTGACTATTTTTGCAATTTATGTTTTATGTTTAAAAAACTTTACACTAATCAATTATTTAATCGCCATCATTATTGGGAAACCTTTCACAACGATCCCTTAACATCATTAAAAGAAAAAGTTTCGTTTTTGGAAGCAAAAATAATTCCAATGATCGAAATAAGTGACTCCGACGGTGGATGGCGCAACACTTCCCAGCCTAACCGCCTAATTTTTTTTTTAGCTGATCTGGCGATAGGCGTTATCTTGCTGCAGTATCCATTATCTTATCCGTTTTCGATTCGTTGGTCGTTATTTACTTGTCTTAAATTATCTCAACTGCTGACAGTAAACATCTGCTGTTATTGTTTGACATAGTGGCATGAGCTATAGTTTGAAACAACCTCAAATGTAGTGTAAAAAAAGTAACCAACTGGGGAATTTATAACCCGTTATCAGAGAAACACCCTGAAGGTCAACCGCCAGTCTTAGCGAAAAACACTATAGTAATGCATTATCCCTTAGATATTCCACCACACGCACAAAATAACTTTGTTTGGGTGAAATCCATCTTTAGGAGTGGGAATTGGGCGATATTCTGAAGACAACCCCTGTTTTTTTCGTTTAATGTTTTTGTATAGCACCCATTTCTCATCATCAGTTACGGTTACTACTCGTTCCAAAAAGCACTCATTTTGTTGCCTGCCAAACAATGCCTTGCAAATTCTCCGTCTCTGTTCCTTGTTGATTGTTGTTTTCGAAAGATCATGAAGAGCCACTAAAGGGCATCTTCTCTGTTTACCTTGCCAATTTCTTGTAAGTGCTCTTGAGCAGTTGACCACGGAGAGTTCAGCTTATCCGATAATTCCTGTACCGTTTGGCATGGATCTGACTCCACCAGATCCTTCAGAACATAATTATCGTGATTCTTCAAAATAATTTATTACTTTCTGGTTCCCTTTATACTTGAAAAATGCCATATACTGTTAGTTCTTTTCGGATAACACGCATAATAATCAACGTCAATTTCAAATAATTTTTAATGACTTATTCTTGAACATAATGAGATATGTTGTTAAATGATTGGATAATTAAAAATACCTATACACAATGTAATATATGATTAAAATAAAAGAAAAACAAATATTTGTTTTTTCTTTGCAACAGATGAAAAGTGAATCAAATACTTTGCCCTGGCTCGGAATAAAATGTAATGTTTCCTTTTTATAGGGACTTTGCCGCTTTTTACAATAGCGTTGGCGCGATTCGCTGAAGAAGAGGGGATTTGTTGCCAAATGATATAAAGAGCCATAAAGGAAAATAAGGTATTATGCTTGTTTATTAAATAAATTGCTTCTGGTTATACACATTAGATAAATTGCTTCTGCTTGTATATATTGAGAAATTGTTTCAGATTTTATATATTCATTAAATTGTGTATTGCTTATGTAAATAAAACAGTGAATATATTGCTGAAAGTACTTTTTTAAGTCAGAATATTCACTGTTTCATATGTACATAAGGAAAAATTTTACTTCTCTTGGAAAAGTCTTTTCTTTTTATCTTGCCAAAGCCCCTGAAGTACCAAAATTTATATAAAGATCTAAATGATTTCAATTTTAGATTTCCTTTTGGGAATTTCCCTTTAAATTTTTTCCTCAGTATTAATTACTAAGGAATAAGTAAGCATGGAAGACAACAAAGTAATAGTAATGCTAACAGTTTATATTGTAATGGCATGGCATGGCATGGCAACGGAAGAAAACAGAAACGGTTTCAGTTATAATAACATAATAAAACATAAACTTTTTTCTCTCCAAAACTTTACACTTTTCCTTCTTTTAAATTTAAAGAGGAAAAAAAATGCCTTTTATACTCCGTAACAGCCTTCGATAAAAATAAGGAAAGATACAATACATCTGAGGAGATGGCTCAAAGCATTTCAAAGAGTTCACTGTTTGCTGATGTATCAAACAAGATTTCAAAGTAACCTCGACGTTTTTACGTGCTGAAAAGGGTAAATTTTGATATTTAGAACTTTCCCTGTGACTATAATGCTCAATTCAAAGATACGCCTCTGGCAATAGCCAGAAAGGGGATACCAAAAGCCCATCAGGGGCTTGGGTGGCGGGAAGACTAGAAAGAACAAGGGCGGACAAGCTCACTTATTTGAAGGGCGCAAAAGCGGGAATACTAAGGCGATAGGTGCCTGAGAAGAATAGCAATAGCGCAAAAGATGATCGTGAGAGACTACTGAAGGATTAGGCATGTCGGCTCCGGGATTACGTTCAAGCCATGAACGGAAATGCTTTTATTTTGTACGCTTTTCCTTACGGAATGTTCTCTTCCAACACTGCTGTCAATAGAGAAGACATTATTAAGAATTAGATCTTTTATAAAGAAAGTCAATGAATGGGGACAGTGCGCTGAAGATGTCCGGAAGAAGCCCTTATTGCGGTAGAGAGACAAGAATTAAGTGCCTGATTTCATTTACAGAAAACTGTCTACTAAATATTACACTGAACTGAACTCGTTGGATAAAAAATAAATAGTTTAGTTCATTATATGACGGTTAAAATGTAATGGAATGTCGTTTTAATTTATTTGTTATCGAAAGAATATTGATTACTTCATTTATAAGAAATTTTCACTATATTAAATATACAATATTAATTTTATTGTAGTATACTGAATGTAGTATATTATTAGTAATACTATATATTTTTTTTATTAAATACAGTATAATAACCTCTTGTGCTCTATGGCGTACGCAGCGTACGTCATGCTATTTTGGTCACTTCCGACAATGACGTACGCAGCGTACGTCATGATATGTGGCTGATTTTTTAATTAGACATTCCGAATTCTCACCAGAAAGTTTAAACTCTTACTTTTGCTTTACAAGATTTTTGATTTTAAATAAATAAAGTAAAAAAAAAAAAAAAATCCAATTAAATTTTTGTGGTGTGAATTCAAAATTTCTAAAAAAAAAAAAAATCTGCCAGATGCGGCAACACTAGTGGCTAGTGACATACATCTGCTAGAGCCCAAGGGGTTAAAATTGAAATTTGAAAACTATCTAGATATACGGCCCTGGGTGAAAAGAAACGTCACTATATATAATAACATTTAGCGAAAATTATTCGGGCTACTTTATTGCAAAATTGAGTAATTCTAAAATGGCATGGAGGTGAAAAATTCAAAAATAGTACTTGGATATTTTCGGGGGGGGGGGGGGGGGGGGTTTCTTCTTTGAAAAGTTCACATCTCCAGAAAGAAAATTAATTTTTGGCACATTTTGTTCTCAAATTCTGTTACGCAGACTAAGTAATACAACCACTTCCTTTCTACAATGAAACGATCAAAGAAATCAAATTTCATTTCTACTAAAGTAAAAAAAACTATTTAAAAAGAAATTCAATAAAATTTGAACGTAACCGTATGAGGGAGGGAAAGAAAATGAACAAAAGAAAAAAAAAAGTCTTTGCAACCAAAAACAGAAACACACATAAAATTCCACTGTCTTAAAAAGCTTTTAAATATAAAGACGGAAATTTTAATGCTCAGTTGATATTTAGTCACTAAAGAAAATGTACTTTAAAAGCCTACTTAAAATTTCGAACGCATAGTAAAATTCAAGAGCAAATTTGACCTTAAATCAACACGACCCCTAAATCTAAGGGACGGAAAATAAAAGTCAGTAGCACGCAGTCAATCGAATATTTAAGTAGTTAAAGAAAAGGGAAAAAAAGCAGCCCAAACAAATTAAAGATTTATTTTTCTGATGAGAAGTTTCTTCAGTCAACTGTTATGCAGATGACAGAAACCGAAAACTGAATTGGATTCCGAGCGAAGAAATTGGCTTATTTTCTAAGTTCTGTAACCCTCAATGAACGAAAAACTCTTCTAAGTCTTTAGACATAAAGCGTAGCTCGGCCATTAAATTAATCTTGTTTTGATTCCCCCATTCTCTCCGTTTTGTATTACAAATGTTTTATCTATACCAAGTCTTACCAATGGAAAAATAAAAATATTAATTTTTATCAGATGATTGGGATTTAAAATGTCTCAAGAAGCCACGCGAGCGCTGATTTGATTTTAAATACGGATTATAGTTGAGAGATTTATTCGAGCAGTTTTTGGAAGATAAAAGAAAAAAGTGTATTTTGGTTTAATTTAATTGCGTCTTAAATGAAATCAGCACTGCTTTTTAAACTGCAATTCCTTGTTACTAAAATCAATTGTCTTTGTTATTTTCAGAGGTCAAATTCTCAATACGCTTGCATCAATTGTAACAGAAAATAGAAAGGCAAATTATGTGTATAGAAGGTGAAGAAAATGGACTCAAAAAAAAAAAAAAAAAAAAAAAAAAAAATCCCTAATTCATAAGGCATAATAAATATAAAGGCCACAAGTTGATAAAGCAGCTGGCAAATTTTGTATGCAATAATTTTTTTAATAATCCAAAATTTTGCCTACAGATGGTGCTGTTCTACATCAAACTGAAACAATGTTCAAGTTGATGCCAAAACAACAAACCACAAACTCTTTTTTTTTCGCAAACCAAAAGAATGAATAAAAAATGAAAATTGAATGACCTGTGATCCAGTTTTACATTTCGGCTTGAGCTTTCATACAGTTTGAGGCAGTGCAGTTTAATCTATATATATAGATAGAGACTAACCCAAAACAGATCCTTACATTTAAAAGTAAACAAATTAATCATAAAAAATACAATGATAAAATAATTGACATCTATATAAGTTAACTCTATACATCTATATAAGTTAATTTTGTACACAGTAATAAAAAACAATTCACATTTTAACCGACAGATGGCACTGCACTACATCAAACTGTAACCATGTTTAAGCGGAAGTCAAAATTGAAAAAGGCAAACCAGTAGCAGCGCATGCGCACAAGAAAAAATAATGGAAGAAAAGACAACAGTAGCTTTTTTTCTAACTGGCAAAGTCTGATGTAGGCGCTTTCACTTAATTCGAACGTTAAATTAACTGAAGTGAAAGTAAAATACCCTTTACACATAATACTCAGACACACACACAATACTTTGCGTATAAGAACAGCTTATTACTTCGAACTGAAGTGAAGCTAGAGCACGCTGCTAATAAACATACGTGTAAAAAATCAATACTATTTCCTTTAATACAAATAAACGATGAGTAAGGTGCTTTTTAAAATATGAAGCGCGCTTGATTAATAATAAAAATTCGAAAAATATATAATATGTTCAGTTGAAAAAAATATAATATTTTCAGCTATGAATAAAATAGATAAACATCGAACTTTTAACTTCAAATACAGATTCGAATATTTGGTATTTAATAAAACCAGAAAAATATATTAAGTATGGTTAATCAATATCAACAGAGCGCTTATCTTAACGTGAAGAGAGTTTATAATTCGATGAGTTACAATCACAGAACCCTCAACTAACATTGAACAAGCAGTTACTATCCAAAAACGTATTTATTATGTTTTCATTATACAAAAATCTGATAAATTACAACATATTTAAACAAGCTAAGTTTTATGAATTCCGAATAGTTTTGCGTGATAGAAATAATGAAACCTACATTTAAAAAACTTTTATTTTTTTAGAACTGTGATTTTCAACGGAGAATTTTTCCTCTTAGCTCAACACTTTAAAATGTAGGTATCTAGCTTCCTTTCGTTTAGTGTTTAAATACCTAATACATCATTTGTAAACATTTCTTTTATTTATTTGTTTAATATTTTTTATACTGCTTAAAAATATCCCATTTATGTAAACAATAACAACATGATGAAGTTGTGTAATGCCCACTAGTCGCTGTGGATCTTATCACAGGCATTTTCGGCGTTCTCCACTTCACTTCGTGTGGCACATTCAGCGTTTTCGATTTCACTTCGTGTACCACATTCAGCGTTCTCCACATCACTTCGTGTAGCACATTCAACCAGCGACATTTTTCTACTCATTTTTGAACTATTTCTACTAGGGTTGGCACTTCAAAGGTTGCCCTGTTTGTTAAGCTTCGCATTAAAGACATTTTTTGGTATTTTTAGCATTTTCTCATTTTAGTCCTCAATTAGTAAATTGATAGCAACTTCATCTATTGATTTGAACACTTTCTGTTTTTTAGCGTCGACGATAAATTTGATGTAGAATATTTGAATGATAATGCGTCAAATTTTAACTCTTTGCGACTCAACAACTCAGATTTGAAAAATATTTACATAGGTGTTAGACTATAACATTTTCAACACGTGAAAGAAAAAAAAATAGGGCATAAAAATAAAAAACGTTGACTAAAAGGTACTTCTTTCGCATCCTCAATAAACAGAAAATTACATACTTCTCATAACTATTTTCAATTTCCTCATACAAAATTGTAAAGTATACGAAAAGTTTGCAAAAAAATCCATTTTTGGACATCTCCAGTCTTTTTAATTTTACAAAATTTACGAAGTTCATTTTAGCAATAACGATGCGAAATGTCTCAAATGATAAATAAAACTTTGGCGGTCCCGACGCAATTATGGTTCAATACAATCTATTGTTATATCTCTAATATCAATTTTATCACTTATGTGGGAAAATGAAGATTTATATGGGTCATTCCATACAAAATGAGCAAATCAGCTGTGGCTGACATGTCACAGATTTTAATAAAAATCAGCATATAAGTAAATCATATTTATTTATGAGTAACTGTAAAATAATAGATTTCAGGATTGTTTTTTTAACTATTAAAATTTACATAAAAAGTTGACGAAATCGAGGTTTTGTTTACATGCTTAAAATTTCAATTTTGATAATTAGCCTTAGGAATGGAAAGATTATATTAAAAATTATTTATATTTAAGAATGAATAATAAGTAGCAAATTGTCGTAAGTTAATAATTGTATTTTTATTCCATAATGAGAAAAAAAAAATAAATATTGAACAATTTTGAGTGAAAAATGAAATATTTCTATTACTCGTTTGAACATGAAGGAAAGCTCTTACAGCTTTAAAATTATTTGACGTTATAGCTAAAAGTAAACATTTTAAATATCGAAACTTTCATTCTTGCCTTTTTATTCCTCCATGAGGAAAAAAATAAATAGTAAAAAACGTTGAGGGAAAAAATCCACGTTTCTATCTCTTGTTTGAACGTAAAGGAAAACTCTAAAAATTTTATTATTTGACATTATAGATAAAAGTGTATATTTTAAATATAGAATTTTTATTCTTGCTTTCAGTTTATTTTTGCCTGAAGAATACTAAATTAGAGTAAAAAATGATTGAGGGGAACAAAACACATAATTTAATCCTGGATCAATGTAGATGGCAACACTAAATATATTTTTCTTGAAATCGTTCGCAATATTTTAATAAAAAACGCAAAAATTTGTAATGGAATGTAATAAATATTACCCTTTTAACCCAATTTTGTTATGTCAGGAATCAAAAGGCAGTCTTGAACTTTTTTTAAGCATGTCATGGGCTTATTGATCTTTACACGTAGTCAATATTTTTATTGTCTGACTTTTTCTTTATTTAAATATTTAAGCATATAAAAGTAGAAAATTCGGATTTTGCAATTCTTTTTAAGGTTTCTAAGGTATTTTTAAGATGAAGGAAATAAATAGAAACTTACAAACTTGCGCAATGCGATCGTAATATGTAATACTACATGAGACATCAATTCCAAAGATGTTTTTGAATTCCTTTGATTTTTAAAACGTTTTTAATTTTCTCAAAATTGACGAATTTTCAATTTTTACAAATAATTTAGGGTAATTCACGGCGTTACCAAATAATTATTAATAAATAAATATGAAATAATTTTCCAGAGGTTACAACATTATAAAAGATAAATTTATGGTTAAATAGTTTTAAAGATACAGAACTTCAACCTTGCAACTTTGAACGACTGCACACATGCCATTCTATGTCACAAGTTTTTTTTAAATGCCCAGAAACTTCTAAAATATATTATTTTTTGTCGAGATATTTTGCAATGCTCTATTTGAATATGAATTGAATCTGTGTACCAAAATTTTATTAACATTGGTTACTACTACTTTTATTTATTTATTTATTTTTTTTATTTATTTATTTATTTTTATTTATTTTTTTTTTTTTTTGCTCATTGTGTGGAATGACCAATATGTACTCATTAATGTTCATATATAGATTATAACTATATAGATTTTTATCTGAAAATTATTCTGGACTTTCCTTAGAAAAATCGGGGTCCAGCCGAACCCAACTCTCAAGAGTTAACAACCCGAAACCGACTGGCAGCAAAAAGAATAGAAGTCAACCCGACCACAACGAAAAAATTAGCCTCAATCCAATCCCACTCGCACCGCGAGTCGGGCCAGATTCTGGTTTCGGTTAAAATCGGGTTGCCAATCCTACAGTGAAGTTCATCATTGGTAATTCAAACCCAAACTGAGAATGACATTTACGCCAAAGAATGAGTTTTATTGACAGATGTAAATAAAAGTTAATAAAAATGTGATAAATTTAAGCACACGATCTTGCACAAAAATAGCTTATTTTGTGCCTCTACCACTCTTTAAAATTTGGTCACAAAAGTTGAAAGTATTTTTAAATGATGTATTTTATGCGCAATTTTGTAGAATGACATAAAAATAAATAAATTAGAAAAGACGCGAAATTTCAATTGCAATGATTATTCCAAATTTGAAATAGAAAAACATGTACAATAAATGAATTTATCATTTTAATTTTTCTTTCATCTTAAGTGTGATAAAGTTTGAATTAATTGTAGAGCAATTTATACTGCAAAAACATAATTTTAGTGAACGATGGAAAAAAATAAAATTTCAAATGCACACACACAATTAAAAAATCGGGTTACCCAATCCTATAGTAAAGTCCACCATTGGTAATCCATGCTGAGAATGATACTTTACGCCAAAAAAGGATTTGTAAATATGAGCTATAAAATTGTGATATACTTAGGCACAAAAACTGTTTATTTTGTGCATATCTATCAACCTTAAAATTTGGTCAGAAAATTTTTGAAAATATTTTTAAATGATGTATTTGATATTATAAAAATGTGCGCAATTTTGTGTAGAATGGCATAAAAATAAAGTAGAAAATTGTGCGGAATTTCAATTGCAATAATTATTCCAAATTTCAAAATAGAAAAACATGTACAATAAAAGAATTCATCATTTTAATTTTTGTGTTATGTGTAATGAAATTTTAAATTAATTTTAAGGCATTTTTATACTGTAAAAACTTCATCTTATTAAATAGAAGGCGAAGCACAGTGAAAAAATAAAATTTCAACTGCACACATACAACTCAAAAAATGGGGACTGAACTTAACTTAAATTTAATTTGAGTAACAATAATATTAAAAAAAAAAAAAGGCTTAACAGGCTCCTGTACACAAATGCACTGTTGCATGAAACCGACTGCTGTTCCTTAAAATTCACTTTTCAAAGATGAATTTAAGGAGCTATAGAGGCGAGTCTATTTAAATTTTCTGACGACTTATAAATGTAAATTACATTAAGGGAAACCGCACCGTTAAAGAAAGGTGTTCGCTGAAAATTTCAAACATTTTGCTCACGTGCATATTTGGAAACTATGGAAAGGGTAGAAGAGGGGGGGGGGGGGGGGGGGGGGGGGTTAGAAGCTACCGGGAGTCCAATTCGAATTCTCAAAGCGAACGCGTAATTGAATCGGGAAAACTTTTCAACCTTTATGACAGCCAATCAGGCTCTCCCCTATCAACATAGACTGCTGCTGTACATTTTGCCCCTTCCAGCTTACAGAGTAGTATTTCACTAAAGGCGTTTTAGAGCAAACTACATAAAATACTTTTTCTGCAATTGAAGCACATGAATACTTTCATGAAATGTGTACTAAACTTCATTTGATAGCACTTGAGCGTACCGGAGTGTTTTACGATCTATCTAAGTGTGTATTCAGAAATCGCTTATACGTATATTGAAGGGATTTTCAGCATTTGGATGTATTTCTAGGAGCTTTGAAGATACATCTCAAAAGGCTGGTTGTTCTCAAATCTAAACAAGCTACTTTCTGACACATTTCTAAATTCATTTTGGTTCGCAAACACAGAAAATTGGCACGTGCTATTATTTAGAAAACATGGAATCGAGCAGTTTTTCCATTTTTCGATAAAGCAGATGATCTATGAGGACTTCTATATATATATAAAAAAGCAATATAGATTAATATCAGCGAAATTTTAATTATTAATTTATTGTTTTATAATTGTTCCTTTTAAAAATTTTTCAATTAAAAATATGCTCATAAAATATTATAATTTTTGCACATAATCAATTAAAATAAATTGTGTAATGAATCCTTATTTCATATCCAGATAAAAAAAAAATAACAATAACAATTAAAATGTTTATTTTGATATTACGTGTACTATAAGTACTATTAATTTAGGACGTATGAAACAGTCTATATTTTTCTTAAAATGGTGTTAAAATTCAAGAAATTCCCGAATAAAGGATTAAATTGCATGAAATTAAGCGGTACGTTTCTTTCATGCGTTTGATGCTATATATCGCGAGCGGTCGATTTTATTTGTACTGTGAACTGCGAGAAAGAACGCCCTCTAGTGATGCTTTCGCGAATGTACAATCGAATTCTTGTTATTGATTGATCCTAGGCATTCAAAGCCCAACAAATCAAAACAGATATTTCCAATTATTTGAGTTAATTTTGCAGAACAAAGTTAAATGGGATAAAAATTATCAGCGTATAAATGTGAACAGTAAGAACTAATATGTGTTAATGCAGCTCTGAAATGCAGGGGAAATGAGGTCCTAGTAAACACGTGTTTTACGAGATCTATAGAAGTAGTTAATCACTGTCATTTTTAATTCTTTTGACAGGGATGGACTGATGTTTGATTAATTGGTGATTCTGACCTATTCCATTTCACGATAATAGAGTTAATATAGGTTATAATAAAAGAAATTAACCCTATAAAAAGGTCAAGGTGAACTGAACAGAAATGTACGCGTTGGTGAAAAGTGTATCACACAAAAACTTATTTAATTAGTAGGGCAAAGAATCGTAAATAATAAGACATGCTTAGACGGAATCGCAAGGCAGCAGAAAATTACGCTTTCATAGCTGCCAGCTGCTAGGATTTTTTGTCACTACTATTTCCAAATAGTAATCTTCACCTTTTTCAATCTCTGATTTCTACGAGTACCTATGTGCAACATTTATGGAGGGCACTAAATTTGCCATAAAAGTAATTTACTATGCAAAAATGTGAGCACTATTATATCGTAATCACTGAGAGTCCCGCGTTAGGCTGACCACCTGAACGATACATGTGCTTTATAGCACCTCGGGGCAGAACAGTAAAAACAAGTGGGTAAGTGTGATCACAGATCGCACAGAGTGTTTCGTTTAATATTCCTTTCAAAACACTTTATCCCTTTGCAAAATCTGTTAGTCCCACATTTCGCAACCAGGGGCGCACTGTATTCTAAACAAGCCTCTATCTGCTCGAAACTCTGTTTTAGAACCTATCCGTAGATATATTAGTCGAGGGGATCGGGCCCATAGCACCTGAGATAGTTAGGCGCCCCAGGTGGTAGAAAGTGGAACTAAAATATGTAAGGCTATGGTGCATAATATGAAAGAGTGGTCAAATGGGTGTCGGCAAAAGTTAGAAAATCCCTCCCCCTCCCCCGGGTGAAAGGATGGAGGTTAAAAAAATTGCTTAAAACACGCAAGTTAGAGACCGGAGGGGTAAATATAAAACTTTTTGAATTTTTTCTGATTTGTCGTGTGATCGCAAGTGTTCAGCCGTAAGTATTCAAAATTTCAAGTCTTCAACTTAATTGAGGGCTCAGTTAGAAAAAAAAAAAGCTTAAATATACACATGTTAAAGCCCAGACGGGTAAAATAAGACTTTTTCAAAATTTTATGATTTGCGTTTGATGTGAGGTGTTCAGCTATAAGTATCCAAAATTTCAAGTCTCGGACATACATAGTTCCTGAGAACGGGCTCTGTGACAGACAGACAGAGGAGAGAGACGAATAGGTTTCGTCAGATGAACGAAACCTTAAAAACAGGGTCGGGCGCTGTAGGCACACATTCTTAATGGATCGTAAAGCCACAGGTTTAGTTTTAATTATTTTGTATAGAATACAACTTACCATTTAATTTTACTAATGTCCTGTTTCATATCCTCATCGTTTTAAACTTTTCATTTCCAAGTGAGCAGACTTTCAAGCTCTGTTAACCAATCAACCAATTTAGAGGGGCACAAAAATTGGACAGTGTCCAAGGTGCAAAAATTCTTAGTCAGGTTTCTGTCATCTTTGTCCGAAGAAGATGAAGATGCCTCGCGTTTGTAGCTTTGAAATAGCCGTTTACCGTTATATATTTCTATTTATATTTCCCTTGTTATCTATATCAAGACACCCGTTAAGGAAGTACCATTCAGAATACACAGGGTGTTTCATAAAGTTAGGTGCGAAGGTAAAACGCGAAAAATAAATAAATAAATAAATAATAAAGATCTATGGGTACGAGAGACATGCGGTTTCCAGATAAATATTCAGCGTGGTACGGGATTTTGTATGACACACACACACACACACACACACACACAAAAAAAAACATTAAGGGTATACTGGACTTTCAAAATCGCAAAAAATCATCAAATTGTCGAATTTTCGCTTTTAGTATAATAACAATATATGATCTCTCTGCTACTGACCGCAAAAAGAATTTTTCGATTTCGACTATTTTTGCTGGAGTTATAAGCATTCTTGTCCAATCAGCTGATTCTGCCACGCTCCTTTGTTTACTTTTTCGCCTATCCACAGCTGTAAAATTTTGACCTTACTCAATACTTATTAATTTTGTAATTTCGCAAAATTATACTTTAACTGTTTCTTTTAGCGTTTGTTTACAATGTTTTTTTTAGCGAATTGCTTTTTGTTACCAATCTTTCTAGCGTAAAATATAATTAAAATAAAAACCAGTTACTTTCAGAACTAAAAGTTCTGTAAATCTTTAAATTTATTACTATTTTAAACTTCAACTTTTAACTTTTCCTTTAGCATTTGTTTACATCGTACACATAGACAAAAAATTTTTGATTGCGACTGTATTTACTGGAGTGCTGAATTTTTCGAAGTCACACATTTTCAAACATCTTTCATGGTCACATATTGCCGAAATCGCACATTTTATGTGACTTTATCATAAAAACATAAAGAACTTACATACAAGCTAGAAATCGTATTATATCCCTTATATGTAACTGAAACTGTGTCGGTAGGAAAATATTGAGCAAGTATAAACATTGTATTTACTAAAACCTGTTTTTCGAAGAATGAATATTTTCGTCGTTTTCATGATTTCAAAATATTCTATGCACATTACTTTATACTCAATTTTTCTGATTTTCTTTTTCTTTCTTTTTTATTTTATTTATTTATTTATTTATTTTTTATTTTTTTGTAAATGCTTTTTATTTATGTATTGACAAATATAACTAAAAATAAACTTGCTTAGTGGCATATAAATTTTTAAAAATTTCAGTTATATAGAATTTTTAACGGAAAATGCAAAAAAATTAAATTACAATCATTTTTTTTAATGTTTTACAAGTAATATGCTATAAATGCATAGTAACATTTATTTGTATGTATGAAATGGTTATTATGGAAAAACATTGTACACGTATGTGAAAACTGGATGCGCATGGAGCATTTTGATATATTGTCATTTTTCGCTAATTAAAAAATAATAATTTTCTGTATCTCAAGAACTATTGAATATATTTTAACAAAAATTTGTGAAATAAGAAATATTTATAATGTGAATAGTTCCAGAAATTTTGTATAAATTCATTGGAAATGAAAGAAAATAGTTTTGAGAGTCCACTGTACCCTTAATTCAAAATCTCGAAAATAGAGGGCACTACTGCAGATAATACCATGGAATAATTCGATATTGCTCACACAACGTAAGATTTGGATACAAAAAATTAGAAAATACTGCATGTGCACTTTTTTGTATCCAAATCTTGCGTTGTGTGCGCAATATGGAATTATTCCATGGAATTATCTGCAGTAGTGCCGCCGATTGTCGATATTTTGAACTAATGTTTTTTTGGCATAGATGCCGTATCTTCCCTCAGCCGTTGTTGTTTTAAATTGTTTGGCGATTTTTTGTTGGCGTGTTGGCGGTGTTTACGGATATGGAAACCCCGTGTGACGTGTCGTGTTCTGGCAACCCCTGAGAAGCTTAGAATTTTGTGCATGTATTTTGATATCGTGTTCTATCGTTGTCTTTTTATTTTTATGTTAAATTTATTGGATGTATTTCATTGACTATAGTTTCTGTAGTCCGTTTAAACGCTCTTGCTGAAGTAATTAAGAAATATGAGGAAATTTTGACAAGAAAGGGAGGTTTGTTTATAGCGTGTCAATGCGTATTAAGCCTATTTTGGAAAATGACGGCGTTGTTATGAGAGATATTTTGTGCTGGAGGCTTCAAGAAAGGAGATGTCTGTTAACGTATGTTGATAATTTTATGTATATTTTATTGCTGTAAGAGTGTTTTACATTTTGAGATTGCTACAAAACGAGAACTGCTGAATTTTGAGAATGCTATACCGCGAAAAATGCTGAATTCGGCGATGTTTTTTTTTTCGGTAAATGTGCGCGACAACTCTTGCTCATACAACTATTGCTGATTGCCACTTTAGGGAGTTTCGTTTTTTATGTATATTTTGCTGCTTTAGGAGTTTTTTACGTTTTGAGATTGCTACAAAACGAGAACTGCTGAATTTTGAGAATGCTATCCCGCGAGAAATGCTGAATTCGGCGGTGTTTTTTTTTCGGTAAATGTGCGCGAAGCGCTCATACAAGGATTACTGATTGCCAGTTTAGCGAATTTTGTTTATTCACATTTTATTTTCGTTAACCCAAAACGTGCGCATAAACCGGTGCTTGGCGACATTTACTACTTGGCGGAAAAGGGGTTTTCACGCCAAGAAGAATTCCAAGATGGCGGCCGGGGGGAACTTATGACTTCTGTTCCTTTTTTTTTTTTTTTTTTTGCCATACAAAATTCCTTGCCATGCTAAATATTTATCTGGAAACCGCATGTTTCTCCGACCCATAAATCTTTTTTATTGCGCTTTATTTTCGCACCGAACTTTTGAAACACTCGGTATATATATACACACTTTTAGTAAAATTTTTTGTAAATAAAATTACTATTAAATCAAAAACTAAAATCAACACTAGAAATTGACCAGGTGTTGGAAAACAGTAAGAATGGATAAATCCTCAATGCCATTTAAGAAATATAACTAATGCAATACTAAGATGAAACACTTTCATTATAGTAAATACAATCACTTGATAGTTGGGAGAAAAAAGAAATTTCTCATTGAAAATAAATTCAATATGAGAAAAGAAACAATTTTTTGGGGGGTGGGGGACATACCCAGACATACACTGCAAAATGCAGTGGGAAATTAAGCGTAACAATCATATGGAAAATTACATGTCAGCAGTTAATGGCTTATACTTATTTCAACTAAAATATGAAATAACCACAAAAAATATTTAACACATCCTATAGTGGTATTATAGAAATATCAAATGATCGAGAAGGCTACCTCAGGTAAAAGTGAGCGACGAAATCAGAAAAGTGGCTGGAGTTAAAAGTGGATGATCAAATCACTAGACAGGAAACCATGGGAAAATCTGGAGGAGACTGTGATCCAGAAGCGGATTTAAAACGAATGCTGATGATGATATTTTTCCCCAGAAAAATATGAAGTTAAAAATATATAGTATTTTAATTTTTATTGTATAATGATCACATATGGAAAAGTAAAAACTATTTAGAAAGATTAGTTTTTTATCCTGTAGAATCAAATAAATATATAATGAAATCGAAGAGCTTATTTTAACATTACATACAAATAGAAAAGAAAACATTTTACATTTTACCGACAAAAAATACATTTTATTTGCGAAATCAATATTATATTTTTGGCACATTTAAAATGGCAGCTTTTACAGGTTTAAAAATAACAATTTGCATGAAAACAAATTTAATCGCAGAACTTGAGTCCATATGAATCAATTTAAACAAACGTTCAAGAAGAAACTGATACTAAAGTTAATAGTGGTTAACAACAAAAGCTTTTAAACAGCGTGTATATCATCTATACTTTTGGTTTACCGTAGAAATTACTTTAATTGCATTTTATCTTTTTCAGCTCAAAGCATTCAAAACTTGAAGAAAAAATGAGAGGGAAAAAAAAGTCTCCATAAAAAAGGGGAGATTGACAATTGTATCAGCTGAATTTTCGAACAAAGTGAAAGCAAACAATGGCAAAGAGCATCACTTCAGATGATAACTACAATAGTGGTCGTAATACAACCTCATCTTTGTTGAGCATTCAAAAATGAAAGAACAACGGTCTCTGTTGGAAAAATAAATGAATAAAGCCAAGACTTGGAAAAGCCTTGGTAAAGTCATTTTCTTCAGTTTCTTCGGATAATGACCAAGTCTGCCTAAATGACTGTTACCATTTTGATTAGGAAGTTAGGACCCTGGCACCGCGTAATTGGATTCGACTGGGAATTATTCCCTGCCAACCATTAATCTCAAGGTTTCCTGGATTGGCCCGGGAAAAGAATCCGGAAAAGGAGACAGAAGAGAGGGAAAGGGGGAAGAGACTCTACGAGTGCAAGGTAAAAAGAAAGAGAAACTATCATAAAATGGGGGAAAAAATCACGAAGATAGCGTGCCAAGTAGATTAAAAGAATTTTCTCTCCTATACGCAACTTTGATGAATTTAATTATAAAAGAAATCTCTCGGTGGAAATTAATGGAAGTCGACATTTAAGCGTTTCTTCCTGGTCACTTTTCATCTTTTTCTTGAAATGTTGCCTTTTCTTTTGGTTTTGAATCGACAGCCTCACTTTCAAAAAGAATTAGGTTGAAAGATTTCCTCAATTTCGACATTTCTTCTCCCCGTGCTGCTGGTGGCTGTAGTTTCTTGGCTGTTTAGAAAAACAATGAAAATGTATCACAAACATGAAAAGTCAAAGATTTTTTTTTTTCAATTTTTTGATGTCTTAAAAAGAAGGTTCATCCGCAATATTTTAGGCGTCGAACTTACAGATTAAAAGAAGATTTTGTGTTGTTTTAAAAATAAAATATGGCAAAACGTAATGTTGGATTGAGCCATTTTTAACTGATAAACCATGTACTTTCTGATTAGATTAAATAATAATAATAATTGTCTCAGTTGTTTTCGAAATGCCCATGATCAATACGCGGAAACCTGAGGGTAGCTACTCTAATAGCATATCCAGTTGAAGTTATATCCCTCCGATTTCACAATAGTCACAATCACAGGGACCAAATTGTGGCATCTTTATTTTATCACATTATGACTCTTAGGTGACCGTCACTTCGTGATTTCTTTGTGAAATCACCATGTACGAGTCGTTTGCATCGTGTCATAGAGGTCTGCACGTGCCGGAATTTCCAGACCCGGGCCCGGCCCGAACGAAATTTATCTTGGCTCGGCCCAGTGTAAAAATTATAAGTTCGGCCCGAGCCCGGACCGACCCGTTTACATTTTTGCAGTTCTCGGCCCGGCCCTACTCAATTTCTACAAAAAATTCCGTTGTTTCTCGACATACAATTAAGATTCTTTTAATGAATACTACATACATATTTATGGGAACATTTTACTGTATATTTTAGATTACTATGGGTTCGCAAAACAGAAAACACACAATAGTAAACATTAACGAATATTTTCAGTGTTTTAGTCATCGTCTCTACAGACGTTTCAAAATTCAATTAAGGATTCATTAAAAAAATAATGTAGTTTAGAATAAAGGGTTAAAAACATAGCTTTTGAAGCAGTATAATAAAAAGTAGATTTGTGAAAATATTTCTCTCATTTTTAAGATTTTTCTCAAATCCAAAAGAGGTACATTTTGACACATTTATGAATTAATTTCTTTTCGAAAACGCGTAAGATTGGCAGGTATTCTTATTCAGAAACTATGTAAATGCCTTTTTTTCCTTAGATAAAAGCAATACATCTTTCAGAAAATACTGCCAAAGTTAGCGTTTTGAATCGAATTTCCAGAAGCGATAGCACAGGAAAGGAGCAAAACGTACAGTCACGTGACAAGAATCTTTTATCTCTGTAAGTAATTTATCAAAAATGGAAAAAGCTATTCGATTCCAAATGCCTTCAATAGTCAGGCCTGTCATGCCTTTGTAGTTAAAAATGAGTCAGAAAATGTGCCTGAAAGTTTCGCATTGTTGAGCAGTGAATATGAGAACCACCTTAAGGTATAGTTCAAAGATACTGTTAACAGAAGTTCATTATCTCTATTAATACTTTCACAAAACATAATGCCTGCCCTGCACATCCTGAGAACGATTAGGACCAGTTTCGTCTGGCACGAGTCTGCTGAAAAAATTAAACCCGGGATCAGACATCATGTAACTGTACGATGCCGATCTCTATACGACGGACATTTTACATTTCTGTATTGATGTCGTTAAACTCGCATCGGCTTGTGACGAACATTTATACTCCTTGAGAAAGTCATATTCATTGAAAATGGCTCATATTTTATCTGTTTTGCTTAAATTCTTATATCGGGGCTATCGGCCCGGCCCTGGAGGCCCGTTCAATTTTTTTTCTTTTTTTTGCCGGCCCGGCAAGTTTATTTTTCTGTCGGCTCGACCCGGGCCGGTGCAGACCTCTACCGTGTCATCACAAAATAGGAAATTCGATTTCACAGTGACGTGCAGTGGCGTATCCAAGAAATTAAAGCAAAATATCCAGTTTAATTACGAATTCTTTTCAAAATCCAATGATACCCACTGCTAAGACAGAATCGAAATGATATTCCGTTTTAGAATTGTTTTCATATTAGAAGGCGTGTCATTTAACACGGAACACGAGATTTTTCGTTTAAGCCAGGTTTCCGTAATACAAAGGTTTTATTTTATAAAACATGATATATTATGATTAAAATGGCATTTTTAATTTTTATTAATTTAAAAAACACCAATAAAAGGTTTACTCCCAGTATTTTTAGTTTGAGAATATCTGATTTAAGGTATGCATAGATAAGAGGTATCTTCTCACAATGAAACCACCATACGTTCAAAATCAGAGAAGAAATATCTCCTAAAACAAAAATACAAACGTTTAAACTTAAGAATGTATTTGTAGCTTTATTATAAAATACATGTTAAAATAGAAAACAGGCATTTCTTTTGAAACACTTATATTCTATTTAGACGATTTGAAATATCTCATAACACGCAAATTTACTTACCAGAAAAATTTATTCAAGTGAAGAAATGTTTTTTATACTGAATGGGCTTTGTATTCACAGGATTTAATTGACTCTTTATGGAGTTATTTCTTCTCAATATTAACCCTAGATCTACCGGGAATTTTATTCAAGTTTTAATAAAACGTTCTACACCAGAATTTTTATTTAAAACTATTTAACTTATTTATTTACCTTATTTTTGTCTGGTTTATATACTTAGTTTATTTTAAAGAAATTTCTGGTTTGAATGAATATTTTGTATGTACCTGTCGGGTCCAATGGACCCGTCTGGTAGACGGAGGGTTAAGCACAGAAAATAAAAGGCAAGGGTGTGGTTTTTGTGAAAGCAGTAAAGCTTTTCAGCGTGGCTTCTTCAGATATTAATAATAGACGTTTGTTATTTCATCTCGACACGTAGTAATAGTCTGCATTAATCTAACTGTAGCATGCATTTGCAATAAAAATGTGTACTTTTTCCCTCCTGTGATAATTTTCCTGTACTTTGTATTTTATCAAATTGTAATGAATGTGATACCTTCAAAAAATTATCAGAAGTGTATGAAATCAAATTTCTGTGTATGGATAGCAAAAATTTAAAGGTACTTGCATATTAACCAGGCCATGAGATAGATAGCCAAAAATGGTTGACAATTGCGAATCTTGTTTTTTGTTTCCCAATTACGTTCAAAACAGTAATTTAACATTCTTAAAAACATAACCTTGTTAAAAATGACAAATTGGTTAAAGTAAATAAATAATAAAATATATAACAAAAATATAATACTATAAACTGTAATAAAAAAAAATCCGATAAACTACAGCAATAAAATTAACTTAAAACTATAATAAATAAACTATCAAATGGTAAAAAAAAATAAGAGTTGCTATAATTAGTGTAACTGGTGCCATGCTTGGCGCAGTTGTATCTGACATGGCCCGGTTAACACGTAAATACCATTTTAATTTTTGTTTCAAGATCAAAAGAGTATTTTTACACGCTCAGCAACGCAAAGCTTTCTAACATAGTCGAAGGCTCATTTTTAAACAGCAAATACAACTGATTTGGAATAGACAATATTTCTAATTTTTCATTGCATTACAATTTGAGTTATAAGCGATTTCTCTTTTATGCCAACCTTTTCGGGGCTGTGGTTTCCGGAAATGGTTCAAAACACAAACTTTGACAGGATTTTCCGAAAGAGCATTTGCCTTTGTCAAAAAACTGAAAACTCTGTTTTATTTCATGGTTTCTGAATAAGAAAATATGTCAGTTTGTTTACAAATAAAATTGTATTCAGGAACGTGTCCGAAAGCAGCCAGTTTTAATTAGAGAACAGCCATAATAAAGCAAAGTTTTTAATTCTATGCATCATACCAAACATCTTATTTATAAGCAAACTAAGCAACGGGGCCCATATTAACAATTGTAAGGCATGTGAGTTCAGGATCACGGACAGATAGATGACAATTGCACCAGATTCTGAACTGAAGGGGACCTTAAAAGCTAGTTAAAATAAATGTAGGCACTTGGGGCATGTTTGGAGCATACCTTGTCAACTTTTCTACAAGATATTAAATGGACAGTTTTGAAAGGACACATTTAAAACTTCTAGGCCCTAAACAAACAGCGGCGGGACGAAAAGTCAGTAAAAAATACGTCATTTGCACGCAAATGTAGCCTTTTTTTAGTTTAGGAATGAAATTATTCGTTTATGACGTTATTTTTCATTTGTGAAAATATTCCGCAGTTCTGGGTTTAAGGTCCCAAGAGTCAGGAAAATATTTGCTGCATTAACCTATTTAATGAGAAGCTAGCGTAGTTTAGGATATTGCGAATATGCGAAAAAAATCCCATTAACCCCTTGGGGACAAGCGCCACGTATTTGTGTCGCATAAGGTGCTCAGAATCCTGGAATATTCCCACCAGTTATTTTCAATTGTAAATTTTCTTACTTAATCAAAGCATTTTCCCGATTAAATTAGGCTGAAATTTTTATTTTGAAAAACCGGTGATAAAAGATTAAAAATTCTGTAAAAGACGCTTGTCACGAAGGGGTTAAGCGGACTCAACGATAAAATTTAATATAGTACAAGTAATTATGTTACGAAACATTGATCACAACAGTCCATTTTTTAAAACTTTAGAATACTTTAACTTTCTTTAGCATCTATTTTAGTTCCTTAAAGTACAAGAAGCGATTTATCGATGGGTATATAACAGGATTAACCAATTTCAAATCGAGCTGGCTAGATGGAAAGTTTAATGCTGTACAAGTAATTATATACAATATAATATTTATTAGAAACTAATTTAAACTTCAACAAAGTACTTTGTTTTGCAGTAATAACTAATATATTTCCATTACTATTGAGATGTTTATTTAATGTATGTCTCATAAAGCGCGATCGATGGCAAATTTGATTTATATATCATTATATATAAAAGCTATTATATATATAAAAAAAAAAAATTGCTAGCCCATTTTTTCCAGTGCAACACAGTGCTTTGACATTCTCTAAAACGAATTTAATTCCACATACATAACGGGGGGGGGGGGGGGGGGGTCCTTAAACCGATATTACATAAAGCACGCTCAACGGCAATTTTGGATGTAATACAAGTAATCATACATAAAATATTGATTGTTAATCCATTTTTTTACCCCTGAAAAGAATGCTATGCCTTTCTCTTAAACTATTTTAATTCCTCACACTAGGGACAATCCTTTAACCGATATCATATTAAGCAAGCTCGACAACAATTTATAATATAGTACATAAAACATTCATTGTTAGTTTATATTTTTACAGCTCAACAGAATACTTTGACTTTCTCTTGTAACTATGTTAGTTCCTCACACTGCGTACAGTGAAACTTCTTTTAAAGGCCACCCCTATTCAAGGGCTACTTCTATTAAGGGCCAATACTTTGAGGAACGAAAAATTTTCCCATAGATATAATGTTAAATTAACTACTATTAGGGGCCGCAGCTACCCCTCATAAAGGTAATTTTTTCACATGTGTCTTATCCTAAACAGGCGTATTGAATTCCAGAACCAAAAGATAAAAGATCAGGAAACAATTGAACTTGCAACAAAGAAGGCAGGGGAGATGGGGAGGATTTAGTTACACAATGAAGGACCACATGCTTTTCTACAGGTGAGAAAAACAGGTGTTCCTCACACTTTGTTTGACCTTTCAACCTGTAAGGGTTGGGTTGGAGGGGAAACTTGACCCTCTGTTCTGGGCACACAAATAATAGCAGGTTATCTAAAAAAACTGATTCCACATTTACTAAAACTGTGAATGCATATTGAAGCACAATTTGTACACTAGAAATTTTATATTCAAGCTTATGTAAAATTTAAAATTATGTTACCTAAATAAAGCCAAAGAGTACATTTGGATTTGAATGACAAAATCAAAGTTCTTAATTGTCATGATTAAAGAACATCTGCAAGAAAATTGGCTTTACAGTTTAATTGCAGCAAGAATAAAATAAACAATATTGTTAAAAACAAAGATAACTTATTCTAAGAATATGCAGATTTTAAAAATCGCTGGATAAAAAGAAAGAGAAATAAAAAATTTGGTCACCCCTATTCAAGGGTCACCCCTCATAAGGGCCAGTTTTCAATGGAACGACATGTGGCCCTTACAGAGATGTTTCACTGTATATTTATTTAACCGATATCACATTAAGCGAGCTCAACAGTATTTCGGAATGTAGTACAAGTAATTACACACAAGACATTGATTACTAATCCATTTTTTACACCTCATGAGAAGACATTTGACCTATTCCAGTTTTTTTAGTTCCCCATATTACATAACTTAGACAAATCACGTCATTTCTGGCGCAGCTTTTCCCTCAAATGCAATCACATAAAATTATCTATTCATTTCTTTAGGTGCATTTCAGAAAAGCAGTCATAAAGCGTGGGAAAATTGTCCTGTGCATTCCTCCGAACAACCAGGGAGAAAGGTTGGGCTGTACGTTCACTTGCACGCCACTGAATAAATCAAGTACAGCATGCCGTGACGCCCATTTGCATGCTCTTTTCGACCAGTGGCGACGCCGTGTCTGTTGGTGACCAATGCTCGGCGCCTGGTGACTAGATTATTATAGGTAAAAGGGCAATTATCACGTACTCACAAATGAAACTTGTGGTGTGATGTGATTCTGTGTTTTTGATGGATAAGCTAAACCATCAATCAAACCTCATTTAAGGGTTGATGTTGCTTTGCTTCCGTAATTTCATGTAATTTGACATAATGTGCAATAAAATAAAAAATGATAAGGAGTAGTAAATCCAGATAAGTTTACGTTATAGATATGAGCGAAAACATTAAAAAACATCAATCAAGGTTCTTTAACAGATGGCGCGTTTTTTCTTCTGAAACTTGGCGCAATTTGATTTTATATGTAATATAAGAAGACAGAATGGAAAATAATAAATCATTAAGTAGAAGTATAGATATATGACTTAAAAATAAATATGATAATAAAGTGCATATGATAATAAAAAAAAAGAGCATCATGTTGTAGATTATAAACGAGTGCGTCCCAATCATTTTTATATTATTAATATTTGTTATTATAAAAAATATTATTAATTAAACATCATGCGATAATATATTAAGCTATAAAGAGAAATAAAGGATTATGGGCAAAAAACAGTTAGTACAGAAGGTGAAAATATTTTATTTATATAACCACATAATTTGCACGTTATATGACGGGTGAATTGTTTTCATAAACTTTCACGCATATTTAAATGCCTCTTTAGCTTTTATCACTGAAATTGTATAAAATTATGAAAAGAAAATGCAAGTAGCCTTGATTTATTTTTTTCAAAAGTATAGGTAAAATAAAAATAAAAAACACGATAGTTTCAGAAATACAAAACATTAACTTCGAGATACTAGTTATTTTTTGAATTAAAAGAGAAATACCAATAAAAAATTTAATAAACAAAATTTAAAATTAAGCCATTCTTCTTATATATTTATCTAACATAAGTTTTAACTATTTGATATCTATTATTTATTGATGTACCGTAATTTCCGGCGTAGATGCCGCGGCCCAAATAAACCTGTTTCTGACCAGAAATGTTGTTTAATAAAATGCAACATATTTTGGCTTGATGTTTATTTAACTTCATTTATTAAATAAAGTTTCTGGCGTGAAACATGCTTATTTTAGCAGTACCATCATTTATAACATAAAACCTATATAGTAAGGATAGTGTGTAAAGAAAGAAGAAAAGCTGAACATTTACTATATAGCTTTAGTTCACCGTTTTAATTTTTATGAAGTTTCAATGTATGTATATTTTTATTATTATTTTCTTCACAAGGGGCCGGGTACCTATAGAAAATTATTCAACTTTCATTGAGGTTTATTCATTAGGGTGTTTTCCATAAATTTAAATAAAATATGTTAAAATCTTACAAGAAAAAGTACCAGCAGCATACAGTTAAAAGTCAGAAAAAATGTATAAAAAATCTAATCATAGAATAAACTACCTTATATATATATTTAAAAAAAACTTTTATCCAACTTTTCTGAACATCGAGAGAAGCAAAGGGGAGCGAGAAGCAAAAGGCCACGCGATTTTAGAAACCATATTTTATGAAATGTTAACTTTATGAATTAAAAGAGAAATATCAATAAAAAGTTAAAACATGAATGTACCATTCTTCTGTATATTTCTCAAATGAAAACGATAACAATTTTTGCGACATAGACTACTATCATTTACTACTTCTCTAGTCATTTTTTTTTATATAAAATGTTGCGAAACCAGAATTACTTTCAGTAAGTATTTCTATTTACAACTAAAAGCACGTGGAATTTAAAAACCATACCCTATGCCAAAGCTATTTTCTTTTCCCAAGTACAGCCTTTTCTGTATTCCAGTAACGATTTTTAATTTCTAGAAATTAACATACTAATAATACAAGCTGCAAACTCATAAGGAATTAAGCATGCCCGCGAGTAAAATAACATTTTTTAGCGACCAAAATTTACTTGTATCAGCTAAAAATTATTAACTTGATTGTTAATGACTTAATTTCGTAATCAAGTTAGGAGTAAATTTTTAATGCAAATATATGTTCTTAAAAGTCTCGGATTATTTTTATGAATAACACTAACAAGTATTTTTTAAGCAAAACATATTTTGGGAGTTGTAATACCAAACTATAGTCGTAGAAAGAATATTTAATTTTGCAGCAAGTATAGTGGAAAGTGTAGAAAAATGTTTCACTGCTCTTTGAACTTAAGATTAAGAATGTTTGGGATGGAGTTCTATTTGTAAACATAGGATGTTGGCCAAAAAAATGTATGCATGGTCCAATGAATGTTAATTTACTAAGTTTTCACTTATCTGGTTTGGCAGATTTAAATAATGAACGAAACTTTATTAAATTTTGAATAAAGGATAAAGTTAAGTGTTATTGGAAATTTCCATATGTTAATCTTATCTTTCTTTTTTTCCCCTTTAAATTAATAGATTTACTGAGGGTCTTCAGTCTTCAAAGTTTTGATCTTTAGATATTCATATGTTTAAAATATTTAAAGGATTCTAAGTCGTTCATAAATCCAGGATGTAATGCATAAACAATAAACACCACATCAAATGTCAAATAAAGCAGTAATTTTTTTCGTAACTTAATGGAGAACTTTTATAGTGGAAAAAAATGCTTAAAATTTCACACATCGGAATAATTTGCGTTAATTTGAATTGAGGATTTTTAATCAAGATATTTTAGGAGTTATTAAATACTATTGGAAATTTTTGCGACTTTGTATACGTTAATTTAAGTAGACAAATTATTTTTAAATCTTCAAAAGTTTGATTTTTAGTTTTTGATAAACTTCAAATATTTGAAAGATTTTAATAGTTCATAAAATTTACATTATTGTGCATAAATAAAAACCGCAACAAAAGTTAAACAAATAAATAATTCCTATGCAACTTTATGGAAAACAGCTTTCATAGCATAATAAAGATAATAATAATAATAATAATAGCAGTAATAAATTAATACATAGTTAGACAAATAAATAAAAGCACAAAATTTCGCACACAGATAGAATTTATAAATATTTGGTTTAAAGTTCTTTTAACGAAAATATTTGGGAATTGTATAAAAAAAAGTCAAATATAAAGTTAAGAAATTATAAAAGAAAACTAGCTTTTTAAAAATGGCTTTAGAAAGAGATTATTTAAGAATATATACATAATTTCATATTAACACATTTTCTCAGCTGTATATGTGAGTACATTTACAAAACAACATTAAAAAAAACCAAATTTCTAGAAACTGATTTTAAACAGAGGTTATTTGGAATAATATGCAAAATTTCATATTAATGTGCATTTCTCATCTGTACATGTGAATTAAGTAGTAAATGACATCATTAAAAGTAAATTAAAACGCTACAAAAACAAAAGAAAATCAAATGAGGTGGGTAGAAAAGCATTGATTTTTTAATCCCCCCCTCCTCCCCGACAGGCTCAAAATTTTCTTTCTTTTTAAGAGATATTTTCATTATATTAATATAATTCAGAACGTACATTTACTGCCTCTCTGGTTCATTTTCGTTTGAGGATGCATGCGTTAAACATGGGTTTATTTTCAAAATTGTCATACATTTGATTTATATCGATTACGTATATAAAGTGCTAATACCACCATCGTAGTTTTTACATCTGTTTTACTAAATACTGTATTGTATACTAAAATGTATATTAACACATATTAGCGCATATTAACACATAATAAAAATAAATTTCGAAGATGTTACAAGTACTTCAGATCGAAATAAAATCAAATTGATGCAATTGAAATCGATTAAAAATTACTCAATAAATTAAAGTTTCTGATCTTCTACAACACGTTTAAACAAATTTCAAACAAAAATTACACACACAGACAGTAAATATAGATCCTAAATTATATTAAAACAATTAAAACATTTTAGAAAAGAGAATTGTTTTAACCCTACCGAGGACAAAAATCCGTGCTCATCTATCCATCTTCTTTGTTTAAAAAATAGATTTTCTTTTTTGGTATGACATAAAAGTTTCGTATTAATATTAGTTTCTCATCTGCAGCTGTAAGTGGGCAAAGTACTAAATGACATTATCAAGAGTAAATTAAAAATGGCAGTCCGTATAATTGCGGTATTGGGGCAGGAAAGTGTAATCGATTATATGTGCTCTCCCTCTAGAGGTTTCGGAGTTGGTCACCCCTTAAAGATTCCTTCATCATTAGCAAATGATAATGTAAAGGATTATCCGCAGTAAAAATGTGAGGAACTTATGAATAAATGATGAATCTGACAAATATAGAGGCATTCGTATCAATATGAATGTTTAGTGGGGTGCTACATAAACAGGCAATTTAGGAAGAATACTGAAACAAATGCCTTTAAAATTGTTCATTTACAACACAAAGTTTATGACTTCTGGAAGATAGTTATGAAAAGTTTTCCTTAAATAAGTCACTAAAATAATGATGAACATTAATAGCGAATATATATATTTTTTAAGTAAAAGCGAAAAATTAAGACCAACCTTATTTAAAATGTAAAACAAAGGTATTGTAAAATATATATTTTACAATTTTTTGCGTGTTTATTTTTAAAGAGAGAAAAATGGGATGTTACACATTGTATAAAAGAATTTCTTTGTTTGGCACGAACAAAAAATAACGTAAAAAAGCTATATTTACAACATTTGTCACGTTATATTCATTACAGGGTTCGTACGCATCAAGCGATTTAATGGATTTTAAGTGTTTTAGTACCAGAAATTTCGTAAAGTACTGGTCGCTATATCTGAAAATAGATTTCTTTTACATTAAATAAGGCAAATGTTACCTTACAAAAATTTTGGTTAAAAGGTCTTGAAACGTACGCACCTTGTATTAAAACTTATTATTATAATAAAAATTCCATTTACTCTTTTCTTTTACAGATATGTTTGCCGCAATTCATATTATGGGAATAATTCGCAAACATGATATTGCTTAAATATAAACCACCCCGGTAACAAAAAAGACAATTATATATGGTTGATTTTAGAGGGCTACTAGCATATTTTGCATATATGAGCTAAATTGAACAATACTCCCACCTTAAAATGAATTCATGTGAATCGGTAACCCATACTCGAATCATGCATCTCGTGATTACTAGCAAAAACACTAAACATCTTAGGAGATACTTGAGACATTTGTGGCATAGCTGCCAATATTTTTTTAATCACTACCTTTTAATAGTAAACTTTACCCCCTTTTCTCTTAGATTTTCTGTCATTAAATAAAATATTTTTTCTATTAAAAAATAAAGGTAACAAAAAGCGTAAAATTTGGCAGCTGTGATTTAAGTGTTAAGGCGATTAAATTTTCTTGAATATGCTAAATATTAAATGATATTTATTACAAAAATAAAGGAGAATAACAAATGCATTATTTTCTCATTCACTAAATAAAATAATTAAAATATTTCAATGAACAATGCTCTTCTATATTGTACTTAAAAAAATATTTTTGGAGCAGATGTCATAAGTTTGCACGGCCGCCGTCTTGTAATTTTTCTTGGCGTGAAAACCCCTTTTCCGCCAAGTAGTAAATGTCGCCAAGCACCGGTTTATACGCATATTTCCCTTAACTAAAATGAAATGTAAATAATAAACAAAATTAGCTAAAGTGGCAATCAGTAATCTTGTATGAGCGCTTCGCGCATATTAACCGAAAAAAAAAAAACATCATTGCATTCAGCACTTCTCGCGGTGTAGCATTCTCAAAATTCAGCAGTTCTCGCTTTCTTGCAATCTCAAAATGTAAAAAACTCTTAAAGCAGCAAAATATACATAAAAAACGAAACTCGCTAAAGTGGCAATCAGTTATCTTGTGTGAGCGCTTCGCGCACATTAACCGAAAAAAAACAAACATCACTGCATTCAGCACTTCTCGCGGTGTAGCATTCTCAAAATTCAGCAGTTCTCGCTTTCTAGCAATCTCAAAATGTAAAAAACTCTTAAAGCAGCAAAATATACATAAAATTATCAACATACCTTAACAGACATCTGCTTTCTTGAAAGCTCCAGCATGAAATCTCTCTCATAACATCACCCTCGTTTTCCAAAATAGGCTTATGAATACGCATTGGCACACTATAAACAAACCTACTTTTCTTGTCAAAATTTCCTCATATTACTTAATTACTTCAGAAAAAGCGTTTAAACGGATTACAGAAACCATAGTCAGTCAAATACATCCAATAAATTTAACAAAAATAAAAAGACACAACGCTACAACACGATATCAAAATACATCCACAAAATCCACCACTTCTCACGGGTTGCCAGAACACAACACGCCAGAACACACACGTCACACGGGGTTCCACATATCGAGGTTGCCACATCCACAAACACCGTCAACACGCCAACAAAAAATCGCCAAAGAATTCAAAACAACGGCTGAGGGAACATAAGGCATCTAAGCCATTTTTTTTTATTTTACTTATGATTTTGATTATGCCTTAACCAATTTTGACGTCGCGTATTTCGCATAACACACGGTATTTTAATCCGTGTGCACAAGCGCTATTGATTTATCATTCATTGAAATATATTGTACATCAATATATGACTAATTTTAGCGCAAGGGGATTTTTTCAATTCCATTGCGTATTCATTGTTGGAAAGGAAAAGGAAAAAAAATGGATTGTGAATAAGATTGTTACTAGTATTATGCTGATGTGACAGTGTATAAATACAGGGTGTCTACAAATTAGTTGGGAATTTCGTAAGTTAAGAGCTTCTGAAATATTAAATGAAAATAACTAGTTGAAAGTCATACTAGTAGTAATATTGCCGAAGTTTATTCATAGATGGTGCTAGGTGTCATAATTGACGCTATCCCTTAGCGACCGGTAATCATTCTTGTTCGGCATTACGATAATGGAGACGTACAACGGTGCTGAAAAAGTGAAATGCTGTCTTTGGTTTCATGAAACTCATTCTGCTGTGCAAGTACGACGAACATTTGTGATAATGGTCAACTTGAACTATTTTATTATCTTACAACAATATGTATTTTAATTTTTTTCCTGCCAATTCCATTCAATTAATCCTTCTTTTTGACCAACTAATTTGTAGCTACCCAGTATAAGGATTTAGTTTTCAATTTTCAGTATTTTCATTAAAAATATTTTATATATCCATATAGCTATTATTATTCAGAAGTATAAACAACCAGAATCACAATATTAACCGCATTTTATTATAAATAGTTTTATTAATATCCATGTTTCCATTATAAATTTAAAATACTTCACTAATGATTGTGTCCCTCCCTCTTTCCCCAAAAATGTTCCAAAAGAATTACAAAACAAGTTATTGAAGTTAATTGATGTCGTATTATATTTAATACGTTCGGGAGTTTAACTATGCCAAATATGAGTAATTTGATAGTCATTTTAGATTTAGACATTTGTCGTACCCTATATCAGAAAAGAATATACTTCGTTTGCTTTTAAAAATTAGCAATTTATGAAACATTTCATCCTGTAAAGTTTAGAATTCATTTTAAAAAATTCCATCAATTTTTTTTATGATTCCCAAAATAAGTTAGATCCAATTAAGTATTACAATTCCGAAATCCTGGATCCTGAAATCCAGGCTGAATTTCAAACCCGGAAATCCTGAGATTTATAAAAGTACGACAGTATGCATAAATTTACTAACGCAATAAAAAAAATAATAATAAATAAATAAATAAAAATTATCTAAACTTTCGAAAATGTTTGCCTACTAAATAATCATAGAAAAGCTGCTTGAAATTGTTTTTCCATTCACTGGCATTAAAAATAAATAAATAAGCTTTTTCAAATATTTGGACAACAGTCTATCCCAATAACGACAATATTTCAGATTAGTAACTTTATGTTCTTCAACAGTCTGAGATTTAATAAAAAAAAATTATAAGTACTAAAAAAAAAAAAAAATGTCAGATAAACAGAAGCATTGCATCAGATAAAGCGATGTTGAAAGTTGCGCAGTATTTTAAATTATTTTGTATAGAGTATTTTCGATGCTCTAAAGAAATGAAATAAACCAGGGATTGATAAGCTGACATCAAATATTGTCTTACCTTTTATTTTTTCTTGATTTCGAAATTGTTTTAGTAACAGTTTCAAAAAGCAACAGTATAATTGATTAATTTTTAACTGTTGCAGTTTATCATCAGATTTAAGTCAAATATATTTTTTTATTTTATGTAACATTATTAAAAAAGAAATAATATTATGATTCGGAAACGTAAACGAATTTCTAATCTATAATTACACTATTTAGTTATTTAAGGAAAAAAATAGCAATAATGAAAAAAAAAATGTTTCTTTGTTTGATAAATCACGCAATTGGAAATTAGGCTCGGGATTATACCCTTAAGATCCATTATTTCTTATTGCCATTCCATACAATCGCAATATTCATCATTGAAATAATTTTCAACACAGGATCTGATTTATACAAATACATTTTAAAGAAATCATCCTTTAGGCTCTCGAAATATATCCTGACTTCCTTTATTTTCTCATTCCTGAAAATTTTAAGCTAATCACAAAAATTATACATATAAATTTCTATCAGCCATTTTTAAATTATTTATCAAAAGGGTTCGATACTAAATAAGACGATTTATTTCATCCAAGTTACAAACTGAAATACATTTTTAAACAAAATTAAACACCCTCCAGCGTTCAAAATTTCAGGCAATTTAAACGCCAAGAAAAATAATACCCTAATTTCTCATAATTACCCCCGAATTGATCAATATTTTTGCACACGTTTTAAGGACGATGACGGATGCTTCAATAAATATTTTGGCATCGAAGCCACCCAATTAAAGATGACAGCACGGAGACCTACCTGACACGTGATAGGGATGGAAGATATCAATCGACCACCCCCGATCTCTACTCCCACCCTTCAAAGTCTGGGATCTGGTCTCACTGTTTCCGATTCATTCATCATTAGCGAATAATCATAATGTTAAATATTATCGACGGCAAAATGAAAGGAATTAATGAATAAGCAATGTGTAGCAACTAGAGAACCCCAAGAGTTGAATGGACTATCAGATAGGGCAAAAGCAAAACAAAATATAAAAATTGTACATATATGTGAATTAAGTATTAATTTGATTTTATTTTAACTAAAAGTGGGTAAAACTTTTTGTATAAATAAACAAAATAAGTAAATTATTAAATTTGCTAAGTTCCACAGACGAAATATCTCGTTTGCTTTTATATGTATCAAAATTACAAAGGACGAGATATCTCGTTCGTTGTTTAAAATTTATTCAGTGTGAAAACGAGATATCTCGTCTATGACACTCAAAGTGTTAAAACTACATTGTCAAAATTTGTTTCCGTCTCTTTTCTTCACTGCATACATTTAACAACACGAAGTTAACTTTGTACATATTTTTAATTTTCATATTTTACAATATTTTACAAGAACATTATTTTTATATTTTAAAAGAAAATAATAAGGCCATAGAAAGCAAGAATGAGTAACAACTTTAAACTTGATTTTATTATTTAAAAAATAAAGAAAGTCAACTAAAAATTAAATACAATTTACACTTTTTTTAAAAACAAAAATCATAAATCTAGATAATCAAAATAATAATATTAATAATAACAATAATAATAAATCTCGACTACAAAATATATATTTATACAAAAAATTAACCTTATAAACAGTTGAAGCATTCATGTGCACGCAAATAAATGACAAAATAAATAATTAATTCGCGGTTTTAACTATATTATAGCTTATTTTTGATAGATAACTGAAATACAATTAAGTAATGGACTTACAACTTAATAGTATTACACCTAATAATGAGTAATTTTCATGCAGTTGTTTTACATATTAATATATTTTTTCACACTTTCGGACAGAAAAATACCAAAATACTTTGTTTGATTAATGCGAAATTATCTCTGTTACAATACTGTCAAAACAGTTTAAGATAATAAAGATATTAAAATGGCACCAACAAATACAAAAAGATTCAATGCATCTGAAGCGCTGACAAAATAAATGAAAATATATTTGATTTCCCAAACAATGTTCAGCCTGACTACTTCTCAGCTACTGCCTTCATTTTCTAAATATAAATCCGAATAAACATACGTGTGTCTGCTCAAAGATATGTTGTATTTTTATATTTCTTATACCTTCGACGCGAGTTGTTTTCAATAAATGTCGAGAATACATTTACTATTGAGAAAACTTAAGTTTTCTCCACGCTGATCTCTGTATGTGTATAGGGTGGCGGTAACCAATCGATCACAACCTGACCTCTACCAATCCCATTGGCTCGAATCTAGGCGCACTGTTTCCGATTCATTCATCATTAGCGAATAATAATGCAAAGGATTATCGACGTTGGAATGAAAGGAATTTATGAATAAGCAATGCATGCCGCCAAGTGCAGCATCTGGCACGCGTCCGTATTTCAGGCAGCTTTGGAAATCAATGCCCCCCTCCGTCGTTCATAACTTTAATGGCAAAATTTCAGTAAGGATGGCTCTGTCTGGTAATGGCCTTCTCGAATGAGATAAATTCCCCTAGGGCAAGATTCCGCTAAGTACAAGATATCTTTTTATAATTTTGCTTGGGTGTGCTGGAAGAGATACCGCGATTCAATTTCCAGAAACAGTAGCCAGGTAGATTTGTTTCATTTTCAGCTATATTTATGGATCCATTCCTTTTCAAAGCTTTTCTCATCTCGGATTTAAGTTTGTATTGAAGTAAACTTTTTTTTTATGCTCTATTTTATATTTAATTAACATAGTCTGATATTAAAAGTTTTACAAAGTATGGCGTTAATATTACATGTAGAGATACCGCTATTCGGTTTCTAGTAACAACAGTCGGGTAGATTTGTTTTATCTTCTAAGATTTTCTCATCTGAGATTTAAGTTTGAATCTATACTAAAGTTGACGTTTCTTTTTTCTGTGTTTCGTTTTATATTTAATTAGCATAGTCTGACATATTAAAAGTTTCACAAAGTATGACGTTAAATTTTTAGCGTGTTATAATATCATATTTAAAGATACACAATTAAATTTCTAGAAACAGTAGTCGAGTACATTTGTTAAATTTTCAGCTATATTTATGGATCCATTAATTTTCTTAACTTTTCCCATCTCGGATTTAAGTTTGAATCTGTATTAAAGTTAATATTTCCTTTCTATATTCAGTTTTATATTTAACACTAGAACGCCAGAAAATATTACTCCAGTTTCATAAAAATATTTGATACCAGAATTTTTATTTAAAATTATTTGAGTAATTTATTTAACGCAAATCTGCGTAGTTTAAATTTAACTTATTTTAAGAAAGAATTTCTGATTCCAGTTGACATTTAATCACATGGTCGGAGTTGGATCGACTCCTTCCGGGCGTTCTAGTGTTAATTTACATAATCATAGATTAAAAAGTTTTACGAAGTGTAGCGTTATATAAAAATATTATATTTAGAGATACAGGGATCGCTTTCAATTTCCCAAAATAGCAGTCAGTGAGGTTATTTTAAATGTCAGTTCAGTAGTTGTTATACAAGATGTCCGAAAATTCCTGGACACATTTTAAAATTCAATATAAAATCAAGTACTAATTGTCGTACAGGAGTGAGGTTTGGATTAAAATGCTTCTCAGGACGAACAGTTTTCTTCAAGCGAATGAAAATAATTAGTTCTGAATTTCTATCACAGATGGCGCCAGTTGTCCGTATGTTTGCTTTCAAACAGGCTTTTTTTCTGATTTTCAGACTAATTTTGACGCTGTGACACAGAAATGATGATTCCCAGCACTGAAGGTCGTCATTTCTATGTCACAGCGTCAAAATTAATCTAAAAATAAGAAAAAAACGTATGTTTGAAAGGAAACCTGTGAACAAGTGGCGCCATCTATGATCGAAATTTGGAACTAATTATTTTCATTCGCTTGAAGAAAACTTTTCATCCCCAGAAGCATTTTAGTACAAACCGCACTCTTGTACGACAATTACTAGCTTTTATATTGAATTTTAAATTGTATCCAGGAATTTTCGAACACCCTGTATTTGCAGCTAGATTTATGGATGTATTCATTTACTAAGCTTTTCTCAGCTTGGATTTAAGTTTAAATCAGTATGAAAGTTAATAGCTATCTACCTATCTATACTTATATAAAAGAACATGTCCTGACTGGCTCATAATCAACACCGAACCTCAACCGTTGCTCCTGGGACAATGAAATTTTGAAGGCATTGTCCCTACACAATGTAGGCAGCCCACTAACAAACATTTTCAAAAATTCATTCCTAAGAGAGTTAAATCGGGGGTTAAACGTTTTAGGTAATTTCTCCATATATCAGTAGCAGTTTTAGGTAGGAGCGTGAAATTCAGCATAACAAATCTACTAAAAATACTAGTCGGATGTGCCAATCCCAAAACTTTCTCTATCGCAAATATGTTTATACTTCAAAATTCGCTTTCATAGTGCCAATCAGTGATAACCGGGTATTAGTTTTTGAGATAGAGTAATTGCAAAAATCGTGAAAAATCCAACATAGTAGCGCCAACTATTGGGCGAATAACACCAAAACCTAATCAACAACAACTTGTGTCAACGTCTAACTGAATCTGAAGTTACATGACAATTCGTACATTAGTTTTTGAGATAGAGCTATTGCGAAAATAGTGAAAAATGCAGCATAGCAGCGCCACCAGTTGGGCGATTTTCACCAAAAACTAATCAGCATCAATTTATATCAGGGACTAGCTGGATTTTAATTTCTATTAAATTCTGTGCATTCGTTCTTGAGGTAGAGCACCCACAAAATTTGTGTCACAGACAGATAGAGTACAGACAGATGTTTTGTAAAAACCAGTTTTTCGGGATCTCTGATCCCTAAAACGTTTAAATCCGTCGAAAACTGGAAGACATAAATTTTCACGAATCCAATACTTTTTTCTTGTAAAGGTAGAAAAAAGTAATATAGTCCAGGCAATAGAGACCGTATAGGGACTCTACCTAGCAAAATTAATGGTAGCACTGGAAATTGGCTTACTTGACGTTTTTTGGGTCGCTGAATCCGAATTTGTAACTTCCCACCAAAATTTCCCCCGGCAACCGCCCAAATTTTGGTAAAATGACCCCCAAAAAAGGTTTTTATTAAAAAAATAAATTTTTTTATTATTTTAGGAGAAAAGTATCTAGAAATTCAGAAAATAGACAAAATTTGCAACAAATCAGGTATATGACATTATGACTTAGGATGAAGGGGAAGGGGAGATCTGCCTCGGAACATGCGCCACGGTGCTGCGTGAACTAAGTTGCGCAATTCCACTTAACCACTCACATCGTTTACATTCGCCTCCCATCTCCCCTCCGAACTTTCCCTATAAGGTTTACTTTAAGTTTTTTGGGTTGCTGAATCCGAATTTTTAACTTCCCCCCAAAATTTCGCTCCCCGCAGCCCCCCCCAAAATAGTTATTTTTTAACTTAAATTTTTTATTGTTTTAGGGGAAAAGTATGTAGGAATTCAGAAAGTAGACAAAATTTGCAACAAATAGGATAGATGATATGACGACGTAGGATGAACGGGGAGGGATAGGGCTGCCTCGGAACATTCCCCGCGCTGTTCTCAAAAACCAAATTAAAAAAAAAAAATCATTTTTTGGATGTTTGCCGGGGGTAATTTTGGTGGGAAGTTACAAATGTGGATTCAGCGACCCAAAAAAAAACATAAAGTTAGTCGAAATCCAGAACTAGCATTGATTTTGCCAGGTAAAATTCCCTATTGCCTGGACTTGCATAACTTAGTACACATAGCGCCGCAGTATATGTTCCGAGGCAGCCCTCTCCCTCCTCGTTCATCCTACGTCGTAATGTCATGTATCCTATTTGCTGCAAATTTTGTCTACTTTCTGAATTTCTAGATACTTTTTTCGTAAAACAATAACAAAACTGATTTTTTGTAATAAAAACCTTTTTTGAGGGACATTTTACCAAAATTTGGGGGGGGGGGGGGGGTTGCCGGGGGAAATTTTGGTGGGAAGTTAAAAATTCGGATTCAGCGACCCAAAAAACATAAAGTAAGCCAATTTCCAGAACTACCATTAATTTTGCCAGGTAAAATCCCATATTGCCTGGACTAATAGTTAAACGAGTATTTCAGCATCTTTAGAAATTCAAAGCTTAAATGGGGTATTCGGATGTTTTAGGTCATATCTACATATCTCAGCAGCAGTTTAAGGTACCAGCATAAGATGCAGTATAACAAATCTTCTAAAAAAATTAAACACGCATTTCGGCGATTTTAGAGGCTTTGTCGCCAACATCGGCTATGAGCCTTATTATGGAAGGTTAGACGAATAAGATAACTATTGCTGATTTTTGATTAGATATTTTCAGTAAGACATTATTTCAAGGGATTTTTTTATATATATTTTATTAATTTGTTTGCGCTTTTCGTTTTTCAAAGATCGGATTTCAATCTTTATACAAAATATAGTACATTTTCCCCGCTTCTAAAGAACCATTTTTTGGAAGTATAAGATTTACACTTTAAATTTTGATCGCCATATTTATGGACTCGGGTATACACAAGGCTTCGTTATAGTAACTGTTTTATAATCAGTTTACAGGCGTGAAACCCACATGGCTCTGTTTATTTTAAAATGATAATCATTTTAAAATGATGTTAAAATGATTATTATTTTAACAATTTGCGCACGCAAACTTTACATGGCCCCGTTGTAGTGATCGCTGTATTACCGATATATGGCTAAGAAGCACACAGGGCCCTGTTATTTTGATCACTGTATTAACAATTTATATGCGTGAAACCCATAAGGCCCATTTACAATGATTGCCATGTACCATAGATTAACCTATTTCTGTTTATTTTATCCAGAACTTTCCCGGCCCTCTCGAGCACGGCAAAATTTATTAATTATGTCGTGAACTATTTCTTTACATGCGTTTTGATATTTTTATTAATTATTTTGGCATAATTTAAAATTAAGTATTTTATTTATATTTTTATGTTTGCATGTAAAATGCACTTTAAGGGCCCCAGGCGAATTCCGGGCCTTACGCTTCAGAAGGCATCTGCCCCTTTACCCCAAACGATCATCCAGTCGGGGGAAGTCCGGCTATTTTCCTGCATTCCGTTTTATATTTAATTAAGTTATTCAAGAATATTACAGGGTGCCCCAAAAGTCCCCGACATATTTTATAATTCAATATAAAATCAAGAAATTGTCGTATAAGAGTGCGATTTGGACTAAAATGCTACTCACGATAAAAAGTTTTCTTCAAGCAAATGAAAATAATTAATTACAATCTTCGATTATAGATGGCGCCACTTGTCCGTATATTTGGTTTTAAACTTGCGTTTTTTTCTTTTCTCCAATTACTTTTGACGCTGTGACACAGAAATGACGACTCCCATTCTTATTCCCTTTCTCAGTCGTCATTTCTGTGTCACAGCCTCAAAACTAATCTGAAAAAGAGAAAAAACACATGTTTGGAACCAAACATACGGACAAATGGCGCCATCTATGATCAAAGTTTGGAACTAATTATTTTCATTCGCTTGAAGAAAACTTTTCATAGTGAGAAGTATTTTAGTATTTAAGTTATTTTTTTTATATTCTTTTAAATATTTAATTAACATAGTCTCACATTAAAAGTTTTAAAGACGTTAAGGCGTTAATTTTTAAACATACTACGTTAGAATTTCATCTTTAAAGATACTATGATTAAATTTCCAGAAACCGCAGTTAGTGAGATTAAAATTAGATCCACTGTATTCACTTTCTAGGCTTTTCTGAATACACGTTAATAATTTTTATTTTCAGTTGTACGTTTAATTAAATTAGACGATTTTAAAAGACACGGCGCTAAACTTTTAGAAGGTTATGTAAGAAGAAATAGTCTGCGATTCAATTTCTAGGAGCAATAGTTAGATAAATACTACATATGTTTCATTTTCAGCTAGAATTGTGGATACATTCAAGTTTTCTAAGTGTTGCTCATAAGTTCGAATATTTACAAAAGTTAATAGTTTTACTATGTTACTATGTTAAAGTATGTTAAAGTTCTAGTTACTATGTTAAAGTTAATTCCTATAATCTTATCTACGCTTCTTTAGCTAAGATCAGATTATGGTAGGTTTATGTTACAATGTATGTAGGTACAATGTTTTTAACACAGTGTCTATCAAATAATATTTGAGTATTTGTATACATACACGAAAAAGAAAAAGAAGTTTCAACTGTGATACGCAGAATTCGGAAGAATGCGCGATTTCCTATGTTTCCTTAAAAGTTTGACCGATACACATACAGGATGTTTTAGTGCTTTTGGATAAACTTGATGTCTTCACGGATCTAGGCCTGACCAATTTTCCTTTCATTATATTCGAGTCGGACCTGGTTTCCATTCTTTCTGCCACGGGCCAACAGTGGACTAAATTCTAACCCCCCTTCCTAAGCCTGTGTTGGTCAAACATTTTGCTTATTTAAAAAAAAATAATTGTCATGTTGTACATTTGTTTAAAGAAATCTTCATACTTTAATTTAATAAATTACAGAAAAATATTTAAACATATCTACTTTTTTTCTTTGCAGCGCTTTAAAATGCAGACTTTCTTTAACAATTTTTTTCCTTTATTCTAAACTACATTGATTAACTGAATCTTCATTTGAATGTATTTGTCGGTGTTAATTCTTTAATGTGTGTTATGTACGTAATTGTCTAGGCGGTCATTAATATTATTGTTATTCTGTATTCCATGAATTGCGGACATATAATATGAAAATAAAATCTATACGTAAGTCAGCATGGTTTTTGAAGAATTTTAATTATAGGATAATGTTGTAACAAAAATATCGGTGTGTTTTGTAGAAACTGAATCGGGCCTGGCCGAATGTTTAGATTTCATAACGGACCGAACTGCCAGCCTTTTAGGCTTTTAGCATATATATACCAGTCCAGAACGGACCAGTAAAATTTTTTTAAACTATGTCGTATATTTGTCGTCTATATGTATATTTTTCTATGTCGGACCCAGGCCAGGAAATTTCTTTTCGTGCAGATCTCTAGGATAAACCTCATTTTAAAATCCTTCTTTTTGTGTCTTGGCACCTCTTCTTCAATGGGATCTAACAATCCTTTTCAGATTACCCCATGAATTTTGAAACATTTGCTTATAATAAATGAATGGTGTAAGCCCTTTAGTGCCATAGACGAGGTATATCGTCATTGACATTAAAATAATTTTACATAAAAACGAGATATCTCGTCAAGGGCACTCAAGAGATTAAACCATTCATATAGCATATACCGGGTGTAACAAAAATGACTGATGGATCTTAAAATTCAATAACTTGGAAACGGTGACAGATATTAAACAAATTCTTGCAGGAGTGTTAAGTAAGGTGTCAGGAGTTTTTATGCTGCGATTCTCAATTTTAGTTATAAATAGCATCGATAGATGGTACTGGAAGCAATAACCGCTAAATCCAGGCTTCATTTTTCGGCCTCTT
Source organism: Maratus speciosus (assembly GCA_963932465.1). Lineage (NCBI taxonomy): Eukaryota > Metazoa > Arthropoda > Arachnida > Araneae > Salticidae > Maratus > Maratus speciosus. The sequence goes on along the minus strand of OZ010796.1, from coordinate 542,265,932 downwards.
TCTTCTTCCATGCGGAAAAAGGAGAATAAAATGCATTGAATGGATTCCGAAGTACCAAAAATCGGATCTAGACTGGGCACGTATTGCTCTTAGCGCCATCTATTGTTTGCGATTCGAACCAAAATCAAGAATTACAGTAAAAAACTCCTGACATCATACATAACACTTCTGCAAGATTTTTTAAAATATCTATCACCGTTTGCAAGTTACTGCATTTTAAAATCCATCAGTTATTTTTGGGACACCCGGTATATTTCAACATTGATTTTGAATCAACAAGTACAGGGTGTCATGTAAGTCTATTCACATTTCAAAATTTCATATACAAAATAAAAAGAGTAATAATAATAATAATGGTTGTGCGGTTTGCATGATAAAACTTTTTTTTATGTAAAAAAAAAAAAAAAAAAAAAGAAAAAGAAAGAAAGAAAATAGTACAATACAATTTGCGCGGAGAATATAGTATGCTGTGAAGTGCAAATAAATATCTGTTGCATAATCTCAATATTGTTTATGCCTTTTAATAACATGGATCTTAACAGTGTCACTACCTATTGATGAAATTTTGAGGGTTTTTTTTTCTTTTTAACACGAAAAAATCCGACTGTTTGATAATTCTTATGATGCAAACCGCATTTTGATAGGATAACTAAAAAAAAAAATAATAAGAAGAAGAAGAATTTTCGAAACGTTAACTGACTTGTAAGACAAAATGCACGTAATATTTTTTTGTTTGATATTAATTCAACTTTTCCGTTTACAAAAGTTTTATTTTGTGCTCTCACGTTGACTCAAATGCTATAGGTGATCTCCCAGACTTCTTTAATAACAGAAAATAAGAAAGAAAACTACTTAACCCTTAAATGCCTGATTTTTCAAAAATCATTATAATAATGTTTTTCGGCTTTCATTTTTTAAATAAATCATGGGAAAAATACTTAAAAAAATCATATTTTGTTTTAAGTATGGTGTACGGCTAAAAAACAGTTTGTTACTAATCGGCAATACTGGTTTTTAATTGAAAAAATAATTTTCCTTGATAAAATTCTATAATATTAAACGCACAAAAATTTTAAGAATTATAATAACAAACAAATTTTACTTGCTCACTGCAGAACAAAATAGGGTATTTCGCAAGAAACTAACAAAAAAAAAAAAAAATAACAAGTAGCAACAATTGAAAAAATAAATCAATCTTTATTCTTAAACAGCACAAGTGTTGCCATCTACATATTGAAAATCAATCTAATAATATTTTCAGAATGTATTTTATTGGCAACATTAGGCATTATAGCTTCAATATTATTCTAATAGTATTTTAGAGCCTAAATTGGGTATGTTGCCGAAAAGCAACACACGGTATTTAAGGGTTAATTTATTTGAATTAATGTAAGTTCCGCAGACAAATTTAATGGAAATCTAGCTCCATCAAACATTAGTTCTTACGAATAATTTTTCTTATATCTAGAGCTGGGAGTCGCACAGGTGAAGGTAAAATACACTTAGAATATACATGATGAGGGTATTAAAAAGTTATTCCAGAAAAAAAAAAAAAAAAAAAAAGAAAAAACATTTTCTAGAATTAAAGTTAGGACATTAAATTTAAATGTCTGAAGGAGGAGATGAATATTCCATTTCGAAAGAAATATCAAGAAACTTTTTTCATGAAATAAATATTTATTTTATCCTCCGCAACATATCTCATGCATTCCGTACGACGAAATCAATATTTCACCATATTTCATAGCCGCAAAATGTTTTCCTCCGAATCTCTGAATTTCCCGCTTACATTTAGTAACATATATAAAACGTCATGGTGAGGGGGGTGGTTGTGGGGTATAACTTTAAAGTAAAAGCCCCCCTCCCCCCCCCCCCCCCACACACACAAAAAAAAAAAAAATCCAAAAATATGAGAATAAGGCGCGAATGTGTATACAGTGGCAAAAGGTTGAACTGTCCGTTGAAAAAGAAAAACATTATGGAACAAGTGAAAATTAAATTTGAAAAATCGAAAAACCCGACTGCGTAAAAAGCGAATTAATTAATTATTTCTCATCAATGTGAAACTATTTTTTATATTACTTACCTATTTTTTTATTTACTTGTATTGATAACTTTTAAGTTGTGTTTAATTGTTAGTTCCTATCTATAAACACTGTTTTTATGAGGTCTATGGCTGTCTATGAAGGTTAGAGTTGCAGTAATAGCAGTTAGAGCTAGAGATCCTATCTACACAACTTCCAGGTTGTGTACTATTTAAACGGAGCTTCTGACTGTAAAATTGTCAATGAAACATCGTCTTCATTTTGAAAGACCTATCCAATGATATGCCACTGAATAGAGTGCGTAAAATTTTTTTTCGTCTGTACCGCCATTTTGTATTTTACGGCCGCCATTTTGAATTTATGAAAACAAAACCTATCCTATAACCATCGGACGGTTAAGACGAATCAATAGAGACCAAATTTATTAAAATCCATCCAGCCGTTGGGATGTTTCTAGGGTATAAAGAAATTCACATACCCAGATACGCGTGAAACACATAACCCTTCTTGGCAGACGGTTAAAAAGATCGTGCAGTATTTTAAAATTTTTAAAGGAATAATTAAAAACAATCATGAATAATTAGAGAACATATGAGAGATAAAAGAAGTGGTAATAAATTGTATGAAACATAACATCAAACCAACTATGGTCCAATATATATTAATATTGAATTTATAAGGTTTATTTATGAAAACTTACGCGTTACTAAAGTAGTGATATTTTATTGAAAGTCACATTTTAATTAATATCGTATTTTATTGGAAATAAACTGTAACACAGTGAAAAATAAATGGGATAGAACATAAATGACGTTTCGGACAGAAATGTATCTCGTTCCATCATCAGTTTGACATAAGCGTTTAAAAGGAGTTTGTCACGCATCCAACAAGGAAAACGCATTTTACATGTACTAAAGATGGCACTAATGTAGAAGGATGCCCTATTATAATGGAGGGATGGTGGACGGAAAAAAGAAGGATTGAGTTGAGAATATTAAAAATTAAAGAAAGATAACAAAAAGCACTGAAAAATATCTATTTTGAAAAGGGGGGGAATTATTATCATTAGAGATCAACCGAAAATTTGGTTTCGCTTTCGTTGCGGCCCAAAATTTGAGTTTCGCTGAAAATTCGTTTTCAGCTAAAATGCTGCCAAAAATTCGGCCGGACCGTAACTATCTGTACTCAAAAAATCTCGTTTTTTCCTTCGGAAATTTTCAACATTACCGATTGATTAGAGCTGTATCGGCTCAAATGAGACACTCTTTATTTATTACTCTGAACTTCATTGTTTATAGTTATAAGTCATTCAAGATGCGAGTGCAAACAATGCAAATGCATATAAGACTAAACTTTAAAGACGCTTTTTACGTGCTCATTAAAAGGTACAGACTTAACAGAAATAATAATCAGAAAATCCTTTTGTGTAAAGACTTAATTATATTTTATATTATATGAAAATAAAAAGTTTTCGTCAGAGGCACAGAGAGCCAACTATGTATTAATCATTTAAAAAAAATTGGACCGTTTCCGTTTTCGGCCGAAAATAGGAAGATTACCGAAATTCGGTTTCTGTTTCAGTCTTAAAAAGCTGTTTTGGCCGATCCTTAATTATTTATATAAGGCAAATGAGAAAAAAAAATGAAAAAAAAAAGTTTCCAAGCAAAAGAAATAAAAAAAGAACAAAGGCTTTATCATGATTGCTCTAAATATCTCACTTTAATTATGACATGAAAAATAGGAACCAGTGTAAAATTACACTCATTTCCATCTTCCAAGAAAAGAAATAGTCCACTTTTCCTAATTCCTTAACTATAATCGATATAAATATTAAATAAGTGATATGGCTATTAGATAGTTCATAAATTTTATATGCAGTAATTAAATATATTTCAAACTATAATAAATAAATGACGCTGCACTGTCTCATCCTTTAGGAATTCTCATATCATCCAAACTGACTTCAAAACACAAACCTTTTTCTTTTTGATTCAATAACTAAATAGAGAGTAAACACCAAGAACTTTGATTCAGATTTACACATTAGTTTGAGTATTTTTATAGGCTGATAAAGCGCAACGCCATCTATTGTCGAAATTTTGAAGAACTTTTTAAACTAATCGTGTAAAATTTATGATCTACCTTAAAAACATATCAATTACATCATCTTTATATCTAGTAGAGTTAACGAATTAGGGAATTTTAAAGTGCTGGCATCCTTTCAGGGCAGTCTGTGGATTATCATACATGCATCTAACGGCTTACAAAATACATATCATATTTTCTAAGGGAAAATTTGCTTCACAGACCATCATATGAGAAAAATAAAAAAGCAAAATTAAAAGAATGTCAATTCGACGAATAAGAACAAAAAAGTTAAACAGGGCATTAATTATTGTTTCATTATTATAGATTTTTACCTTGTAAAAATAAATGAATAAATAAAGTGCTGTTGTTATGACAAAGCACTCAAATTCTTCTCTTAAATTCACATAAATATTTTTTAAAAATGTATTAAATTGGATACTAGATGCTTAAACGACAAAACGTATTCATATACATTAACTTCATTCTTTGTTCTCCTCGCCAACGAATGAATGCCTTAAGGATCAACGTTGTCGGTGCTGAGCACGGTTAATGCTTTATATCATTTTATACCGAGAAAAATGTTTCATTCTGTTGTACGATATTTCTTATTCTACTTTTAACAAAAGAAAGTAACTAGGAGTAGTCGGGTACGATAACATTTATCGGTTCCTCAACTCAAACGAAATACCATTATTGGGTAAAACTAAATGCTGCAGATTGTTTTTCCGATACTTGACGAAGAATCTATTAATCTTACCGTACGGCATTCCTATCGGAACGGTATCTCTGATCGAATAATCGATCCGAAAATATAATTAGAAAGTTTCCGAATCGATTCCCCAATCATAGATTTTCAATCGATATGCCTTTCGTTGTATCACTGCGTATGTATTTCTGTTATTAAAAAAAAGTTAAATAAATAAAATATACAGCTGATACTTGAAAAGAAAATAATGTATTCGATCTTTGTATTTAAATTTGAGAGCAGTGGAGGAGAAATTAAATACGAATTTTCTTTTTTACGTTAATTCTTTTATCGAGTGTATCTTGTGTGCTAGACAGAGCGTGAATTAATTAATAAGATTATCTTAGCCCTAAAAATTGATATTGGATGCTTGTTTTTTCTTTTCACAGCCAATACTTTTGTGAACATTGCTTTAGTACGCTATAATAATGTTACTTCATTGTTGACAGAGTAAAAAAGGGTAGTCGTCAACAGTTTTTAAGAGGATAAAACATAACATTATCACCTGCGACATGACATATGACGTTTGTTTTATGAACACAAGAAGAAAAAAGACCCTACAGAGAAGGGATAGTTGCGCTCCGCACGGTATAATTACTTTTTCCTGCATTTTCCTCCCCAAAGGTCAAGATGGGTAGATTAGGAGGAGATTAAAGGAAGATAGTCTGAATAGGTTTGACTGCGGAGTTAGTAAAGCATCCATTTTGAGGCAAAACTACATCTTTTTTGTCTCGAATTATACTCTTTATCTAAAATCTTAGAAACTTTTGAAATTTCTCTTAAATTTAAAAATCTATTTTTATCCACTAAAGATTTCACAATCTTCAAACTGCTTACCTAAAGACTTTGCCAAGAACTCTGATAAAAAAATTTGCATATTTAAAAATAAAACATAAAATTCAAGTACGCGGCCTTTGTTTTTCTCTCTTGAGTTTAATAACATTAAATGCTGCATTTAACTGATGAATATTTTTTTAGATAATTTTTATCGACAGAAATAACTGCCTTTTGTAATGCCTGTATTTTATACTTATATTTTGTCCTTTATAGTTCAAAGGACAAAACAACTTTCAAGCTATTAAAAACATGACATATTATTTTTTTCATTCAAAAAATTCCTTATAATAGAAAGGAAAAAAAATTATATAAGGAATTTCTTGAATGAAAAAATCGAGTCATTTTTTAATAACTTGAATAATATATGGAAAACATAGGAAAAATCGATTATTGAAAATGTTATTCTTGAATTGAAACTATTAAAGGTATAATTAAAAGATGAATAAAATATTCAAGATACTTTTTTTTTCTTGAGTCCAAAGTATGGAGTAACTAGCTCAGTGTTGCCTGGATGTAAGCCAAAGAAATTTTTAGTACTTCTCGAGTTATTATAGTTCATGTATAATAAAGTAGGTTTGTTTAAATTATCTTTACAAGAGCTACATTATTATTAACAACGTCACGACAGTTGTTGCGTATAGTACGGGACATTTAGAATGCGTACAATCTTTAAATTTTCTTTCAATAATTTTGAATATTGAAATCCGCAGAATTTATGCATTTAAGATAAGCGAAGATTTATTTCCATTTCAAGTTATTGATGATAAAAGATTAAAAATTGTTCTTTTATAAGGCTTTAAAACGTGGAATAAAAATAAGACTTCGGCTTAGTGACATATTCTATATTTTTGATTAAATAAGAAGTGAATTGCAATCCTGATTTCTTATACAAAAATTGTCTGTCGTGATACAAAAAAAGTACATAAGCACGCAGTTTATACGATTGACTATATAATAAAATCATCCTCTTTGTGAAAACAAAGTTCATTATTGTTTAATCGAATCAGCTGGTAATAAATAATCGTAAGATAATCGTAATCTGGGAGGATTCTGGCATAAAATAATAAAAAAAAAAACTTTAAATTATTCAAAACATAAGAAAACATGTAAAATATTATAGATAAAAAAAAAAAAAGGAAAACAATCCCTAGAACAAGAATAACAATTTCTTTAAGAACACTCTCTTGAATTTTGAACCAAATTCTCTCTGTCTCTTTTTTTTTTTTGGGGGGGGGGGGGGTGTTACTGATGGGTGAAAAAAAAAGCCAAGCTATTGTTGCATTAACACTTCGCACACCTAGTAGCAGAGATTTTTAAAAAATGGCAAGTTACTCTCCACAAAGAAGAGCAAAAGGTTAAATAAAACTAAAATTTTGTATTGCACTATACTGTTTATTGAAAATATTAGTATAATGAAAATTTCATAAAAACGGGTTTTAAGATTTGTTTGTTTAAACGATTAAAGAAAAAATGTGAAACTTATATATTTTTTAAGCAATAAAAGTATTTTAAATTATCATTTGGCAATAATTAGTCGTTAGCCCAGTTTAATAAAGAAATATTTATTAAAAATATTGACTTTGATAAAGTAATTAATGTTTTATCTAAATTCGCCGAGTAATGACGGAAAAAATAATAGCTGAAGAATAAGCATTATGAATGCGGAGTATTTTTATTATTATTATAAAGGAAAATAATCTTGCTATTTAAATTTCACACATTTATAAAGGTAAATTGGTAACATATTTTTGCAGATTTAAATAGCTTATTTTAAACAAAGGTGTGAAACTCACAATGAAATAAGAAAATGTGTTCCCTTTTTTTTACAGGGTTTAACCCCTTGGGGACGAGCGGCACGTATACGTGCCGCATGAAGCGCTCAGAATCCTTGTTTTTCCTCACCAGTAAAATTTGCCTTATTTAATCAGCGCATTTTCTCGATTCAAGAAGACACAAATTTCTGTTTTTAAAAAACGGTGACAAAAGATTAAAAATTTCGTAAAAGGCTCCCGTCCCGAAGGGGTTAAGACTACAAAAGCTGAAAAAAAGAATTTTTTTTGTATTAATACCAGCTATTAATTATTCTCTATTTGCCGGGGGGATGGGAGAGAATTAACATCAACGATTCTAATGAATAACAAATACAGTATAATAATCTAAAAATTTTGAAATTATTTTTATATTTTATTTATTAATTTATTTTTTTATTTGGGAGAAGGGTAAGTCATTTATTTATTTAACATTTAACACAACTTAACATTTGAAAGAAACAAGAAAAGAGAAAAATATTTTAAATGTTTTAAGTTTTGTGGGTAAGGAAAATTTTACGCGGATACTTATTGTCATTACTAAGAAGCCAATGGTCAAAAAAGAAAAAAAAATTCATGATTTTAAACTCTGTGCAAGGGAGTGGAGGATTAGATGACATTAAAATTTTTAAAGATACCCCCTCCCACCTTAAAAAATGAAAAGTATTCATATATATAATAAATAAATAAAAAGTGGCTTTTATTTTAAATAGAAAACAAATACTGCTGATGGGAATTAAAATCTCAGTTATATACTGCGTTGATTAACTTTGATGTTGAAAAATATTTATGTATAACTGAAAAACAATGATAGATGTTAAAACTTCATAAATATTAATTCATTTTATTCATAAATATGTATCGTAAGAAATTCTTAAATTTAAAAATTGTTATTTTAGGGGTTAAAAATCATTGATATTATACATTTTGAAACCTTCACGAAGGCTTAAAATTGAAAAAAAAAATGTAACTGCATTTTAAGAACGCACAAGCTACGTAAATATTCCACTTATTATTGTTTTATTCGCGTCTTTCCTCTCGCGTGCAGTCATTCTGTATTTATGCTTCCACTTAGGCAACAAAATGGATTCCTGTATGCATCAATAGCAGGCCAGTGCAAAGAAGAAAATATTTCCTTCTCATCTGAGCCCCGACAGACCGTTTGGAGGTGGGGAGAATTCTATTGTGTAGTTGACCCGTGCCACATATTGCGAAGCCACAGAGAAAGACGGTCGTAAACGTGAGGAAAGTGCTTTTCCAGCTCACTAAAATTTAAATTCCAAGTTTTCAGAGGCAATAAAAAAGGAAACATGTACCTCCCCAATAAGGAAAGCAAACAGAAATAATCGAAAACAGAGATAATCAAAGGTGAGAAATAAAATTCAAGGTTGGAATTTAAAAAGTGAGAGACCTGCGGAAAAAGGTAAAAACTATAAATCAAACATGATATGACGCATAAAAATGCATTACAAAGAAATCTACAAATTTACATAAGATAAAACAGAATAAATTTTTACATCAGGTACTGTGCGTCCAGGTTCCGATGAGTTTCAGAAATTAAATCTTTGGTTCGATGATTAAAAAAGTTCTGTAATTTTTTTTAAATTAAAGCTGCATTTTCATGGTTATTTTAGTTGTAAATGGAAGTACAATATCAAATTTGTGGCAGATTTTGTATTTCGATAGTGTTTGGTCAAGCTTTAAACCGATTCTTTCCTGAAACTTATCCACCTTCAACTTGTAAGTTGAATTAGTCTACCTTTAAACATTTTAATATTAATTTATTATATAATGTTATTAGGAAAATATACAGCTAATTGTTCGGCCAGTTGCTGTTAAACTATAGACTTCAAGTTGCACTTTTAAAAAACAAAAAAGAGATCCGAAGTCACCATTGTGCAAGGAAAATCTTTAGAAGGTCGCAAGGAAAACCTTTATTAAAGATCTATATAAGTATTTTTTTATCCTTTGAAAACAAAAAATAGGTATCCAGAAAGTATTGCATTAAAACCCGTATAGGATATACGTGTTCAAAGGGTTTCCAATGAAAATAAAAGATCCTTATTCTTATATTTCAATGTAATTTAGGGCGCAAAAAATTTCTTGCAACTGGGTCCTTTTAACCAACTGTATGTCATTGTCGCGATAGCTCGTTTCTTTCAAGTATATTCCGAAATTGCTGAGAACGAGATATTTTGTTTTCCGATATTAAATTACCTTCAATGTGAAAACGAGATATCTCGCCAACAGCACTCAACGAGATAAAGTCAGTTCTGTATTGCCTTAAGGGGTTATACTTAGCTTCTAGGTCGGAAAGGACGTGTATTTTTGGAGATTTACAAATATTTATTGAAACAAGACATTTGGAAAACTCTTTTTGTATTTTGTTTACTACATCATAACGAAAAGAAATTGGTTTTTGTAATCACGAAATAAAGTTGGATGTCCTCAGCAGGTCCGCTGAGATGGTGTCGCTCTGGTAACCACCCGTAATTCTGTCAACTGTTATCTATAATTATAAAAAGCATAATCCAAACACTTAAAACTAGAGAGTAAATGTTCAGTTTTTTAGAAAATTTAATTTTGAACAACATAGCGGTCATTCAAATTTAAGGTACCGATTTTCCCAAAAAAGTTTGAACTTTGATTGTTTATACACAGAAAGAACTGTTTTGTTAGTATAACCAATTTTTTTTGTTACACCGTTTGGTCGTTTCCTTTTGCTGTAACAACTATTTTTTTGCTGCGACAAGCACAACTGTTTAGTTGATTAACCTAAATAATTTGGTTCATTTATTTAGTTGAATGAACAATTGAATTTAGTTAAAATAATCTTATTTTGTTGGATGAACTAAATTATTTGGTTCGCTGTGTTTCAATCACCGGTCGTAAGGTGTGCTGCTGTGCTTCTTCTCCTGATCAACGTCTACGTCAATTCAAAATGGCGGATCGCATAGAACAACATAGAAGTTAATAGTTATTTCCTAATTTTTTGGAACAGACGTCATTCTAGCCAAAGCAGAATATATGGAAAAGCGGGGACAGTTCTACGTAAAGACTGAAACGCATTTTTGACATTCAAAAGCGGAGAATTTCAGCTGCATCGCTCCAAGCAGCGAAATTGAGCGCACACCCTTGTAAACAGGATTGACGGGGAAAGGTGAAAATTCAAATATCGGGTTTTCGTGCACGATACTGAAGCGTTCGTTGAGCATGGAATTCAAATGCTGGTATGTCTGATTTTATGCTATGCTCGTTAATTTTATGTAGTTAAATCCTAATTAATCGTATTTAAGTTCGTTATTTTTGTATATATTTTTGATTCGTAGATTTATTCTCTTTTAAGAATTAAATTTGTGTAGGTATTTTTGTCATATAAAATTAAAGTTGGGTGAAATTAGAAAAATATCTTTATGCAATTTTCATTTACCTTTTTTCATGTAAACTTTCATTATATGTAGCATATTTTTCATTCTGTTTAATTAGTGCTACTTCTTTAAACATGTTTTTAGTCTAATAAACACAGAATGACATTTGTTTATTATTTGTTTACATTATTATCCATTTGATGTTCCACTGTTCCACAGTTTTAAAATATTTCTGTTTATATTTCATGTATTTAAAAAGTCGTCAATAATTTCGATTGTTTAAAAGTAACATTTGTATAGTATTTGAAATATAATTTATTAAATGTTAATAATTCATTTATTTTCTAAATTTTTTATATTTTTTTTTTTTTTTTTTTTTTTGATATAGCAACTTATTTTAATACTTTGGTGGTGTATAAAATTTCATTTATTAATGCTATTCAACAGCAGATGGTTTCGCATGTACAATCTTAATTTATTACATTTTGGTTATACATGTGTGAATTTTAAAATATTATTAAACACATTTCATGTTTTTCTTCTCTGTGAAATTTAAAATGAAATTATTTCGATTAAATCAAATTAAATATTTGACATTTTCAATGTAAATAATAATAGACGCGAGCGATTTTGAAAATGTATATTGAAAAGAAAGATTTGAAATTTTGAAAAGAAAGATTTTGAAAAAAAAAAAAAAGAAAAGAAATAAAAGAAAAAAAAAGGTGTTACTTAATTTAAATAAAAATTAAATTATGGAACGTCAAATAAAATATAATGCAAGATGCAAATGATTTTGAAAAATAATTGCCCTTCTGTGTATATGAAAAAAACTGTGCAACATGTAAATCATTTTAAAATATTTCAGAATAAAGTTACAAAAGATGTCCTTTTCTGATTTTGCCCAGGAATTATATAAACTCTTAATTTGTTTTTATATATTTCTTAAACAGAGAATAATCTTTACAAAATTAAATTATGCAAAAATTCTTAACTTAATATTTCAATGGATTTAATAAAGATAAAACAACTGAGCATAGATTACGTCAGACTTATTATCATTTTAAGGTACATAGAAAATGATAATAAAAAAAAAAGCACAAACATTTCATGTGTTTAAGTGGGGTACAGCATACATTTTTAACTAAGTAATTTAATATGTATATTTATTTTCTGTATAAATTAACAATTTAAACGTTTTTAATTTATTAATAATTAAAAATTAAATAACAAACAAAATTTCATGTATTCAATTTAAATGTTTAAATATGTATGTATGTATTATTTTATATTTTCCTGAAAAATATTTTATCTTTGGAGATTAGTTTTAAATCGAGGGGAAATAAAATTAAAAATCAGAAATTGGAAAAAAAAAAATGGTTTCTTCAGAAATTGGAAAAAAAAAAATTCTAAAAAATGCTGCACTTAAATCTTACTTATTATATAATAAAATATGTTTTATTTAGCAGATATTTGAATACATATCTGTTAAATTTAGATTTAGAGGGGTAGATTTTTGAAAGAGTCATATTTGAAAAAAACATGAAAAATCAGTAATATGAAATACAGTTTTCAAACGAAATTCACTCTAATTACATTTTTTGCCCTATTTGACAGTATAAAAGTGAAAATTTTGTAATGGTTAGAAGTAATTAAATTTGAGGAAAAGGTAAAATGGAATGTTTAAATTGTTGACATTGTGTATATGTGTCAGCGTTGCTCATGTGCATGTTTTTGCTTTATAATATAAATAAGAATGTAATGTACCAGAAAAATTAAATATATAATACTCATATAAATTTCAAGGAAAATAAATAAACTACGAATGAGTGAATAGTTACATCTTTATTAATGCAAATTAAAAATAAATGCATTTGTAAGATTACTCTTCGGAAGTGGGATTTTGAACAGGGCATGTTAATTTTACTGTTCAAAGGTCTCTAAAATTATATATTATTAAAATGCATAAAAACTAAATTACTGAAAATATGAAAATTCCATACGTCCAACCATTGTACTTTTATTAACAATAGGAAGAAATACCAATTTTTCTTTTTCACTAACTATTAAAATATTAAATTTCGATTTTTTTTTTTTTTTTAACTCGTGAAAGGAAGGTGAAAATTTGACAATTGTACATGAAAATGATAGAAATACTAAATATATAGATCTATCGAAATGTAAGAAAAAATCAATATTAATGATAAAAATAATCAAAAAGAAAAAAGTATGTTAAATATATATGCAGATCAATATATATGCATGCTGTTATAAGTTTAATATGGAGGATTAAAAAAAATATATCAATTCGTGCTTTTATTTCGAATTCTGTGCAAAAATTAATAATGTTTAAAAGAAACTCAATCTAAGTAAGATTTAGTAAAAACATATTTTATTTCTTTGATTTTAAATTAAAAGATAATAAACAGGGTACATATTTAAATCTACGAAATATATTTTTATTATGAATGTTTGCGAATAAACAAATTCTGAAGCAATTACAGTAAACTCTGTGTAAAGTGGAATCGATTGGGACCGAGAAAATTTTCCGTAGTAGACAATATTCCGCCTTATACAAATTTTACTCTATGTATATGGATTTGCAGGGACTTAAAAATCTTTCCGAGTTAGACAGATTTCCGTCTTACACAGAGTCCGACTTACAGAGAGTTTACTGTAACTAGAAAATATGGAGCTAAAAAAAAGTAAATTATTTGGAAAATAGTTGTAGGAACGAATTTATTTGCATATTATAGTCAAAACCAAATTTTTTTAATAGCTTGATATAGTTATCCTAACAAAATCCATTTGGTTAGGATAACTATTAACGAAAACGATATGGTTGCAATAAACAAATTGCTATGGTTCTTTCAAACAAATTCATTTGGTTAGGATAACTTTTAATCAAATATATTTTGTTAAAAGAAATAAATTCATTTTGGTCCTTGTAGCCAAATCTGTTTGGTTACGACAACTATTAACCAAATAGATTTGGTCGGAAGTACCAAGTCTATTTTAGTTACGGTACTAAAATAAAAATAACAATATAATTTGGTAAATCCAACCAAACGTTTAGCCGGGGAAATAGTATACAAAGAATTTGGTTGAAACAACTATTTTTTTATTGTTTTAACAAAATCGTTCTTTCCGTGTAAAAAAATAAACTCATCAGATCGCCAAAATGAACGATTATTCTTTAGATAATATTGATGTTAAAAATCTGTCAAAATTTTACAAAAATGAAATGAGATTTGTTCGAGTTATCGTGATCCCCGACTTAAACATAGTTTTGAGATAACCGCGTTTAAAGATTCAAGTTATGATAGAACAAAGTAAATTAAAGCGGATTAATCTTCTTTTATTATTATTATTATTATTATATCGACTAGATAATGTAACTGAATATTCTTTACAAATTGTACTTTCAGAAAATGGGGGGGGGGGGGCATTTTTTTGAATGTTTGCAGGTAGGTATAACACTTTAAGGATGATTCAGTGCATTTAACGATGTTTTTTTAAAGGTTACAAGAAAATGCATGCGTTCTAAATCAATTCTTGTTTAACACTCGCAGTACTAAGTTGGGGTCAAGGACTTTTTGCAGTTATATTTTTATTTAGAATATGTATGCTAAACTTTTTTTCTGGGAATTCTCCTATAAAGAATGCTTTCATAATTTTGTCTACTTAGTAAGTTTCGCACAGTTAAATTTTTTTGTTTATTTGTAGATAGAACAAAGTCACATTGATCCCATTTTAGGCAATCAGGGAATAAATGAAAGCTTTCTAGCCTATATCATGTTTCAAGAGAGAGAGAAAAAAAAGAAATTTTTGGTATCCTGCCAAATGTAGTTCACTAGATGGCGCTGTGGGTACAGCGTTTAAATGCAAGCGCGTGCAGGCGCCTCCATCATTTCGCTATTTCTTGTTCTTGCGTTCGGTTGTGTGTAAATTTCGCTATTCAGCAAAATGAATCGTCGCAATTCGTCTATCGAGGAGGCACATGTTTTGTTATTTGACGAAAATTCAGGTCAAAATACAGGTCAAAAATCTTAGGCATTGACATAATATTTTGATCTTTGTACTGCGAGGGTTAATTAAAAGCAAACTATATTCATTAACCCTAGAATGACACACTGATGTCTCATAAACCCTTCAAGTTTTTATTTTGCCAATTCCTCGAATGACACACTGGGGTCTCACAAACCCCGAAATTTTATTTTGTCATTTCCTAGAATGACACACTGGGGGTCTCACAAACCCCGATATTTTATTTTGTCAATTCCTAGAATGACACACTGGGGTCTCACAAACTCCGAGATTTTATTTTGTCAATTCCTAGAATGACACACTGGGTTCTCATAAACCCCGAGATTTTATTTTGTCAATTCCTAGAATGGCA
Source organism: Maratus speciosus (assembly GCA_963932465.1). Lineage (NCBI taxonomy): Eukaryota > Metazoa > Arthropoda > Arachnida > Araneae > Salticidae > Maratus > Maratus speciosus. The sequence continues at coordinate 542,250,645 of OZ010796.1, read as the reverse complement.
CACTGGGTTCTCATAAACCCCGAGATTTTATTTTGTGAATTCCTAGAATGACACACTGGGGTCTCACAAACTCCGAGATTTTGCTTTGTCAATTCCTTGAATGACACGCTGGGCTCTCACAAATCCCACAATTTCTGACGGCCACTCACACTTTGAGTATAAAAGTACCCCAATTGCTCCAATGGATTGAGAGCTATTCGACATGTACTTAAATATCGTTTGAAATCGCTGCGAACTTTCGGATATTTGGATGCGGTTAGATGCAAGAACTTGTTTACTAACCCTTTCAGGAGCAAGGTACTTGTATTCGTAAAATGTTGTAATAATTGACTGACACCAGTATTTACAAGAAAATTTATTTGTAACAAGTATATTTTCGCATACTTAATAGAAGTGAAATTTTCATGTGCAAATTCGCGGGCCAATGTGAAAATTAGGGATTAAAATTAGGTGATGCCATAGCGGCATCACCGCCCTTCAAGGGGTTAAAGCAGAATTTTACTTCTTTTTCTTTTAAATCTTTTTTTCTACCATTTAGTCTATATAAAATTAACACAATTATGTTGTCATTTTAGTCAAATATACCTTTTTTGCTTGTTTTTGTTTTTTTATTCTTCTTTCTATCGTTTAGTCTATATAAAGATAACACAATTATGTTTTTGTCATAAAAAAAATAGCCAAAAAACGTTTTGGGGTGTTGTAGACCCCAGTGTGTTAGATTCGTTTGCAAAATGTATGCGTGTCATTCTAGGGTTAATGTACTTTACACAACTACCATCTTTATAACTTACAATAATACAGTTAATTTAATGCATTTTTTATTGCTAATCACTTTTGCAGAGTTTGCAGCAAAATCTTAATTTGAAAACCACATTTTCAAAACTTTAAAGTTTAGTTTATTGTTCGTGTTAGACTCGGAATCATTCTAACACAATCCTTTCAGTAGTGTGGATGAAAAAACTAGAGTGTATAATGTGTAAACAATCAGATAGGTTAGAGGGTTAAACTGACACAGAAAAAACAGAATTGCTAAGTACAAATGTTGAAATATAGCAAACATTTTATTGACTTTTTTTTAATCTTTTAGAAACGCCTACCATCTCAAAAATATTTTTTAAAACTCCTTTATATATTGGGCAATATATGTTAAAATACATTTGCGAAACGATAAAAGGGGAAATGTATTTTGTTTTAATTTAAAAATTATAGGCAAAATCGTAAAAACAATGATATCAAAATTTACTGCATTTAAAAAATAGTTTTTCTTTCTTTATATGTGACGATACTATCCGAAAGAAAAAAATGAGAAAATTATATAGATAACCTTTGATGTTAATATTTTTTTTTTTTTTTTTTTTTTTAAAGGAAGATTTTTTTAATTAATAGTTTTGTATTATATTTTATTTAAGTAAACAAAACTTTCATTTATCAATATTTATTTTTAAAAAATTACAAACCAATAACAACTTCTCCTCTATTGTAAGAACATACATTTTTAGGCTTCTAGTGGCAAAATTTAGATCCCAGTCACGATTGAACCTGACCTTCAATATTCGGAATTAACAAGAAAAGAAATAATCTAAATATTAGAAATTTTACATAGCCTTACTAACAATAGTTGATTATTGTTAGTATTAACTACTAGCATTAACTGTTATTGTTAGCATTAACTATTTCTAAAAATAGTTTTACTTTCTTTGTATGTGACAATATTATCCAAAAGAAAAAATGAGAAAATTATATAGATAACCTTTGATGTCAATATAAGCAAAAGGGAAGATTTTTCTTTTTTATTAATAGTTTTGTATTATATTTTATTTAAGTAAACAAAACTTTCATTTATTAATATTTATTTTTAAAAAAATTAAAAACCAATAAAATCTTCTCTATTTCAAGAACATACATTTTTAGGCTTCCAGTGACAAAATTTAGACTCCAGCCACGATTGAACCTGACCTTCACTATTCCGAATTAACAAGAAAAGAAATAACGTAATCTAAATATTCGAAATTTTACATAGCCTTACTAACTCTAGGCAGTTGCTAGAAAAATAAAACTAAAGTGCATACCATTTATGAAAATATGAAAAGAAAAATTAAACACGGCATATTCCTTATTTACTTAGCAATCGAGTGCCAGCGTTATTCAACTTGAACACCTGCTTTACGCTGATAAAATATTTGGTGACTATTCAACGGAAAGTCGTTATGACTTAAATAAACACACATTATTTATCTATTAATATTGGAATAAAAGTTAAAATTCTTTAAAAATTCGAATTATTCATCTGAAATTTGCAGAATGATATTTTAAAATGAATCAATGTCACACATTTGCGGAGTTCTCTGAAAAGTTAGTTCTGCAAGTATGAATTTTAAGATAAAATTTTTAAAAAAGTATTTAATATAAAGAATGTCACCAGAAAAATATATTACTGACAAATTTGAGAAAACAGGAATTAAAAATAGATACGGTGCGTATGAAATATGCAGAGATACATAATATAAATATCCAAACGAAAATAAATGAAGAAAATTTGTATTGTTATTTTATGACAAATATTTCAGTTAAAGTTTTCTGCTTAACACTAAACGTACCGATATTTTTTTATACCTATTTCTACCGGAAGGGATCAAATGACCCCTATATAAAAAGTTATCTATTTTACGATGTTTTGCGAAAAATATACCAGTTGATGATACACTTTGGTGTATGAATAAAACATTTTTTTTTTTCAAATAATTATTCCAAATTGTCTATTTATTAACCCCTTGAGGAGCGGTGGGATATATTTTATCCACCTTCGATTAATGAAGATTCCCACTAGGAAAATTTTATTAAATTTTACTCTTCTAACTTTGGTGGAAAAAAAGTCGTGAAATTACTTTTCCCTATTTTGTAATAAATCTTTTTAGAGATTCCGGTGTGAATTCTACATTACAGAAACACAATTATTTGCCCCTCAAAGGGTTAAGGTAAAAAAAAAAAAAAATTATAATTACGCAAAAAAGAGAAAAAAATTAATTATTTCAAGAAATTCGAAAATTTAATAAACAAATGTTGTGCAAATTTGTTTATGTTCACCACATATTTTTAAGATTATTTCGTTCTCGATATAACCTGAAATGTTCAAATTAGAATATCACTCGGAATAAAGTCAATTTCTAATTATACCATCACACATTAACAAATATGATGTAATACAGTAGAATAAATGATGTAATAGTGAAAATATGCAATTTACCAATGTTCTTACAAAATAAAACATGTATCCTTTATGATTTAACATAAATTTATTCAGGGGTCAAATGACCCCTTGCGGTAGTTAAGCCTAAAATATTTTTTTCTCGGCAAAAAAGTTAGTTCGGAGATGAGGCATTTTAAGAAATAATATGATCATATAGTTTAATAAAAGTCGTGAAATATAAAGAAATGTCGTAATATTTTAGTTTAAGAAATTCCAAAAAAATTTCAGAAAGGGTCATTTGACCCCTTGTGGTAGTTTTAGTGTTAAAAAAATTTAATATTGGCTATTTAAATGTAAACACAGAAACTAATCTCTCATCACTTCGATGAATGTTTACGATGCTCAATCTGAGAACCTAGCACCTGTTTTTCCATTCATCATAATGATTAAAGATGGTATTGCAAAAGAAAATTAATCTTCACATTAACCCTAGATCTACCGGGAATTTTATTCAAGTTTTAATAAAACGTTCTACACCAGAATTTTTATTTAAAACTATTTAAATTATTTATTTACCTTATTTTTGTCTGGTTTATATACTTAGTTTATTTTAAAGAAATTTCTGGTTTGAATGAATATTTTGTATGTACCTGTCGGGTCCAATGGACCCGTCTGGTAGACGGAGGGTTAACAGTACTAAAATTATTTAATTAATTCAGAACTTTAGATTACTATTCCTTGTTTCAAAACAGAATATGTTTTTCCATACCCCACGTAGCATTATTATTAAAGACATTAGCAGTTTAGTATTAGCAGCTTTTAGGAAGAGTAACAATTAAATAACACTATGAGACAATAATGGCAATTATTAGTATATAAATCTATTACAGAAAAAAAAATTCTTCCACCAGTAAAAAAGAATACAAATTTTTGTGTTATTCATGATAGTAATTTTTCATGAATATGGCGTTTTTATAAGATGAAAATTTCTATTAAAATTTAATTGTGGAAGATTGCCCCGTTGGTAATCTGGCCCTTTTCTAATCACAAGTTTCATACTTGAGGACCTAATATCATGTCCAGCAAAAGTGTGTACATGCAATACAAGAGATGGATTAAAAAAATGGAAATAAAAAACCATAAAAAAGCCCTAATTTAAAATGCATTATAAATCATTTTTCCAAAATAATATCCCACCCACTATAATGATATTTCAATATTTTGCAATTATTTTTTAAATTTCTACTTTTAAAATATTTTTTTGTATTATTAATTAGAGGTCTGCACGGGCGCGGGCTAGGCACGTACCTGGCCCGACGGATCAATGACAACTTTTTTAACGGGCCGGGCGGATGAAAAGAATAAATGGGTCGGGCCGATAAAAATTTAATAGTATCAAACTAAGCATAAGCATATAAAATGTGAACAATTTCCAATGGACATGACTGAGACGAGGATAAGTATAAATATTTGCACAAGGTGATGCGAGACTGACACCAGTACAGAAATATAACATGTCCAGTGTAGAGAAGAGATCGGAATTGACAGTTGCATCATGTCCGAACCAGGGTTTAATTATTTCAGCAGACTCGGTTCGGACCAGTATCAGGCTTACATTTTCTTTCTACAAACTAGGCCTACATGGCCTACGGGCCGGTACTGATGTTATTCTGCATTCTATTGCTTGCGAACATATAGTAACCTATAGTGTTAAAATTTCCCATAAATATGTAAGCACTATTCTAGAAGAAAAAATCTTAATTGCATGTTAAAAAAATCGGTATTTTCTGTGGAAATTGATTCGGGTCTGATTTCATTAATTTTTGTAAGGGCCGGGCCTCTTTTTACTAATTTTAGCACCGGCCATGAACCACGAAAATACAACCGGGCCGGACTGAAATTTTTTTGAAACGGACCAGGAAATTACGGCCCATGCGGACCCCTATATATTATTTTGAAATTATACAAATTGACATTTTAAAGATTAAAGTTTTAAAAATTTATTTTTCAGCAATCTGCACCTCATCCTCCATAATGATATTTGAAAGTTTATAATTAATATTTTACACAGAGTTAAATAAAAAAAAATATGACTAATTAGTGAAGCACAATTCGTTTTAAAATACATTTACATTTAGCTTTCAATATTTGGTAGAATATAAACGTTTAAATTCTGTTACAGTGATTGAAAAGAATGTTCCTGCATAGTGAAATAGGAAGACGGGAATTAAGAGACCACACTAGTCACTCAGAGAAACTCGAACGCTAATGCTAAGTCTATGGGCGCGTTATTTTCAAATATCTCGCTTGAATTTTAATATTTTTAAATGTTTTTTTTTTTTTTTTTTTTTTTCTGCACAGGATAGCAGATGCAACTGTACAACCGGGCTAGTTTTTATTTTTTCGATTTTGGTTTAAGATTTTTTTTTGAAAAAATTACTTTCACTTTCGGAACCGGTTGAAACCGGTTGTCCGAACTCTTTGAAATTCGTATCGGTTATAAATAGAACTGCTTAGAAACCAGTGTAAAAATTTCAAGAAAAAATATTCATATCTAGTTGTAAAAGAAATACATTTTCTTCTCGCTTATTTTCTTGTTTTTGCATCGGGTCCTTTAACATAACATAAAAAAATAGTTGTTATTGTCCGAATTCTCTGAAATTTTCATGAATTATAAAAATAACTGTATCCAAGGCCTCCATAAAATTTCGTGAAAAAAAAATGGATATTTAGTACTGAAAACATGAGCCGAAATACACCGTTTTTTAGCGTTTTCATTAAAAATATCTCAGATTTTATTATTTTTTTTAATATTTCTACTAGTCCGAACGTTTTAAAATTTGAATGGTGATGTAAATCCGGTGTGCCGAGATGCTCTAAATAGATTGTGTTAAAATACCGTCGTTTACTTACTTTTAGCGTAGAAAAATATTGTCCCCGAGATTCGCGGAGTGACCTGTGATCGCGAATTTTTTAAAGGGTTAAAATTTGTATTTTGAAAACCGATTGCACCATCACTTAGAAGAAAGTCTCAGCTTTAACAGCATACTTTTTGTTTATAGGTATCCCTAAAATTGAGCCCTAAGGGAGCGTTGAGGTTAGGGAGTAAACGAATACCGCAAAAATTACACTTCTTGAATTTTTTTTCAAAAGGTTAACAACGATATTTAATCTGATTGCAACTTTTAAGGAGTAAGAGTACGGGCTTTAAGAATATTATTTTTTCCGTATCCCAAACGGTTCGACAGATGGACGTTAAGGCAAACTGACAAATAAAACAGCGTTTGGATCTTTCCTTCAGCGCGCTGGAAAAAGCAGGTTCTGAACATGCGCGGGCGCGCTTGCCGATTTTCGGAAAAAGGAATGCGTTTCTGATGAGTTTTTGATTAAAATCTCAGCTAATTATACAAATTTGAGCCTCAAGGGCATTAGAGCCTGCCTTGGCCTATCCCCATACAAATTTTCAGGCTTCTGCGCGAAGTAGATTTATTTAACCATCGCCAACACACACACGGACAGAGTGATTTTTCTTTTATTTGAATAGCTATAATGTAAACATACCCCAATTTTACAACATATACATGCATTCGATATTTAAATTAAGAGGTAGATTCAAAACCAGATTTCGAAAAATTTTAATTATTCATTTGTCTTTCTCTGTGTCTCGAAAACTTGTGCATTCTATCTGTCTAGCAGTTGCACGACACTGTAATTTATCTTCCTTGCTATGCCATTAAGAGTTACAGAGAAAGCCACTGTTCCAGGAAGCCGTCTGGAGAAAACTTGTTCTAGATCAGTGATTCTTTACATCCCAAATTCTATGCATCCTCGGAATGGAGCAGAAACATACGCAGGCTTTAGGAAAAGACGAATGAATTTAAAAGGGAAAAAATCGTTATTGCAAAAGTATTATGGGTGTGTAGGAAAATAAATGAGCGTAACAATATCAGATATAATATAAAATATAGTTAGCTCTACGTACACAAATAATTTTCTTTGATTAAATAGAACAGTTTTGGCGAACAAACTTAAGTGATGCATCACGAGTATCTTAATATAATAAAAAAAAATAATAATAATAAAAAGAAATTAAGCATTCCTTTATTGTCACTTGTGCTGAAGCTTTGTATGCAGCAATGTTTTGGAGATTAACACAGTGTTGCCAGATGGGCTACTTTTTTTAAGTTCAGATTCTTGATTTGCACCACTTTTTTGAAATGGTAAAATGCGGCTTATTTAATGACATGTTAATTAAGGCGAAAACAAAGGGGATTTTATCGTTTCAAAAAAGGGGTGCCAGTCAAGAAATCTGAATAAAAAAAAAAAAAAAAAAGTAGCCCACTGGCAACACTGGATTAACACGGAACTTCAATTAATAATATTCTTTATTTAAATCGAAATTAATGTAACAGCGAAGTGGCAACAACGATGTCAATTAAAAATGTATAAAACAATTCAGATTTTAGCAAAAACTAATGTGTCTTGCATATAGTTTTTATTATTATTATTATTACTTTTTTTTATTATTATCAAACATAAACGCTTGAAAATCTTTATATATAATTTGTTAAAGAATTAAAAAACTGAAATAAGCCTAAGCATTCAGACAATTAGAAATTTGAAAGCGCACTTTTTTATTTTAGAACTACTCTTTAGAGCATCACTTGGTAAGCTTATCGAAACGTTTGCTACCTTCTGCTTTTTCTCGTGTTTTATTAGGTAGACTTCGTAATAATTACTACCTATTGTATTCTTCCCTATGTAGGATTTTCTGAAAATTTTTTGCAGATCTACGCCGATCATGACCTCTTCAACCCAAAACCACACTCAGTTCAAAATTTTATCTATCTATCTATCTCTCTCTCTCTCTCTATATATATATATATATATATATCACTTTTTTATGGAGACGATAACTTCCATAATTCTACACAAATCTCTAAACTGATGCAGAAAATTATGGTCAAGTTCGTTAGTAGGCGAAATCGGACCAAGGTGTGGAAATGGGGAGTGTTTTTGTGAAAAAAAAAAAAAAAAAAAAACATAACTTCTTAATTATGATATATCGAACCAGTTTAAAGTTATTACTTCTAGGAAAAGGGCTAAAAACTTATGTATGACAGATTTTTGATATCATTAAAAATGGCCTCAAGGGCAAAATAAATAGGGGTTTAAAAAGAAAAAAATCATAACTTCGTCAATTTACAAGATATCAGATCCGCTTACATTTATTATAAATCTTCTGCAACATTTATATTGACAAGTTTTTGATAGGACAAACTCTTTTAGCAAAAACAAAAGAAAAAAAAAATAGAGGTTGTAGAAGAAACAAAATCATATATGAGTTAATCTGCCACTAAGGCGATAAAAAAGTATCACTGGAGTGATGAAAACTTTTGACAACCCTCAGAGATGCTGTATATAGGGTTGCACTATTAAACACGCCCGTGTACCAATAAAAAGAACGCAAGAATTAAAAATATAGTGTGTGGTTCATTTAATGAAACAATCACCCCACGGTTTAAATGTATTAATTAATTTTCGTAATGTTATCTATAACTTTTGTAGTAACAAGTTTTTGGTAGGATAAACTCGTACAGCAAAAAAAGTTGGGTGGAGGGGATTTATAAAAACATTAAAACCACCACAACTTTTTATGTATGAAACATATCAAATCTGTTTCAAGATGTTATTATTTCTCAGAAAAGGACAAAAAATTATCTAAGTTTATCTCTGATCTTGATTTAGTTTTTGTTGGTGAAATTAGTACTTAACTTCAAAATCTACCTGTGCCTGTAGGCCGAACCGGCAGGGATTTTTTTTTTTATATATAAGAGCATCGTTTTCAAAATGTATTACTTCGAAATTCAAAAGTCATTTGTTCGATGTTACAAACTTCACTATCAAAAAATGTGCTCGGGTGCAGCGGTTCTCAAATTTTTCACTCTCCATGTTCCTTGCTTAAGGCTTTCCTTTATGAGTATCCCTCCTCTTATACCCCCTCTTCCCATACCTCCACGCATTTTTTTTTTTTTTAATTGCTAGTGCTTTTAGAATAGCTAGATAATCAAAAGACTCAAATGAACTTTAACAATACTTTTAGGCTTTTATTTTTATCCTTATTTTACAATTTATTTAATTTATTTGTATTAACAGTCTAAATTAAAATTAAAGAAATACTAGGTTCAAAATAATTTTCTAGGGTTACAAATCACGAAGCATTTTATTTTATTTTTCTCGCATTAACGTAAGATGAAATTTCCTAGAAATTGCGCATCTTGATATGCAAGGGTTTAAAATGTGCCTTTAATGATTTCAGTTGGTGAAATTTCACAAAAATTACACAACTTGATAAGCAAACGTTCAAGATGTGGCTTCTAATAATCTCAGTTTAATGTTGAATCACGGAGCTGTATTTTTGTGTTTTCATTTTAATCTTTTACTTTTTGTTTTTCTGCTATTTTTTTTCAGAATAATTTTCTCGTGTCCATAACCAGTCCGCAGTATATTCCAGGTTGAGAACCACTGCACTGTCTATACTATATATAATTTCAATTGACAGCTCAAGGTCAGTTTCCAATTCCTTATTTTAGGTCAGTAACTATGGTAACACCGCATTTGGCTGACTGACCGTTGTACTTTTTCCCATGACAACGAAGGGATGAAGTGGAGGGGAGGGATGTCCTTGAGAAGCCAATTGAAATTAGTACATAGAGTATAGTGCATTAACACTTCATTTGAAACGACGGCTATACTGTAAAAAAATATTTATTTTATTAAGTTGTGTTAATTCTGAAAGCTGAAAGGATTTTCACTTTTTTTTTTTTTTTTTTTTTTTTTTTTAAACTCTCTACACCCATATTCAACAGAGTTATTTTAAACTCTAAAAAAGTGGGGAACAGTGCACGAACCCTGATATTAGTGAGAAGTCCTTAAAATCATCCATTTTCTCGAGCCACATATTTTTCTTTTCAAGCAATGCAAATCTATAAATACGTATGATTACAGTGCGAAGATCCTAAAAATCATACTTGTATTTTTTTTAAATGCAAATTTGTACGGATATGATGATAGCGGTGACTTCTGTGAGATCATGCACACTCTACATTTACCTAATGTAAGTTTGCATAAATAAAACGGAAATGTCCTAAAGATAGTTTAATTTTTTTCTAGTTTGCTAGCGAAGAATACCAAAACCTAGATCTTTTCTTCTTCTTTTTTTAAAAATTTGCTTTTGTGTGCGACTTTTTCCCGCAGTAAAAGCAAAAATATAATACTAAAATCTATCTTCGAAAAGACTAAACTCAAATTCGTTACATTTTTAGATGCCAATACTACGCATCTAAAATTACACATGCAGTGAAGTTGAGTCGACATTTTTAAAACTGGGTACAGATCTATATCGCTTTCCATTTGAATAACATTCAGACAGAATAACGTCGCAGCTAGGTTAGGCTCACGTAGTTCGATCACATTTTTTCCTGAAATTCCCAATCTCAGCTACTATTTTTTCCCGAATTTTACTACCGTGGCAGTTCACGTGAATGAGCCGCAGTCAGGAGAAAGAAAAAGAATACATTTTCTTCCAAAAACGCCACAAGGAAAAATTTCTCCTTTTCCTTTATTTATTTTTTTATATATATTTCTACTTCTACTATCTCTGCTTTTAGGGATGGAAAATTTGCCAGGGTGGAGGAGTAACAGTCGTAAAGAAGGCTATTTTCCCTCCCTTCAAAGTGTGAGAGAAATATAGGAAAAACACCTGCAATTTGTGGAGAGAAATAAAATAAACAAGTTAAAAAAAAAAGTGAAGAGGGGTGAACCGCATGCGAAAAAAAAGGCAAAAAAATATATTTTTTTTTATTTATGCCTCAACAAGACTCGTCAGCGATGGAACAATTTGCAGTGAAATTTATAGATATTCTGTTTAGTTTGTGCGGTTATATTTTGATTCTTTTGTTTAGTTTATTTTGATAGCCAAGACAAAATATAACCAGGGCCCGATTAAGGCACTTTGATGTCCTAAGCATTTTTTCGGGCCCCCCAACCACTAAAATGAGTAAGCTCAAAATTCATCATATTTTTGCGTCCTTCCCCTCTAACTCGTCTGCTAAAGATAAAGTACGCACAAGCACTTGTGTAATCTTGAAGTTTTTACTGGTATTTGAATACAACTTCAAATTTTAAAATAGCGCAGACCAAAGACTTCAGTTCCTTGTGAAATATAAAAACCATATTAAATTTGCATGAAACAAAAAAATACAGTACTGAAAGTATTTGTTCCAGATTCATTAAAAATTCTTTTAATAATTAAATATAATTATTATATCTAATAGACCGGGAGCCGGCAGCACAGACAATCACCTCATCGAGTTCACGGATGAAATTCTAGGATTAGTTAAATCTTGATTTGCATATTAAAACGCAATCGGTCTGTCAAGTATATCTTGGTGGAAAACACCTGAAAACCCGATTTTAGCGGCTGACTCGTAGGTTTACCATTGTGTTTTCCTGCTCCCAGTCCTCCATGTTTTCATACCTTTTGGTGCAGGAAAATACAATGGTAAACCTACCAGTCAGCCGCTAAAATCGGGTTTTCAGGCGTTTTCCACCAAGATATGACTTGGCAGATCGATTGCGTTTTATATGCGAATCAAGATTTAACTAATCCTAGAATTTCATCCGTGAACTCAATGAGGTGATTGTCTGTGCAGCCGGCTCCCGGTCTATTAAATAGTACAGTTCTAATAATAAATACTCTTACAAATAAAACTTATATTTGAAACAGTATACAGTATCCTCCCTCTTAACCGGCCTAAACGGGACCGGGGGTTAGCCGGTTAAGAGAAAAACCGGTTAAACCGGAGAAGTAAAAAAAAATTAAATAAGTAACTGCATATTTAATTAATTAAATGCGTAGGATACATTTAGTTTTTTAATCAATGTAGTTTTAAAAAGTACATATTTTCAATATTTTGTGAAATGAATACTAGTTGTAATTAACTGAACTGAAACAAAAATTATCACTAATACCAAATAATGAACAATATTTAATACAAATTAAATTTTAAAAAATCTTGTCTCATACCTTTATAAGAAGTTGAAATTATTCTACATTATGTAAATTTGAGTTAATTAACCGTAAAGAAATGAGAACTGAAATTTTCCTTTCTGAATTTTGCAGGATGAAGTGGGGGTTGTGGGGGGAATAAAGTCGGTCGGTTAAAATGGAGTTCCGGTTGAGAGGAGGCCGGTTAAGAGGAAGGCTACTGTATTTCCAACCATAAGAAGGAATAGCTCAATCTTTAATTTTCATACAAAATTTCATGAGATTTTGGGCCTGATTAGATTGAGTTATTTCGTCATTTGCGGGTAAAATCTCGTGCGTAACTAGATGCTTATGCAAATGAGTTTTTGTTCCGTACTACGTGGTGATATTAAGGAAACTGATTGAGCAAATAATTTTATTTGAAATAGTCTTAAAAGTTCCTTACTTATTATGCCCAGTGTATATACGTACATATGTATTAAAACGCTAAAAGATTTTAGGTTAAAACTCATTTCTCTTCCCCACCCCCCTTCTTCAAAGTCTGGAGCATCAGGCACGTGGCTTACTGTGCCTAGGAAATAATCAGGCACTGCATAAAAATAAACAAGGTCGGTATTCGACGAATAAAATCGTCTATAAGGCCGATTCGTGGAAATGTGGTTGAAAGAGTGGCCTTTACAAAACTCCCCCATCCTCTGAACGCTAATGGACCCAGATTTTCTCTCTCTAGCTATCCACTTTACCAAATTGCATCTTCGAGGGTTGTTTCATTCTCTTTCGATAGCTCTAGAAACTTTACCAGCGTTCTTTAATTCAATGCTAGACTGTTCTGAGCTAACAAATCAAGTTTTTCGATCCTTCGTTCAACGGGGTAGAAATTCAAAGTAATTCAATTCTATCAACGGAAATATAACGACTTTTTTGAGGTCTAGGAACCAAGTGAAATGATGTCCTGCATTTCATCTTCCGTTGAACTCATACGTGCAAGATTTTTGTGGTGAAAAAAAAAAAAAAAAGAAGTAACTTAGTATGTCCAAAAATCCTAGCTAAATTCTAGTAGTACAATAATATATAGCGAGTATTCTTTGCACCAAAATTTTGCCAATATTGACAGGAATGTATTTTGTTATTTCATTGCCAATATTTCAGCCTTATTAGCATTGTCTTGCATTCCATCTTCCGTTGAATGCGTACGGGCAAGAATTTTGTGGGAAAAAGGGGTAACTTAGTATGTCCGAAAATCCTACATGAACGACTAGTAGCAAAATAATAATATATTGCCAATATTTTTTTGCATTGGGTATATCTTGCCCAATATTAGCAATGTTAGTATGAACTATTACTCTAAAATTTTGCCAACATTACACCAATATTAACACGAAATGTATATTGCTAGTTCGTTGCCAATATTTGAGACTTATTGGTGTTTCGATGATTTTTTTTTTCCGTCTAAAGACAAGCTTGACTTAATAAAAAGTAATAACCCAAATTATCTTCTTAACCCTCTGTCTACCAGAAGGGTCCAATGGACCCGACATGTACATTCAAAATATTTATTCAAACCAGAAATTTCTTCAAAACAAACTAAATGTATAAATCAGACAATAATAAGTTAAATAAACAAATTAAATAGTTTTAAGTAAAAATTCTGGTGTAGAATGTTTTTATAAAACTTGAGTAAAATTTCCGGTAGTTCTAGGGTTAAAGGTATTTATTACAAAAAAAAAAAAAAAAAAAAAGAAGAAAGAAAGAAAGAATGAAAAAAATATTTTTATTTATTTTAATTTTAATCTAATTTAAATAAAAGCTTGTCCAAAAATCCGATTTGTCATAAGTTTCAAATAAAAAAAAAATTATCTTATTGTGTGTGTGTGTGTAAAAAATTCCGCTCGATAAAACTTTTTTAATGAGAAATTGGCCAAATTACTGATTGAAAAATAACATCGATTAATGTTAAAACAATGCAGCTTATAAATTTCTGATTCAAAAGTTTCCTTCAACACTATTAATTTCTATTCAGTTTTAAAGGAAAATTTCCCCTTCAGTGTGAAAATATCAACTATGCGTATGTGTTAGCTTAATTAAGACTTAGTTCTAGTGAAACAAGCACAATAGGCAGGGTGAAAAGGTACTGCAATCACAGACATAAAAACACCATCTCGTAAAAATCGATGCTTCATAGCAGCAATTAAAAACGATGCGGCTTCAAATGGATGAAATCGAGTGTCTAACAGCGGCAATAAGGCGCCATTAAAGCATAGAGTTTTAAATTACTCCATGCTGGCAAGTCGCTTTAATAGTGTTCACAAATGTAGTTATACCGATTTTAATTAATCTGTATTCACGCCATGCGCAAATTTGGGGATCCAAAAACGGCGAGTAAAAATAATTACTCTAATACATAACCCCCACAATCACTTTCCTAAACGGGAAGACGTTTAATGAGGGGAGTTTCATCAATTCATCCGAAAATCTGCAAGCAGTTGTGGTGGAAACTTATTTTTGCCTGTGAGAGGAACCACGCAAATGCCTGTGCTAAATCAGTTCCAAAAGCATATTTGGGTGTTGCTTTCCGATTATCGAGTAAAAGAGAGAGTGGGGGAGAATGCGTTTTTAATTTTTCGCTTCGCGTCAAATTTAATTTCATTTTTCCGATAAAAGGAGCATATATAGAGAGAAAAGGGATTAGAAGAATAAGTAATTGAAAACGAAGAACTCTGAAGATAAAAGAATGATTTACTACAGTGGGAACTGCTCCCACTTACTGCAAGCTTACTGATCAAATGAGTTTCAGGCTGGCACCCAACATTGAATGAATCTTCAGTTGAAGGGCGGAATGTCAGCTTATCGTTTCCAATCACGAACCAATCTCGAAAAGAGACTAATTCCACTAATTAATAATGCCCAATCCCCCATTTTTCCAACCACTTGCTACAGAATAAAGTACCTTTGTTCCTTCTTTAACTTGAAATTACTTTGTTTTCCAGAATTTCTCCTTTTAAACCTTTCGACATAAGCACATATATATGGAAATAATAGAAAGCAACCTTCACACGGAATAGCTCGACCCGCGTGGTGTAAAATCTCTTCTAATATTGGCTCATAAGCAATGAAAATTTAATTGAGTTTCGTCAGTGTGACGAGTTAAATGGCTGCCGGCAATCTGTTTACTTTTGCCTTGGAATTTCCATGCTGTTTCCACTCACGAAGATTTCAAAATAAAATTTATTTTAGCTTGTTAACACGCTTTTGTAGAGAGTTCCCTTCAATGACCGTGATATGTTTGATTTTTGATTACCTATACGACGGAAATTTCTGACGCAAATTATCTTAATCCAACAGATAAAACAAATGAAAATAATGGTGAATAACGCTACTCAAGGAACGACATGGGAGAGTTTCGAGAAGCAAGTGTAAGATATTTCGCTGGTCGAAAATCCATTAATCTGCAGACGATATTTCATGACGTTGACGTTAATTTTATTCTAAATTGCCCAATCTTGACCATGATAGAACAAAGGCGTCAAACTGTGGCCCGTGGGAACTTGGTGTCACCACCATTTCCAAATAGTAATAACAATTTTCGAATAGTAATAATAATTTCACAAAACTGTGTTCATTAAATAAGGCTAAGATTACAATTTGGAAATACTGGAGTCTGCTGGCAAAAGCTTCAGACTCCGCCATAGAATGAATGTCTTCAGAGAAAATTTTTGAAGTAAAATCGACCTCACTTTTCTATATAAGAACACCTTCTTTGAAAAAACCATTGTTTATCGGAAATTAATTTGCTGGTTGCCAACTGTCACTGGCAAGTTCAAGATAAATAGCCTTAGTGGCGAAGCATATGAAATCAACTACATTTATCCTTTGAAATTTTCCTTCATAATGGCTCGTGTATTGCAGTACAATTTATTTGTCATAAGATTTTCCTGCTTTTTGATTATGCTGGAAATCGACGATCTCAGCGTTTAAGTATTTTCTCTGCTATTTTGACGCAATAGATAGAACAAATAAAAAGAATAATGAATATCTACACTATTTAAGGAACGAAATGGAAGAGTTTGGAGTAAGTGAATAATCTCGATAAGCCGACTGATAGATAATCGGTTAATCTGTTGACGACCCTTCAGGGAGTTGAGGTTGAGGTTGATTATATTCTAGATCGCGCAGTTTTGGCCATATTTCAATAGAAGAAATATCTACCGAAACAAAATTTTTAAAAGGAAATCGACCTGAATTTCACCCGACTTTTTTCAAAAAACTTTATTGGTCAATCAACTAGCTGAGTTTCAAATTTTTGAAGGTTCAAGGTGAATAGACTTTGAGGCGAAACATATGGCAATAAACTAAAAGTTCCACTAATCAACCAATTAATTTTAGTATCTGCAGAAGATATCGTAATTTATATGAAAATAGCAAAAACTATCATTTTATCAGAAGACATTGAATTCAAAGAAAAAACTAATCTTGATTTCTATTTTAAAATCGTTGTTGTTTGGAGGCACGATAAAAAAAATTTTTGTATTTTTGTATTTTTTTTTTTTTTTTTTTATTTATTTTTTTTTTTTTTTTAATTTCCGATTGATATGCAAAGGAGTGTGTTCTTTTGTAACGAGAATATTATAATTTATGCATTGGAAAAAATGTATGTTATTATTTTTGGATTTAGTTCCACAATTTATTTTTTGTTATCATTGGCGTTTGGGTTACGATCTGATTTTAAAAGAATACTTCAATTGACCCTTTTTTAATTTTGTTGTGAACCTAGTTTATTTTTTTTATTTTTTTTTTTTTTACTTAGGAATTTTGTTTGCAAATTTGCAACGAACTAATACAAATGGCGGTTTATAGCTCTATAAAAATATCCATGATTTTTTGCCATTGGCTGCGGACTTATAAGATGTGGCTGCATGCAGGGAAACTATAATATTTAATTCTGAATTTTTAAAAAGATTTATAAAGCATTTAAATCCTCTGTGGTTAACTTCTGGTGGGTGGCTAAACATGCGAGCACTTTTAGTCCTGGCAATAGGGAATTTTACCTAGCAAAATTAATGGTAGTTCTGGAAATTGGCTTACTTTATGTTTTTTGGGTCGCTGAATCCGAATTCGTAACTTCCCACCAAAATTTCCCCGGCAACCGCCCAAATTTTGGTAAAATGACCCCCAAAAAAGGTTTTTATTAAAAAAATCAATTTTTTTATTGTTTTAGGGGAAAAGTATCTAGAAATTCAGAAAGTAGACAAAATTTTCAACAAATTAGATATATGACATTATGACTTAGGATGAAGGGGAAGGGGGGTTCTGCCTCGGAACATGCGCGTGGTGCTGCTTGGACTAAGTTGCACAATTCCACTTAACCACTTACACGTTTACATTCACCCTCTCATCTACCCTCCTAACTTTCCTCATAAGGTTTACTTTAAGTTTTTTGGGTCGCTGAATCCGAATTTTTAACTTACCTCCAAAATTCCCCCCCCCCCCCCCCCCCCAAAAAAAAAGTTGTTATTAACTTAAATTTATTATTATTTTAGGGGAAAAGCATTACGAAATTCAGAAACTAGACAAAATTTGCAACAAATAGGATACATGACATTATGACGTAGGATAAACGGGGAGAGAGGGGGCTGCCTCCGAACATTCCCCGCGCGCTTTTCTCAAAAACCAAACTTTTTCAAAAAATCAATTTTTTGGGGGGTTGCCGGGTGAAATTTTGGTGGGAAGTTACAAATTCGGATTCAGCGACCCAAAAACATAGAGGGAGTCGAAATCCAGAACTAGTATTAATTTTTCCAGGTAAAATCCCCTATTGCCTGAACTTCATAATCCCCGATTCACTCCCCGATCATCCTACGTCATTATGTCATATATCCTATTTGTTGCAAATTTTGTCTAGTTTCTGAATTTCGTAATACTTTTCCCCTAAAACAATAAGAAATTTAAGTTAAAAACAACTATTTGGGGGAGGGGGTTCGGGGGGGGGGGGGTGGAATTTTGGTGGGAAGTTAAAAATTCGGATTCAGCGACCCAAAAAACATATAGTAAGCCTTTTTCCAGAACTACCATGAATTTTGCTGCGTAGAACCCCTATACGGTCTCTATTGCCTGGACTATTAGCCTATATCCTTTAAAATGTTCCTTTATGTGGGTCCTTGGATGAAGTGAAATTAATTGATCATGAGATTTGTTTGCTTCGTGATTACGCTGGGAATTGCAAATCTCTGGCTTTTAAGCAAATGATCTTGATCCAAGAGATAGAACAAATGGAAAGAATAATGAATATCTACAGTAAACAAGAAACGACATGGGAGAGTTTAGAGTAAGTGAGTATTCCGATAAGCCAACTGGTCGATAATCGATTAATTTTCCGGCGGTCATTCAGGGATTTGAAGTTGATATTATTTGATTATTGGTTTAAAATCTTTGTTCGCGATTAGGTGCCTGAACATTATAGTGGACGACATTAGCATGCATTCACATAATGAAACGAAGGTTGTTGATTAAAAACAAATACCGTATATACTCGTGTATAAGTCGAAGAATTTTAGACAAAATTTGGGAGTTGAAAATGGGGGTCGACTTATACACGAGAAAATAAAAAAAAAAAAAAAAAAAAAAAAAAAAAAAACGCAGATAATCGGCGTATGAGCAAGTCTTTTAAGTAACCACATGAGAGATAAAAGCAGACAATGATTATTTCCCTGTTATTGGCAAAAAACGCTTAATAATAATGTCCCTGTAATTGTTCTGCACCCAGCATTCCTTTCAACATTTTAATCCCCTTTTTAAAAAGAATTCAACTTGAGAATGCTTCTAGACACCTCTCCTAACATACAAAAAAGTACTATATTTTAGCAGTCTGAGAAGTTGTTTACCCTTGTAAATAAGGTTTGAATAGATTTTTGAAAGATTTTTTTTCTTTTTAAGTATCATTGAATTGATTCGAATGGGTTTCAAAATAGTTTAAACTTCTTCGGTTTTACATAATTATACAGTTTTAAAACGTTGAATAATAATAAAAGAAATCTTATTAGAAACGTAAATAAGTTTACTAATTTAAAGAAAATTCGTTGACCTTTTTTATCCTCGATTACAAATGATTTTTGAACATACTACCAGAAAAGTGGTTCGACTTATACACGAAAATTCAATTTTTTTTTTCTTCAAAATTTTGCTTACGAATCGGGGAGGTTGACTTATACACGAGTATATACGGTAATAATAACAATAGAAAAAAAACTCTACATTCCCAAATAGGATGTATGTAAACTGGAACTTGATTTCAAATATTTGGTAGTTATGTGTTAAAAGGGTTAAGGGAAAGTGGTGAAGAAAAGCTAGAATTTTAGTACATAACCAAAAAATATCACAACTGCAAGTACATTTTTTTAATAGCAAGATCAAAAACTTTTTAGCGCATAAATCACTTTCCAGACTACGTTAAAAGAAAGTAATGTGAAAAGCATGGATTGATTCTTTTCAAACACATAAATACATTAACTTAAACTGCCATCCACAAATATTTCTCTTTAATGATTTTGGAAAAAATTAAATTGAATACAAACTTTTCTGCTATTGATCTAAAAATCTCCTGAACGCTATAAATAATAACGATTACGATATAAAAGTAAACACTAAAAATAAAATCATACTTTTTTGTTAATGCGTAAATTGTATTCATTTATGTCTAATCATAATACCATTATATTCTTACAAAGAACGCGCTCATATGCATATAAATAGGAAAAAAAAATTACAAAGTAAGATTCTATTACGGCTCAAAACAACAACGTACGTGGTAATTTCCAAATAAAAATCATTATTAGGTTTTTTGCTTTTGTTTATTCTGTATCTTTCGATAAAATCACCAATATAATGTCAAACTATAATAAGATAATTTTTACTATAATAAAAATAATAACATACATTTTTTACAATGCATAAATTATAACTCTTTACAATTAAAGTTCTCTTTAAAAAGAACACGCTCATTTGCACATCAATCGAAAATTTAAAAAAAAAAATTACAAAGAAAAATTCTATTGTGCCTCCAAACAACAACGTACGTGTTAATTTTAAAATAAAAATCAAGATTAGTTTTTTCTTTTAATTCAATGTCTTCCGATAGAATAAAGTTATAAAAGATAGTTTTTACTATTTTGGTATAAAAGTCAAAGAAAAGATTTGCCAGCGAAATGAAAGCTTTTTAATCTCAAACTAAAGCTACTCCCCAAGCCTCCAACTCCCATTAAAAGAACCAGTTCTTTTAGTCGATATCAAAAATCTTCCTCCCTCCCTACTTCTATTGAATAGATCAATATCAAGGCATTTAGTGGTTTAATTGACGGCAAAGATTTCAAGAAATATTGAAGCATTTTAAAATCATTCCCGACGAAGAAATTTGCGCGATCTTTCAAACTTTCCTTTTCCGATTTTTTCTTTAATCTTTCCTTCTAATAAATAATTTCTCTTCGTTCCCCATTTAAGATTTTTTTTTAAGGGAAAAAAAAAAAAAAAAAAAGGAGGGATTTTAAATAATTGAAAACCGATCACTAAAAAGGAGATTGGTAATAGTGTAATAGAAAATAGCCTTGAAGTTTATAATGATTTCAGGAATGAAGTAATAATACTGTTCACCTAAATGATAAAAAAAAAAAAAAAAAAAAAAAAAAATGTGGAAAAAAATAGCTAAATAAATCATTTCACAGGAAAAAAAAAATTTTTTTTTCGCTTTAAACAAAGCAAAGAGATGAAAAGCTTCGAGTTAAAAGAGAAGAAAAAACCCTATATATTCAAAAAATTATTTTCTATTGTCATTGGCGTTTGGATTACGATCTAATTTAAGAAGAATACTTCAACTGATCATTCTTTTATTCTTTCTTTTTTATATATATATAGGAATTTTGTTGTGAATCTAGAAGAATACGACGAACAAAATAATTTTAACATTTTTAAATAAAGAACGATCTCATTTCTCTGCGCAGGTTTTAAAGGCGAAAATGAACGTGGGTAGCCTTTATTCGGTAACACCAAAACTTAATCAAGGAAAGGTCAGCATAGTTCATTAAATAAATGAATTACACAAAATACAGAACATTTCCATTGCAATTTCTAATGATATTATAGTAAATTGGCTTTAAATTAAGACTTCCTTATTGTAGAATTGACTGGAGTTACTTCACTAATGAATAAATCCAAATGATTGTTCACAATATAAAAGGAACAGTCAGGGCCCGATTAACCTCTGAAGCTATGGGAAGCACAGTGTCACTTTGGGGCCCTTTTTTTTTCGAGAAGAGATTCTTAAATTCAACATACTCGGAAATTCACCAATGCATTATTCAAATTACTGTAAATATTATATTATTGGATTTTCTCGATTTTGATTGGTTGGATGATCATACTGCCTCATAAATTGACGAGTTTGTTTGGTTGGACAAATTGAAGAATTGTGATCACGTGGATGAAACAAATCTATTATATGAAAAATATTTTTACGAAACACATAAATGAGTTAATAATTTGAAAAGAAATTAGAATTTTGGAATGGAATTATGTCAATATAAAATTTGGGGCCCCATGTTTCCTCAATTTTGGGTCCTTTCAAAATTTTCTAGGGAAAGCACATGCTTCTCGTGCCTATTCGGTAATCAAGGCCTGGGAGCAGTGCATGTGACAGTATTCCATAGTCTCTTTTTACAGCATAAGGAATGTACTTATTCGCACAGTACAGATATTATCATAGTACTTGCAAATAGGGGAAATTTATAATATAAAAAGGATTTTAAAATCCAAATTAACTCATTCGTAACGCGAAGAGATAGTTGGTGTCACTGGTTGCTTATAGTATTAAAGAAGAGAAGATATGATAGTACACCACGATCTTTCTCACAGGCTAATTCCATGAAAACTTGTCATGTCTGTCTATACTACGATTTTTGGCTACCAGTATTTTAGAACGGAAAAATGTGACTTATTTTACCGGAGATATCTTATCAATTGAATAACGCGAAGCAAACTTTTCGGAAATAACAGTGGCCAACAATGATAGCGATTTTCAGCTGTGTGACAGACATGACAAGTTTTCATGGAATTAGCCCACAGTGTTTCTCGAAGCACACAATCGTAAGACCCCCGAGCATAATTACAATAATGAGAGATAATAATGCTGTTACTTAAATATTTTGAGGATTTCAGATATAAGTGGCTAACTTATATTTATTCTATATGAATGGGTTTAACTCATTTTCATAATTTTTTTTATTAGCATACACATACATGTGTGTAAGTGTAGATTTTGGTGGTTTACATTAATTTTCCTAAATACAAATGCAAAACGAGCTGCAAAAAATATTTGTTAATTTTGTTATTTGTGCTATTAACTAATGAAATTACTTATTTGCAGTTTTTATTAATTCTGTAATTACTTATACTGTTTCTTCTAGGCCTTTTTTTTTTAAATGCTGCCGCCCTTATTAAATTAGTAAAATGCACCCTACCTTAAAAAAAAATAGTTGAAATTCACCTGTAGTTATAGGCAGAGATTTCTTGTAAAAAACTTTCCCATTCAACAGTATTTTTATATTCATGTGGCCAAGATCTTCCAAAAATAATAGAACTTTATTATTTTTTAGAAAAAACTGGATATTATTAAAATATGTTATTTAATTGTATTTTTCAATTTGTTATTCATAAAATTATAAAAAATTAAGGACACTTTATTTATCATACTAAAAATTATTCTTTTTTTTCCCTTATAACATTAGTAAACACATTATTAATATATTTCCTCATGAAATAGTGCCTTTTTTGGGAACTAGCATCCTGTCCCTTTTTCTTTCGAAAATGAATACTACATTATTATCATTTTAATAATTAAGGCTTAAAAATATATAATACGTTCCTAATTAGAGAACTGTTTAATAATTATTAATTTGAAGTAGTGTTAACTATTTAATATAAAATGCAGTTAATAATTTTAATAAATGTTAAATATCACTAGTATCTATAAAGTTTTACATAATTATTACAATATTAATCTATATAACATTATTGTATGATACTACCTAATGAAACTACTAATTTGCAGCTTGTATAATTTCTGTAATTACTAACTAATAATTATAATTTTATTAATTAAAGTGTAAAGAAATAGATTATGTTAGCATTTAGTGGTTTAATTGTTTTGGAAACCTAAAATTCTTTGTAGCTATCCAGCATTTGAACGCGGGGGGAAAAAACCATAAAAATCCGATTTAAATTTTAAAAAATCTTATTTAAATAAGAAAAAATCCGATTTTTAGCCATTTGGGAAAATGGTTATTGTCCTCGTCAGCGTAGGAAATCAAAAGCATATCTGAAGCTTTTTATTGGTTTAATCCGCATTTTATTCGTTTTCTGATTGGTCTATACAGTAACCTGTATTTCCCTTTACTTTCAACAGAGATGGATACTTCTGTTGCCACTATGACAAAAAAGTAATAAAAACTACAAAAAAAAAAAATTAATAACTCAGAAACAAATTAAGATACAGCTTTCAAACAAATTGCATTCAAAAGAACATTTTTTTTTCTATACGACGGTGTAAAAAGTAATATTGTGGGATGTTCAGAAGTTTAAGAATGAAATTTCATTTAAAATGGGTCGTCAGATTTCTTGGAAATCTGACGATGGAAAAGCCTTTTCCCGAACAGCCAATGAAATGTTTGAATAATACGTAAGTTTCAGGTGGATAATACGTTAGTTTCAGGAAATCTGACGAGTCGCAGGCGATTTTTGTCGCTTGCAATTTTTACGTGTAATAACACTATTAATATTTAATTCATGGCGTACGTAATGCATGATCCAATCCGTGCGATTTTTTATGTCTTAAATTTTAGTCCTTGAAAAAATCATTTTCCAAATGGTCGTTGTAATTTGTTAAATTGATTTTTTTATTTTTCTAAATCATGATTTTTTTACACCCTGTATTTAAATAAAGTAACATATATTCAAGAATAATTAGTATCTTAGGATTTTAGCTTTATCATATGGTAGAAAACTTCCATCCATAAATACCATTTTCCACACTTTTTGAGAAAAAATGTGACATAGCATCTGTTTTCCCCTCGTGTCTTCATTTATTTTAAATGTATTTTTTTTTTCATCGCAAAAATTTACAAAAATGAGATTTGGATTTTTCAAAAAAATTTAGTAATTTGGATGAATTTAAAATTACTTATCAAAAGTATAGATCTCACATTACACAACGTTTTCTCCAATCAAGTGTACGAACAACCAAACGAGAATCGAAATGAATTCATTAAACGCAGGAAATTCCACATTTCCGACATCTGAACATACTGGGATTGTAATAATTATCTCCTCGTGAGCTTTTGTCGAATGCGTAATAATCATCATACATATCCGTCTAGTAAATTTTCTTTCTCCCTGTTTTCTGTTTTCTAGTGCTGGCAACAGTAATTCGAACGAGTTCATCAAAATCCGTCCGAAACAAAAATAGTTTACGAACTTCTCTCTAATGGTCCCGATGTCACAGTGTATTCCCAAACGCGGCGATCAAAGGCAATAACACGAGAGCCCATTTCCGACATGACTGCATATCATTATGCTAATTACTCGGCCGTTTGTCGTGTCATATTACTAAAGTTTCCAGAAAAAAAATCCGAACGAATTCAGGAAAAGAGGAACGAAATTCGCCCCGAAACTCTGTGAGAGACGGCAGCCATTCCTGGCATCTCACAATCGATAGAGAGACAGCTACTTTTCATCGATTTACTACAAATATAAAAGATGAGAAGGATGCCAGTTAACCACGCCATATACCTTTTTTTACATTACATTATTTTATGAACTTAGTGACATTCTCCGAGATGACTAGTTTCTCTTACTTATTGTTGAAATTTTTCCTTTTATAAAACATTGCCTGGCAGAGAGCCAAATGGAATTAGGCATTCATGCCATGACCCCAGAATCGTTTGCGGCGGAACTTGAAAGATACCTGACACATTGTTACCCTTATATTTGATATGTATCTGGTTTCAAAACAAACGCGGAGATTTGCCTGTTGTGAGAAAGCAAACGCGAAGGACTGTTTTCATTCAATCTTGTATTTAATAAAAACTTTCAGATAAACAAAGATGCCTGAGAAATGATTTTTTTTTTTTTTTTTCAAAACTTTAAAAGTAGCGCAAATTATAAAAGTGAAAAAAAAAAAAATCAGATTTTAAAAAACTTGATATATAAATTGAAGTTTTGAAAATTCTATTACAGATTTTCGAAAAATGTTTTATATATATATATAACAGAAATAGTTAGAAAAAATTTCTTTGCAAAAGGATTTGAGAAAATGGTTCAAGATTTGCGAAAACGGAGATTTAAAGAAAATAAAAACCTAAATTTTAGAAGCAAGTCATTTCTCATATTTTTCACTATCATACAAGGATTTTAAATGAAGTAGATTTTTAAAAATTGTATCACATACTACCGACAAACAAGAAATCCTCAAAAAACTCGATTACTAGCTCCGTATTATTAATAGCAAAAAACATGGGCAATTAATTTTCCGTTTTGTTCGACATCGTGTCACACGAGATGTCGAATGTGATGTAATTTGTTATGGAAATTAAACATTTCCCTAAGGCTTTAGAAAAAGACTATTTTTTAAAAAATCAATATTACAAAGCATTAGTCAAATAATGTATCGTACAAGATAAGATTGATGCTTGATGTTATTATACGAAATCATGTGATATGCAAATGATGTTATCGTATGGTGATGTTATTCGAGAATTGCTCGTATTTTATTATCTCACTTAAGTGCTCTGGCTCTTTGAGACGAGTTTAATAATTTTATTTCATTTATTTTTGTGGCGGATATTTTTCGTTTTTTAAAACAGGAAGCTCCGACTATGGTCCTTATTTTTGCATGTTGCGTTAGATTTTCTTTAGAAAAAAATTTCTATGGTCTTGCTTATATTAAAAATTACTGTATTATAATAATGGTACTCTTTCTGCTCGAACTGGTTATATGCATAGCACATTAATTGTATAAATAGAAATATTGCGCAATTTTTTGAGAAATAATGTAACATGTAACATGCAAAATACCGCACAATTTAGCGTTACCAGTCACGAGCGCCAGCAGTCCAGTGAAATAATTTATCTAAAATTGTAACACTGGCATTCTGGGTCACTGAAATTCGGATATTATAGTCTTTTGATTTTAAAGGGGAAATTAAATTTAAAAAAACAAAAAACCCAACTGCGTAAAAAGCGAACTAATTAATTATTTCTCATCAATGTGAAACTATTTTTTATATTACTTACCTATTTTTTTTTTATTATTTACTTGTATTGATGACTTTTAAGTGTTGTTTAATTGTTAGTTCCTATCTATAAACACTGTTTTGATGAGGCCTGTAGATGTCTATAGAGGTTACAGTTGCAGTAAAGCTAGAGATCCTACCTACACATCTTCCAGGTTGTGTAACATTTAAATGGAGCTTCTGACTGTAAAATAGTCAATGAAATATCGTCTTCATTTTGAAAGACCTATCCAATGATATGCCACTCAATAGGGTGCGTAATTTTTTTTTTTTCGTCTGTACCGCCCTTTTGTATTTTACGGCCGCCATTTTGAATTTATAAAAACAAAACCTAGCCTATAACCACCGGGCGGTTAAGACAAATCGATAGAGACCTCATTTATTAAAATCCATCCAGCCGTTGGGATGTTTCGAGGGTATAAAGAAATCCACATACCCAGATACGCGTGAAACACATAACCCTTCTTGGCAGTCGGGTAAAAAGAGGTAGAGGGAGAAGACTGGACATGATTTAAAATTACTGTTCATTAAAAAACAGTAAAAAATGAAACTCCAACTTAGTTTCACCTGCATAAAATTCACCAAGAGCAGATGTCCGGAGTAAAAAAAAGAGAAACACGTTTCTTAAAAATTATAAAATAGCAACCGACTAAAAATAATAATTTCCTTAAATTTCTCAACTTTTTCAAGAAATGCTTGAAGACACGAAATTCTAAAGAAGTACTTTAAGTGCCGAGTTTCAAAATATTCTTGATTAATCTCATTAAACTGCATTCTTGACTTTTGGAACTTTGCTAATTAGTGCAACTCCAAGAAGATAAAAAATTTAAATCTTTGCGGCGTCAGTCTCCATAAAGATAATAACATCAAAAGCAGAGATTTAAAAAAAATAACTAAACATGTAACAAAATTTCTAACATGAAAACTCTTAAACATAACTTAATAATACGAGATTGAGCACTTCAAGAAAGCATTTAAGTCTTTTTCGCTGATTTTTGTTACACAAAATTAGATCCCCCACACCCCCTGCCAAATCCCTATCAGCTTTTCATCCTTTTACAGCGAAAAAGGCCTTTTTAAGGCTTTATTTGCGCTATGAAATCGATGGTTAATGATGCCGACAAATATCAACGTTTTTACTCCCTTTCTTAATTACTACAGCTCAAAGCAATCCGATAACCTTTGTGTGTTACATAGTGGTCTGAATTTCAACTGAGCCCACCTCTAATGCTCATTATACAGGCGGGGAGATAAATTCTTTTATGCCCCTTTCCTACGCTTTCATTACGCGAAACTTATACAGCGAGCTCTTATTAGAATATTATGAGTACATAAATATTAATGATTCTAATAGATGGTAGGAATTTATTTGTTCAGAAACAAAGTTACTTATTCACCTTGTCTCAACATATCATCAAGCATTTTTTCCCCATCCAATAACAGAGTAGCAACATTTCAAAAGCAGAAACTCAGAATTTTACGCACATTTATGAGAATGATTTTTATACTTGTAAATACTGTGGAATAAAGCTGCACGTTAATATTTATAGCCAGTATTTTACAAAAATGGATAGTGTCTATTAATTATTCCAAGAAATAGATGCAAATACTAGAAGAATACTAAAAAGTATTTCGAGTGGAAAGAAGACTCACGATAGATGCCTTATGAAATGAATTGTTCAAAAATTTCAAAATAGAAAATTTTATAATATCCCTCCTGGAAAATATAGGGGAAAAAAACTACATCAACTCTTTGAGTGCCATCGTCGATATATTTCGTTTTTACATTGAAAACAATTAACACGAAAGGAGATACCCCTTTCTTCAGAAATTTTTGCACAATTGAAACAAACAAGCTATCTCGTCAATAACACTCACGGGATTAAAAATTCATGCAAAGGAAATTTAAAAGCATCAAACAGAATTAATTCAATTACATCAAATTATCATCATATATATTAAAACGAAATACTACAGTCGAACCTCGTTATCCCGACACTCTAATGACCAGAAAAAAGTGTCGTCATAAGCGGCGTGTCGCGGTAACTGGAGTTGGAGAAAATATGTTTATAAAAAGCTTTATTTTTAATTGCTTTATGAAAAGTTTAAATTCATCACTGTTCTTGTAGTTTTCAGCAATAAAACATATTATTATTAAACCAAATAAACAAACAAACAAACAAAAAAAAATGATAAGAATAAAAATCAGATTTATGAGGACTTTTTTTTTTGTTACATGAAATATTGATGAATTAAGGTTTGTTTATCCCTAGATTTGCTTCTTACAATTCTTTTTTCAATATTATACAACGAATTGTAATAATTATTCGTTCTTTCAGAAATGGATGTTAGATATTTTCTGATCGTTTCAATGGAATGCAATGCTTCGGCTTAAATGAATGAAAAACGCCGTGTAACCACAAGAAAGTGCCGCCTGATCAGAACAAAAACACCGCGAGTAGACTGATATGTTTATCTGGAGCTTAAGGCTCCGCTGCACTGAAACTCCCCGATCGCGAAATCCCATGTTAGCCTATGGGAAAAATTTCAAGCGCGATGGCTCATTACCTAATATAATTATTAAAATACCGTTTTCACCATCAGAAAATAGACGTCAGATGCCGATGATGTGCGTTTTTAAAAATTATCTCTATAAATTTTAAGTACATAAAAAATCCCTATAAACTTTGAAATTTCCATTTGATTAGATTTTATCATCTTCTTAAAAATACTTAATATTTACGTAGACAATTTTTAAAAACGCACATCATCGGCATCTGACGTCTGCTTCTTGATGGTGTAAACGGTATTTCAATAATTATATTAGGTGGTCAGTAATCGCGCTTGAAAGTTTTCCCATAGGTTAACATGGGATTTCGAGTTCTGTGAGTTTCAGTGCAGCGGCCCCTTAAGTGGGTTATTCATAGTGTGTGGGTTTATTTATTGAGATAGAGGATTGATGTAAGTTTCTCATTTATCTCAATGGGTATTTTAAACACTTTTGTGAAAAGTTTAGTTAAGTTTGGGTCTTACCACTTAACTTCCATGCTTATATGATGGATTATGAAAAATGGACAACTTTCCTAAACCGTCGGGATATCCGGAGTTGAAAATTATTCAACGACGTAAAATCCGGAGTTACATTAAAATCATATTCAGAAAATCGGTACTTTGAAAAACTGACGTAATAAGCAGAGTGACGTGAAAACCGGGTGTCGGGATAACGAGGTCCGTCTGTATATATATTAAAACGCAAAGCTATTTCTGTAAGATCAGAACAGAAAAAATTCGACACAATTGCGCATGGGTCAACTCTTTTTTTGAACCTCCTTAAGTTAGAAGACAGAAGAATGAGTTCCTGCTAGCGTAACAAGTTAAAGCAGCAGTTTATAAAGCTTTAATTTTTTGTAAAGGACGCAGGTTCGAGCCTAATTCCGGCAAAATTATTTCTGTAATATTTTTGTGGCTAATTCATTTCAATAATCACATAATTGAGCTGATATACCATTTTTGTTATATTTTCTCGCCATTATCAAGAATATGTGTGTGTGTGTCGGAAAGAAAAGTTTGCCATTCTTTTCCGTAAAAAAGAAAATGGAAAGAAAGAAAAATATTCATATAAGAACTATAAAAGAAATTACCTTGGTTTAATATTTGGCAAATGTAAAATAAAATTCAAGTAATAAAAATATATATCTTATACTATAATGCGAGCAAAAATTGTGTGTGCGTGTGTATGCAAATTTTATCTTGAAAACGGCTCTAACGATTTTGATTAAATTTTGCACCCTGCCGTTTTCGGGAACGAAAAGATCATTGGGATGGGTCTCGTGTTCGAGAAAATTTGATTAGTGGATCATTTTGAGTCATAATGGGTCAGGGTCAAGGTAATTATATCTAAAGAACGGCTCAATCGATTTTGACTAAATTTTGTATCTAATCATTTTTGGGCACGAAAAGACCATTCAGATGGGTCACGTGTTCCAGAAAATTCGATTAGTGGGTCATTTTTGGGTCACTGTGGGTCTAGCTATTTTTATCTAAAAAACGGCTCTAACGATTTTCACTAAACTCTATATTCTACAGTTTTGGATTACAAGAAGACCATTGGGCTAATAGTCCAGGGGAAATGTACATTTTACCTTGCAAAAAATCGGATAGAAGATTTTTTTTCTGACTTGTTTATAATGATGCCAACATGGAAAAACCAAGTTTTCCAACAAAATTTCTTAAGGCTAAATTTTCTGTGGCCAAAATACAACAAAATTTTGGGACTTTTTTTTTTTTTTTAAATATCTCGATACATGTTGCCGTAGCATGATTTTTGTCAATTACAATATTAAAGAGGACAAAATTCTCTACAACTTTTTTATACACTCAACAGCAAGCGCAATACGCCGTTTCAAACATAAGACAACTTTTTCAATTTTCTTAAAAACCGTGAAAACGTAGTTCTCCCCAGGTTATTCATATGTTTTCCACAGATTTAATCACGTATGTCAACTTCTAAAAATTGGTAGCAGTAAATTAAATATTATTTTCACACCCACGTCTTTATTTTCATCACAGCATACATTTTATATTCAATAAAATTATATAATTTTGAATATAGGATAGTGTGTAGATGAATAAAACAATTTTCGTATCGACAGTAATTTTAAGTGTGTATAATGTTAATTTCAATGCATTGTTTAAAAGAATACTTTAGTATTTAATAACTTATTGGTACTATAGTTTCAATTAAGAAAGAATTTTTGTTTAATTTTAATAATTTTGTAATTGTAATAATTTTTATAATGCATGCATATTTTTCCAGGAAACAATGGGATAGATATGAAAATTTGCGAAAAACATACTTTATCCCACATATTACACACTTAACATACAATGGTATATTTTATTTACCAATTATTGATAACATATATTTTAATGCTTTATTTTTTAAAGATAGTAAACATTGGATTATACTTCCATATAAAATGGGGGAGGGGAATCACTCAGAAATAAATATATTTTATGTAAGAAATGCTTCTACCTTATAAAATAGCTACAATAAAAATGACAACAGGTTATTTCACTAACTGATGTTATATATTTATCTCCTGTAAAATTGAAAAAATTTGTCAATAACATATTTGAGATCACTATAAAAATATTTAAAAGATTAGTTTTAATAAATACTGTCAGTTTTTCCTACTTATATCAATAAATAGAACAAGAAATTATATCACTTTAGCATGCAAAAATATATAAAACTTTAAGATTATCTATTAATTGCTTTAAAGCTTAAACAGAAAAACTTACTTCGATTGTTGAAAAATACACTTTGTGGAATATTCTGATTTTCTATATTATGCACTGGTTTGAAACTATGTCTGTTTAATGATCTCAGTGATAGCATTTATCAAATGAAATACCAATTTACTTATGATTGCAGGCCATATAAACATTTTTATTTTGGCATTGATCCACTGTCGCATTCAACTCCACTTTTCCTACACAATAATAAAGTAAGGTACGCAATATGACTTAATAAACTAAATGAAAAAATATATTTTAATAATAATAATTTTTTACAGGCTATTTAACAATATTTTTTTTCTCTTTGATGACACTGTTGTAGGATCAATATATATATATATATATATATATATATAGGGGAGCTAGGGGATGTATGGGACATTCTCAATATTTCAGGCAATAAACATTTATTTTAAATTGCTTCCTAACCCCATATACCTCTACCACAGTGTGCTTCAGAACTAAAAGTAGGACCACATTGCTGTTTTCATTTTCCTTCAAAGTTGCATTTTCTGAAATCTCTGCTTAAAAGTAAGTTTTTTTTTACATTTGAAGATGTGAAATATCTTATACAATATAAAAAATTAAGCTATGTTGTAGTTATTTAGTTTAAGGTTCAATATCAATAATTAAAATGAATGAATAGTAACCATTGTGACAAAATAATTTTTGAGGTAAAATGGCTGAGAAGGGATATTATGCATCATGGGGATGATTGGAACACTTCAAATGGGGATGAATGGGACATTCTCACTCCTCCCTAGAGATGTTGAAAATTTTATTTATTAATTAAATAGTATTATATAGGATGATAAATCAATAATTTACGTCAATTAATAGTATTAAATAGTATTATATGAGTTGTTATTGTTTAAAATTTTTGAGTGTTACTTATTGTATTGTAATAATTATTAATGGATTATCAAAAAATTGGTACTAAAACTTAACCAAAATAGATAAAATTGATAAAAATAGTATATGTGTATGGATCAAATGGGGGAAATTATATTGAATTTTGAAATGTTGCACAAAAAAATCCCCACCCCTAACATATTGGGTCAATCGGAAAGTCGGGTCGTGTTGAGAAAATCAATTCGTACAGGAAAATTCAAACATTTAATTATTAGACATTGATTTTGATATCTAATGTCTAATAATTATCGGGCAGAATTTTCCGGTACGAATTGATTTTCCCAACACGACATGACTTTCCGATCGACACAATAATTTCCGTTCTGCATGTTCTACGATACATTTAATTAATATTTATTAATAAGTTATGATTGAAAATTATTAGCTATGCTATATTTAAAAGACATTTTGCACTTTCATTTCAAATCTAAAATGCCACATAAGTGGAAAAAAAGAACAGGTTGATAGCCGAAGTCCGCATTAAAAGTTAAAACTGCAATAAAAGAAGTTATTGAAAAAAAAAAAAAAAAAAAAACATATCGATTCGTGCTGTAAAATCATATATTACAAATATAATTTTCATATAAGGTTATAATTATAAATTTTAATTTGGTAAAATTGAATACAGGGAGGAAAATCTTTGTGTCCCATCCATCCCTATTAGTGTCCCATTCATCCCTGCTGTGGGGATGATTGGGACAGGGAGGAACGTTTTTTTTGAATTCATAATATTTTTATGAATAAATCATAATCTAGAATAAATATTGTTCATATATGTTGGCAAATACCTAATGTATGAAATGTGATATATAATATTGATAGTAACTTAAATAAAAAAATATTTTTGTGAAAATGTCCCATTCATCCCCCACCTCCCCTACATGAAATTTGGATAAAAAAGTCTCGCAGCCGGAAAACTGACCAAAAATAAAAAATAATAAAAACTGTAATCAAAATAGAAAAAGTAAACACTAATACGGTTGGAAGTCAATGTCAGCACTTCTAAGCCCCTCAAACTAAAAAAAAAAAAAAAAAAAAAAAAAAAATTGCAAACGAGAAATTGTAAAATGAATGCTTCCATAGGTTTAACCTTAGCATTCCAGTTTCTTCGCGTGAGTAGTGAAGTCTCACGCGAAAACATTTGCACGCTCATGTTAAACCTACAAAAGTGTTCTTTCAGAATTCTTGCTTGAATTTTAATATTTATTTATTTTTTCATATGATACCGAGGTCGATATCTAACGATGTCTTTGTATGACTAATTTAGTCTCATAATTCATATAACTATGACATTAAACGCCTCAATACTACAACTACCATAAAATTTTTGAAAATAAAATCTTCATATACGGAATCCGGTCCTTAAAGAAAAAATTATATATGTTTAAGAGAAAGAATATGACCAGTTATACCTCCTAAGATGGAAACCTGTTTAAAGCGGAATATATTTCGGTTCGGTTTTCAAGGTTTTAATGAATACATATTTGAAAAATCTGATTACGTATTTAATGATCACACACTTAAAATTTTCAAAATCTGGCTATTAGAGATTTATTAAAATAATGAACGAGGTGTGGGGCAAAATATGCATGAATTTTGCCGCCCCCCCCCCCCCGAAAGGCTAGTTTTGGCCATCAAACACATAATTTACTGCTACCAATATATAGAAGTTAACATACATGATTAAATCCGTGGAAAACATATGAATAATCGGGGGAGAACTACGTTTTTCACGGTTTTTAAGAAAATTGAAAAAATTGTCTTACATTTGAAATGGCGTACTGCGCTTGCTATTGGGTATATAAAAAAATCGTAAATATGAAAGTTGTAGAGAATTTTGTCTTCTTTAATATTGTAAATGACAAAAATTATGCTACTGAAACGGCTATTGAGATATTTAAAAAAAATCGAAAAAAGTCCCAAAATTTTGTTGTTTTTCGGCCACAGAAAATTTAGCCTTAAGAAATTTTCTTGGAAAACTTGGTTTTCTCATGTTGGCATCATTATAAACAATTCAGAAAAAAAATCTTCTACCCGATTTTTTGTAAGGTAACCCCCCCCCCCCTTTTTTGTACATTTCCCCTGGACTATAAGTCGCATGTTCGAGAAAATTCGATTAGTGGGTCATTTTTGGATCACCGTGGGTCAAGCTAAGTTTATCTAGATAACGGCTCTAACGATTTTGACGAAATTTTGCACCCTACTGTTTTCGGGCGCAAAAAGACCATTGGGATGGGTCTTGTGTTCGAGAAAATTTGATTAGTGGGTCATTTTGGGTCATAATGGGTCAGAGTCAAGCTAATTATATCTAGAGAACGGCTCAATCGATTTTAACTAAATTTTGTATCTAACCCTTTTCGGGCACAAAAAGACCATTGGGATGAATCTCGTGTTCGAGAAAATTCGATAAGTGGACCATTTTGGGTCATAATGGGTCAGGGTCAAGCTAATTATATCTAAAGAACGGCTCAATCGATTTTGACTAAATTTTGTATCTAACCATTTTCGGGCACGAACAGACCATTGGGATGGGCCACGTGTTCGAGAAAATTCGATTAGTGGGTGTTTTTTGAGTCACTGCGGGTCAAGCTATTTTTTACCTACAAAACGGCTCTAACGATTTTCACTAAACTCTATATTCTACAGTTTTGGATTACGAGAAGACCATTGGGCTAAGTCACATGTTCGAGAAAATTAGATTAGTGGGTCATTTTTGGGTTACCGTGGGTCATGCTAAGTTTATCCAGATAACGGCTCTAACGATTTTGACGGAATTTTGCACCCTACTGTTTTCGGGCACGAAAAGACCATTGGGATGGGTCTCGTGTTCGAGAAAATTCGATTAGTGGGTCATTTTGGGCCATAATGAGTCAGGGTCAAGCTAATTATATCTAGAGAACGGCTCAATCGATTTTGACTAAATTTTGTATCTAACCATTTTCGGGCACGAAAAGACCATTGGGAGGGGTAATGTGTTCAAGAAGACTCGATTAGGGGGTCATTTTCGGGTCACCGTGAGTCTAGCTAAATTTATCTAGATAACGGCTCTACGATTTTGAAGAAATTCTGTAATCTATCTTTTTCGGGCACGAAAAGACCATTGAGATGGGTCACGTGTTCGAGAAAATTCTATTAGTGGGTCATTATGGGTCAGGGTCAAGCTAATTATATCTAAAAAAGGCTCAAGACACGGCCGTTAATATACGGCCGTTTTTGGTCATGAGATGACCATTGGGCTAAGTCACATGTTCTAGAAATTCTATTAGAGGGTCATTTTGGGTCACAATGGGCCAGGGTCAAGCTAACTGAATCTAAAAACTTTTGACTAAATTTTGTATTCTATCGTTTTCGGGCTCGAGAAGACCATTGGGCTAGGTCGCATGTTCAAGCAAATTCGATAAGTGGGTCATTTTGGGTCACAATGGGTCAGGGTCAAGCTAATTGTATTTAAAAAGCACTTCAAAACATTTTGACAAAATTTTGTGTAATACCGTTTCCAGGCATGATAAGACAGGGCAGGGTCGCATGTTCAAGAAAATTCAATAAATGGGTCATTTCGGGTCCTAATGGATCAGGATCAAGCTAACTGTATCTAAAAAACGACTCAAAAGATTCTGATAAAACTTTGTACTACACAGTTTTTGGACAAGATAACACTGGGCTGGGTCGCATGCTCAAGAAAATTCTATTAGCGGGTCATTTTGGTGATAATGGGTCGGGGTCAAGCTAACGGCATCTTAAAAATGTTCAAACAATTTTGTCAATTTTTTTTTGTTATAGCGTTTTACAGTACAAAAAGACCATTGAAATAGGTCATATGTTCGACAGGTTTCGGTTAGTGGGTTTTTGAATCAAAGTGGGTCAAGCTTATTTTATCTAGAAAACGACTAGCGATTTTCACTAAATTTTGTATTCCATCGTTTTCAGGCTCGAGAAAAGCATTGTGTTAGGTCGCATGTTCGAAAAAATTTGATTAGTGGGTCATTTTGGGTCACTATGTCTCAGGGTCAAGCTAATTGCATCTAAAACAGCAAGAATGATTCACTGGGAATAATATATCGAGATAAACACAAAGCTAATTTTGACGGAGCTTGGCTCGGTCATTCCTGCTAGTATATATTATAAATCGTTAGAGGCATAAAGTTTCAAAATTACGTTTTATAGAATGAGACTGATAGAAATAAAATTCATGGCAGCTTTTAATGGTCGTGTAGTTAAAAATAAATAAATAAAAATAAATATTGTTATTAATATATATATAAGAGAAGTCTGTTGACCGAACTAGAGATCTGAACGGGCCGGCCGGGGTCGGGCCGATTTTCATTCACGGCACTCGGGACGGGACGGGCCGGGCCTGGTCTTCACTCTTTTCGGGCCAGGCCGGGCCATACTTTTTTCTGAAGTTTCGGGCCGGGCCTAAATTATTTTTTCTGTACAGAGCCAAGAGTGGTTTCATTCATAGTATTCACGGCCCAAAATCTTCAGTTTTAGTTTTGACACAGCCCGTATGAAAATCCTTGTCTCAGCGTGGCTTGGTCCATTCAAAGGTCAATAGATTAGGTCTGGCCCAAAAAATTAAAAAAAAAAAATGCATACATTTTTAAATTGCCATTATTCTACACTTAAACATTAAATTTTATTATTTTTAAAGAATAGTAGATTTCTGCGCTTATTAAAATCTAGCTAAATTAAAATACAGTAAAACGTGTAAAAAAGAACCTGCCTATGACGGAACCCTGTTTTAAACTGAAAAACGTGTTCATCAATGCAAAATTAATATACTAATATGTAAATACATTTACGCTTGCTAAGAAAGGAACTTGTCTATAACGCATTTTTTCTTTTCTATGCAATTCCGTCTTAGAATATTTTAGTGTATAGCATTTTTCATATTTTTAACTCTTCAATACGTGGAATATGGATTAACAATATTAATGATAACTGAAACATTTACATACAAGAAATAGAGATTCATTAAAAAAATAAATATTGCAGCCTGCGGCACTTCTATAAAAGTAAATATTATAAACATGAAAAAAAAAAAAAGTTAACATAAATATTTTTGGTCAGAACTCCTCGTACGAGACAAATTTTTAACCAAATCCACGTAAAAATCAATGTTTTGTAGAAATTCACTCGGGCCGGTCCGGGCTCGGGCCAAAATTTAAACTTTTTTCCGGTCAGGCCGGGCTCGGACCTGGAAATTTCGGCCCATGCAGACCTCTAGTCCGAACATTAAAGGGTTTAAGAAGCGGGTCTGGCCCGATGGCTGTATTCGGTCTGAAGAAGTTGATTGATAAATTCGAAGAGACGGGTTCATT
Source organism: Maratus speciosus (assembly GCA_963932465.1). NCBI lineage: Eukaryota > Metazoa > Arthropoda > Arachnida > Araneae > Salticidae > Maratus > Maratus speciosus. The sequence continues at coordinate 542,212,545 of OZ010796.1, read as the reverse complement.
TTCGTTTTTGCTATTTCCACGGTTTTTAGCCTAGGGACAATGAAAAAGTGACTTTTTCCTATCAGCTGTTCATCTTGTTGTGGTGTGGTGTATATGTTTTGAACAAAGAGTGCCACAACAGCTTGTCACGTCTTTTAATTAGCATATTATGACGAGTACAGCGCCATCTATCGGTCAATTTTTGCACTGTTTTCTTTCGCAAAACAAATTCCCATTGTTTCACGTATATACACATGAAATATCAGGTCATTCTGACCAGTGGTTCTTTTTTTTACAGCCTTTTAAAAGTGAAACTTGAATTATAATCATTCTTTACATACAAATTGACACACAAACATATTTTTTTTTTTTAATAAATATAGATGATAACGCGTATGATAGATACCACAGAATGAAGATATTATTACAACACAAAACTGAAGTTCAGTATTATATTTTCGGCTCAATATGTTTTTTATCTGTGCAGTATTTAAATTTAATATATTTCCTAAACATAAACATCACGAATTAGAATTTAATACATTGAGTGCATTTCATTAAATATCTCCTTCTCTTCCAGCTGTTCCAAAATTACCAAGAATAAGATATCTGGTTTCTTACTTAAATAATTCTTGAATTGTAAACGAGATATCTCGTTTATGACACTCAAATTTATATAAATTAAAGATCTAGTTATTAGGCTTAAAAAATAAAGGAAGCTTTCTGAATGTGAAATTTTAGAAAATTACCAAAACCAAGTAAACATCAGAGACTAACTGTATGCGGAAATATTAGTCTACATTTACATATACAGGGTGAACCAAAAGTCTTGCCCTGATTATAATAATTCATTACAAATTAACCGTTTGTATAATAATGTAACTTGTTGTATCACTGGATAGGTCAGTTTTAGTAGTTTTTTTTGCAATAGAACGAAACATCGGATCGTTGGATTGGAAGGGATGGACCAACACCCCGGCCTCCGTGCTCTCCAGATAGTATTAATCCTCTGGATTTTTTCTTGGGCTATATTAAGGATCACACTTTTTGCCACACCAATTGCTGATGTCGAAGAACTGAAGACTAGGATACAAGCTGTTGTGTGTACTGTAACAGAAGATATGTTAAAGAACACTTGGTGGGAACTAGAATACCGCTTAGACATTCTCCAAGCTACCAAGGGAGCACACGTTGAAATTTACTGAGGTACGTGATCTTACATAAAAATGTATAACAGTACTTACAATGCATTCAAACAAATATATGTCTAATTATAATAGTTTGAGAATAATAAATATTTATAATTAAGGCAAGACTTTTGGTTCACCCTATATATATATATATATATATATATATATATATATATATATATATATATATATATATATATATATATATATATATATGTATATGTATATATATATATATATATATAAAAATCCCTAGATTTGGATTTTTTTTATACATAATAATTAATTATAAATTAAGGAAACGGGAGCGGTTAAAATACTGCTAAAGAGCTTTTAACAACAACAACAACAAAACTGGAAGGGTAAAAACGTGAAAAGAAACTAGAAAGTTTCACAAAAGGAACCATTCATTGAGCTCCAATAAAGTTTGTAACCTGGGTATAAATGCTAGCGTTGTTCTACTTTTATTTCAGCATTTATTATGTTACTTTCATTTTTCGAGCGCCCAATGGCCCCCAAGATAAAGATTTGATTCATGAACCGCTACCGAGCTCAGAGGCATAATGAATAGCAGTAAATTCTTCCCCGCTTTTAGTATTTTTCTGAAGCTTTTGTAAAGCCTTTGGATACAAAGAGTAAATGAGAGCTCTAAATGTTAAGCTGCAACTGTAACTGTGATCGGGTTATCAATGCTGGAGACTGGCTCTCTTCAACAAAGGAGTGAAATAATTTAAAATATTTGTTGGAGATTTGTAGCCCAAACTTTCAACAATAGGATCAAACAGAAACTCGCGTACACCGAAGAAGTTATTGTAGCATAAATTTCGGTTCCGCGTTTTAAGTGATGAGTTATTTCTATCAAAACTCACAGATTTTGTTTTTGTAAAAGTTGTTAAACAGGAATGTTGATGGCTGCGTCTGTGACTGATGTTTACACTGAAAATAGAGGCGTCTTAAATTCAGACACATATGTGACTGAAAAAGTAATTAAGACACTTAAGTGTCTGAATATGAAATTTCAGACATCAAAGGTGTCTGAAATTAAGACACTTAAGTGTCTTACTATATGATCATGGCATAAACACTGCAAACTGAAATGTCTGAAATTCAGACATGTAAGTGTCTTAAAACGGAGTGTTCAATTTTCAGACATTTTAAAGTGTCTTAATTTTTAAGACGCGTGTATGCATCTGAATTTTAGACATTTCAAACGCCTGAATCGCAGACATGATTGATCAACAGCCATTTTTTTTTTTTTTTTTTTTTGAAAGCATTATTGCACTTTTTAAAAATATCTGTTAAAATATGGAAATTATACTGCTACTGTACGTATTTTAGGGAAATCTTCTTCCGTAAATTCCAGAAATCCCCCCCCCCCCCTTTATTTATTTATTTTATTTTATTTATTTATTTATTTTTTGTATATTTCGTATTTACAATTTTCCCTTAAAAAATATATATATAAATCTTTCAAGGATTAATTCACATATTTCAACTACCATCCAAAGTCACATATATTACATGATGTATTTATTTAAATTAAACCAGGACCGAAATTAGAGAGAGGGCAGAGGTGGCGTCTGCCCCGGGCGCCATAATGAAAAGCGAAGAGGGCGCAAAATGAAAATTTTGTTTGTTGTTTGCTACAAAAAATGCCATTAAGTATCTTCTATTAGATAGATTATGTTCAGCATCTAGATAATGTTTTATACAGAGTCGAATCTAAGGGAGGGGGGCAGAGGGGGCATGTGCACCGGGCGCCAGAACGAAGGAGCGCCAAATGAAGATTTTGTTTGTCGATTTTTCTCACGTCTATGTTAACACGGTATTGTTAAATTCATCCTGTCTGTGATATGCTAAAACATAGCAGAATCTAAGGATGATATAGCATAAGGATCCTGTATAAAGTGGAATTTTTTTCGATTCCATTTTCAAGATTTTATCGAATCAATATTTGACAAAATAGATTACATAGATATTAGATTATAAAACATTAGATATTTTATGATTACATATTTTAAATTTTAAAATAAGTCGGCTATTAGAAAATTAGTAAAATCCTCTTTGTAAATATATTTTGCGGAGGAGTGGGGGCACAAATATCCATGTTTGCCCTGAGTGCAAAAAAGGATAGTTTCGGCCCTGATTTTATAGTTAAGATGATAATGTATTATTTGTCGATAACAGAATCCTGTCTTTGAAAAATTAATATATTTATATACAAAGCTGATTAACCCTTTCCGGCGCGGTACCCTTAAAAAAGGACACCTAATATTAATTCCAAAACTGACAAACGGCACCAAGAATATTTAACTAAAATTTCCTATTATAATGTACATGAAAATAAGCAAGTTCGTATTTTCTAATAAATTCGTTTATAAATTGCGGTGTCAGTCCATTATTTCATCAGTTTATAAACAGAATTACTCCGCGTCGGTAAGGGTTAAGTAGTTCAGTATTAAATATTTTTATTTCATATTTTACATTTTAAAATTAATTGGATTTTAGAAGCTTTGCAAAATTATTTTCGTAAGATTATCAGGCGATTTCATGGATAAGCAGTAGCGCCATCTGGTGTGTATAATTTTTTTTAATTGAGAAAAGCAATTGAAATGCAAAAAAATATATATTAAATGTGTATTCATTCAAATCCAAACTGCTTATTTTCGGATTCATTTTTAAATTCATTTTGAATTGCCGATATACATTTTTGCCTCAATACAAGGGCTGGAATTCTCCAAACTTAGGCTATACAGTACATTGCAGGGTTGTCCAGTGTAAATTAGTTTACGAAATTGGTAAAACAAAGCAAATTTACTTTGCAAACAAAACAAAATTCGCAAATAACCAAGTTAAGTATTCGCGAATGTTGAAATATTCTTCGAGAAATGTTCTATTTTGAGAATAATCAAAACTCGCGAATGTTAAGCGATTGCTGAGTATATATACACATTGTTAAAACATTTTAAATATTTTAATATTTCAAAAATAACATTCTCTGTATAAAACAATAATATTTGTGTTCTAAAAAATTCTCCGTGAGTAGAAGAAAAAGAAAAGCGTTGTTCTCAGTGGTGTAGTCGTAAAAAAATGAGAGAGTATACGCTCTATGCAGAGGGTATACCCTAGAGAGTGAATGATGTAGCTTTTTTGAGAAACAGGGGGTATACGGTGTTCCTTAAAGAATTCTAGAAGGTATAAGGTTTATACCACCGTCAGATTCAAAATTCAGATTCCAAAATTCGCGAAAGAAAATTTGTAAAACGTTGAGAGTTATAGTAGATTGGGGAAAAAAATTACCACTACCATAAAACACATTTCGTGTAATTCATAAATAGCAATATTTGAAACCTTATCCCGTGAAGGCGTGGCCGAATCGGTATGTCACAGTCTTAGTAAGCAAGGGGTCCCGGGCTCGAATCCAGCGGGGGGTAAGTGTTGCATGGTTATAGTAATGTGAATTAAATAAATAAATCCTGTAGAATACACGTGACCTTTGATTGAATGAAGTGTGGGTCATTCATAGAAAGCTTACATTTTATTTTTTTTAAATAGAAATTTCCAAAAAAATCGAAAATTTTTCTGGAATTTACGGAAGATAATTTCCATTAAAATACGTAAATTGCACTGGCGGTTCGATTGGCGGTACAATTTCCACATTTTAACGGATATTTTTTTTTCAATGTATAATGCTTAGAAAAAAAAAGCGGGGGGGGAGGGGGTGAAAAAGTGGCCTATTGCCGAGAAATGAAAGGTGGTCAAGCATGGGTGCGAGTCAGACGTTTGAAGTGTCTTAAATTCAGATGCATACAAGCGACTGAAAAATTAAGACATTTTAAAATGTCTGAAAATTGAACACTCCGTTTAAGACACATATATGTCTGAATTTCAGACATTTCAGTTTACAGTGTAGGAGGACATTGCAGTGATGCATTCAAAAAAAATATTTCATTCATAATTTCAATGTTTTCTTGTAGATTAAAAGGTATTATCAAAATTACTTTACTCACGAATATGCAGTGGATGATCATCTTATCAGAACTACCTTCAATAATTAATGAATATCTAGACCCATTCTAGACGAACTCCTCTGGAACTTCAGGAAAGTGGAGAACATGTTTGATCTAATATTTTTCATCGAAGTTTAGTCACGAGGGAAATTAGGGTACCAACAACAAATTGTATTAAAAAATAATACTTGCGATCAACCTGTAATGTATAATGCTGCGAAAGATATGTAGCTGCAGCAGATGATAATGTGGGTCATCTACAACATTTGTGTTAATTTGTGTAAAAATATCAAATATATTCAGAAAAATATAAAAATTTCGTAAAAAAAAATCAGCAAAATTGCGCATGTTTTTTGCATATGGCATGCAAGGTTTTCAACCAAATTTTAACGGCATTTTCATAAAATTTGACAAAATGCAGTAGAAATAATCTACTGCAATTATAACCTATATATATATAAATATTTCTCCTACGTGGCGCGAAAATAAGGCTAAATTGTAGTTTGTCGTTTGATAACAACCGTACTTTCCGGAGCGACGATTCTCAGTGGTTCCTTTCACGGTCCATAGCGTTCTTAAACACAACACGATCTTTCGGCGTGGCGCACGTAATATATATAACGGCGTATTCTTTTCGCCAAAAACTGCCGAAAAAGCGTTCATCACAAACCCCGAACTAAGATTTCTATTCATATAACTTGCCCTATTTAGTTGACTATCAAATTATGTAAAAAATATTTTTGTTATCGTTAGCGCATTCATCGTTTAAAATTATTTCATACAAATGTTCATATTTCATGCAATATTTAATATATTTATGTTCTATTTGCAGTATACTCTTTTTGCTGAATTTTGTCAAGTTTTATGACAATGCCGTTAAATTTGGCTGAAAACCCTGCATGTCATAATAATAATAATGCGGACTTTTTTCTTTAATTTTTAAATAAACTTTTATATCTTCATTTAATATATGTGGTATTCTTATATATAAATGTTGCAGAGGACCGACATAATCATCTATTGCAGCTACAGATCCTTTGCAGTATTTTATTTTACAGTGATCGCAAATAAATTTTTTATTCACATTGTTGTTGCTCCTGTAATAACCCTGGTGAGTAAAACTTCGCTGAAAAATATGTCAAACACGTTCTTTATTACCCCAAAGTTCCCAAAGGTTTCGTCAAGTATTTCTCTAAATATTCTTCAATTATGGAAAGTGGGTCTAATAATATGATCGCCCGCTGTACATGATATAAATATCTAAAGCATCATGGCTGCTAAGAAATTAACAAAAGAATTTACACGTCATCGATTAAAGCATTATTTAATCACTAGCTGACACGCCCGGCGTTGCCCGGGCCCATGATAATATTTTTAAATAAACCTTAAAAGTGTATGATTTTATATTTGCTGCGCATGCGATGTTCAAATGATTTATCAAACAGCTGCCCGATAAAAAACGCTCGAAAAATTAAAATTGTTAATTAATGTATATTCATTAATTGCGATCGGATTTCAAAGAAAATTAGATATTTGGATTCGTCGTTAAAAAATACGCATAGGTGTGTTAATTTCAAATCGATAAAAGCAACATTAAAAAACATATAATGTCCCTTAAAAATTCCTAGTGTAGTTTGAAATGTGGCAACCTGGCGAACTACAAATTCTAGTAAACGCTCTCCCTCCTAAAGAACAAAATGAGAAAGAATTTTCTTTGCGGCCCGACTAAAATCTATATTTTTTCCTACTAAAAACCGCTAGTCTCTTTGCGATTTCAAAGGGAGCGTGTTGATTGGACAGCCGTGCGCGACCCTAGCATCAGAGTTCAATCCTAGTCAGCTTGTGGCTTTGAAGAAAGAAATACTTTTTTTAATTGGGCCGCTTAATGAGTTTTTAATTAATATCCCAGCTAATTATTAGAAATTTAAAATTCCGAGTCTCAGGTGGATTAGGAAAGGCCTTGGACTATCTTCACAAAATACTTCATCATCGTACGTGCCGTAGATTTCGCTAGCCATCGCAGACACACAGAGCGAAACTTACTTTTATTAGTACAGAATAGATAGATTTCTTAAACATAGAAGACTGCAGTAAATATTTGATATTAAACGCTAGGTATGACCATAAGCCTTACTGAAATCAAAGTTTCAATCTGCTTATTTCATACAGTGTCATAAATTTCCCTCACACATCTATGAATTAGTAATAAATCAGGAAAAAGTGTTTTAATATTCCATAAAACATATATGGGATCAGTTAAACTACCATACAACATAATTTTATTTTACATTCCAGAATACCTTTAAGTAAGAAAAATAGCCTGAAACTTTAACAAAACAACAATTACCTAAACAGGAAGCATAATATGCAAAAATATTATGCAACCAGAACCACTTCTATTATCTATGGTAAAAAAATATAAGAAAACAAACCAGGCTGAGGGAGCAAATAACAGTAGAAAAAACCCCACTTGGAGCGATAACAACATCCTGAAACAAGGCACTGCGAACAACTCTTTCTTGAGGGGCGCTGGTGTTAGATAAAACCCCTAAATAACGGTGATCGTAACAACTATGCAGGCGCCTACCTTTCAACAAACCACCGTAAATCAAGTTTCCAAAATCCACTTGGCTTTAAATATTCTGTTTCGCAAAGTTTCTAGCTACCGCCAATAAAAGGAAAAAAGTGTGCACTGTTCAACCGCTGCGCTATAAATTTGCTTTTGATACATGATTCCCTGTAGGCTATAAAAAAAATACTGGGAAAAAAAAGAAATAAAAACTTGCCCAGTTGTTTATTTACTAAAAGTGTGAAATTTTATTTGAGGAAAATGCGGAAAGAATTTTGCTCGTGGGACAAACGCTATATTAGCCATAGCAGAAATTTTGAATGCGCGCGCGCGCGCGCGTGTGTGTGTGTGGTGGTGGTGGTGGTGGTGTGTGTGTGTGTGTGGGGGGGGGTATCCTTTTTAATCACCTTCAAAAGCGCAAAGATAATATTGAGGCAGTTTTTAAAATAATAATAATAATAATCCCGACTCAACAACGCAAATCTTTCTGAAACATTCCAGATCTCATTTTTAAACAGCAAAGCATGAAATGGGCAGGAATGACCATTGAAGTGATTTAGCATAGAGTAGTTTTCTTCAATTTTCATTAAATGCATTACATCTTGAGTTACAGATATTATTGTGACATGATGAACTTTCTCGAGCTCTCGGGTCCGAAAAATTTGTTCAAAACACCTACTATGACAGTATTGCCTGAAAGATCCTTTGAATTTATCACAGTTAATTTTTTTTCATTTAATTTCATAGTTAACAAGAGTATCTAGCACTGTTATACATTTACAAATAAAAATAAATTCAGGAATTTGTCAAAAAATAGCCAGTTTCAATTTGAGAATAGCCTCAAGGCACCTATAAGTTTTTTAAAATACAAAAATAATAACAGTTCAGTTACAATAATGCTTACAAGAGATAAAAAATGCGCTGCTAATAAAAAGTGACTATTGAATAACAACAATACAAATTGCTAATAAAATGTGCTATTTAAATTTTGGATATTAAAAACTGAAGTTCAATAAACAATAGTTCAAAAGTTGGGTGTTTTTTTTTTTTTTTTTTTTTTTTTTTTTTTTACAGAAAATAAAATGATTAATTCTCTAAATTTTTATTTATTTCGGTAATTTAGATTTATGAAATATTAGAAAGGATAGCAAATTATATTAAAGTTAACTATACTTTAAATCTCATAAATAAGTTTTCTGAACGCACTCTACTGCAAGTTTCGCAATCCCCTTTAATTATTGAATTAGCATTATATATCAGAAAAAATCCAGAGCCACGCATTTTATATGGACCCTCAATGAAAAATAATATATATTTATATATTTAAAACCGATGATAATTTGTAATATTTTATAATGGTTATATATATATATATATATATATTTAATTGTACAGAATTTATATATATATATATATATATAACCATTAAAAACCAATACATATCATCACAAACAATTGTGAATATATAATTTATAAATGAATTTTTATGGAAATTAAAAAGGATGTGATAATTTTGAAGAAAAATTGGATCACTAAAAGTTTTGAGACTGGTTCTCCTGTTTACAGGCGTCGCCAAAGATAATAAAAGACATTTCTTTATTTTTGTATACGACTTGGGTCCGGAAAAGTTTATTGTTCCCTTTATAGAGAAGGCAGAAGTAAACTATTGATTTCATTATTGATTGGAAGTAATATTTTTCCTCGTTGTTTAAGGGGGAGCTTCACCCCCCCCCCCCCTTATCGCAAATTCCCTTATTAATCCATGGTAAAATATAATTAGATTATTACTCATGACCTAATATAATTATTGGAAAACCGTTTTCACAGGCCCCACCAGTGGCCGAGAGGTTTTGCTCTCGAAGCTGGAAGACGAGAGGTGCAGTGCTCGATCTTAATCGTTCGGAGTTTTCGTGGTTTTCTTCGAACCTTGGTTTTCGAAGCGTAAGTACGGGTTAGGTTCGCTGACCCCCACGGAGGGCACTCTCCCCCCCCTTAGGGCCTATATCTCTCGTGCTGACAATTGGCCGTCATAAATGCAACCAACCAACCGTTTTCACCGACAGAAAGTAGACCAAAAATTTCTTACGTAGAGTGTTTTAAAAATTGTCCTCTTCCATTTTAAGTATTTTTTTATAGGGTGAAAAATGTGAAAAATATTCTGTAAATAGAAATTTAATAGTATACCGGTTTTTATACAGTACTTTAAATTTAAGTAGACATTTTTTTTTTTAAACACACCCATCACGTCGGCCGTTTAAGTCTAATTTCTAATTAGGAAGACTGTTTACAGATAATCATATTAGATAATAATGACTAATCACACTTTCCCATAGGTTCACATGGCATGGCATTTCGCGATCGGAGAGTGGGAAATCTGCTGCAGTGAAGCATGGCTCTTAACTCAATAAAATAAATAAATAAAAAAAAAACTTAGAAAAAAAAATCTATTCTATCTATAACTTAAAAAGGAAAACCAACAAAAAAATTCTGCCAATGCAAAAATTATTCTAACCTTCAAATCTACGACTTATTATTGAATAAAAATAGAAAAATAATGCCCAAATAATTGATTTCATGATAAAAATTCATGAAGTTTTGAACCCCCGACTCTATCATAAAAAAAAAAAAAAAATGTAAATTTCATACAGTAAAACTCGTTTTCATCCTAACTACTAAAGTTTCTAAAAAAAAAAAAAAAAAAAATCCTGACCGTAAACAATTTTATAAACGCATTGCCCAAATTTTTAAGATGACTGGCATGGATAATATTTTTGAAAACAAAATTTCAAATATCCCGGATATTAGGACCTAAAATATATTCCTGCACATGGACCTATTTAAAGGGAAGGCCGGCCTTGAAATAAGCTATTGTTTTGAATGTTGATTGCAATTGATATTTTTTCTTTCTACCTTACATGTAATATATAAGCTTTATATTAAAAATTAGTATATTAATAAAATACATCGATTCTTTTTTTTCCCTTCGATATGACATGATAGTCAAATTTCTGCTCCATTATTTTTTTCAGCTGTCATTAACTATATTTAAAAAACAAATATAATATTATATTATTTTTCTTATAGCTAAAAAGTAAAAAAAAACAAAAACAATAACGACAAATTCTGACATTGCAGAAACTAGTCTAACCTTTAAATCTATAACTTATTCCTCTGTAAAAATAGCAAAACGGATGCATGAACAATTGATTTTACGATAAAAAATCGTGAAATTTTGAAAAGTAAAACCCCAAAAATACTTAAAAAAAAAAAAAAAAAAAAAGACGTCGCTGCAATAAAATTGTCATTATTATCATTACTGATTTTTCAAAAAGAAAAAAAAAAAAAAAATCCGAAACGTAACAAACTCTTGTAAACAAATTTGCATTGCCCAGATTTTACGATGAGAGATAAGGATTTTATTTTTGAAAACAAAATTTCAAATATCTCTCTCCAGATATTTCCAAACAGATAATTTTTTTTCTATTGAAAATACAATATCTCTGACTTTTGCAAAGCAGAAGGTGCTTGCTAAGAAATCAATATGCCTTTCACTTAGCAAGGAGGAATATTTTATCGCTTAAATTTTACTTCAATGCAGATATATATAAATATACATATATACATATGTATGTAAGAACGTATATGTATTTTTGGACAAATGGAATTACATAGAGTTTAAGTAAACAAAAACTAAACAGTACCTAAAAGTTTTTTTTTTCTTTTTTTGTCAAAGCTAAAGTGTAAAAGTATTTAAGTTTTATAAAACAAAATTGTTTACTTAAATTTATGCGCATCTTATTTATTGATTTATAACCATATTCTTCTCTAACAGTACTTTGGGGTACAACGACATGCTAAAATTGTTTTCTGTTAGTTTTGGCTTTAAGAAATAAGTTATAACCATTCTTTATTTTTATGACTAGTTAAGACATGCTTTTAAAGAGCTCTATAAAAATCACTATTCCAGGGAAAGCTTTTGCCAAAAAGGTCTTGCAGGCTTTATGCCACAATGTCTGCACTCATATAAGCAAACTCTCGCTTATGAATACACAGACGGTATTGATTTTAGTATTTACTATTGTTTCCATTTCTTAAAATGTTGAACATAAAATCTGAATGTTTTCTTTTCTTTTCTTTCTGTCTTTCTTTTTTCTTTCTTTCTTTTTTCATTTAACACATAAACTATGAATTAGCATGTATTTTGTATTGGTCTAACTCGTATATGCACCTTTGAGTAGGTTTGGCTATACAATAATAATAAAACAAGTCGACCTGAATGAAAAATTAAGTGGGACATGTTTATTCTATAGAAAAAAATTACATTTTTTGCACTCTTTTTTCTAAATTGATACAGATAAAATGTGAACAGACATACATTTTGTATATTGGTCTACTTCGTACATGCAAAACGAGAAAAGAAGGGATTTTTTCTTCGAAATACCCTTTTTCATTAACATTTATACTGTGTAAGAATTTCGCACATTAATATATATATATATATATATATAATAATGCTATAACCCTATTTAATTTCTAGTTAAAGAGGAAAAATGAAAGTGTAGTGCATAAAATGTATGTTCCGATTATACTGAAAAAATTATATAAACGTAATAGATTTTAGAACTCGGGATCGAAAAGCCTACCAGCTGTTGCTCATTGTATTTACATGAAGTGATATATATATATATATATATATATATATATATAATATTTAAGGAATATCAAATAAATGAAAAAACTTGCAAAGTGAGATACTTCGTCGTGCGACAAGGGCCGCTATCTACACCTTACAAGCAAATAATATGAGACAAGTAATTTCTCTACGATGAAAAATTGCTTTCACAATAAATATTTTTCACGGGAGAGCCCAATTACTTGCCAAAACAAATATATGAAAGAAAAATAGAAGAAAATATGAGACAAAGGGAAAACACATGAAAATAACCATACTATAAACGATAAAATTTCAAAGGAAGAAATTGTTACTCACGATATAAACTAGCACTAGCAAAGTAATAAACTAAAATCCATGTGGGTACAGGTTACGGTTAACAATGAAGTTTTAAAATAATTATATTAAAGAAACAACAATAAAAGTCAATTAATAAAAAATGATTAAAATTATATACCGTTGAAAATTATTTGATAATATTTAAAACCTAAAACTCTAATTCATTAAATAAATTAATGAAAAAAAATATTTGGATAATTTACTAATATTTATACAAAAATGTAATTATTAAGATTTAAAGAAAAAAAAAAGGGAATCGCAATAAAATTCAATAATAGATAACAAATAATATAATTAAAGACTTAAAATATATTTAAACATATCAATCAACGAATTTTACAGAATTTAAAAGGAATTGTTAAATTAGCAGATATTTAAATACATAAAATTAGGATAAAAGCAAATTAAAATAAAATAACAAAATATGCAGAATGTGTAATATAAATATTTAAAATAAATGATCAAGATAATGTAAGGCTGCCCAATTTACATAATGTGTTATGAAGATATGAAAACATTCATCTCTATTCATGCATCCAATCTTACATGGTGATGACTAATGACTCAGAAGCAGCAATGCTATATTGTATATACAAGGTGGCCATAATTAGACTGACAGTACTCAGAGTGTTCTGTAGCGCGATCTAATCGAGAGAATGACGCCAAATTCTGTAAGAAGATGAAACAAGACGGGAGACGAAGGATTCAGCGAAAACAGAAAGGTTACAAAAGTAACCGCTAGGGGAATATTTGGCGCTGTATAACAGAAAAGAAAATTTAAAAAATGCAGAATCACTACTAAAATCCATAAATGTGATAAATAAAAGGTAATTTTATTTCAGTATTGATTTTGCATTTTTTAAAACTCTCTTTTCTGTTACACAGCGCCACATATTCCCCTAGCGGTGACTTTTGGAACAATTTTTTTTTCGCGGAATCCTTCGTCCCCCGTCTTGTTGAATCTTCTTGCAAAATTTGGAATCGTTCTCTCAATTAGATCGCGCTACAGAACACTCTGAGTACTGTCAGTTTAATTATGGCCACCTTGTACACTATATGGCCAAAGGTGACCGGTCACTTGCGATTTTAGACGTTTTGTTAAATATCTAGAAAAATACACGAGGAATTAACCTGAAACTGCAGTTGTGTAAACAGTATAGTATAGGTCAGGGATGGCGAACCTATGGTACGCGTGCCGAACTTGGCACGTATAAAAACTTCTCGGGCACGCGAAAAAACTTGTAGATTATATTCAGTTTATGGAGAACAATCCATTTTATGTTTTTTTTTTGTTTTTTTTTTTGCAAGAAGTATATTTTTTTGTAACAGGTATATAATTTACTTTAAAATAATCCGTAAATTTTGAATGGATTAAGGTATTATAAATTTCAACGAAAGCACCTTGTAGCGTCATTTTCTCGCCAAACCATTCAACATATGGTGCTTTCCAAATCATTTTGCTTCTTTATGAAATTTCAAAGGTTCTTGAAAATTGAATTTTTAGATATAGTTTGCATAGTAATATACCTAATTGACACGCTTCTACTTCACATTAGGTTTTATTTTATTTAGGTTTTGTGTTATAAGTAATGTTAGGTTTTATCATATTAAATTAACTGTTAGTGTAAATAAGTATGTATTTATTAAACCTACTTCTACCCGAAGAACTAAAAATGATCTGATTCGGAAGTATACAGTAAAAGAAAAACTCATTTATAAATTATTAATACGGAATTCGATGCGACTTGGCTATATTATTGAGTAAATACAGTATAATAAATAAGTTAGGAATCGAATTTAGTATAAATGTAAAAATATTTAAGTAAAAATTCTATAAAAATTAATTATTGTATTTTATCTAAGTTAAAATGTTTCTGGCACGTTAGAACGTGGGTACATAACAATTTTGAAATTTTTGGCACGCATACTCAAAAAGGTTCGCCATCCCTGGTATAGGTCATATATTTCCGCGAACATTTTTTCCTCAAACCCCATAGGGGATTGAAAAAGAACGAATATCTTTTGGATAACCCAGTAAAAACTAATGTAGCAAAAGCGTTCAAACTCGAGATTATTAATAAGTGGCTTATTGTAATATACTGTGTTCATTTTTATGAGGATAGCATGTATATTCGTAGAGAAATTAAGGTTTTTATAAAAACAGCCCCAAATTTCGCCAAGTTTTTTGCTTATAATTTGCAGAGTTCTTAATATAAAAAAAGTTCTTTTCAGAAAATATGACAAACACTATTGTACACAATACTTTGCAATCAGAATTAAAAAATAATAATAATTGGATGAAAAATGAGCAGGTTTACTAAAAAATGTTTCACTGCGCATGCGCGAATGCAATCAAAATATAATGTGCGCAATGTATTAGCTAAGTATATAGAGCAACTTTTGTGAAAGTCTCAAAATCATAGCTTGAAACTTCTGAAAATAATCGTTGATAGAATAAGCACGAAATCCGTTGTTCCCCAAAACAAGCAAAAAGATCAGGGGTTGTATCCAATGTACGTGCAATATTGTGTACGCTATCTTGGCACTAATCAACAGATATTTGATACAACCTCTGTGATACAACCTCTTTTTGAAAAGATTTTATAAATGTAATAAATAAACTTTTAGCACTTCGAAAGACAGGCAAAATGGGACTACTTAAAAAAGGCTATCAGCTGTTGCTCATTCCATTTACGTAAAGTGGTGTCGAATGTAAAGCATCTAATTTATTTGACCAAAGAACAACAAAGGTTGTATGGAAACAATTTACTGAGATTAGTTTTCCCGGCACTTACTTCGACAAATAATGATCTCGTTTTATGAATAGGTCGACTACGTGATTTCCCAAAGGAAAACTTGTAATTCTTCGGGGATGGTTTTAGAAAATTTAACTTCATTTATTTTTCTCACCATACGTTCGCGATACAGTTATGAAGCTTTTTCTTAACACCATTACTCCTAATGCACCAATCAAGGAAAGATAATGTTCACTTTTAAAAGTCAACAGGTTATTTGACATTGTACTAAACATCGTGAAATTTCTGAGGATTCTGAAAACTTTTCTTAAGGTGTTTGATTTAAAATATGATTTAGTATAAAATGTAGGCTAAATTATTACACAAAATGTCTTTAAATTTATTTTCGCGAATATTAATACACGAAAAAATAGCAACTATCTAATCAGTTTATGGGTGAAAATGCAACATATTTACAATTATTATTATTATTTTTTTTTTATATGAATTAGTGTTAGCCGAAACATTAATGTAAGCAAGTATGAAAGTTTCAATGTTGCAGCGTAGGGGTGTCCCAAAATGCAATTCCCAATTTAAAAAAATAAGTAATATTTCAGACCAGTTCTAAACCTGTGATGTGTTTAGAAATACGGTAGAACCCCTGGGAATATCGCTGCATTTGCATATCTCCCCCCCAAAAAAAGAAAAAAAAAGTTCTAAAAAATGTTTTCGGTACTTTTTAAGTACCTGCATGTAGATAATAATGAATATATGTCATTAGTTTTATTAAGAAATTTGTAAGATGCGTATGAACTAAATCTCGTAGACAAATATAAAACGCTTAGTTGAAAGTTGTAATCCTTCTTAATTTTCTTTTGCCTCGGTTATAACATGCTTTTTTCTAAGTTCCCGAGAGTCTCGATATAACGAGGGGGTGCTGTATTATATTTTTTATATTCTCGGAAAACAAAAGAACCTAGACTAAGGAGAGCAGGTAGAAGGGGAAGTCCCCGTCCCGAGAACGAAATGCTCCCCCCGGAAGATACAAAATTTCTCTTGCGTAAATAGCCCGGAAGGTGAATGCGCAGCTTCCCCCCCCCCCCCCCCCTCCCGCGCCAAGACCCTCTGGAACATCAAAATATTCCACGGGAGGAAAAATGAATTTAACACAACTGCAAACAATGTAAACGGTACATTTCAGGGGAAAAAAAAAAAAGAGTTTAAAATAAGTTTTCTTTACTTTTATTAAAAAATAATGTAAAGAACTCCAGTATTGTTCCGCCTGCGAGCAAAATTATTTCCTTAACACGGGGCTTTTACAACTAGAATCACCAAAAAAGAAAGTGCGATATCAACTAATTCTGAGAATTTCTCCTTCTTGACGGAAATGGAATTTTGGTAGCTGAAGGAATTGTTCTGTTCTGATTATATCTTGCTGAGGTCGAACGTTACAGTTTTAAGAACTAAAATAGCCACTTTCCCCGTATTTTGAATTGATTCCCGGAAATATATTTTTTATGTGTTGTTTTTTATATTTGTATTGTATAGGTGAAAAGTAAAAAATAAATACACCTTAGCTTGTAAATGCTTTTAAAGTATTAAATATTATCAACAACAATAATTATAATTAGTAATATAAATTAAACAGTGTTAAATAACAAATTAACCGATGATATTTGAGATCTAACTTTATGTTCGCACAAGGCGTATAATACAATTTTACCGTAAATTAAACGATATTAAATAACAAATTAAACAATGATATTTAAGATCTATCTTTATATTCGCTTTAGCTGCACTGTATAATATACAGCTCCAAGTCAAAAAATTTGAATAATTCATTTCATTTGTATTTAGAATTGCATTTAGCTTTATTTCAGGGTAGTACAATTGAAAAAGAACAATGGTTGATGTTTTAATAAATTTGCATGTTATTAAAGAAAATTAAAATTGTAAAAACTTAAATTTTGAGTGAATATTATATTTTTGTAACATTATTTTCATTATTCAAAATATTAGAATACTAAAATAGGTAGTTCAGAAAATTAGAATACTTATGAATTTTCCCGATTGGTTCAGAAGCTTACATAAATTAACACTAGAACGCCCGGAAATTTTACTCAAGTTTCATAAAAATATTTCACCCCAGAATTTTTATTTAAAATTATTTAACTGATTTATTTAACATAATACTCCGTCGCTTTAATCTAACGTATTTTATAAAAAAAATTCTCGCTCCAATTGACATTTAATCATGTGGTCGGAGTCGAATCGACTCCTTCCGGGCGTTCTAGTGTTAAGCATCAAATTAGCTTCTGCGGGACTCCTTTTTAAGTTATAAAAACGCTTTGCATCATCATTGGTTTCATTTTTTATTAAACATGGGTCGTTCTTCTGACATACCGGAGTTTGCAAAGCATGGTATTATTGATTTGCATAAAAAAGGTCGTAATCAGTAATATCGCCAGTTACGTAAAATGATAACGATATCCGTATGGTATATGAAGTGTGTAGAATATGTAGTTCGTCTAAAGGAACCCTCAAAAGAATTCCGTTACATAAGAATACTTAAGAAGATAATAATAATAATAAGAAGAAGAAGAAGAGAGCGGAGTTAGTTTGAAGTGCTATTTTATTATCTTCCTTTTTGTTCCAGTTAAAAGTATAATATAATAGTTAATTCCTAATTCGTATTTTAACTGAGTAGACAAACATTTATTGTTTCAATATAATGAATAAATATATTTAGCATATTTAAATAATTATTTTCCTTAATATATATTTTAAAACTTTTTATTTGAAAGTTAAAACTTAATAAATGCATTTTATAACTTATAAAAAAATAAGGAAAAAGTATTTAGAAGAATTTATGAAAAATTGAATGCACCAAACAACAGAATAGGTATTCATTTAAACTACAATTTTGTTAATTACAATCTCATATAAAGTTTTATTTTGAATTAAGAAATATAGAAAAAAAGTCCTTCCGGCCAGTGCCGGGAGGAAGAGGTAGCTTTCATAGTCCTTATTTTAAAAAAGCCAACTTATATTATTCAAAAACACGAAGCTCAATTTAGTGGAAACCGAATATAGGAGATTCAATACTAATTTTTATCAATATAATGAATGAGAATTTCGCGAAATTAGTCAGCTTTATCCAAGCTGCTATTCTTTAAAGTAACTTACATTTGGCAGCCAAATTCGGCGATTTCTTAAAGTGCCTGCCATTTTAAGACAACATGGTGGATGAGGTTAACCAGTGAACTTGGTCGAGACCTTACTAATTCCTGTGCACATGCTCACTCACATCGGAATCGGTTGATATATATGAGTGCTGTCGCAGGCAAGAAATCAGATTTTTCAAAATGTCACCCACATAAAGAAATTCAAACTGCTATATCTGAGCCATTTTTTAAGATAAAGACAAAACAAAAAAGTCCTTCCGGCCAGTGCCGGGAGGAAGAGATAGCTTTCATATTCCTTATTTTAAAAAAGCTAACTTATGTTATTCAAACACACGAAGCTCAATTTAGTGGAAACCGAGTATAGGAGATTCAATACTAATTTTTATCAATACTAAATCATTATGAATGAGAATTTCGCGAAATTAGTCCGCTTTATCCAAGCTGCCTTTATTTAAAGTAACTTATATTTGGCTGCCAAATTCGGCTATTTCTTAACGTGCCTGCCATTTTAAGACAACATGGTGGATGAGGTTAACCAGTGAACTTGGTCGAGACCTTAGTAATTGCAGTGCACATGCTCACTCACATCGGAAATCGGTTGATATATACGAGTGCTGTCGCAGGCAAAAAATCAGATTTTTCAAAATGTCATCCACATTAGAAATTGAAACTACTATATCTGAGCCATTTTTTAAGATAAAGACAAACAAATAATGCTCCTGAATCCTTATATCAAGGTCAAATACTTAAGAAAGAAACCTTTTTCAATTTCTAATTTTTTTGCAACTCACTTTAAATATATATATTTTTTAATTTAATGGCCGCCATTTTGAAACAAGATGGCTGATGAATCTGGCCAGCGAACTTGGTCGAGATATTGATGTATACTATCCACATGCCTTCTTACATCGAAATAGGCGAATACGTGTGTTATCGCGTGACAAATACAAGATCGTTTCAAAATGTTAGCCATGCTAGAAATTCAAAGTGCTATAATTCAACCATTTTTTAAGATATAAACAAAAGAACAAATTTTCAGAAACAAAAACTGCTCCGGAATCTTTGTATCAAGGCCAAACACATAAAAAAAATCTTTTTCATTTTTCAATTTTTTAATACCTCATTTTAAACTTAAAATTTAATTTTTTTAATGGCAACCCTTTTAAAACAAGATGGCGAATGAAGCTGGCCAACGAACTCGGTCGAGACATTGGTATGTACTATGTACAGATCAAGTTACATCCAAATCAGTTCATAAATACGCCTGTTATCGCGTGACAAAAATCAGGTCGTTTTAAAATGTCAGCCACAATAGAAGTTCAAAATGCTACCTATTGCAGCCGTTCGGAGGAAAGTGATTTCAAAAAATTTTGGTATATTTTCATCGATCATGACCCCCAGACCCCGAAACCACCCTCCGTTCAAAATTGATTTATATATATATATATATATCTGACCTATGTCACACTGTAATTCCCGTAATTATGAACCGATTTCGATGTAATTCGGTGTGTACATAGTACATACGAATGTCTCGACCGAGTTCGTTGGCCAGCTTCATCCGCCGTTTTGTTTCAAAATGGCGGCCATTTAAAATTTTAAAAAAAATTTAAAACTTGAAATGTGGTATCAAAAAATTAAAAAGGGAAAAATATTTTTTTCTTATGTATTTGACCTTTATACAAAGATTCCGGAGCAGTTTTTGTTTCGTCTATATCTTAAAAAATGGCTGAGTTATAGCATTTTGAATTTCTAGCGTGGCTGACATTTTGAAACGTCCTGAATTTTGTCACGCGATAAAAGGCGTATTTATGAACCGATTTGGATGTAATTCGGTGTGTACATAGTACATACCAATCTCTCGACCGAGTTCGTTGGCCAACTTCATCCGCCATTTTGTTTCAAAATGGCGGCCATTTAAAATTTTTTAAAAATTATAATTTGAAATGTGGTACCAAAAAATTGAAAATTGAAAAATATTTTTTTTTATGTATTTCACCTTTATACAAAGATTTCGGAGCAGTTTTTGTTTCGTCTATATCTTAAAAAAGTCCTTCCGGCCAGTGCCGGGAGGAAGAGGTAGCTTTCATAATCCTTATTTTAAAAAAGCCAACTTATATCATTCAAACACACGAAGCTCAATTTAGTTGAAACCGAATATAGGAGATTCAATACTAATTTTTATCAATATAATGAATGAGAATTTCGCGAAATTAGTCAGCTTTATCCAAGCTGCTTTTCTTTAAAGTAACTTATATTTGGCTGCCAAATTCGGCAATTTCTTAAAGTGCCTGTCATTTTAAGACAACATGGTGGATGAGGCTAAGCAGTGAACTTGGTCGAGACCTTAGTAATTGCTGTGCACATGCTCACTCACATCGGAATCGGTTAATATATAGGAGTGCTGTCGCATGCAAAAAATCAGATTTTTCAAAATGTCACCCACAATAGATATTGAAACTGCTATATCTGAGCCATTTTTTAAGGTAAAGACAAACAAAAAATGCTCCTGAATCCTTATATCAAGGTCAAATACTTAAGAAAGAAACCTTTTTCAATTTCTAATTTTTTTGCACTTCACTTTAAATATATATATATTTTTTTTAATTTAATGGCCGCCATTTTGAAACAAGATGTCTGATGAATCTGGCCAGCGAACTAGGTCGAGGTGTTGATGTATACTATCCACATGCCTTCTTACATCGAAATAGGCGAATACGTGTGTTATCGCGTGACAAATACAAGATCGTTTCAAAATGTTAGCCATGCTAGAAATTCAAAGTGCTATAAATCAACCATTTTTTAAGATATAAACAAAAGAACAAATTTTCAGAAACAAAAACTGCTCCGGAATCTTTGTATCAAGGCCAAACACATAAAAAAATCTTTTTCATTTTCCAATTTTTTAATACCTCATTTTGAATTTAAAATTTATTTTTTTTAAATGGCAACCCTTTTGAAACAAGATGGCGAATGAAGCTGGCCAACGAACTCGGTTGAGACATTGGTATGTACTATGTACAGACCAAGTTACATCCAAATCGGTTCATAAATACGCCTGTTATCGCGTGACAAAAATCAGGTCGTTTTAAAATGTCAGTCACAAGAGAAATTCAAATTGCTATTACTCAGCCATTTTTTTTAGATATAGACGAAAGAAAAACTGTTCCGGAATCTTTGTATTAAGGTCAAACACATACAAAAAAAAACCTTTTTCATTTTCCAATTTTTTGGTATCTCATTTAAATTTTTGTATTTTTTAATTTTTTTAAATGGCCGCCATTTTGAAACAAGATGGCGGATGAAGCTGGCCAACGAACTCGGTCGAGATATTTGTATGTACTATGTACACACCAAGGTACATCCAAATCGGTTCATAAATACGCCTGTTATTACGTGAGAAAAATCAGGACGTTTCAAAATGTCAGCCACGCTGGAAATTCAAAATGCTATAACTCAGCCATTTCTTAAGATATAGACGAAACAAAAACTGCTCCCGAATCTTTTTATCAAGGTCAAACACATAAGAAGAAAATATTTTTTCAATTTTCAATTTTTTGGTACCACATTTCAAATTTAAATTTTTCTTAAAAATTTAAATGGCCGTCATTTTTAAACAAGATGGCGGATGAAGCTGGCCAACTAACCCTGTCGAGACATTGGTATGTACTATGTATAAACGAAGTTACATCCAAATAGGTTCATAAATACGCCTTTTATCGCGTGACAAAATTCAGGACGTTTCAAAATGTCAGCCACGCTAGAAATTCAAAATGCTATAACTCAGCCATTTTTTAAGATATAGACGAAACAAAAACTGCTCCGAAATCTTTGTATAAAGGTCAAATACATAAGAAAAAATATTTTTCCATTTTTAATTTTTTGGTACCACATTTCAAATTTTAAAATTTTAAAAAATTTTTAAATGGCCGCCATTTTGAAACAAAATGGCGGATGAAGCTGGCCAACGAACTCGGTCGAGAGATTGGTATGTACTATGTACACACCGAATTACATCCAAATCGGTTCATAAATACGCCTTTTATCGCGTGACAAAATTCAGGACGTTTCAAAATGTCAGCCACGCTAGAAATTCAAAATGCTATAACTCTGCCATTTTTTAAGATATAGACGAAACAAAAACTGCTCCGGAATCTTTGTATAAAGGTCAAATACATAAAAAAAAAATATTTTTCCATTTTTAATTTTTTGGTACCACATTTCAAGTTTAAAAATTTTTTTTAATTTTTAAAAGGCCGCCATTTTGAAACAAAACGTCGGATGAAGCTGGCCAACGAACTCGGTCGAGACATTGGTATGTACTATGTACACACCGAATTACATCGAAATCGGTTCATAATTACGGGAGTTACAGTGTGACATAGGTCATATATATATATATATATATATATATATATATATATATATATATCAATTTTGAACGGAGGGTGGTTTCGGGGTCTGGTGGTCATGATCGATGAAAATATACCAAAATTTTTTGAAATCGCTTTCCTCCGAACGGCTGCAATAGGTAGCTTTTTTGTAAAGAAAGCTACCTAAAATGGCTGAGTTATAGCATTTTGAATTTCTAGCGTGGCTGATATTTTGAAACGTCCTGAATTTTGTCACGCGATAAAATGCGTATTTATGAACCGATTTGGATATAACTTCGTTTATACATAGTACATACCAATGTCTCGACTGGGTTCGTTGGCCAGCTTTACCCGCCATCTTGTTTAAAAATGGCGGCCATTAAAATTTTTAAGAAAAATTTTAATTTGAAATGTGGTACCAAAAATTGAAAATTGAAAAAATATTTTCTTCTTATGTGTTTGACCTTGATAAAAATATTCGGGAGCAGTTTTTGTTTCGTCTATATCTTAAGAAATGGCTGAGTTATAGCATTTTGAATTTCTAGTGTGGCTGACATTTTGAAACGTCCTGATTTTTCTCACGTAATAACAGGCGTATTTATGAACCGACTTGGATGTACCTTGGTGTGTATATAGTACATACAAATATCTCGACCGAGTTCGTTGGCCAGCTTCATCCGCCATCTTGTTTCAAAATGGCGGCCATTTAAAAAAATTAAAAAATAAAAAAATTTAAATGAGATACCAAAAAATTGGAAAATGAAAAAGATTTTTTTTGTATGTGTTTGACCTTAATACAAAGATTCCGGAACAGTTTTTCTTTCGTCTATATCTAAAAAAAAATGGCTGAGTAATAGCATTTTGAATTTCTCTTGTGGCTGACATTTTAAAACGACCTGATTTTTGTCACGCGATAACAGGCGTATTTATGAACATATTTGGAAGTAACTTGGTCTGTACATAGTACATACCAATGTCTCGACCGAGTTCGTTGGCCAGCTTCATTCGCCATCTTGTTTCAAAAAGGTTGCCATTAAAAAAAAAAAATTTAATTTAAAATTCAAAATGTGGTATTAAAAAATTGGAAAATGAAAAAGATTTTTTTTATGTGTTTGGCCTTGATACAAAGATTCCGGAGCAGTTTTTGTTTCTGAAAATTTGTTCTTTTGTTGATATCTTAAAAAATGGTTGATTTATAGCACTTTGAATTTCTAGCATGGCTAACATTTTGAAACGATCTTGTATTTGTCACGCGATAACACACGTATTCGCCTATTTCGATGTAAGAAGGCATGTGGATAGTATACATCAACACCTCGACCAAGTTCGCTGGCCAGATTCATCAGCCATCTTGTTTCAAAATGGCGGCCATTAAATTAAAAAATATATATATATTTAAAGTGAGGTGCAAAAAAATTAGAAATTGAAAAAGGTTTCTTTCTTAAGTATTTGATCTTGATATAAGGATTCAGGAGCATTTTTTGTTTGTCTTTACCTTAAAAAATGGCTCAGATATAGCAGTTTCAATTTCTATTGTGGGTGACATTTTGAAAAATCTGATTTTTTGCATGCGACAGCACTCCTATATATTAACCGATTCCGATGTGAGTGAGCATGTGCACAGCAATTACTAAGGTCTCGACCAAGTTCACTGCTTAGCCTCATCCACCATGTTGCCTTAAAATGACAGGCACTTTAAGAAATTGCCGAATTTGGCAGCCAAATATAAGTTACTTTAAAGAAAAGCAGCTTGGATAAAGCTGACTAATTTCGCGAAATTCTCAATCCTTATATTGATAAAAATTAGTATTGAATCTCCTATATTCGGTTTCCACTAAATTGATCTTCGTGTGTTTGCATGATATAAGTTGGCTTTTTTTAAATAAGGATTATGAAAGCTACCTCTTCCTCCCGGCACTGGCCGGAAGGACTTTTTTTAGATATAGGCGAAACAAAAACTGTTCCGGAATCTTTGCATTAAGGTCAAACACACGAAAAAAATCTTTTTCATTTTCCAATTTTTTGGTATCTTATTTTAAATTTGAAATTTTTTTAAATGGCCACCATTTTGAAACAAAATGGCGGATGAAGCTGGCCAACGAACTCGGTCGAGATATTTGTATGTACTATGTATACACCAAGGTACATCCAAATCGGTTCATAAATACGCCTGTTATCACGTGACAAAAATCAGGACGTTTCAAAATGTCAGCCACGCTAGAAATTCAAAATGCTATAACTCAGCCATTTTTTAAGATATAGACGAAACAAAAACTGCTCCCGAATCTTTTAACAAGGTCAAACACATAAGAAAGAAATATTTTTTCCATTTTCAATTTTTTGGTACCAATTTCAAATTTCAAATTTTTAAAATTTTTTTAAATAGCCGCCATTTTGAAACAAAATGGCGAATGAAGCTGGCCACCGAACTCGGTCGAGACATTGGTATGTACTATGTACACAGCTAATTACATCGGTTCATAAATACGCCTTTTATCGCGTGACAAAATTCAGGACGTTAATGCTATAACTCAGCCATTTTTTGAGATATAGACGAAACAAAAACTGCCCCAGAATCTTTGTATAAAGGTCTAATACATAAGAAAAAAATATGTTTCCATTTTCAATTTTTTGGTACCACATTTCAAGATATAATTTTTTTTAAAAATTTTAAATGCCGCCATTTTGAAACAAAACGACGGATGAAGTTGGCCAATAAACTCGGTCGAGACATTGGTATGTTCTAAGTACACACCGAATTTCATCGAAATCGGTTCATAAATACGAGAGTTACAGTGTGACAAAGGACAGTATATTTAATATTGTGTACGTTATTAAAGTTTGTTAATTGTAATTAACAGTATGATGGTATGTTGTAATATGTTTTTACATAACCCCCCCCCCCTCCTACTTTGTAGCCTATTTGGAATTTAAAACATTAAATTTAGTATGTGCATAATAAACATACTATTTTATAATAATGTGGCTTGACTGATATTAATCTTAATTTGCTTACTATTTAATAAATAATTAACAATAATTATAAACATTCTTATCGATGATAAGTGATTATTAACGATATTTATAAATGACTTATTAAATTGTTCTTTTTGCGTTTTAAGATTAGATGAAATAGATATTCTGTTACATTAGGAACTTACATTTTCACAACAGATTGCAGCACTATAAAATAAAAAAATTTCAAGTTGTCTGTGTTCTTTAAATTGTTACGACAGATGGCAGCCCTAAATAATTATTCATTTAGATTTAAATAAGTTTGTTGCCATTTATTTATTTAATTTTATTGTTTCTCTATGTAATTATACGCTTAAAATTTAAATAATTTTACTCTATATATTTTGAGTATTAATTTATTATAGAATATTTTTATGCATCTAATAATTTTTATATAATAATGACGATATGTCATTTTATTTTTATTGTCATTGTGTAATTTTTCGGAACACTATGTTGTTTCGCAACAGTAAGTATTCGTTTTTAACTGTAAAAATAAATTGGCGGGACAATTGCCGTGATTAATTTGCTACTTGTTCATGGTGTGCCGTGTCCTAAGAAGGCGGTAGCGATGGTCGAGGGTGTTAACTTCGAAGGCTGAGCAATTTATATTCTCTTAGAATATGATAACATGAAATTTATTTTATAACACAATAAAAGATATTCTGGAGTAATGATAAGTCGCTATGTACACAACAATGTAAATTTTGTTGAATAAAAGTTTATGTATCAGAAATAGTGTCTATGAGAAGGTGGCAGCTAGTCTATTAAGTCCACAGGCATTGCATTACTTGAACGGAAAACGCTTGTCTTGTCTCCGAGATTAAGATCTCTTTCTCCGCGACGACACCCTGGTGCTCTGTCGCCGCTGATTCAGGTATCATTCACCGGTCCTAGGGATCGTAAAGTCCGGCCCTTTCGGCCTTCAAACACTTCCACTCCAAAAGTCGCTCTTCCAACTCCAGCCAAAATCTAATCTCCCCTGCATCCTCCTCTCGTATATATATATCTCAATTATCTCCCTCTAAAAACAATAGTGAGTTTCTCAGCCACTAACTGTCCGTTCTTTTCAAGAACCTCCCAGGGACCTTTTTCGCTATCTCCTGAGTGGACACCTTGAGCACCTCCTCTTTTTTGCACACGCACTCTCTAAACATCTGTTCATGTGAGAAGGTCTGAAAGATATTTTCTCACGCTAAAGTTCACAAGAGTTCCGCCTGTTTTTTTGCATTAGCAAACTGTCACCGATTGTCAAATGTCCAAGAATGACGGTGACTGAGTATTTTACTTCATCTTGCCGTGCGTCTTAGTGGACTTTAACATATTTTTACTCTGTTTTAGAGATGCATTAGTTCTTTCTATATGGCGAATCTGATATAGTTCAGATCTTTACAACCACCCCCCCCCCCCTCCTTTTAAAAGAATATTTTGGCCGCAGGACGAAATATTCTGGAAAAGAGAAAGGTGACTCAAAATTTATATGAATGGCTCACATGCAAAACAAAAAGAAAAGAGAAAAATCTTTATTTGCCTGTCTGCCCCTCCAAAAAAAAAGTATTCATTATACACTCTGTATAATATTTTACCCTTTATTCTATTTCAAAACACTTCACATTATATTATATTGTCAAACATTAAAAGGAATGATAACATACTACAGTCGAACCTCGTTAACATGAACCTCAAGGGGAATCAAAATTTTGTTCATGTTATCAGTATCAAATCTTTGTATTCGTTTATATAGGGGACTGTGAAAACAATTCATGTTAAAAGTAATTCACGTTAAGCGTGTTCATGTTAACGAGGTTTGACTGTATATACAGTTTTCTTTCTTCTTTTTCCCAAGATTACTCTGCCCTACTCAAAAAAACTATTTGGACAATGTCCTTCCTTGGCCTTTGTACTCTGGCATATTGGTCAGGTTGCAAAGTATATGCCCTTTTGAGCAGTTTACGAGTCATTTTGTTTTTGCTATTCCTAGATGAAAGCGCACTGCTATCCGTTTCTATTAAACTCTTCTTATCAGTGCAGCTCTTTAATTTTTTATGGCAACTATTCTCGTAGTCCCATATTTTCCCGCATTCTTTCGTTTATTTGTCGAATGCCTCTCTGAATTTTGCCGATCCTCTTGCCTTTCACTGATTTCTTTTTGATCAATTTCCTTGTTTTTATCTAACCCTTTCCTGTTTTCTGTTTCCCTTTTAGATTTTGACAGTGTATTTATCTCCGTTATTTTAACTACCGTTGGCTTTCTCGGATTTTTGTTTATTTTTACCCTGATTTTGGCTTCTAAATCTATGTTTGTGCTTTTTTGTCCCGTTTTCCTGTTGCCAATTCCTTTCCATTTTCGCCTTTTCAATCTATTCGTGGAATTATGAGTGTTAAACTTCTCTCCTTGACCAGCAATTTTCCAGACCTTTAATCCTTTATTTTTTTTCATTTTCGTATTAATTTTTCTAGCACGTTTCGCTTTATTTGTTTTCGCCTGTTTTGTATTCTTGGGGATCTCTATAAGTTTGTCCACCCTTGCTATTTTTTCTTTCCCTTTCTTAATGTCCTCCCAACTATCAGTTTCGTTTTGTTGACCGTTTGTTCCTAAATCTAATATTTGTTTCCCGGGTTTAAAATCCTTTTCTACTGTTTTGCATAAATTCTGTAATTCGCACTTTTTATTTTTAACTGAGTTTTCACTCTCCCTTCTGACTTTTTTACCGACGTCATGCGACTTAACCTGCTGTTCCCTCATTTTAATCCCTTCTATCTGAGATGAATCTCTGAACAGCTTTTCTTGTCCAGTACTTTGCCTATTTTGTATGATTTTTACAGGTATTTTTGACTTCTTGTCTTCGCGAGTTATGTGTGTGTCTGAGTTTCTTATAATCCTTAAGTTTTTGACCTCACATGACAGCTGTTTCTCTTGGTTTTCTGACCCATAGACTTTTCCTATTTTTCGTTTTCGAACGCTGTCTTTTGTTCTCCCCTCTTTCTCGAAGTTTGACGAATTCGTCGCTATTCTGTTTTTCGGATTACCGTTATAATCCTTTTTCGTAACGCCCGTTTGTTTTTCCAAATCCCTATCGCCTCGAAAGTTTTCTGACCTGGAAATCGATTCCTCACGCGACTTGACTATGTTTTGTGCATTTTTACAATCCGTCTTACTTTTTTTCCTTAAGCTATATGTTTCATTTTCAAACGGTATTTTGTCATTCTCATTCGACTCCTGTGCGAGCGGTTGTAAAGAAATTGGTTCCTCCTTTTCGCTTACGTTCAACTCATCGTCTGCCGTAGCGTTTTCCGGACTAATCTCTTGTGATTGACTCACCCTTTGAATGCACGGCTGAAAGTTTCGATTGCTATTGGTTTCGTTTTCTTTGGTCAGCTGTTTAGTTTTCTTACGCTCATACGAATTGATTAATTCTTGTGTTCTGTTTCCAAGGATATAATAATACAAATCTGACTCGTTGTCTGTGATAAGTGCTTTAGTTGTTATCACCGTTTTATCCGCTAATTCTAACTTTATTTCCGCAACCGGAAGCTGTTGAAGTTCCCTGTCCAGAGGTTGTTTTAACCACTTAATTTCTCCGTTTAATTGCCCTTTATTAATGAATCTTCTTGAACATATATCATCCATGGTTCCCGTATCGCGTAACATTGTAATTTCTACTCCATTTATCTTTCCCTTACTTAAATATGGTTCGAAACCTTTATCTAATTTCGTACTACACCTAACATGATGTACCGTGCTTATTTCTTTTTCCGATCTTTTTAAATCCGGACAGTCTCGTATCCTATGTTTTGGACTTCCGCATTGAAAGCAAGTGCTTTGTTTTGTTTTTTCGAAAGCTTTTTGCCTTTCTCTATCGTCATTTTTCTCCCGCCAATTAGATTTATTATCAGCATTTTTCCTCGGGTCCCTTTCCTCGTAACCCGTGCAATCGAACCATTTTTCGCTAACGTTTTCCGCATATCTCGGTCTCTCGAATCTTTTTTCCACGGGTGGTCTGGCATACCCTTTCCAGGACGTCGCGCCCTTTATTGCTTCATACCCGTCCAAATCTTTTGCGAGTTTGTCTGGTTTTTTGTACTCTGCCCACGAATCAATAAAATGATTTTTGGTTTCGGTCGGCACTCTTCGTTTAATTTGTTCCGTAATAAGCAGGTCTTTTAGCTCCTCTAAGGTTTTCATGCCCAACCCATCAAGCCACCCATCTTGAAAACTATTTAATTCGAAGACTAGGTCTTTCCATGGGGAGTTTGTATTTTTTTGATGCCTCATTAATTTTAAACGATAGGCTTCAGCTGTTAACCTATATCGTTCTAAGAGAACTTTTTTCACGTGAGCAAAATTGTCCACGCTATCAGACGGTTCTCGTAAAATTAATTCCGCAATTTGTAAGGGCAATAAAGCTAAAAGATGAGTTACTAGATCATCTGACTCGATCACCGATCTCTCTGCCTGTCTCTCAAATAAATTTAAAAATAAAGTTATGTCTGATTTGTCTGGATCGAACGAATGCATAATAGATTTTATGTTTAATTTTGGGCCTCTATCAGAACGATTGCTCGCGCTGGAACTGCTTCTCTCTGTGCCTTGCGTTAATCTTAATTCTTCTACTTTGAATTCTCTTTCTTTCTGTCTGTCTGCGTTGTCTAATTTAGCTCTTTCTAATTCTAACTGTTCCTTTTCGCGTTCCCTTTCTGCCTTTTTGCGGTCTTTTTCCCTAGCTAAATTTCCTTCTCTATCTTGTACAATGTACCTGGCTTGCGTTAGCGCAAGGTCCTCGTCGTAGCTATCTGATTGCTCAATTTTTTGGATGATTATTTGTATTGTATCCCCATCCTCAAGTGCTACACCTAATTCAGCTGCTAAATTCTGTAGATCAATCTTTCTGCAATGTTTTAATGCGGTCACCCTTGTCATAATGAAGCCTTATTAACACAATTTCAATAATTTACACCAATAATTTCTTCGGAGAATTTAAAACCTGTCAATTAACACTATAAAATATGTTTACATAAACAAATTTTATATACAAATACAGGATATAAAGTATAAATTTACAATATCTGTGAAATTTTTTGGATACCTTCCCCTTTTGTTAAAAATAACCAATGTGCAAGATAAACTTTTCTGTTTAAAGTCCCTATACACACAGGATAAAACACAATATATAGTAAAATGTTATAGAAATTGCACACATATATTTCGAATAAACTTTTCAAATTTTTCAAATCTGAGCACTTCTTTGCAAACCATGACCAGTGTAATCAGTTTTCTGGCCATAAATTACTAGAAAATATCTTTATTCAGTAGTTTAACTAACATAAATTAATTTTCCTCACAATTTACATGTAATATTACACTACTTGCATCTCTAATTTAAAAAACTGTTCCCCTGAGCCTCTTTTTTTTTGTTTTTTTTTTCGGCTCGCTACTGCAATCTCCCCTGAAAATTTTTCTCCGCTTCCTTTCTTAGAAACAAAATTTTCCTTTGTATTCGTTTCGAATACAAACCAGATTTTAATCTACTCCCTAGCTTGAGCTATCTTAAATGCCTATGAATTTGCCTCTGTTATACTTGGCTTGATGCCCTTATCTTAATGCTTACTTTACAAATTACAACAATTTTACTATCTCACAATTTTAGATCCCGAATTTAAAACATTTAAATTCTACTAAAACAAAATTTGAGAGCCATTCAAAAAAATGAGCCTACCTGCTCTGTTGTGTTGAGGTCCCGTCACAGTAGCTTTGGCCAGTGTGCTGCTGTTGAAGTATCAGTCACTCTCTTTGAGTCAGGGTCAGGCCTTTCCGAGGGAGTCTGTCGGTTGTCGGCTCTCTCCGTTTGGCTTTAGGTGGATCTCCTGGATGTCCCTTTGCTCTCTCCTGGGTCGCTGGACTGTTGACTCCTTCGCAGTGTTGCGGCTATGACGTTGTCCTGCTCCTCGATGCTCAGCTCTCTTTTGTTTTTAATCACAGACTGCTAACAATCTCATCTGTACTATTTTTTGCACATAAAAGTTCGTTTTGTTGGCTGCCACCAGTTGTGCCGTGTCCTAAGAAGGCGATAGCGATGGTCGAGGGTGTTAACTTCGAAGGCTTAGCAATTTATATTCTCTTAGAATATGATAACATGAAATTTATTTTATAACACAATAAAAGATATTCTGGAGTAATGATAAGTCGCTATGTACACAACAATGTAAATTTTGTTGAATAAAAGTTTATGTATCAGAAATAGTGTCTATGAGAAGGTGGCAGCTAGTCTATTAAGTCCACAGGCATTGCATTACTTGAACGGAAAACGCTTGTCTTGTCTCCGAGATTAAGATCTCTTTCTCCGCGACGACACCCTGGTGCTCTGTCGCCGCTGATTCAGGTATCATTCACCGGTCCTAGGGATCGTAAAGTCCGGCCCTTTCGGCCTTCAAACACTTCCACTCCAAAAGTCGCTCTTCCAACTCCAGCCAAAATCTAATCTCCCCTGCATCCTCCTCTCGTATATATATCTCAATTATCTCCCTCTAAAAACAATAGTGAGTTTCTCAGCCACTAACTGTCCGTTCTTTTCAAGAACCTCCCAGGGACCTTTTCCGCTATCTCCTGAGTGGACACCTTGAGCACCTCCTCTTTTTGCACACGCACTCGCTAAACATCTGTTCATGTGAGAAGGTCTGAGAGATATTTTCTCACGCTAAAGTTCACAAGAGTTCCGCCTGTTTTTTTGCATCAGCAAACTGTCACCGATTGTCAAATGTCCAAGATTGATGGTGACTGAGTATTTTACTCCATCTTGCCGTGCGTCTTAGTGGACTTTAACATATTTTTACTCTGTTTTAGAAATGCATTAGTTCTTTCTATATGGCGAATCTGATATAGTTCAGATCTTTACAATGGTTTAAAGTGGTCTTTGAAATCCTATATCATGGTATGTCTACGAATTTAATTGTTTCTTTAATTTAAAGTTGTTCATTATTAAGGATCTTGTTATAATTAATTTTTTATATTAATTAATTTTCTTGTCATGGTTTTTTAAGCTTTTTTAAGGTGTGTAGTCGATAGGGTGCATCAAGAATAAATTTTTAGCTTATGCTGGATTCTTGTACAGAAATCTACTATGCTTTTACCTATATTTGCGTTTTATGTACCCCTCATGAAGTGAAAGGCTATATAAGCTTCCCGCTCCTTCCTTCCTTCCACATGATCTATTCTCTGCTTACAATATTTCTTTTAAGTGTTCAACATTTTTTGGGTGGTTTCTTGTTTCATAAGTCTTTAATACTTTTTTTTTTCAAAAAATCTTTTAGTGGTTTTTCATATGTAAAAATGGATTAATCGTATGTAATGTGCTGGCTAATTTGTGGATTATGCTTAATTAATATTACATGTATAGGGTTCCATCTGTATTTAGTATAATGTTACAGTTATAATTTCTGCTAAATTTATTAAATTATTTATTTTATAGGATTAGATGATGATTTGTAATTATATTATGGCTATATATATATATATATATATATATATATATATATATATATATATATATATATCAATTTTGAACGGAGGGTGGTTTCGGGGTCTGGGGGTCATGATCGATGAAAATATACCAAAATTTTTTGAAATCGCTTTCCTCCGAACGGCTGCAATAGGTAGCTTTTTGTAATGAAAGCTACCTATTAATCACATATTTCTAAATTATCATTCGACATATAACATTAAGATTGCATAAAAACAAAAAGAAACAAACAAACGACAACAACAACAAAAAACTACATTTTAACTATCTTGAGTTAAAATGTTATTTTATCTTATTTTATGTTTTATAAATTATGATATAAAAGTTATTTTCATGCGTCTATCTTTTATTTATCATACTTGTAGAAATTATATATTTACCATTAAAAAAAATAATTTTGTAATTTATATAGCCAAGTTTTAACTATTTTGTGTTGAAAATGTATTTATCTTTCAGCGTTTGATGACATAAAAGCGCCCATTTAATGTATCCCATATGTTCATACAGAAAAAAAAAGTTCATAAAGTAGAATTTCACTAAATATGGATTTAAAATTTAAGACCATAATCAATGTACTACAAAAAAACAAAAAAAAAAAAAAAAAAAATATCCCTCGGGAAAGTTATGTCATCATGGATGAGCAGGCAACCGCACATACTTTTATATAATCACTAACGCCTGTGGAAAGATGTTATATTTTATATTTGCTTTATAGAAGCAAATTAAGCACGAGTTTTATACAGTGGAATTTCGTTAAGTGAATAATTTGAATCAAAGCCAACATCTGAGTAACCCAGAAAATTTTATTGGTGAAAGCAACGTTAAATAAGCAGAAATTTCATATTTCGCTGTATATTTTGCTCAACATCTTCCAACATGCTATACTTTACATTTACAGATTATTCCATGCTCTTGTAATTTCCTAAACATTCTATTCTTTTCCTCTCAGTAAGATGCTATTGTTTTACCAGAGTGAAAGGAAATAAAACCAAAATGGCGTACGAAAAATATGTAAGGATATTATTATAGTTGAAATTCGAAAGTTGCTCGCCAAAAACAGTAGCCACCACTTATGCTAGCATTGGTCCGCTTTATGAACACTATTTTTAAACAATAATCTTCGCCTAGGTTTCTACAATATTTTCAATAAAAATACACCGCAAAGATTATTGCTTAAAAATAGTGGTATACAAAAAAGACTAATAGAAACGCTTCTTATATGAATAATTATATACTCAAATCAAGCACTTTAATGAATCAGAACAGTGAGAACATAATGAAAGTCACTGCATATTAAAACAGCTCTTTTTTTTTATTAATTTAAATGAAAGTCTAGCGCCTAAACGCAATTTGTTTAACTCCTGCGGGACCAAGGCCGTATTTATGTGTCTTCAAAAGGTTTATACTGTACTTGTTTTTCTTACCAGTAAGTCTGAAAACAAATATTTTCTTTATTTAATCCCAGGTATTCCGTGATTAAATATTACTATTAAACAAAAAGTGGTGACGACCGAGAAACATTCACATGAATGAAACTGGTCTCGAACAGCGTTGCCAGTGGGCTACGTTTTTTAAATTCAGATTTCTTGATTGACACCACTTTTTTGAAGTAGTAAAATTCGCCTTATTGAATGACACATTAATTCAGGCGAAAAAAAGGAGAATTTTACCATTTAAGAAAAGTAGTGCCAATCAAGAAATCTGAATTTTAAAAAAGTGGCAACGCTGCTCTTGAAGGAGATAAATAGCGAGGCATGTACAGAAACTCTTAGGCCCGGGACAGATTGCGCTTGTGGATGCCTTATATATATATTTGTGTCGATTATACGCCGATTAGCGTTACTTTAATATTGCTTTAGTATAATGATTAATGTATAATATTATTACATGCCATCTTCATTAAGAATTTTGGTTAACATCGTTATATGAGCTTGTAAGATGAATTTTGATTCAAAGGTATTTTTATACAGGGTGCTAGCACCCATCCAGAGGAGTCATAATTACCACAGAACATGGGGTCGCAAACCACTTATTGAGTCACAAATACAGGGTGTTTCACCCTAACTGAAGTCGGCTGGTCGGTAATAATTTTGCGAAAAATAAAAATATTGCAATAAAAATGTAACGATATGTACCTTATTTCGTATGAAATGGGATAACATCACAAAAAGTTCTGGAAAAACAGGGTACTCACACAATCGATGATACTGTATGAACTGATAATCACAGTCCAAAAAGTGGAGCGTATAATGGAAACTTCTACCACTCTTTTTTTTTTTTTTTTTTTTTTTTTTTTGTGTGTGTGTGTGTGTGTGTGTGTGTGTGTGATGTTATCACATTTCATACAAAATGAGGTACATATCGTTAAATTTGTATTGCAATATTTTTATTTTTCGCAAAATTATTACCGACAAGGCGACTTCAGTTAGGGTGAAACATCCTGTATTTGTGATTCAATAAGTGTTATGCGACCCCATGTTCTATGGTAAGGGTGCACAACCTTTTTAAGAGAAGAGCCACTTACAAAAATTTCTGGGTTGTCGAGGGCCACATCAGTAACACAGACATAATTCCGGAGAGGTGATCTGTGGCCTATAATCACATAAAAAATATGGTTTCAGAGGGGGGAGAGTTTTACCCCTCTAGGTTCCCCTACCCAGTCAACATATCCAGTTCAGTTGACAAGCATTTATCAACAGTTTACGTTTGCATATATAACAGAGATATAACAAGGATTATTTAGAAGGAGTGATAATATTCCTTAACTTTATTCGGGGGAGTAAATTTTGTTTTATTAAAAGTGCTAAAAAACAAACATAGGCATGAAAGTGGCTAGTGTCGAAAAAAATGTGGACATTATGAACGAAGGAGACAGCAAAATTTGCTATTTTCCCGCGCCTGATCAACGAAATTCGCGATTTTCCCGTGCCTGATCGACAAAATTTGCGATTTTTCCGCTCCCGATCAACGAAATTTGCGATTTTTCTGTTCCTGATCGACAAAATTTGCGATTTTTCCGCACCTGTTCGACAAAATTCGCGATTTTTCCACGACTGTTCGACAATATTCGCAATATTTCAGCACCTGATTAAAATTTGCGATTTTTTCGCGTCCGATCAACGAAATTTGCAATTCATAACTGACTCTGACGAAATTTGCAATTTTTTCTCGCGGCAAATTCACGAAATTCCCGTTTTTTTCTCGCGATAAACTGACGAAACTCGCGACTTTTCGTAGCCGATCAAAAAAATTTTCAATTTTTTCACGCATTATTGAGAAAATCCGCGATTTTCCGTACTTGATCAACAAAATTTGCGATTTTTTTCGAGGCTGATCGACAAAATTCGCGATTTTTTGGAGACCGATCTTCAACTCTCGCGATTTTTTCGTACCTGATAGACGGAAGTTGCGATTTTTCCGCGCTTGATTAACGAAATTTGCGATTCTTAACTGATTTTGACGAAATTTGCAATTTTTTCAGCGGCAAATCGACGAAATCCGCAATAAAGAGAATACTACAACAGTTGCGATTTTTCCGTGCCCGATAGACGAAATTTTCTACTTTTCCGAATCTGATCGACGAAATTTGCGATTTTTCCGACCCTGATCGACGAAATTCTTGATTCTTAACTGACTGGCGAAATTTGTAATTTGTTTCCGCGGCAAATTGATGAAATTTCGCGATTTTTTCTCGCGACGGACGAAACTCGCATCGATTTTTTCGCAGCCGATAAACAAAATTTGCAATTTGTCCGCGCATCAACAAAATTGACGATTTTTTGTTTCCGACCACCGAAATTTAACTATTTTTCCGCGCCTGGTGGAAGAATTCGCGATTTTTACGTGCCCGAGCAACGAAAATCGCGATTTTTCCGATCTCAATCGACAAAACTCGCTATTTTTCCGTGCTTGACCAACGAAATTTGCAGTTTTCCCTGTTTTCGACAAAATTTGCGATTTTTTTGTGTCCGATCAACCAAATTCGCGATTTTCCCGAGCCTTATCGACAAAACTCGCTGTTTTTCTGCACCGAATCGACGAAATTTTCAATTTTTCCGCGGCAAATTGAAGATTTTTTCCTGCGATCTATGGACAAAAATTGTAATTTTTTTCACAGTTATAAATTGCCGTTATTTGCGAGCCACACGTTAATCTATCGCGGGCCACTTTTGGCCCGCGGGTCACAGGTTGTGCATCCCTATTCTATGGTAATTATTACTCGTCTGGTAGGTACTATCACCCATCTTACTTTGTAAAAACAATTTGAATGACCCTGTATGTATATATATATATATATACGAAATCGATCCCTCACAGGTCCCCTTTGAATTTAGGGCCCGGTACAACTGTCATCAGTGCGTATGCTCTAATGTAATCAGAATCTTTGATAGGTTCACTGGTAGTAAATAGTGGCGTAACTTGCTATGGAGTTGCTATGGAGGTAAATGTCACGAAGCCCCGATATCCGAAACTTATCCCTTAACTGGAAACGTACATCTGTGAGATGTTTGCGCCTACATATCTGCCCTTAATATTTTCTCTCTCCGACATTCCAAACTTATTTTTATGCTGTTATATTAAAAAATTGGTCATGTTAATGCATTACTGTTAAAGATTAAATGTTTAAGTTCACTATTTGGTAAATTATTAAGTGTTCTGTTTGTGCACGGGATTTTCACGTTTCTGGTAAGGTTAAGAATAGGATAGGAGAATCAGAATCAGCGCCGCAGCAAGAGTGGTGCGTTGGCATCAGGTGCCAAGACAGATTAACGCTTCATTAGTGCAGTCTGTTATCATTATTTATGCACGAACGATTGGTTGAAAAATAAACAAAATGCTTCACACCAAGCGCCAAATAAAGTTGCTGCGGTGCTGCTCAGAAGGCATTTTTGCCAAGGGCGCACACTAGCGTAGTTATGCCACTGATCTTAGAAGAAAACTCTGATTTTATGCCCCAAAAATAAAACATTTATTAATAGCTTCCTGTATTGTGTCTCTGGCCCCTGCTCCTGCTTCCAGTCGCTAGTTAAGGAAATTGTAGCATTTCCTCTACACAAATTTTGAAAAATACAGCATTTGAAAAGTACTCAATTCGTTAATGCAACTGCAGGATAGTCAATTAAAATTTGAGTCGAATTATAATTTCTTATACCACACTGCATGCAAAATATATCGAATTAACTAAAAATGTGTAACGTAAACATACAATTTACGCGCGCATCGCACTGTTCCAGTTTTATCTCTCAGTAGGAAAGGGTGTAGGGGTACTTTCAGTAGCGAAATATATTGGAAAATAGCAGAAATTTCAGCCACTATAAATTGGTTCTCATAACACTTAATCGAAAAATGTGGGGAATTATCGGTTTTGATCACAATCCTTTTTAATTCTTGATCTCGCCATTACTTCCATTCCATAGGATCATAAAATAAATAACTTTTCTGCCTCTGACCATCGTATAGAAATTTATTTTCTCTCGCTTGGAATTCAGGTGCTTTCCCCCCATCCCCCCATTTCGGTGCCATTGAAAAGATGAGACGCAACTTGGCAACATGCCAATGTCTGGATCCGTAGAGAAGGAAGGCAGCAATGACCGCCATTACAACTGGGGATCCCATTCAGTATAGATGGTACAGTAAAAAGAACATTTGTGGAAAATAAGAGACTTTTAAACTTTTTTTCGTTACCGTTAGAGGGGGGAGGATGCACGATTGAAATTCCAGGAAATATTCCAGAGTAGCTATCTCTCAAACATTCGAACATCGCTCCCTCTGCATTTTTGGAAAAGATTATATTTATTTATTTCAGTATTTATTACTAAAGCGTACGCAAAATTCGGATATAAGTCCGTATCCTGGTTAATATAGGGACAATATTTTTGTGTTCAGACTGCGGAAGAATTATTGCACATAAAAAAAAAAGACGTCTCCAGAATTTTTTTCCACCGATACAAAAAAAAAAAAAAAAAAAGATAAAAAGGAGAATTGACACTAAAGAAATTTTTTATATAAACAGACCGTTAAATGAACCGTGCCTTGAGTGAAGTACTAAACCAAAAAAAATGTCACTTCCTAAAATAAAAAAAGAGCAAAAAGGGGGATCCTCAATCATTGATAGGAACAGCAACAAAGACCGACAACACTTTGGATGCATTGCTAGACGTCGCTGAAAATACAAAAAGCTAAGTTGACAAAGTTTTGTTTGATCTCCGCTAAATTCAGTGTAAAGGCTAATTTTTTGTAAGCCTCTTACATCCATTTCTTTTCTTCTTTCCCTGCGTTGCCTGGGGACAGAAGGGAGGATTTTATTCACAGCTTTAGAAATAGCACATGACATGGTCAGCACAAAAACAAGATTTCATGTACAGACTTGGGGGGGGGGGGGGGAATCTATAAAAAGAGTACGAATCAATAATAATAGTAATAATAATAATAATTTTATTCGTCAATATATTTTTATTATTATTTATTTTAAAGATGACAATGATATTTCTGTTGAGTGGAAGATAAGATTGTCTATGATTTTTGAACGAATTTTTTCAAATAGTCTTTGCTATTTAAAAAAACAATTGCGCATATTACAAACAGTCATGATTTGCTCTTGTAGTAGTAATTACTTTAGCTTGAAGACGAAAGATCCATTCCTTCGAAACGCGTTGTTTATTTTATAACAGATAATAACAATTTAATGATAATATAGTAACTTTTTTTATATATTATTGTATATTTAATAATTTAAAAGAATGGACATCATTGATATGTTATTGGGTGGAAAATAGGCAAAGTCTCCAGTGATATTCGAATGAACTTTTCGAAATAATCTTTGCTATTCTAGATACAAACACGCATATTAGAAACAGTCATGCTTTTGCTCTTGCAGTAGTATTAGTTTTAACTCGTAAAGATCCATTCTTTCGAAACTCGTCGTTTATGCTATCGTGCGAATCTTTCAAAGCAACTCTTTGAAACAGGGGCGCCATTTCAGAAATTTCTTGGGGGGGGGGGGGTGCAAAGATTTTTTGAGGGAAGTTATATAGCTAAGTGTAGGATCCGGGCGTTCTCCCCCCCCCCCCACCTCCCGAACGACAAACAAACTGAATTATGCCTACAAAAACAGTATAAACTTTGAATACGGAAACTCAAGAACCAATATTTCGTTTTAAACAGGTTTCCGTCTTAGCAGGTAAAATTTTAATACATTGAAGATGAAAAATTTTCTTTTTAGACAGGATTCTATTATAGGTTCCATTTTTACAGGTATTGTCAACGACTGTTAAATCATCCACTTTATAGTATAGCATTGAAAAGAGATGTACTACAAGAGATGTATTACAAGAGATGTAAAACTTGTG
This sequence comes from Maratus speciosus, assembly GCA_963932465.1. Classification (NCBI taxonomy): domain Eukaryota; kingdom Metazoa; phylum Arthropoda; class Arachnida; order Araneae; family Salticidae; genus Maratus; species Maratus speciosus. The sequence continues at coordinate 542,171,612 of OZ010796.1, read as the reverse complement.
AAAACGAAGCCTGTCTATAACATAATTCTTTCCCGAAGGGGAAAAAATCAAATTTCGATGAAAAAACATACAATTATACTTGCTAAGACAAGAGACCTGTCTAAAATGGAATTTTTTTATTAGTCCCTTTCGATTTCTTTTTTTTAGGTTTTACTACAGAGGCGCCATTTCAAGAGTTTCCTAGCAAAGGACAAGGAAACATTTCTTTGAGAAACAGGGAACGTGCAAAATTGCACAACGTGCAGAGCTACACATAAGTGCAGAACTGCACAAATCTCAAAGAAAATAAGAACATCCCTCGCAATAAAAAAAGCTCTGCGTGATTTTGTCTTCTTAACTTCTTTAATTGACATGTGATTATTCTGCGATTTTTTTTTTAATTTTCGTGAAAGTGCTTGATTTTTTTTTCTTTCGAATTCCGCAAAATCAATTCATCCATGGATCACAGAAGAAAATCGCAAATTTTGAAAAAAATCCCCAAATCGTCTCGGAAAAAATCGCTAATTTCTCCAAACGACCATGGAAAATATTGCTAATTTCATCAGAGATCGCGAAAAGAAATGCAGATTTCGTCAAATGATTGTACAAACTAAAATCTCGCGTTTTGTAAAAGGACTGCGAAAAAAATGGCGAACTTCGTCAAAAGATTGCACAAAAAATTATGAAAATTTAGTCAAACAATCAAAGAGAATTTCGTCAAACGATCGTGAAATAAGATACAAAATTTCGTGTAACTATTGTGTAAGAAATTACAAATATTGTCGGTGGTAGGTAAAATAATTACGAATTTCAACAAATGATCGTGAAAAAGAATCGCGAATTTTGTCAAAAGATCGCAGAAACAAATATGGAATTTCGTCAGTTGGTCGTGGAAAAATATTGTGAATTTCGACAAATGGTCGCTAGAAAAAAAACAATTTTCGATAAAGGTTGCAGAAAAAAAATTGTGAATTCCGTGTTACGGTCGCGGAAAAAATCGCAAGTTTCGTCATATGATCGCGAAAAAAGAATCATGAAATTCAAGCAGTCATGAGATAATCAGCCCACGAACGTCATGAATAGGTCACGAAATTTGCGACTTTTGTGATCTATTACGATAAGAAAATTTTCAGCGATTTTCTGCAAGTAAATGTAAGGTAAAGCGTTAATAGACGCTTTCAGTCGTGACGTCAGTCATGACGTTTTACTTGGAAACTGACTCCAAACAAACGGTTGCTATGCTGTATTTTCTACTTTTTTGTATTTTATAGCAGTATTTTATAGCTATATGTCACAGATAAGCCTTTTTATACTTTATAGGCAGTGATAACATTTTCTACGATTTATATTTAACAATAAATGAAGCATAGCAACCATTTGTTTGGAGTCAGTTTCCAAGCAAAACGTCATGAATGACGTCACACTTAAAGCGTCTATTGTTGAAGTGAAAACTTCTTTAGGCGCGTTGAGCTTTTTTTGAGATGGAGAAAAACCACTGATTTGGAGACACTGTTACGTAACCGACATGCTAGCATTTTGGCACATAGACACTAGAGCGCCAAGCGGTGAATGACAAGAACTTTTCCCTCTTCAGCTCAATCCGCAAAAGAAGAACGAAGCTAAAACTCACTTTTTCTCCTGGCGTTCACAGAGGAACACACACACACACACACACATTATCAGTTTTCGAAAACGTCTTTAGGAACGTTGAGCTTTTTTTTTGAGATGGAGAAAAACCACTGATTTGGAGACACTGTTACGTAACCGACATGCTAGCATTTTGGCACATAGACACTAGCGTGCCAAGCGTAATATAATTGTGGTATTGTATTCATTAATAAAAATACTTTTGGATAGTATTGAATTGGAGTATGGATTTCAATATTTGGATAGTATTGAATTGTAATGGTTCCGTTTATATTTCACCAGATAAATCTTTAAATGCAATACGAGAATTTTTGTACGAAAATTTGTTTATTTATATGTACATGTATAATTTAATAATATAATTTAATATAATAATATATATATCAAATTATTAATGTTTATTTATATGTAATTTATAGTTAAATTATATTACTATGAAAATTGTAATATAATTTTGGTAGTAATAGTTTATAATATCGAATAAAAAAATAAAAAAACACTACATTTGAAAGTATTTCCTGCACAATAAAACATATCCTGACTATTAAAAAAACACACACGTAATTGTTGAAGTTTTCACTTCTATTGGCACTCCCGGAGTGACATTGTTTTTTTTTTTTTTTTTAGATTGCGTTTTGACTATTTTGAGGTGGGTTCGTGTGATATTATTTTTCAAATAAATCCTGAATATTTTTCTGATGAAAAAGCTACATATTTGAACATTAATGAATACTATATCTTAATTTTTTTACATAAAAGGTAAAGTTTATATTAAAGATATAACTGTAGATTTCTTTTACAGTAAGTATATTAAAATATGGATTAATTTCCTTTCATTTCGAGTCGGGTTGCCTTTCAATGGAAATCTTTTTAGCGGTTTTCGTATTTACATGAAATTACAATCCTGAGTCAGGATAGGTTGACGTATTTTCTTTGTTGCAAGTGAGATGCACTTTAAGATTTTCGGATTTTGCTTTATCTCTTTTGGTCAGAGTCGGTATGATCTAGTTTTTAACAAGGAAGTCCTGAATATTTTTCAAATGAAAAACTATAGATTTGACTATTAATGGTGGCTCATAGTAATAACCCAAGTGTCTATTTCTGTAGATAAGGGATTAAATTATAGACTACTTTATTATAAACGTTTTAAAATATGGAGCAATTTTCTTTACTTTGGGATTTGGTGGAAGTCTGTCGGTTTTGTGTTGAAGAAATTGTCTTATTGGTTGCTCACAGGCTCCGTTCAAAGGCATTGAAACTTTTTTAGAGTGTACCATATATAATATGATTTAATAAAGCAAATAATTAAATAATTTGATAACATTGCAATGGTTGCAGTAAATATAATGTGACACTAATAATCCAAAAAAGTAAAAAAGTCTGATAATTAAGAACATGAATTAAACTCGCCTCCTCCCTCCCCCCCCCCCCCAAAAAAAAAGACTATCTGAACAAACTCTTCCCCTGAATTTCTACCCATGAGGAGACTAGTTTTCCTATGATCAAGTTGTGCACAGCTGAGAAGCAATTGATAAAAGAAAATTTCTCTCATGTATTTTTAAAATTAGCCAAAGTACGATATATGTCTCACCTTAAGTAAGTTCGAATAGGAATTTTTTTTTTATATACAGTAAAACCTCCCTAAAGCGACCATGTTCTGTTCCAATAAAAGTTGGTCGCTCCGAGAGGTGGTCTCTTAATGGAGATCATGTTTAAATCTAGATTTTAATTGTTGAAAAAGGTAACAATTAATGTTACTGAAATTTATTCTTCACAGTAGGAAACAAATATGCAAATTTAAGCATCAAAACAAAAGTTAATTACTGCAGAGTTTAAAAAATGAATACATTGAAGTTTGCTTTGATTTTACGGTTTCATCTTCTATAACTTTTATTTGCAAGTCCTTTCGAAGTTCAGTAAATAAATGCATTTTTTTTTTTTTTTTTTTTTTTTTTTTTTTTTTGGACGGTAACAAATTATGACAATTTCATTCATTTATCTATTTCTTTGAGAGTTTCCTAGGGCAGGGGAGTTTATTGGCCGTCATCCTTGCTTTGTCATCAGAGTTAAATTCATTGCCTAAAACGATGCAAAGGGGTTTAAACACTTAAAAGTTACTGGAATAAATAAAAATTCTAAACTTAGTTTAGAAGTTTAATGAATAATGCGCTCTCCGGAATTATTATTCTAATAAAACCTTCTTCAAGCGACCAGGAAAAAATGGAATTTGATTAATTTTCTTCAAAGAAATTGGTCACTCAAGGTGGGAGTTCAACTGGGGTGGTCTCTGAATATAGGTAAAATTAGTATTGAGCCTATGGGAATAAATTTCGTTCCATGAAAAAATGGTCGTTCAGAGAGGTGGTCGCTAAATGGAGGTGGTCGCATAGAGAGGTTTCACTGTAATTATTAATTTCTATGCATAAAATATTAATTTTAATGCATCTGTTTTTATTGCAATCAAATCTGATAAATTATTATAGCATTTGAGCAATTTTTTAATTTTTGTTTGAGTCTGACAATTGATGAAAATTTTCCGAAAATTCAAATTCCTTGGGGGGGGGGGGCTATTGCCCCCCCAGCCCCCCTCAAATGGTGCCCCTGCTTTGAAAGCGCGAAACTTTCTGACACAATGACGTACATATTTTTAAACGTAAAAGTATAAAATTGGCAGACCTGACTATGGAAGCGATTTGGAATCGAAATGATTTTTCCATTTTTTTTATAAATGAATTATCATGAGTGAATTGAGTTATAAGCGTTTTTGATCACGTGACAAGACCTTTTTCTCCCTTCATTGACTGGTTTTTCTGCTTTCGTCAGGAAATTCGGTTCTAAACGCCAAATTCTAAAGTATTTACAGAAAAAAAAAATATATATATATATATATATATATATATATATATATATATATAGTGTATACAAAAAAACGGAAAACGTCTTTCGATTAAATAGTTTCTGAATAACAGCACCTGCCAGTTTCATGTGTTTCCGAACAAAAATGAACTAACCCTTAAATGCCTGGTGTTGCTTTTCGGCAACATACCCAATTTAGGCTCAAAAATACTATTAGAATAATATTGAAGCTATAATGCCTAATGTTGCCAATAAAATACATTCTGACGATATTATTAAATAGATTTTCAACATGCAGATGGCAACACTTGTGCTGTTTAAGAATAAAGATATATTTATTTTTTCAATTGTTGCTACTTGTTCTTTTTGTTTTGTTTGGCAGCTTGCGAAATACCCTATTTTGACCAAATAAAATTTATTTTTTATTACAGTTCCTAAAATTCTTCTGTGTTTAATATTATAGAATTTTATCAAGGGAAATTATTTTTTCAATTAAACACCAGTATTGCCGATTAGTAACAAACTGTTTTTTAGCCGTAAACTGTACTTAAAACAAAATATGATTTTTTAAAGTATTTTTCCCATGATTTATTTAAAAAATGAAAGCCGAAAAACATTATTACAATGATTTTCGAAAAATCAGGCATTTAAGGGATAAAACTTAAGTCATAAAGTTACCCCTTTACATTTGAGAAAGTTTGGACTTTTTTTTCTCAATAGTGTATTTGTTTTTAAATATCGTGTTCTTTTCTATAATCAATTTTCTCTCAAACTATGTTACACGGAAGTGCATTTATTTTATACTGTAAAACCCAGCGTAATGATAGCAAAATGTTTCCAGGGTTTCCCTTACGCCAAATTGAAATTTTTTGCCATAATTCTGAATCCAATTCCGACGACGATCCCTAAACTGAAGGTACTTTCTTTCCCTTTATACTAACAAGATTTAAAATCGCTCATTTTTTTCGTTGGGGAAGTCTTATTGTTTAAAGCACGAATATATCTGCCTACATACGTACAGTGAGCAAAAAAAGTATTTGCACACCAGGTAAATTTGTTGTAGCATATGTATAAATAAATAAAAAGCAACTAAGAATTAAAAATACCAAAACTTTTACAAAACAAATAAACATTATTTAATATCTGACTTAATAATTATATTTAAAATATGAAAACATAAAAAAGTAGCATTTGTACTGCCAAAAAAATATTTGCACACTAGCAATAAAAATAGAACTAGAAGAATTATTTATAAGTTAAAAACAGTGTTAATACTTAGTATGCATGCCCTTTGCTTCAATTACAGCTTGTAATCGTCTGGGCATTAATTCCATTAATTTGTGACATGTTTCACTACTGATTTGTAGCCATTCTTCCCTAAGAGCTTGCTTAAGTTCTAATTTGTTAGAAATTTTCTTTTTCCTTATTTTCACATCCAAAATACGCCATAAATTTTCAATCGGATTGAGGTCTGGTGATTGTGGTGGCGTTTTCAATTGATTTTTTACATTATAAAGCAACCATAACCTCGTAATATATGCAGTGTGTTTCGGATCGTTATCCTGTTGGAAATAATATGAATTAGGAATTCATAATTTCAGAGCACTATTATATAAATGATCTCGCAATATATTGGTATATTGTTTAGCATTCATATTGCCTTCAATAAAGGTCATTTCGCCAACTCCGTTAAAAGACATGCATCTCCAAATCATTACATGACCACCGCTATGTTTTACAGTTGGTTTCAAGTAGAGAAGTATTTAGCTTTCGCCATACAGTTTTCTTACCATCTGGGCCAAGAAAATTGAACTTGCTTTCATCGGAAAAAAAAACAGTTTTCCAAAACTCTAGTGGTTTGCTGACATAAGCTTTTGCAAATTCAAGTCTTTTCACCCTATTTGTTTCACTAATAAATGGTTTTTTTCGAGGGGCTCTTCCTCGAATATTTGCATCATGAAGAATATTTCTAATTGATTGTTGTGTAACTATTGTTCCCGACGTTGAAGCGACATCAACAGCCAATTCTCGAGCACTTAGAAAAGGGTTTTTTGAAGATTCTTTTATGATGGCTCTCCTTTGCCTGGTATTTAGCTTTCTTGGACGTCCAGTTCGCGGCTTATTTATTGTCGAACCAGTTTCTTTTTCCTTCTTAATTACATAACGAACACTAGAAAAGTTTAGATTTAATTTTTTACCTATTCCTCGGTAACTTAATCCAGAATTGTGAAGAAATATAATTTTCTCACGGGTAGCAACAGACAGTTCACACGTTTTCGGCGCCATTAGAACAAAAACTCCCTAGAATCCCTGCTCCAGTTAATATATTACATGCTAAACATTTGCATAATGTTCTTATTTAATGCCTTTTTTAACAGTCAATGTTTCTTGTGCAAATACTTTTTTGGTATGAGAAAATATTAATTTATTTTTTAAAATGTGTAATATTACTGTTTAAGGAAAATGGGTAGTTATTTTTATTTTCTTCTTATTTAAATAAATGAATAATTAAGAGAATAGTATCAAATTTGCTTTCTATGGTTACTTATGCAAAAAATCGTCTGCGTGCAAATACTTTTTTTGCTCACTGTATGTAGTCAGGTCAACGCAGATTCATCGAAAGTGATAAAAGCACAAGATTAATAATCGTAGCCTTCGATCTTAACCCTTTTTGACTCAATAACTCCAATTTGAAAGGAGACCGGCTAACTGCGCCTATGCCTTCCCTTCTTTGCCTCCCCCTGTATGAACTGCGCTCGGCGTCACGGGGAACGGATATCATTGTCACCCCCGTCTCTTATACTTATGGGCACGAAGTGACAGTTTTTTTTTTGTTAGAAAGACACTTTTCTGTTGCGTTAATTCGCTAAATTGGGCGCTTTATCGAAAATTTGGGCTATCAATAATGTTTTTTCTTAAACTCAGAAAAATTTTATATACATGTATTTTACATATGTATATAATAAATTTTTTGTTAATAATAACTATTAAACCAAAGAAAAAGACAATATAAAAATGTATATCCTTTAATATAAAATGCACAAATTGAAAAAAAAAAAAAAAAAAAAAAAAAAACAAAGGAAAATAAATAAAAGTATGATGATAAAAAATCCATATATAAATATATATTTACACAAGAAATTTAAACATTGGAGAATTTTTTTAAATTAGAAACATATTTTTTTTAAATATTTGACATAGGATAATTATGTAGGGAAACAAATATTTTCGTCAGGTTTAAACTAATTTCTCATTGCCTTTGGATGTTTCATTCTAAGATTCTTCAAAAGCCTCAAACATGAAACATTAACATTTATAAACAGATATTTCGTATTTCAATGAATATGCTAGAAATAATTTTCACTTTAAAATTATTCTCTGTATTAATTTGAGAGAGATGCTGAGGGAAAAAGAACAACATTCTAAATAAAAGGACATTCTTGCTGCTGAAATATGCCTATGAACGCTAATTAGTACTTCTTTTATTGCCCTTAATATTATTGTTTTTACTATTATTATTATTATTAACTTGTTTGAAACTATGGTATTTAAATACTGATCTATTATTTTCTTTCAAAACTTAATTTTTTTTTTTCAAATTCTAAAGTAAATTTTAAAATTCCAAAGCGGTTCCACGGTGTTTTATAACTGAAACTTAAATATGTATTTTTTGATAAAATTTTATTTTGACTGAATATATAATTCTTATAATCACGCACGATTCTCTTATGCACATGCTTATAAAATAATAATAAGAAGAAGAACATTAAATTCTCATGAATTCAAAACTGAGAATTGCGTTTTCATTTGAAAAACATGCATCCAAAAGTGGATAAAGAAATTTAATTTCTTAAGTTGTACTGCAACACAAAATTTTATGACACATTGTCTGATTCGCTTTTATACTTCAAGGAATAAAATTAACAGGCCTATTGAAGTGATTTTTAATTGAATAGCGTTTTTCCTTTTCAGATAAATAAATTGCTTATAGAGTTATAAGCCATTCTTGTTACGTGACGACAAGTTTTTCTTCTTTTTCGCACTGCTGCGTCGTGAATTTGGTTCAAATCGCCAACTTTTACAGTATTTTCTGTACAATCCTCTGCTTTCACCATAAAATGGAAAAGTCATTCGATTACATAGTTTCTGAATAAGAACACCTTCTTATTTAATGTGCTTTCGAGGAAAAATGAATTCAGAAATGTGTCAGATAATAACTTCTTTGAATTTAAGAGCAGCCTTAAGAATGTTTTCAAATCCAAACTGATTGCTTACTAGAATTCATATTTATTTGCACTTGCGTGAGAGTGACAGATGCTGATTTAAAAACTGTGAAATCGAAAGGCTTTTCCAATTTTCATTAAAGGCAATATTTCACAAAGTGCTGTTAAAAGCATTTAGCATTAGAAATGAATTTCCACAATACGTTCTAAACTGAATTTCCAGATGTGACAGTCCGATAAAATTTTCTTCAAACAACAATGGCTTATAATTCAACATGTAATTCAGTTATCAAAAAATGAAAGATCATCAGATTCTAAATCAATTGAATAGTCATTCTGCAAGTGACATGCTTTTACGTTTAAAAATGAGTTTGTAAGTTAGAAAATTTTGAGAGAAACTCTTACAACACCCTTAAATCTAAAAAAAAAAAAAACTTTTATACACATAAGATTATCACTTTCTAATTTCGTATTAAATCAACGCATCTTCTCCAAACATAGTTTTAAGTTTTAAAAGATAAAATATCCTTTTAAATAGATGACTTCCTATTAAAAAAAACAAAAAATATACTTTAAATAATAGACTATAGTTGACTTTATGATTTTGATCCTCAAAATATTTTTAAATTAAAGTTTTGCTGTTTTTTAAAAGCCAAATTTTTAAGTAGAACTCACGGATTAGATATTTGGTATCTGAAAGAGAATATAAATACATGAATGGATGAAAATTATGTTGTGATAGAAAAATTTAACCTATTAGTGATTTTTAAAATAATCCTAAATTAGAACCTTCTCGATTCTGCTTCATTTAAAAAATAATACTACCAATAATTAGTGATACTACAACTTATGGTAATAATCTTGTTAATTTAAACATGCTAATGACAGATTGGTATTATTTGAGGAAAAAATTTGTGAAAATCAATGAACTTTTGATTATAAAATATTAAAAATAGCGACAAATAGTATATAAGAGTGTCAGCTCTAATTGTTGCCCAATAACTATTTTCCTAAACCATTAGCTTTAGAAGTATAGTTTCAACAGCAAACGTGATTTAAAGTTGTTCTTCATCCTATTAAATCTGTTCATATAAGAAAAGTATTATTTTTAAAAGTTACAGAAATTTAATTTTTTTACGCGATTCAAGTACTTTATATTTAGTAAAACCTTCTTCGTGTACTAATAAGCAAAACAATAAAAGTTTCATTTTTGTACAAATAAAACTTACCGAGTTATGATAACTTGAATTTTATGAATTTTGAGCATTTTTTGTCATCAAAAACGGAAAAATGCTTTTTATCCAAATGTTACAAGTCAAAATCAAAATTTTCTTAACAATGGTGTTTTTTTTTTAATTAACATTAAATATTCCTTGGAATACCTTGAAAGAGCTAACAGAATCTGGGGTGGCAGTTTGCACCGGGACCATTTAAATGGGGAGTCCCCCTTCTTTCGTAGTAAATATTACTAAGTATCCTCTACTCGAGGAATTATAGTTCATTTTAATATTTTATTTGAATTTATTACGTTGAATATCTTATAAGATGTAATGGAATGCTAGATGAATGCAGACCACTTTCTTAAGTATTGTGATTATTGTCGCCAAGATTTACCATGGCTGGATTTGTATCCAGAAGACCTTTTTGGGGAAAAAAAAGAGCAACCCTCAATACAGTGATTACTTATCCCCCCCCCCCCCCCTTCGAGCGCAGTTCATACAGAAGGGGCCGAAGCTGTAGGCATAACGGAATTGAGTTCAGTTTAAGGCTTCATCCATGCTAGCCCACAATTTTACAGCAGCTAATTATGTATAACAATGATGATTGATGAAATAATTTTGAATTAATTTATTGAACTCAAGTGATAGCGACAACGGACCACATACAGGGATCTGTTTAGGAAAAAATTGGGTCCTTTAAAGGACCCTTCACAAAATTTTTCATTTCAAAACAGGACCCTTCACAAAATTTTTCATCTCAAACCAGGACCCTTCACAAAACTTTTCACCTTAAAAAAGGACCCTCACAAAATTCTTAGTCTTAAAAATAGACCTTTTACAAAATTTTTCCAGCTCTAAACCTTTCACAAATTTAATCATTTAAAAGTAGAGTCTGACTTGTCACTTTTACATATATAAAGAAAATATATGTATTTTACATACATATATCTTCTTAAAAAAATATAAAAAAGAATCTGAATATAACGATAATTTCAAATTCCTAAATTAGGAGTAGATTTTTCACAAATGTAAAAAAGCTGTTCACAATTTCGCAAAAACAGGACCCTGAGAGAAAAGTCTGGACAGATCCCTGGCATAAGGCTTATTTCATACGATACTTTAAAAAAAATGTCCTTTTATAAATATCCTTTGAATATAATTTAGAAATGTTATAATTTTCTCAGATGCACAATGGGCTCATTAAAAGATGATTTTCGAGTCACTTGGATTCTAATGCACCCACATTATTTCACAAAACTTCACATGGGGAAATGAAACACAAGTCAGCGTAGACGAAATGCATTATACATTCTGGAGAAAAGGTAGCCCCTTTGTTTTAATTAACATCACAATATGAAAATCGACCAAAAGAACATAATTTTGAAAGAATTGCCCGCTGTGTTTTAAAAAGCTTAAATAGATAAATTTTAAGAGGAAGTTGAGCTCACTAAAGCACACATTTAAACCTCAGAATGTGAGATCGTAACTAAAGAGTTAACATGAGAAATGTTATATCTGTTTTATTTCGGAAAAATCAGTGTTTACTTTATAAAATCGAGTATGATAAGTATGGCGACAGATGCGAAACAATTAAAAACAAGAAGAAAACAGATGCTAACAATGTAAATATTGCGATTAATTACAATAGATTTTCATAAAAGCAGTCGTATTTTAAGCAACTCTCACAAACAGTCATAAATAATACTCATCCTTTTTTGTTTTCTGCAAATATTTCGTCAACATTAGAATTCTGATCATTAAATATATAGTATTTAAACAAGAAAGAAAAAACCATGCGGAAAGCATCTATTATGAAACATTTTCAAACACATTCAGAATAATGTAACAAAACTTCACCATTTAATAAGTTGAAATAGGATGTCTAATTGAACCATTTATACTTTTGAAAACACAATTTCAGCAATTCCCATCTACAGTCGGAAAATTATCCGAATTCTTTCAGCAGCCTTGTATATGATATATAGATTTATATCTATGTATATCTATGTATGTTAAACATTAACTACATGCATGCAAAAATTTAGTTCAGTTAGGAAATACATACCACAATTAAAAATTCCCCTTCAGCAGTTTCCGCTAATAAGGAGAATAGTACGAGAACTTTTTGTGCATTCCTGTATACGAGGTATAGAATTTATACACAAAGAGTAACATGCAAAAAGTTTGTTAAATTTAAAAGCGCATACCGAAATGGAAAACGCCCTTTCAGCAGTTATTGCTCAAAGACAGTGCTGTAACCGATTTCTTTTGCGTGTCCCTGTAAATGAATGATATAAATGCTATGAACGCCCTGTTCTACAGTAATCATCTTGTTGTGAAATTTGGTGATTTATATCAATTTCAATACATTTGAAATAGCTTAATGTCATTAAAATACACTGCAAACGATTTTCCCCCTGTTGACCCTACTGTAACAGAATTCTTTTGAGTGCTCCTATAAATGAACTATTAACGTTACACACTTCATATGGAATACCAAACATGGCATGGTAAACATCATTAACATATATCCATTGCATGAAAATCCGAGTCTATTTATGGGAGTTAGAGCGTGGATGGCCACTTATTTATGAATGGGAGAAGGCCCCAACCATCTGATTTTAGATTAGCCTTCGTATATGATAAGCACATAGCGTTTTAAGCAAAAACACATTTTTGTGGTCTCCAATCCGAACAAAATTAACTGCAAAACAAATTGTAAAATTTAAAATGGTATTTTATTGTAACTTCATGACAAGTTATAATGACGGGTTGGCCCGTTAGACAGGCATGTCTTTACAGCACCAGAGTATCAGGCCGAATGTACGGCCGGACAGACAGACAAACCGAATTCATAAACACTTTTCAACTTTGTTGGAAAGGCGTTAAAAAGATCCAATAATCATTTGCTTCATGTTTTAAATTAAACACGTCTATGATCGAAAAGCATCCTCTAGCTCCTTTCTGACTTTCAGCAAAAATTACGCAATCTTTTAAAGTTTGTCTATTTATGAATAGTTAGAAATAATCCTCATAAAAAAAAAGTTTTCAGAACTTAGTAGAACGCAGTGTTAAGGGGGCTGGCACTCACCGGAATTCTCCTTCGTAATGTAAAGTCTATGGGCATTTGATGCATTCGTATAGTTAAAATATCTTCTCGGGAAATTCATATTTTTAACATCTTTTTTCTGTGTACTCTTCTTAAAGTATGTCTCTTTTTTTCTTAGTTTTCAAAATATTTCTAAAATCTATACTGAATTTAATATTTTATGTGTTAAAAGCGGGCGACCTGTGAGTAGATTTTAACACTTCCTATAAAATTAAGTCTATACTTTAGAAATATTTTGAGAACTAAGAAAAAAAGAGACATCTTTTAGGAAGTGTACGCAAAAAATAGAAGTTAAAAATATGAATTTCCCGAGGAGATATTTTAAATATACGAATGCATCCAATGCCCATAGACTTTACATTAGTGAGGAGAAATCGGAAGCTGAGTGACCAGCCCCCCTTAATTTGCGGAAATAAAACAACTTCCCTTATCTCAAAAACAAATTTATTACTATTTTCAAGAACTTAATATCTTTATAAATTTGTCTTCCACGTCTACAATAAAGTATAATAAATAGTTACGTACTAAACTATTTCCAGTAGCCAAATGTCCGAGAAAACGCTGGTTCTTTCCCGTTTGTCACGTGGATATAACATTAGCATCTTCAAATTTTATAACCTCTTCAAACTCCACGAAGGCTTGAGAAAAAAAATTCATAAGACTGATTATATCCAACGAATTAAAAATAATGAAGATAATAATAATAATAAACTGTGAAAAGTGACTGTTAACATTTGTTGAGAGAAAGTTGGTACAAATTTAATATGTAAAACCACAATCCCTGCATCTCGAAAGCACAATATTTAATACATTTTTCCAAAATTAAATGCCTTTACAAATTTATATACCGCGGGCGCAATAAAATATATTAAATAGTCACATATAAAACGATTTCCAACGGTAAAATGTCAAAAGCAATGTCAGTAAAAAAGCTCGAAGAAGTTGCCTTACCCCAGTAGCACACAACGTTTTAAAAACGCTGAAAATCCGGATATTTCGTTTTAATTTCGTTTTTAAAACACTTTACCCACATCATGTGCTACTAGGGTATTTAACTAATTTAGCACAAAGTAAAACAAAATTTGTAATTTTTTCCAGAAAAGCCAAAAAGTATTAAATATAAGAAAAAAGAAAAAAAAATAAATGAAATAAAATAAGATAAAAATTACCACAATGAACCCCCACTAGAATACTATTAAAGAACAAATACGATATGATCAAGCTTCGGTGCACCCTGTATATAAAATAGTAAAACGTACATATAAAATTATGGAAGAAGAACAAAAATAGCAAACAGCTAAAGCCAACTGAATAAAATTCCACATAAAAAAGAGGTTTTAGAACCTAATGGAATGCAGTGTTAATTTGCAGAAATAAAAGTAACTTCCCTGATTTCAGAAACACATTTAATACAGATTTTCAAAATTTAATACTTCGACAAATTTATCTACTGCGGATACAATAAAATATACTAAATAGTCACGTATAAAACTATTTCCAACAGCGAAATGTCAAAAGTAACGGCAGTAAAAAAGCACGGAGAGTTACCTTATTTAACTAATTTAGTACAAAGAAAAACAAAATCTGTATTCTTTCCAGAAAAGCGAAAATGTATAAAGAAATAAAGAATAAATAGAATAAAAATTCCCATAAAAAAAAGCCACTAGAGTACCATTACAAAGAAAGAGACACAATATGATCAAACTTTCAGAAGAGCAATGTACTCCTGAAATTTTGATCATTCTGTAACATTACTTCCAGGAATTACTTTATATAGTATCAAAGCAATGTTACTGCATCTCGCATTTAAATAAAAGAAGAAGTCATTTTAAATCCTATTTGCGTTTTGGCGGTAATACATTTAAATATCAAGATAACATTACTTTCGATTTTTACTCGGATGGAAAATGTGTAACGAAAAGAAATAAAAAAAAGGCCAAATTCAAATGTAGGTCAAAGAGAATAACTGAATGCGTTAGTGAAGTGGTACTATAATTAGATGCAAGTAAGAAAACGTGCGAGTCGTTTTAAAACTTTTGAAAGAAATTAAAGACGATAAGTACTGGGGTTGCTTCGAAAATTGGACTATACCATTTGGCCTAGAACAGAATATAAATGCATATTACCTTTCTTATATTTTGTATTATTCGACTTTACAAAAAAGATATTTTTAGATGTGGAACTATATATTTGGTGTCCTCTAAAGAATTTATTCACAGAAAGAGTGTGGCGCGCAGTATATTGTACTAGAGTGTTATCGTTACAAGAAATTAAGTAAGCAATATAAATTTAATAAAAATACCACGGGATTAGCGGTTTGTGGTTATGCACGATTGTGGGATTAAAAAGCAAGTTATTAAAGGGCAATAGAATCTTAACACAATACCCACAAAATAATTCACCCTTCATTGATGATTTGTAGAAATATTTGAAAAATTGTAGTTTGGAGTGCCAACAGTGGGCCCACCAAAGATGCGCAGTTTTGCTGAACAAACCAAAAATTATTACATTAGAATATTGTTGGGCGCTTCGCCCTCTGTAAATGAGGTCGGGCCTTTATTGGCAAATGAGCCATTCGGTAACAGTTGGCAAAACGTAAATTTCTTACCATTAGCCAAGATGAGATTTCACGGTTAGCCAACCGCTGGTCAACTAACTTATGCTACTTGGAAGCCTACTATAAGGCATCTAATCCAATTCAGAATGTATAGCTTAGGATGATGTATATACATTTGATATACGTTGTATTACATATTTATAAAGATATTTATCATCATATATTTCAATTAAGTGGTTCAAAAAAGTTAATGTCGGATTTCAAGTCATAACATCTGGAAATCTAAAAATTCTCTGCTCTTTCCACCTACGTTCAAAGCAATAAATATATTTCTAGCGTAGGTTTAAAAAAAATTCAAATTACTTTACACATATATATATATGTTCATCAGCACTTAAATTTAGCTTCGTCTCCAAATAGATATTTCACGGATAAGAAAAAAAATATGAAGAACTGCAGTAATTGAAATAAATGCATCTTCTGAAACATGGCAGGAGGCAAGAAAGAAAACATAGACACTCTAAAAAAAGATACATATAAATAATAATAACACGTAAAAGACAAGGACTTTTAAGCAGCCGGCTTGTTAAAATCGTCTGCGGATGTCGTGGTAAAACGTTGGTCGCATAAAAAGAAACCGCCATACCTCATTCCTTCTCCTCCATGGCTCGCGCAACAAATTCGAATTTCTTTGAACTGAATAAAATAGTGGTAACGCAAAAGAGGAATGTTCAACTCTTGAAAATCTTTTAAACTTAAGTTTTAATATACAAATCCGAACCGCTAGTGTAAGTAGAGGGGTTGCTAGAGGGATCGCTTTGAGAAGACGTCATCATGACCTCACCGCTGGTAAAGGCCAACATAGTGAAGAACCTTTCGACTACAAAAGAATTCGTTTGATTCCAATAGTAGCGGAAGCTTCTATAAAAAGAGCTAGTCACTAGATGGGTTCATTAAGCAATGATGAGATAATAGTTTCGTGTTTTGAAAGGGCTCATCAAGCTACGAAAAGTAGCTGATTAGAACGATTTAATGCACCGTCAACCGAACACTTACAGCTGAAACTGCTCTTACAGCATCACTACTTCTTATTTAGGAGCTATTAAGATGAAAGAAATACTTTTCTTCCCATATTATGCTGCAACAATATGTGGAATTATACACTAGAGGTAGAAATCTAGCAAAATTTCCCCCAACAAGCCAGGAAAACGCGCATCAAAGACAAGAATTAAAATAATATTGGTGCACTTTGCTCAATCTTGATAGGGTAGTTCACTTGGAAGACATGTTGGAATCTGCAGTGAGTGATTCATACTTCTTGCTAAACATGATACTAATTTTTTTCTCTCATTTTGGAAGAAGAATGTAATGCAACAGTAAAATCATTGAAGTATCAGATGTGAAATTTAAAAAGGGACGGTTTTTAACCAAACTCAAGAAGAGCTTCCCTCCCTGTGTTCTCATTATTTGTATATATTCATGCGTAATTCTGATATGGATGTACTCATTTTTTATACTTTTTTTATATGTGGTTCCTTTTAAATTTTGTCAATTTCTGACGATGGTGTCCAACATTGGACCACAGAATAGTTTAAAGACGAAGGGAGATTTGTGAATAACTGAGACACTAGTTAATCAATCCTTGTCATTATTAGTTTTTTTTTTTTTTTTTTTTTTTTTTTTTTGAATGACTCAGAGCTGCCAAGTCTCCGGCTTTTTGGATAACGGTATTTTAATACAGAAAATTCTCCTTTATTTAATTGGAACATTTGGTCGATTTAAAGCAATTTCTCAAAGCAAAACAACATTTTCTCTAAGATAATAGTAGTGTGCAAAAAGCCGGAGACTTGGCAACTCTGATGATTGAATTTAAATGAGTGCAGACAACGAGATATCCCGTGAGAGATGCCCTCAACATAGGACGAGATGCCCCGCTTCCTTTAAGTCTTCAATGCGAAAACGAGATATCTCGTAGATGGCTCTCAATACCGCGGTAAGTTGAACACTCGGTACTTCGGTAGGGTTCACGCGCAGGTTTCGTTTCTCCCTCTGGCGTCACTGGTACCCAAGTCCAGTCTTGGGTAATGCACTTTTCGCTTTGTATAAAGCTTTCCGTTTCATAAAAAGATGTTCAACATTTGTTTAGTATCCTGTGTATGATATTACTGAGGTGTGTGACACTTCGAACATCTACTACTTAAACATTTTAGAATTTTTTAAAGCGTAAATCTTCTGTTTTCATTTGGTTATTTGGAAGTATTAACTTTCGCCACAATTATCATTATTTTATTTAAACACATATGTAAAAAAAAAGATTTTCTTACCTGCTCTGTTGTATTTCAATATTTTAGACAGCGTCTTTTCATAACATTTTTGCAATTTCGCATTAATCCGAAATAGTTTGAGAAAACTCGGAAAATGTTTGCTTCAATTCATAAAACTTTAGAAAAAATGCACTTATAATTATGTTGTATATTTTAAAATATATATATTATACTCTCATAAAGTTATATGTTATTAAAATTTATAATTTTGTACATTTTTTTAAATCCCTATTTAATGTTCTAAAAACATAAAACGGATCTAATAATGTTTTTAAAAGTTACGAGTATAACTCTAAAAAACTCTATAGTACTATGTACTTTAAAACACAGGCATTAAAAAATATTATAGCATTTTCAGGGCAACTTTAGATAAATGTAAGAAAAGATTTTTTGAATTGATACTTGTGATTTTTTCGAATTTATAAATATTTTAAAAAAAATGTGTAATAACAAAACGAGTAAACAAAGAAAACAAAAAACTTCTTAAATAGCCGTAATAGCTTAAATAACGTTTTAGATAATAATAATAATAAATAAATAAATAAATAACTCTTTAAATTTTTGTATACACTAATACAGAAATTTAAATTATAAAATTATTGAAAATATCAGAAGAATAGTCTTTCTACATACTCTTTCTAGAGAACATATTATTACGTCCACTCTTATGTGAGACAGGGTAGCGCAATTTCAGAAAGAACCAACTTTTGTTTTAAAATAAACAATTTACTTTATTTACAAATAATTAGAAAATAAGTTAAAATAGGTATCAAAATATTAATAAATATAGGTCCGTACAACTTTTAACTTTAGGAATAGAATAATCATTGGCACACAAGATTCTGCGATTAACTAACACGATGTCTAGTCTATCTAAGTTATAATCTAGGTATTGGGCTTCCGATTCAGTAAATATCAAACTGTCTAACTCTCAAAGTCAAACAAAAACTAGGTTGTATAACATTCAAAATTTGAAAAAAAAAAAAAAAAAAATAGATGTCATATTACGATATTACGGTTAAAAAATTTTAAACAATCAAATATTGTTTTTATGATTAATATACTATATATGCATCCTTAAATATTTAGTACGCACTAAAGTATTATCAGAAAAAATTTAAATTACAAATTGTGAGTAGAATATTATTTTATATGGATTATCTCAATACCTTAAAATAAATAAAAATTAGGGAATATATTTTCAAATAAAAATTGAGTTTTTATTCTATTGCTATACCAACATATTTTTATTCTCACAATATGCATTTTTGAAACTTCTAGATCGATACCTGTTTATTAATCTCATATAAGTTTTTGATTTAAGATCCCATATTGCTTACAAACCCTTACATTTTATCGGGAAAAAAAAAAAAAAAAAAAAAAAAAAAACATACTACAGTGTTTATTTTATTTTTCTTTAGTTTTGGGTACATTTAACTATATAAGTACTCAAAACTAAAACTAATTTCTATAAATTTCAAGAATTGTAACACAATTGGTAAACAATTGTAAAACACAATTGTAAAACAATACAATTTGGTTTGGTTTAAAATTAAGCTGTTTTGCTTTTAAATTCTTTTACAAATCTGTTTCTTTAAAGTAAATTGAAAATACTCATGAATAATAAATGCAAAAATTATCTGATCTTTTGCATGCGTACAGCAAATGGTTTTAATGTTATAGTATGTGTTAAAAACGATTAAATGAAATTCCTTTGTAATATCTAGAAGAATTAATGCGTTACTAATTAGTTTAATGTCAAATCCTTTTCAAAAACTAACAATAAAAGTAAGATATAAAATGATCATATGAAAAAAAAAATAGTAATAATATCATTTATTGCCAGGAAGAGAAAGAGAGCAATGCGAATAAAAGGAAAAACACAGGGAGAGCTTGAACGATGGGTGCCAGTGACGTCACGAACTGGACGATCTACTGCGCATCTCGCTCGTGGACCCTACCGTGTATTCTAAGTACCGTGCTCAATACGTTGTATATTATTCAGGGGCCGCGCTAACCATTCGCCAACTCGCCAAATGCGAATACATCGTGAAATTGGCGAGAAAAAAATTATTATGGCGAAAAAGCTGGCGAATGATTTTTTGAGGTCATGAATTTCCGTTTTTAGCGCGAGTTCGCGTATGGCCATATTTCCAGTCTATATTCCTCCTCTTTTTCTCGGCCGGCCAATTAGAGGTGATTCTATTCTGATTTTTCTGAAAATTTAAGGAATTAATATCCGAAAATTAAAAAAAATCGGTCGTCAATTCGAAAATTCCGACATAAAAAAATATCGCGAATTTCGACAAATGGTCGCCGAAAAAAAATTAATTTTGTCAATCGTTTGCAGAAATATTGCAAATTTCGTCAAAGGATCGCCGGAAAAACAAATTTCGTCAGAGAATCGCGGAAAAACGCAAATTTTTGTCGTAAGATCGCAAAATCCCCACAAATTTCATCAAAACATCTCAAAAAGAACCACAAATTTCGTCAAAAGATCACGAAAAACCGCAAATTTCGTCCAAAGATCGCGAATAAACACACAAATTTTGTCAAAAGTTCGCGAAAAAAACTCAAATTTCGTCAAAAGTGCAAAGAACCCCCCGCAAACTTCTTCAAAAGACCGAAAAATTTAGTCAAAAGATCGAATATACTTTTATATACTTTTGGCTAATAATAGATATATTTGGCTAATGATTTTCAAATTTGGCTAATGTGTTGGCGGATAGTCTTAATTTCTTAGCGCGGTCCTTGTTATTACAATACGGTAATGGGTTCTGTAAATGGATTGTATAACTACAGGATAAATAAGACAACAAAATGCAATATTTGATGTCACTTTTATTATTGAATCTTTAAATTACTTTTACCACTTTTACTTTACCTTATTAATCTGTTTCATACTCTTTCTTTCATATTAACTATTCCAACACCAAAACTATTCATCAAAAAATTATTAAAATAGCTTTACTTTGAAAGGCTTTTAGATAAAAAATATCCTGAATCACGCTCGAGAGAAAAGAAAACAATTCGATACAAAGTTATTACAAGTAAACGCAAGTAAGTTACAAGATGGGGTCATTAAACAGTGACGCAATAACGATTTTTGTTTTAAAAGAGCTGAGAAGCGACTTAAGTAGTTCAGCGCTGCTAATGTACCGTCATCTGAACAGATTCAGCTATTTCTGCAGCAGCACTTCCTATTTAGGAATTATCGATCTAACGGCATTCACGGTCTACGCGAAATAACTCAAAACTTCTTTAGAAAGTTGCCATTACAGCAGTGTTATGTACGTTAGTAAAGATGTCTTTTTAAGAATAAAAATATTTTAGGAATATAGGAAGATTTCCCATTCTCTCTTTTTCTAAGGATTTCTCTTCTTAAAAACTAATAGCAGATTTATAATATACTTCTACTTTTTAAATAAATAGAGCAAAACAATAAATAAATAAATAAATAAAAACAAGAACAGAAAATTGGATTTTATTTTTTAGTTTATTATTATTATTATTATTAGTTAATCAGTTAATGAGTATTTATTCAGTTTCATAAACCCAAAATTAATTTTAAACAAAATTCAACGAAAAAAAAAAGGACATTTATTGCTAACTAACCCAATTCGAAGAATGACGTTTCGCAGAAAATGGTTAAAAACGTTTCCAAGCATGACAACAAATTTTACATTAGTTTTTTATGTGAGAGGGTTAAAAGTAATTTATTTATTCCCACAGGATTCAGGTCATTACTGAATGTTTGAAAAACTATAGTCAGTAGCCCTGAGCAGATTTAAAGAACGATAAAATCGCCTTAATTCAAAGGCTATTTCTAAAACTAAGTAAGAAATATTTGTTCTCTTTTTAAGGGAAGGTTCTACTTCTTTATGTCAAATTTTTCTATTTTTATATATTTATTTGCATCCGTTAAGTAGAGATCGATTGAAAATTCGGTTTCGTTTTTGGCTCAAAATCTGAGTTTCGCCGAAAATTCGTTTATGGCGAAAATGGTACCAAAAATTCGGCCGGACCTAATCTCGACCGAAACGGTCTACATTGCAGAATTCTCGTTTCTTCCTTCGGAATTCTCAAACATTACTCATTGATTTGAGCTGTATCGGCTCAAATGAGACACTCTTTATTTATTACTATAAACTTCACTGTTTATAATTATCAGTCATGACTGACTCAAGGTGAGTGTAAATTATAAAGCAAGAAATGTATATATGACTAAACTTTGAAGACGCTTTTCATGTACACATTAAAAGCTACAGACGTAACTGTAATAGAAACCACAGAAGTGTTTCGAATGCTTTCCGAGAAAAGGATTAGTAAAAGAGATGAAGATCACTTACAAAAATCTTTATAAAAGATAAATCGAGGTATGTATACCTAAAACATTTTTTAATTAGATGAAATTCGTATAAAGAAAATCATTTTGTGTCGTCGATGAATTATTTTATATGAAAATAAAAAGCTTTGGTCAGTGGCACAGAGAGCCAACTTAGACCACGCGTATAATTAATTAATAATTATTTATATTTATGAATGTATTAATTACTTAAATTATTTTCTTTTTGGAATGTTTCGCTTTCGACCGAAAAAAAAAAAAAAAGATTGCCGAAATTAGGTTTCAGTCGATCCTTACCGTTAAGTGTGTGACCTCAAGCGGTTTTGCGATATTCTTAAATCCTTACAATCTTCACAATGTCCCCGGTTGAAGTCTGATAACATACATACATACAGACACGCGAAAAATACTGTCTACTTTCGAGTTTTACGCTGTCGAGTAAAAAGAGATTTGTCGGTGCCTAATCAAAATCAATGTGTCTATACAAATGTATTTGATGAAATCAGTCCAATTTCAAACAATCTTTCAATTAATACAAACAGGCTGAATACCAATTAAGAACAGCTTATTGATGTGTTCAAGCACAATACAGTTCGCATTTAGATAACCGTCGGTAAAGTAAGTTAAACTTTTTGATCGATACATCGATGAACGAACTTATTCACGTGCTCAAATATTATGCCGTTTATATTAACAGAGTTTTGTGATCGATACAATGCTGAAAGGCATTTAATAAATGATATTCTGTATCTGATAGTAGTTAAAAAATAGTAATATGTGGAAATGAACGCTTCGATTATAGTTGTATGTTAAAATCCATACTATGTGCGTAAATTAACCAAACATACTTTTAAATAGGGTACGAAATATTAAGTACAAATTAACACTGAATGACGTTACCGTGTAAGTTAGCCTGTATTCTAGTATTATAGAGAAAATAAATTTAACCTGTATTTGCGATTGTTTATCATTTGTGTTCCTGAACTGAAATACATGCAAAAATCAGTTAGCTTTCTATTAATTTCATGGCTAATTTTAAAGATACTTATCAGTGTTTAAACATTTATCTCCTAACAGGACCAGAGAAAGCAACGAAGTACTTGGAATTGTAATGATGTCTCAAACAAATGAAATAATCCCAATAAGAAACATTTAAAAATACCGCCAGATGGCAGCACTACGGCTAAAAGTAACACAAAATCAAAGCTATTTCCAAAAGTTTTTCTTTGACTCAAGTAACACAAACGAAATAATAATAATAATAATAAAAAACATTCAAAATAGTTCAAAATAGACTTTTCTTTTCGAAATATAACATTTTAACAACTGACATTGACGAGATAAGCAATGATTTTTGCTATATTCTACTATTTTTTTTATTATTTTATCTTACACCATTTCTCGCAATCAAAACCCACGACCCTTCAAAATACTAAATGCCACCTAATATAATTATGAATAGTATAATATTCATTAGCATGCGCTGAAAAGTATTAATTTACATTACCTTCAAATCTAATTTTCCAGAGTTATATTTTATCCAGTTTATATAATTTCCAGAGTTATATTTTAGATGAAAATTTTTTATTTATATTGAAATTTATTTCTCTAAAAATCAAAGTACATCGTTTTCTTTAAAATTTTAAATTGTAATTTTTATTTTATGATAACTGCTGTTTAAATTAATGATACTGGCCACAATAATTTTATTTAATAAATCATCTCATTAAAATACTCGAGTAAAATAACAATTTGGTACCAAAATTTTTCTTTAGTGATATCATTTAAGGCTGTTTGTTCTCAAATCAAAACTGGCTACTATCTGGCACATTTCTGAATTCATTTTTGCTCGCAAACGCATGACATTGACAAGTTCTCTTATTCAGATACTATGTAATCGAACAGTTTTGCCATTTTTCGGTAAAGGCAGAACATCTTCCAGAAAATGCTGCAAAGTAGGCATTTTGAACCGTAATTCCGGACGTAACACATCAGAAAAGGGAAAAAACTGAGGTCACGAGACAGCAATCCCTTATAACTCAAGTTGTAATTGATTTATCGAAACATGAACAAAAAACTGTTCGATTCCAAATAACCTCAATAAGCATGCCTACAAGTTCCATGCTTTTATGTTTAAAAATGAGTTCGTAAATGTGTCAGAAAGTTTCGTATTGTTGAGAGAGGAAAAATATTTTTGGAGGAACCGTCATAATAAAAGAAACTGATAATGCACAGCACGGCTAATATAACAGTGGCATTTCGATTTTTTCTCGATTTGTTTGATTAAAAAAAAAAAAAAAAACTACTCATTGAAACGTACAACTTAAATAACAGAATAATTTACTTTATTTCTCTCAATGACATGATTTAACAAAGCAGCTGGTTACTGCGGATTCGATTATTCATATTATTTCTGCCCCCCACCCCCAATGACTTGTTTAAATGAAATTCGTAAAAACGACTGAACAGAACAAATTATAATTCATATAAACGTCGGTTGACGCATCAAGCTCTGACGCATCAAGCTTTGACATTAAGGCTAATGTCAGAAGGACGTCTTTTTGCACGCTTTTTTCCTTACGTATTATCCCAACACAAAGCCGCTAGCATTGTGTAGGGATAATACGTAAGGAAAAAGCGCGCAAAAAGACGTTTGTCTGACATTAGCCTAACTTTTCTTTCTTTCTAACCGATGACCAGGCCCCTACTTGTCGGTTTGCCCCAGCTAAACGGGTTTGATACCAGGTATCGGTGCGGGTGACTGCTTAATCGCCGCGTAGCGGCAATAAACCTGACGCTCACCTAGATCGTCGTCCTTTCTGCAGTGCTTACTTTTCAGACGTGAGCCTTGTTATGCCTGTTACTTAACGTTTATATCTTGTTGCACCTGCAGATTGCTACTCAAGTTGATCTCCTAATTTAGAACCTTGATCAGATGACGAGACCTTCACCTGGCAAGGCACCTACAGAGGTATAATTCACGGGTAACTTGGAGGACTTTGCACACACGACGGATTTTACATGCACCGGGTGCCATTAGAGTACAACCAAGAAAATTCTGTGTTAACCCTTTGTAACACCGCGTTGCATATCTGCAACATATCCAAAAATTAATGTTACTTACACAGCGGGCTTTAAAAGACGATTTTTTTTTTATTAATGTAAATTTTTAATGTAAATTTGTTAATGTAAATTGTTCATAGAATTCTCAACAGACGCCGATACTGAGTTAATATTTCATGGTAAAATTTTATTTATCATTTGAGCCGTTTTGCATCGTTATTGCTAAACTGAACTTTGTAAAAATAATAAATGCTGGAGACGTCTAAAAATGGATTTTTTACAAAGGTAATTGAGTATACTTCACCTTTAACTGAGGAAAACCAATCTCTATCTCTCAAAAACTTATAAGAAGGGGGGGGGGGTATCACAACTGCTGATCGATATATGTCTCAGATTTAATAATTCATGTTAAAGAATTCTTTTCTCAAATGAATATTATAATACAACAAGCAACGCAAAATATATATCCCTGCCTATGAAAACTTTAAACCCAACAAATATTGCGGAATTTCCAGGGAAAAAATGTGGAGAAGGAAAGGAGGGTAGGGAAAGCATTTCATTTTAAAAAATTACAAAATGTCAACTTCAAAAACAGCAAGCTTCCTTTCAGATGACTACGCACAACTGCTATTATTTTGGGGCAATTCAAAGAATATCCCCGGGATGCTAAAAAATTCAGATACGCTTTTATTTTCCCCAAGAATAAATCTTTAGACCTAGATAGAAGAAAAAATACGTGAATAAGAAATTTTATGCGCGATCCAAAACCGATTATATATATATATATATATATATATATACATATATATAATAGGGATTGACCGAATACCGAATAGTCGATTCGGTATTCGGTGATTAGGCATGTAAACCGAATATTCAAATTTGGCCGAATACTTTTAAGTATTCGGTCGAATAATTGCGGATAAGTATTTTCTTAAAAGTACAAGAGTTATCTTTTATTTAGAAGTAGAATAGGCTAAATGATGAGTTTCAATATTATATGCATGAGTTCAGAGTTTAGCTGTGCTAGAAAAAAACAAGAAAAAAAGAAAAACTTTTTCCTTCCTAAAATAGTCTACATAGGGGTAAAATCAAAGCAACTGTCTACAATAGAGAAAAACAAAAGTAAGGAGGATAGGGCATCTTTCCCTTATTATTTAATTTTAATTATTTCTACATTAGTTTTTTTTATTTAAATTTATTTAATGTGTATTTTTTTTATATTCAAACATCAAATAAGTATACCCCTATGCATATCCTATAATTTTTATATCCATAAAGTTAAAATCGCTCAAATTTTTTATCTTCATCACCACAAAGTTAATCATTATCGAAATATAAATATCAATAACTGACAGAAAATAGTTAAATGTACAAATTGATATACCTTTAGTATTTGAGAACATTCCCATTCAATATGCTTATATTTAGACTTAGACAATCAGTAAATCAGCTTAATGACAGCATTGTTTCTTTTTATTTGAATGAACTTTTGCTTTCTGACAAACTTTATTCTTAATAATAGCCTGTATAGTTGGATTAAGGAATTTGTGAGTGGAAAAAAGTCATTAAATTTTTTGTGTAATTGGATTTAAGAATAAAAAGAATTAAATTATTATGAATTTAATTTTAATTGAAGTTTATTAAAACAGCTAATATATGCAAAATTGTTTATTAAAAATATTTACGTATTCGGTTGCCGAATACCGAATATTAGGTGTACACTTTGACCGAAGCTTCGTTATTCGGTATTCGGCACAATTCCTGTTTCGGTCAATCCCTAATATATTTATTTATTAGCCCCCGGAGCGGTATGCTATTTCTTTCTCCCAGCTTATTTTGTCTCCAAAAATAACGTTACCTTACAGAAGCTAGCAATAAACAAAGCAGATGTATTATTGTACAATTAAATGCTCTATAGCAATTTTTTTTAATTTCTAAGCATCGCACATTTACAATGTTTACATTATGTCATATTTACGCGAAGATTTTTTCCTGAAACCCCATAGGGCACCATCAACAAATAGAAAAAAAAAAACGAATATCTTTCGGGTAACGCTGTAAAAACTAATGTAGAAAAAGCGTACAAATTGTAGAACATGATTAAGAAGCTTATTGTAATAAATTGTGTTCATTTTTATAAGGATAGTATGTATTCTAGTAAAGAAATTAAAGTATTTATGAAAACAGAACTAAATTTTGCCACGTTTTTTGAGTATAATTTGCAGAGTTCTTAATAAAAAAAAAAAAAAATGTTCTTTTCAGAAGATATGACAAACAACATTCTACACAATACCCTGCAATCAGAATGAAAAAATAATAAAAATTGAATGAAAAAAGAACAGGTTTACTAAAAAATGCTTCCATGCGCGAAAGCAATCAAAATATAATGTGCATAATGTATTAACTAAGTGTATAGAGCATCTTTTGTGAAAGTCTCAAAAACATAGCTTGAAAATTCTAAAAATTATCGTCGATAGAATAAGCTCGAAATCCGTTGTTCCCAAAAGGAAGCAAAAAGATGAGGGGACGTACGTACGTGCAATATTGTGTGCGCTATCTTGGCACTAATCAACAGATATTTTGATGAGCTCCTCATAATTTTTGCCCCCCCCCCCCCCCAATATAATATGACACACCATAGCAATTTTCTATGAAGTTATCGCTCTCTTCAAATATGCATTAAAATTTATGGCACCAGGGGGTGGGAGGGAGTTACTTCTTTGTCCAAACTATTCTACTAGAACAATTAAATAGATCAGGAGGTCATTTAATTTATCAATTATTTTTAAAGATGTAGATTAGATTCAACTCAATATGCATTGTAATATTGTAACTAGCAGAGATCTGTCCAGACTTTATTCCCAGGGTCCTGTTTTTGTGAAATTGTAAAAAGCTTTATACATTTGTGGAAAATCTAATCATAATTTTGTGAATTTGAAATGATCGTTATATTCAGGTCCTTGATTATACATTTTTAAGAGGATATGTGCATGCAAAATAGATATATTTTCTTTATATATATAATATATTGTGCATATATATATATGTATATAAGTGACAAGGGAGATTGTACTTTTAAATGATTAAATTCGTGAATTTGGAGATGGAGAAATTTTGTCAAGGGCCTATTTTTAAGCAGAGAATTTTGCGAAGTTCCTGTTTTGAAATGAAATATTTTGCGAAAGGCCCTGTTTTGAAATGAAAAAATTTGTGAAGAGCCCTGTTTTGAAATGAAAAAAATTGGGAAGAATCTTTTAAAGGGCCCAATATTTTTCCTAAACATATCCTTGACTAGTGACAGCTTTTCAATGTTTAATTGTTATATTGCACAATACAGTGCCTGGTTCAACCTATACGAAACGAAAACTGTCGCTGTAGAAGTATTAAATTCATAAAGTAATAACAATAACGGATACTATTTATTCAAAAGTTTTTTAATTAAAAGAATTTACCTATTTTAAAATCTAGGATCAACGATCAAAAGTACTTTGAACTAAAGGAGGTGGGAAATAAGGATCTAATATCTTTTAAATGAGAAACATTAATCTTACAACGAAGAAAGGGAAAAGAAAAGGGCTTTCAGCACAAACACAAAACAAATTTTGTTAAGAAGTATGTTTTACTTGTTCATTAAATGGTAGCTGCACACGACGTGACGCGATTTCTGAAATTCGTAGGTGGAGGAGAAGTAGATACATCAAAAAGAGAGGGAAACTTTCATGTCAGAGACTAATGTGATATCTAAGTTAGCAGCTGAATCAGCGAGTATCGCAAGATGCATATTCTGCAAGTCCTGGCTTGCATCTAGATAGCGAAAATACAATCGAGCTTTAGCTGGAAAACTTCACCATGTATATAGCCTAGAGTCTTGCCCCCTACTAAAATTTCTTATTCTGGAAAACCCCGTCGCAGAAAGTTTTGAGTGATTTGAATTTAATACACTTCCTGATTGAGGCTGCGAAGCTTCGGTGATAACGATTGATTTCCAATGGAAATCTGTAGGCTGGTTCTCTTTCCTGTTTCAGTAGTGGAAGCAGAAATTCCTTTTTTGTGTGTGTTTTTTCTTGAGCATAATATGCGTATGGAGGATAAATGTCTAAAGATTTATGCGGCTGCGAAATAAAAAAAGCAAATAAAATGAAGCAGTTTCTGGATTTTTTATCGTACAGGGGACATTCTTTTAAACTGAAAGGAATATCAGATTTTTTGCAGTGATTTGGTGAGTGATTTATTAAGCTTCGAAATTCACGTAACAATGCAATAATTTGTGAGGGGTTTTATAATAAAAACAGTGATTTGATGAGGAATTTGAATTTAATACACTTCAAAATCAATATAATAAAGCAGTTATTTGACTAGCAATAAAATAGAAATTTTTCAGTCATTTGAATTTTACACACATCTCGATTGATGTTGCAAAGCATCGGTGATAACGACCGATTTCCAATGGAAATTCTTAGATTAGTTCTACTTTCTGTTTCAGTTCATTGGTACAGAAGGAAGTAGAAATTTATTTTTAGTGTGTGTATTTTTTCTTCTGTATAATATGCGCAAGAGGGATGATTGTGTAAAGATTTATTCCGATGCAAAATAAAAAAGACAAATAAAATAAAGCAATTTCTTTCTTTATTTTTCTTTTCTTTCTTTTTTTTTAATCATAGAGGGGGAACATTCTTGTGAACTGCGCAAAATAATAGCGGTTTTGCTCAGTCATCTGAAAGATTTTTCTGTGTTAAGAAAGTTGACATTTTGTAATTTTATAAAATATCTTTTTTTTTTTTTTTTTTTTTTTTTTTCTCTTCGACAATATTTATTCATCGCAAAAATTCCGTAATAAAGGCTCGTTGCTGCGCGATATTTATTTTTAGAAAAGAATTTAGTCGTAGAACTTATTCGATTAAACAGTAATAATAAATTAATAATATTGTTAAAGATATCAATATTTTAGAATTTTACGTCATATAAGACCGTTTTATTTAATTTTTGAACAACAACAACAAAATAAAATAATAATAATAACTTAACGTAGAATAAACGTAGTAATAAAAAAAATATATACTTAGCGTAATAATATATAATAATATTAATAATAATAGCAATAATAAAAAAGTAGTTATAATAAAAAATAAACGTAGTAATTTGAGAAAAATATACGAAAATTAAACAAGTTGGAAATTGCTCGTCAAACGTGGCAAATGAGGTGCGTTCGTACTATAACTAGTTTTAAAATTATTTTTTGCACCCCATATTGTACTGAATGTATAATTTTTTGCACTTCATAAAGTGCATAGTCTGATACATCATTAAAATGCACTTCCAATAATTTTTTCGGAACACTTTTGACTGTCCCTGTAATTAAACTATACATCCGATTTTCCTAAAATTTGAAATAGCTCAACAAAATTTTGCAACAATTATATCTTTAAAATTTCAGACCATTCGGAAGGCTGTAATATCATTAAAATGCTCTTGCAATAATTTTTCCCATTGGCCGTAATGTAAAGAAAAACTTTTGACTGTCCCTGTAATTAAACTATACATCCGATTTTCCTAAAATTTGAAATGGTTCGACAAAATTTTGCAACAATTATATCTTTAAAATTTCAGATCATTCGGAAGGCTCTAATATCATTAAAATCCACTTGCAATAATTTTTCCCATTGGCCGTAATGTAAAGAAAAAATTTGACTGTCCCTGTAATTAAACTATACATCCGATTTTCATAAAATTTGAAATGGCTCGACAAAATTTTGCAACAATCATATATTTGAAATTTCAGACTATTCGGTTGGGTAGTTTTTGCTCTGTTACATGCGGACAGACGGACGGACGGACTGAACGACGACTATAGGTGCTACGTATTTATATAATTACGAACGCACCTAAAAAGAAAGATTAAGAAGACTTGTTTCATTTTGGTATTCACATTCAGATATTTAAACATAAATACAGACTGCCAATTGATGTGTATTCAACTTTAACTTATCCGTTAAATAATTGTGAAACTATGAATAATAGACTAGATTAATATTAACACAATTATTCTAATTGGTAAACAAATCATATTAGATGTAAATTTCCAACTGGGCGGAAAATGTCCGGACCAGGATTCGAACCCGGGACCTCCTGGCTGAAGTAGCCAGTGCTCTGCCATCTGAGCTATCCCGGACTATTCTGGTCGAACTTTTTCACCCAGCTAATCTTGAAGATTACAGCATCTGGTCTGAAACCTGGTTCAGCTCAACAGAATAAATCTCAGGTAATTGAACTCCAGAAATCGCTGTATACGAAATTACACTAGATTAATTTTCACACAATTATTCTAATTGGTAAACAAATCATATTAGATGTAAATTTCCAACTGGGCGAAAAATGTCCGGACCAGGATTCGAACCCGGGACCTCCTGGCTGAAGCCGCCAGTGCTCTGCCATCTGAGCTATCCCGGACGATTCTGGTCGAACTTTTTCACCCAGCTAACCTTGATGGGGAACTTTTTCACCCAGCTAACCTTGATGACCAGACCAGAGGCTGTAATCATCAAGGTTAGCTGGGTGAAAAAGTTCGACCAGAATCGTCCGGGATAGCTCAGATGGCAGAGCACTGGCGGCTTCAGCCAGGAGGTCCCGGGTTCGAATCCTTGTCCGGACATTTTTCGCCCAGTTGGAAATTTACATCTAATATGAATAATAGAATTTTGAGTTCAGGAGTGGATCCAGATTTTGTTTTCGAAGGGGATAGGTGGAAGAGGTGAGGTTCTTATATTTTAATGAAGAAAATTTTATGTATGGTTCAATCATCCGTTTTTGCACCTATTAATGTCCTCTCGTTTTTTATTTAAAAGTAATAACAATAAAATTGTTTTAAATCTTACTAGCTGTAGTTTTTATTTATTCTTAGATTAACTGAAATATTAATCTATGTTTTAGCAGTGTAAAATTTCGAAATAATTTTAAAAACCTTTTTTTTTTTTTTTTTTTTCATGGTAATATAGGCGACAAAACCTTACAGATTTCTAAATTCGGTAACATAGCAGACAAATATGGAGCGAAAAAATGGTCTTAGAAAAGAAAAAAGTGCCCTAATAAATCCCATGAATACATAAATGAAACACCTTACAAAAGAAAAAAAAGAAACCTTTAATTTTTTTCCAAGTGCTGTTTTGTTAAATCCCTAATAAGACCCCCGTCTTATAGTACACTTTCTTATCAATCTACACTTTTGCTCTTATTGCGATGTATTTCCGTTCTTATCGCAATGCACTTCCGCCACTTATCCACTTATCCGACGCACTTCCGGTCTCTCCTTCACGCAGCACGGACCTACATTCGAGCTTCACCTTCACAGCCTCCACAGCTGGCGTTGAACCGGCAAAATATATCTACATATACCCTGTATTAAATTTTCAGTCAACAAATTTGTAATTAGAAAGCAAACACATTCTAATTTTTACAAAATTTTGCAGACGGTGTTCTAAAAGAATGAAAGACACCATTAAATATGGATATTCATTAACGTCCAGAAATTTAGCGTAACTGCAGAATCCTATTTTTCCCCGGGATTAATTTAAATTCCAGAAATAACTATACATTAAATTCAGTACAAGAAACTGTGGAATTTGACAGATTATTATTATTAATAAAAATAGTAGGAATTTAAATGCAAGAATTTTGTCACTTCTTGAAATAACCAACATTTGTTTTCAACCTTTAATAAAAACAAAACTAATCATAATATCATAAAAAAAGTTTTTTTTTCTTTTTTGTAATGCGATACGACCTAAGATCCAAAAGAATATATTAAATATTTTCACTTCCTTTTATCTTTTAAATTTCTTTTATCTTTTCTTTAATTTGTTTTGCATGCTTTGAAAAATTACTGCTATTTATGATATTCCTTTGACTGTTTTATTTAAAAAGCTATCCAGCTGAAAAAAAAGCAAGAAAAAAAATTTCTTAGCTGTTAACAAATAATGTGCCGGCAATCCCCTTAACTCCCCCCCCCCCCCTCCCTCAAATGGTGTAGGGTTACTAGAAAATGGTCGATATATTTTAGCTGAATGAAAGCAACGGTAGCTGAGATTAAAATTTTATTTTTAAATAATAGATTTTGGCGGGAAATTCCAACGCGTAATAAGCGACTGAATTTTATGTTATCTTAATTAACTTTTAAAATTAATTTAAAGAGTGGAAATGATTAGAAATTGATAAACAACATTTGGTATTTCTTAGTCGAAAAAAAGCAAAGTTATTATGAATAAACTTTTTCTCGAAAATTTTACTTTCATTCACACATTCCTGCTCAAATTCCATCTTACAGAATAACTTTTTATTTTTATAAACACGTAAATAAAAATAAAAATATCTTTCAAAAAAGAAAAAATAATAATAAGAACTCTGTCTAACGTGAAGTTAATAAATTTCCAGTGTATTCCCGAAAATGTAGTTACCAGGTGCATTAAATTATAATGAAAAGTGTTTCACAACGGAAGTTCTTAACCCCTCCAAGGCGAACGTACTTTACATAAGTTTTTAACCCCTTAACTGCCGGCGAAGTCTTACGTGATCTCCACTGCCTTACTTAAACCGCATATTTCTGCAATTAAAGAAGGCGTACATTAGTTTTCTGAAATAACAATAAGAAAATGCACATGTTATACTGTGATATATAATGGCCTATGTGGTGAAAATTGCCTCGCTATAACTGAAATTCGCCATCTCTTTAATAGATGCATTTTCTGCAGCCGTATATTTACGTCCGGGACAGTTAAGGGGTTAATCTTGTACCACCTGTTTTTCAAAACAGAAATTTTTAAGCAATTGAATTGAAGAAACGCTTTGATTAAATAAAGCAATGAAAAATAACTGTTGGTAATAATCAAGGATGCTGATCACCATATGCGTCACGTATACGTGATACTCATCCCAAAGGGGTTAATGGAAGAAATTGTTATGTAACAAAAATTAAATTCCAAGAAAGTTGAAGCATAAGTTTTTTGTTGTAAATTTTATTCATTTATTTTCTTTTTCTTGATTGAATGTAATGTTAAAAGGCGGTTATAAACTTTCTCTTTCAAAAAAAAAAAGAAAAAAAATATTGCCTTTTAGTTTTCAAATATAAAAAAAAATATTAATATTAATTAAATTATTAATATGAATAAATAATCTCTCAGATCTTCAAAATATTAGTATTTCAACATTACTATATGATAGAATACATCATAACACCTTTATTCACAAAATAGAACTATTTTTGAGAAAATGTATCATAATACGTTCTACCACCAATCTCTTCAATTTAAAAAGTTTATTTCTCTGGAATCGAAACTAGGAAATGTGAAAATTGTATAAATGTCAGGATCAACTATTTTCTCAACTGAAATAAAAGAGAGGTTTGCAAATAGCCTTAATGAATAAGCAATTTAGACATCGTCATTAGAAATTTGCTTCTATTCTGTTTACTTCGCTTGAAGCGGTAAAATAATATAGATAGCAGACTCATAACAAAGAGTATTGCTGCATGAAGGAACTAACTATCTGTGACATGCATGACACGTTTAGTTCCGCTAACATATACATCTATGCTAATCTGTACACAGGTGTCTATTCAATGATTTACCTAGTAAATGCGTTTAACCGAAAATGTGCATTCATGTTCGATTTTGTGGAACTGTTGTGGAACGGCATTTGCACAGAAATTTGAACATCACAGAGCTATGCTTATTATATACTGGAAGCAAAGCTGAATTGAACATTATTTAGAATTATTGAATTTATACATCGCTCTAGTTATATATACACGCTCGATGACAAATATATACTAACTACCAACGAACTATTAGTAAAAACGTCTTAAAAGTTTTTTCGGCGAGTAATTTCACAGTTTATTTATTTATTTATTATTATTATTTTGCATCATAATAAATGTATATAACAACTAGTAATCAGAACATTTTCTAAGAAATAAATATTTATAAATTTATAATTTATAACTGGGATAAAAAGGGTTAATTTGATATTGTATTTAGAGATAGACTGAAATAGAATGCAGATCAATGTTTCGTAATTAACGAATTGTGTGCAGATTAAAAAAAAAAAAAAAAAAAAACTTTAAATGCACCATTTTTTTTTAAATTTAATATAACATAACATACACAGATATTATCATTAATACAGTTTCTCCAGAAGGCAACCGCATCAGTCTTATGTCGCAACCGGTGATTATGACCATTCTCTAGTGTTACATGGGGGGGAGGGGATATGAATGGATAGGATAAAAAATGCATTAACTGAAAAATATACCCATTTGATACATGTAAAAATAAATAAATAAGAAATAAAATAAAATATGAGTATATATATATCTTAGTATTCTAGACCATGCATTGGAATAGAGATGTTAAAACAGACACCAAACACTATATGGTCAAGCGTGTATACAGTAGGCTCACTCAAATCCGCACAGTTTGGGATCAAAGGTTGTGCGGATTTTTGGTCATTGTGCTGTTTACATTTTTTAAACAGTAATTTGAATCGAAATTATAATATAGTAAAATAGTAAAATATTAAAATTAATAAGTAATAAATTAAAATGATAAAAAGTAAGATAATTTTAAAAATGATAAAATTATTAAAAGTAAAGGTCAAGTAAATAATTAATAATGTATAATTAAATATGCACAATAAAAATGAGATACATCCGCATAAAGGTACCCTATTAATTCACATAAAATTCTTAAAGTAATGAAGCTTTATTTCAGATTTAGCCAGTCTTAATAACCAAAAAAGCTTGATTAATACATAAATACATTTGGTAAAAAGATTGTGATTACTAGTGATATCAGCAAAATCTTGATTTTTTTCAGAAATAAATTCCTACTTCCTTCATGAAAAAACATGAGTTCAGTCATAGTATCGAGAATTACATATTAAAATACATAAGGAATGACACAAAAATAAACAATTTTCCCCCACCATCTGAACTGAAAGTTTCATTGTTTACATCTGCGATGATGTGCGGATTTTAGGCGTTTGCTGATTTGAGGGAGTCATTTTCTGTTTCATAATTTAGCAGTGAACTACAGAGGGTGGTCACACATTTTTGAAACGATTTTGGAAAAAGAAATACATAACCAAAGTTAACAATTTCATTTTCTGATATGTACAATCTGACAGCCTTTTTGTTGAATGATCATATTACACCTCGATTGCTAAGGTAAAAGAGCTTTTCTTAAAATATCAAGATTGAAGTTCCACTCTTCAACCACGATCTTCCAGAGTCTATCCAATGTGTTGGGATGTCTCTTATGAAATGCTTGTTTTAAAAGTCCAGACGCACAGTAATAAATAAGAAACACGGCGAAGACTTGGCGATGGAATAGACAGTATTCTCGTGACGTCACAGTGGGAATCACGTGGTGTAAAAATAGCGGCTAGCGCATTTGTTTACCTTATTGCGTCATTTAATGCAGCAGCGAGGCTAACGAGAAAGACAGGCTACCGCGGTGGGTCCGATTCTTCTTTTTTTATAGACCTCTGGAGTCACGTGATGCTCGAATGCACCAATAAAGGTGTGCGAAAAGAGCATCACGTGACTACAGCGGTCTGTAAAAAAAGAAGAATCGAACTCACCGCGGTAGCCTGTCTTTCTCGTTAGCCTCGATGCAGCAGAAATAAAGGTAGTGATGGGCGATAACGAGATGTTTTTCTCGATTTTCTCGATTGTATGGACATCTCGATATTTTTCGATTGTGTAAATTTTTTCTCGATGACAACAGTTTGCAAATTTCTTTTATAAATCATATATTATGTATTATATACGTCATACATTTACCAAGAATCGTCTGCGGGTGAACTGGAATGAGTCGATGTTAATAAAGACTAGGTGACTTCGACCGCTAGCGGGCCCCTCCTTTAATCGGGCCCCTAATTTATACGTAATCTTGTAGTATGAAATCACGAACAGGTTACCCGCTATATACGGCACAGATGTATGATAGCAGGCGGGTGTGGTGTGCACGCACTACAAAATCTTGTAAAAAATTAATATCGAAACGAATGAACGTCAGACCAGATCTCTTGGGGGAGGGGTCAAAGCGAGCGGAGGGGCACACCAGCTGCATAATATGATTAAGTCGTCACAGGTCTTTAGGCCTTTCCAACCATATGTCACATGAGAAGTCTGGATCTGAATTTATAAAAATGCCCTCTCCGTGGGGGCAAAGGGGGGAGGGGTGCGGGAGGTGGATAACATGAGTAAGTGGTCATAAGCCTTTCCAACAATATGTCACATGAGGGGTCTCGGCTAAATTTAGAAAAACAGCCCCGTGGGGTAAAAGTGGGGGGGGGGGGGTCACCGGAGGTGCATTACATCAATAAGTAGTCACAGACCTTTCCAACGATATCTCACATGTGGGGTCATGGCTAAATTTGGAAAAGTGTCCCCCGGGGGGTGCAAAATGGGGGATGGACACCGGAGGAGCATAACATCAATAAGTAGTCACAGACCTTTCCAACGATATCTCATATGAGGGGTCGTGGCTAAATTTGAAAAAGTGTCCCCCTGGAGGGGCAAATTGGGGGAGACTGTCACCGGAGGTGCATAACATCCATAAATAGTCACAGACCTTTCCTACGATATCTCATATGAGAGGTCTTGGCTAAATTTGGGAAAGTGCCCCCGGGGGGGACAAGTGGTGGTGGGGACACCGTAGGTACATAACATCAATAAGTAGTCACAGACCTTTCCAACGATATCTCACACGAGGGGTCTTGACTAAATTTGAAAAAGTGTCCCCCCGGGGGGCCAAAGAGCGGGGGGGGGCTGTCACCGGAAGTGCATAACATGAATAAGTAGTCACAGACCTTTTCAACGATATCTCACAAGAGGGGTATTGACTAAATTTGGAAAAGTGTCCTCCGGATGGGGGGGGCAAAGTGGGGGGGGCGGCCACCGGAAGTGCATAGCAACAATAAGTAGTCACAAACCTTTCCAACGATATGTCACATGAGGGGTCTTGGCTAAATTTGGAAAAGTGTCCTGAAATTTCATATATTATAAATAATATTTAGCGGAGGGCTCCATAAAAAAATCCGATCTAAAATGATAAAAGCGGAAAAAACTACCCTCGCAGTGGGGGCCAAATTGGGGAGGTGGAGGAAGAAAGTCTCATAATATGAAAGAGTCACCCGAGAGCTTACCGATGACATATCACATGACTGGTCCAAAAAAAGTTTGAAAATTGCTCCCCCGCCCTCCCCCCGTGGGCCCACTCTTTCGCCCCGGAATTCACACAGCCGCCACTTTAAAATTTTTATGTTCAATAAATAATATTTACCGGAAGACTGTATAAAAACCCCACATCTAAAGTGATATTTAAATTTATTATAGAAATCCGCTACGATTTTAAAAATTTGTTCACCCCATCCCCATCCTCCTTTGGGCGAAGAAAGGTTCATAGTATGAAAGAGTGGTCAAAGGGCTTTTCGATTATATGCCACAGGAAGGGTTCGGTAAAATTTTTTAAATTGCACCCCGCATGAGTCCACTCTCACGTCCTCCTCCCTCGAAATCACCCGACCCACCTTCTTCTTTGAAATTTTTATATTTAATAAATAATTTTTATCGGAGGGTTCCAGGTATGTGACATCTTGGTAGGGCTAAAATAAGAGAAACTTTGAAAATTAGGGCTTCATTTCACAGCTCATTGTCATGCCTTTTTCTCTATCTCGTCCCATGGTACTCTCGATAAATTTTCTTACTTTTCTTCTCTGCCGAGGACGAGAGAAATCCTCGAAAAGCTTCTCATAGCGAAATGTTGAAAAGCGCGAGAGAAATCCTCTAAAGGCTTTTCATTGGGAGATTTCGAAAAGGACGAGAGAAACCAGCGAGAGGCTTCCCATCGGGAAAGGTTGAAAAGGGCGAGAGAAACTCTCGAGAGGCTTCCCATCCCAAAAGGTTTAAAACCGCGAGAGAACCAACCATCGAGCAGCTTCCCATCTGGAAGCGTCGAAATGCTGGGAAAATCATCGAGATGAGATTTGCCGAAATGCGAGATAGAAATGAAGCTTTCAGAGTCAAACTTATCGCATTTCTGGTTTAAGTCATAATTTCTCAAAGCAGTCCATCTGCTTATACAATCTCTTTTTAGCTCACAGGCTATCTAAACCTGAGAGCTAATGTACCCGTCGGTTCTGTGTGTATGCATGTACGTAACGCGATAACTCTTGATTAAAATGTACGATTTGCTTCAAATTTTTTTATGTTCATTCTGATAAGGCGTTCCGCTGATTAGTTTTGACGGTTCATTGGTTAAGGATAAAGGGAGAGAAGGGGGGCTGGTCCCCCACCTCCTTAATTTATATAAATAGGTTTTTCATGCAGAATTATTCGATTTGCTCCAAATTTCGTATACCGGTTTATTAAATTAAGGAGCTTCCCTGATTAAACTTGGAGGTTCATTAGTTAAGTATGAAGGGAGGAAAGGGGGGTAGACCCCCACCTTAATTTAGATAAATGGGTTTTTCATGCAGAATTATTCGATTTGCTCCAAATTTGGTATACCGGTTCATTATGTTAAGAAGTTGCCTTGATTAGATTTGGAGGTTTACGGGTTAAGTATAAAGGGGGAGAAGCGGGGCTGGACTCCCCCCCCCCTTAATTTAGATAAATTGGCTTTTCATGCAGAATTATTCGATTTGCTCCAAATTTGGTATACCGGTTTATTATGTTAAGGAGCTTCCCTGTTTAAACTTGGAAGTTCATTGGTTAAGGATAAAGGGGGAGAAGGGGGGCTGGTCCGCCCCCCTTAATTTAGATAAATGGGTTTTTCATGCAGAATTATTCGATTTGTTCCAAATTTGGTATACCGGTTTATTATGTTAAG
Organism: Maratus speciosus; assembly: GCA_963932465.1. Lineage (NCBI taxonomy): Eukaryota > Metazoa > Arthropoda > Arachnida > Araneae > Salticidae > Maratus > Maratus speciosus. Next base: position 542,131,404 of record OZ010796.1, on the reverse strand, counting down.
GAGCTTCCCTGATTAAACTTGGAGGTTCATTAGTTAAGTATAAAGGGGGGAAAGGGGTTAGATCCCCTCCTTAATTTAGATAAATGGGTTTTTCATGCAGAATTATTCGATTTGCTCCAAATTTGTGATAGTGGTTTATTATGTTAAGAAGCTGCCTTGATTAGATTTGGAGGTTTATGGGTTAAGTATAAAGGGGAGGGGCGAGTCTCCCCCTTAATTTAGATAAAAGGGTTTTTCATGCAGAATTATTCGATTTGCTTCAAATTTAATATACCGATTTATTCCGATATGGCGCTTCCTTCATTAGATTTGGAGGTTCATTGGTTAAGTATACAAGGGCGAAACGGGGGCAAGTCCCCTCCCCTTAATTTAGATAAATGAATTTTCATGGAGAATTATTCAATTTACTTTATTTTTTTTTCTATGTTCGTTCTGATAAGGAGCTTACCTGATTAGATTTGGAGGTTCATTAGTTAAGTATAAAAGGGTTAAAGGGGTTAGACCACCCTTAATTTAGCGATATGTTTCTTTTTTTTCATGCAGAATTATCTGATTTGCTTCAAATTTGATATACTGATTTATTATAGTTAAGGTGTTTCCCTGATTAGATTTGGAGGTTCATTGGTTAAGTATAAAAGGGGCAAACGGGGGATATTTCCCTTCATTTATTTTTTGAGGGACATTATTCTTTGAAATAAGAGTATAATATAAAATTAGTGTTAATAACCTGTGAGCTCAATGCCAACAGTTTAACTGGCACTTATCTTTTTATTGCTATTAACCGATGTGGGTTATGAAGCATAGTGGATTATGTATTCAGTTCTGTATAGTCCTAGTTTTAAACTTTACTTTTGAATTTAGTGTCATTTTGCCCCGAATTTTCAATGTTTCTCTTATTTTAGCTCTGCCAAGCTGCCCCATACCTGGAGACTCAGATAAATACTATTTATTAAATATAAAAAGTTCAAAGAGGAAGGTGAGTGAATTCTGGGGGGCGCGAGAGTGGACAAAGGGGGGGGGGGTAATTTTCAAACATTTACCAAACCTCTCCTTGGCATATCATCGGAAAGACCTTTCACCACTCTTTCATATTATGAACCTTTCTCCTCCCAGAGTTGAATTCCGGAAGGGGGCGGGGAGCGGTGCGGGGGTGAATTTTTTGTTTTAATTGTAGAGATTTCTACAATAAATATCATTAAATGAGGTTTTTTAACCCTAGATCTACCGGGAATTTTATTCAAGTTTTAATAAAACGTTCTACACCAGAATTTTTATTTAAAACTATTTAACTTATTTATTTACCTTATTTTTGTCTGGTTTATATACTTAGTTTATTTTAAAGAAATTTCTGGTTTGAATGAATATTTTGTATGTACCTGTCGGGTCCAATGGACCCGTCTGGTAGACGGAGGGTTAATGGAGCCCTCCGATAAATATTATTTATTAAATATAAAATTTTAAAAGTGGGGCTGCGTGATTTCCGGGTATATTCTGGGATAAAAGAGGGAACCCACGTGGGAGGGGTAGATTTCAAACTTTTTTTGGACCAGTCATTTGATATATCATCGGAAAGTTTTCGGTTATCATCGGAAAGTTACTCTTTCATATTATGAACCTTTCTTCTTCCCTCCCTAGTTTGGCGCCCCGAGAGAGGCACTTTTCGAACTTTTTTGAAATCGTAGCGTTTTTAAACATTTTAGATCGGATTTTTTTACGGAGCCCTCCGATAAATAATTTTTAATATATGAAAATTTCAAAGAGAAGGATGGGCAGGGTATATTTCGGGGGGGCACGATAATTGGAATCCTGGGAGTTGGGACTCTTTTCTATCTTTTGCTGACACCCCTCATGTGATATATCATTGGAAAGCTCTGTGACTACTATTTCATTTTATATATCCCCCGCGCCCCTCCCCTTAATTTGCCCCCGCGCGGGGGCAATTTTCTAAATTTAGCCGACACCCCTCATGTGCCATATCGTTGGAAAGTCCTGTGACCACTTATTCATATTATGCACTTTCCTTGCCCCTCCCCCCTACTTTGCTCCCCGCGGGGGTTTGTTTAATGTATTCCAGTCGAAGACTTTCTAAAAATGGGGAAATTAAAGATCCAATCTCAAATGACGTAGAAAAATCAATAAAAATTTTTGATCCCTTTTATCATCCTTTAGTTCATGTTTTTGCCACTAGGGTGTGCTTTTGATTCTTATTTCTTTGGCCATTTTGGTGCTAATTGCCAAAAAATTCTAATTTTTGATACTTAAACTCCCCTTACCGCTTCATAGCTACTCGCGTTTTTTCAGCTTTTTTCAACCAGGGGGCACCCTTACAAGACTTTTCCAGTCTTATGGCTCCTTTATAGCCTCTCTTTAGTTTGTTCTTTTTTTTATTCCATCTGTTTTCAGTTACCCTATATTTAATAAAATCTGCCTTATATATATGTAAAAACAATAATTTCAATAATCGATTCTAGAACATCTCCTTTGTAGATTCTCGAAAGTAATCGATGACTGTATCGATTGTGTATTTTACGATAACGATTTTTTTCGATTGGTAAATTTTCGAGAATCGCCCATCACTAAGCCCTATCACTACTATGAAATTTTCGGCCAGAATAATAGCTAAGTTTTCCAATAACTGTTTTTAGCTTTTCTCGTTATAATCGATTGTAAAACATCTCGATTGTAGATTCTAGGAATTAATCGATGGCTGTATCGATTGTGATTTTTTACGATGACGATTTTTCTCGATTGTCGAATTCTCGAGAATAGCCCATCACTAAATAGAGGTAAATGCGTGCGTAAAATACTGCAGATTTATTTTGTACGAATTATCCGGCTTATACGCGAGTATACGGTATTCCTTCATTGGAAGTCGGTAAATAAAAAGCGGCAGTTAGTCGAAAATTCCTTATTATTTTAGAAAGCAACTGAAATTCAGATCACTATATCTCCCATATCTTTCTGAATTTTCACGACATTCGATTGGTCTTTTTGCATAAGTTACCCTATATAGTTGACCCTACTAAATTATGAAGAAAAAATAAATGTATTATCGTTCGCACATGCGCAGTTAAAACATTTTTTCACACAAATGCCCATATTTCATCAAACATTTCATATACCCATACTCTAATTATAGTACAGTGTTGTTAGAGCTTTTTGTTTTCAAGTTTCTTGAAAGTGGCATTAAATTTGATTCAAAATTCTAAATGGTATAAACAAAATACATGTGGAATTTTAATTTTTTTCAAAGAAAGTTTTACATTTCAAAGAACACACGTGCTACTCTTACACAAATGTTACACAGGACACACACAGTCCTCTGCTACAGTTAAATCATTATGAGCATTTTATTTTATAAGTGATTGTTATTATTATTTTTTTTTTATTCAATTTGCTGTTCGTCCACTAATTGATCTCGTAACTTATATTTTCAGTAAAAATACGAGCTCAAACAAGTGCTTTACATTCCTGAAGTTCAAAAAGAATTCGTTAAGTATTTCTCTAGGTATTCGATAAAACATCTAAAATCGAATGTGTCCGGTCATATATTATAACTTCGTTCATCGACATTTATTATATTTTACAAAGAATTCTGATTTATCAAAGAATTTAACTTCATGAAATATAACCTTGTAATAATTCATTTCTTCCTGATTATTAAGCAGTTATAGAAAAATTCAATTCATGCTGTTGGTATTGGGACACGACAAAAATAATTATCATATCGCTCAGGACAACTATCCTCTGTTTACTGTTTTTAAGATTGGAGATTCAATTCAACTATTCAATTTGAAGTACTGAAGGGGATGAAAACTATTTCTTGCTTCTACTGCATTAAGAACAAAATCATCATAAAACTAATTCTTTTATAATGTGTTTCATTTTATGTACGGATTACCATTTTTTCTCTTTTAATTCTAGAATACAAAATAGCAACGTCACTCGTAATAAGAAATATAAGTTTTGTTTAGTCTTGCATTCAATAAACTCAGAATTTCGTAATTTATTACACCCATTTGTAAGAAATATTTTGCAAACATTTTTATAAATATTATCAATCGCCCCTATCAAACTTTGATGTCTATTTTTACGGCCTAAAAATTCTTAGGCATCCATTTTTCTGTCATGAAAAACTGCAGTCAGCAATCATTATAAACACCAGAGTGATCATCGGAAAGAATAAAAGAGATGCGCAATATATTTGCAAAAATGAAAGAAAAAGAATTGTTAACTATTTTCTTTCTTTATAATGTATTGCCTATTCTTTCCAAGACAACATTGTATTGACGGAAACTGGAGAGAGGATGGAAAATGTTAAATCCTAGCTTTAGAAAAAAAATTCCCTCTTTTTAGTTTCTCCACAACAATCACAGCCAGTGCGGGTAAAATAGTAGCAAAAATAAAGGAAAGGGGAAGAATGATGAAAAAGAGAGGGGAAAGATTCCCCTTACATGCAATCTACAGCTAGCAGACAGACAGGGAGCTCCGTTTCATGTTGGGTGATATAGGAAATACGTAAGGAAAAAAAACGAGGAAAATGATGGAAGAGTGTTGATACGTCAGGTGACAAAAGCAGCTGTCTGTCAGGTGACATATCTAATTAACCACGTTGACCATAGGATCTTATTCCATAGAAAAGTCTAGTGACTTATGAATCTCCAGGAACTGTTTCCACCTGTGATTCATCCAAACAGTTTTAACACTTAACAGCCAATAAAATTATTATTATTTTTAATAATGTAGCATAAATCAATTTCTATGTCTGGAATATTTTCCACGTCAGATTACCCGTACTGTGCTCATTTTCTGCAACTTCGGGTCAACAACTAGTGTACATTTCATTCAAAGATGCATCGTATTTTTTAGTTTCATATAAATAATTTTCAATTATAGTACCAATGAAGCAACACTAGGCAGAATTTTTATAAGAAATACGAAACGCATTCAGATTAGTTTGAGAAGCCTAAAACCTAAAACAGCAATTAAAGTACATATCCGACGAAGAGCTCATATTAGTTTTCAAAACTACACTGTAAAAAAATTTCTGCGAAATTACAGAGAATCTACTGGTAACCCATTATCTTAAGTCTTATGTAAGATTATAGAGATTAGAAAAAAAGAGATTCTGTTAAATAGCAGAGAAGTCATTCGGTAAATTTATAGTAAATTAAAATCGTTAAAAATACACAAGACTCTTTAAATCAATTTATTTTTAATGAAAATAATTTAACACAGTTTTTGAAATTAGTGAATTTTAGAACTCCGAAATACCAGAATTTTTTGAGTACATCTGAACTGCTGTACCATTTAATATTTTACACAATTTGTTTCTAGCCAGAATGGGGTTTGAAACCGAGACCTCTGGGTAGGAGAACACACCTATACTGAGATTGTCATAGGGGCTGTTGCTGTTGTGTACAAAGGATGTCTTTTATAATGAAGCTGGGGAAAATCTATTGTATTTGCGCTTTTCAACGATTTCGCTTCAAATATATTCGTTAGAAAATTTCTTAAACGTTTTATTTTAATTCAGTTTGGACCGATACATAATACCTATTATTTTTAAATGAAATTTAATTTTTTAATCCTTTATTTACGGAATTATTTATCAAGAAACTGCTTCTCAATAATTATCTTCTTTAATATCTGAAGATATACTGGAATTTTTAAATAATAATAATGTGAAATGTAGGTATATTTTTTCCTTGAAACTGGTTAAATATATCGGTAATTGTAATATTTTTTGTAAAATATTTACAAAAGTAATCAGATTAATTAACCAAAAATACTTTTATGGTTATATCACAATTCTTATAAAAGCAAAGTTTTTAAATGTATTATGAACCTCTCTGTAAATGGAAAGGCTTTTGAAGTTGAAAATGTTTCATGTAACTTTTTTTTAAAGAAAAACTATAACTATGAAAATGATTAAGAAAATTACCACTTTTTGAAAATATTTAGATTCGACTATTTCTCTACTCTATCTAAATTTGATTGAAAGACATGGAAATCCCTACAGGGAATTAGATACAAGGTAAGGGAAATGCCTGTAAAACAATGACCGAGAAATTCAATCGAATGCATTTAACCGAGAACTAGTGTAAATATAAGAGTTCTGACCATAAAGATATAGGGGTGGAGTGTGCTTTCCATAAAGAATTCCGTTGAAAAGCGGCATCAACATGACCGGCCCTACTCATGTAAAGGTTTCCAGATTTCGCTCGTTATCGCTTGCTTGGCAATTTAAAAATTGTTGCCGTTCGTGAAAAAAAAATATATAAAAATACTCAGCATCCACATTATGCATGTGAAGTAGTGCAAAAATATAAACGAAGTAAAACATAGCAACTTAAAATCTGTTTTAAATTAGTAAAAGAAGATTCTCACATTAATTTAACAATACGGTAATTTGTTTATTTTCCTTTCGCAAACATATGCTAGCCCTTGGCGGTAAAAGTCACGTGACTATTATGTTGGCTCCACTTTAGGATTACCAAAGCACTCTCCAACCCTATCTCTTCTCTATGGTTCTGACCGAGAAACTCAATCGAATGCATTTAACCGAGAATTGGTGTAAATTTGCATAGAGTCTTGACCGAGAAACTCAATTGAATGCATTTAACAGAGAACTGGTGTAGATTTACAGAAAATTTTGACCGAGAAACTCAATCGAATGCATTTAACCGAGAACTAGTGAAAATTTACACAGAGTCTCGTTTTTTTCTGTGATTTTACAGAAATTTTTAACAGTGTACAGTCCGTTTTTATGCAGTGGGAAAGGTTCAAACTGCCAAAACTGACTAAAATCGTGGTCAACGAAAGAGATATGAGTACAATTTTTAGCCATCTTGACTGTCCTGTGATCAATATAGAACGACTTTCCACAATAGTCGAGCTGCTTTTCAGCCTACGTTGATCATATGACATTATTCAAGTATCACAGCCGATTTCTCTCTTTAGCTGCGACTAAAATCAAAGCTAACGAAAAAGAAAGGCTTCCGAACTACCTTCCGCGTTACACCGCTAGGTCACGTGGTTCTTTTTTTGTGCACCTGTATTTATGCATTCGAACATCACGTGACTCAGGCGGTTTGAAAAAAGAAACACGGGTAACGCACCGTGGTAGCTTGTCTTTTTCGTCAGCCTCGGTCTAAAACGAGATCATGCCATCTACTGTGTATCTTTAGTCTTGTCTACAATTTCAGCTGACATATAACGCATTTAAGTATTTCAAGACTAATCAAATTCGTGAAATTTCTAATTCTAATAAATAAAAAAATAAATAGGAAAATAAATTTTAATCTCAGTTTTCTGAAAAGAATGGTCGAATCAGTAAAAAATAGTCATTTTTATGCAGCAAGAATGTAGAACTGCTATCCGAAAATTTTAACATTCTGAATTTAGTTTTGATGTTTATACAATTTCTGGAATCCGGAAAATTAGTCAAGCGCCTGAATAATTCCTCAACTTTTTTCAACGAGCACGTGTTATTTGTCTTAATATACAAGAATCGACTTGCAAAAGCAATTTGCCATTTAAACTAAATAATTATCTGCTACATGATTCATCCTTCTTTATTTCAATGTACAACTTTTTCATTTTAAAACAACGCATTGAAAATGCAGCTGCAACTGCTCCAACAGCTCATATTAAATTCCATATGGTAAGTACACTTGATGCACCGCGATATCACAGACTGTTAAGAACCTAAAGTACAAATAAAAACATTGAGGTCCCATGCAAGATAAAATATTTTAGATTAAAACGTATGAAATTCGGTGAAGCTGAAAGCAAAAATATCTAAAAGTAATAATTTAAATTCTTTGAAACTTTATTGGTTACAAGAAACTATTAAGATTTGAAAATCTAAAAAGCAAGAAACTCTCGAATAAAAACAATGAATCAAAGTGAAAATCTGTTAAAGCTGAATATTAAGGGAAACTAAAATTTTATTTTATTTAGCTTTTTTCATATTTTGGATCAATCTTCCTCCATATAATTTGGTAAAGAAAATGACAAACAACGGTTGCTTTAATTCCCTCATTCATCAAGACATGGGAAATATTCGACCTGAAATAATCATTTCACAAGAAAATGGAACAGATGTGTAAGAAATTATCGAAAACATATTGGTCGATTTCTGACCTCTATACTTTTTCATTCAATAATATATACATACATGCATTTAAAGAGCAAAATAAAATTATATTTAATCGTGATTGTTGCGTGCTACTGTCAAAAGATATGAAACTTCATTGTTTTGTTAAACAATTTTGAAAACTAACTAGAAATTATGTAAAAGAAATTCAAGTGATTCGTTTATGCATCATTATGCAGTGCATAACTAACATAAAAATTGAAAATTAAGCAGCTATATTAAGAAATTCTATAAGCGTAATTACAGGGTTGCCACGTGCGACTATTAATTTTATTCTATTTCAAAGGATTCGTACAACTTTTCAGAAAATATAGTTCATGCCACATACTTTTACAACTGCAAAAGAAATCTACCACAAAGAATACTTTTTAAAAATAATCATACGACTAGAATATGAAAATAGTCGCCGTGGCAACCCTGGCATTAGATAAATCTATGTTTATACAAAACAAATTTTGTTTTGCTCATTTTAAAAAACCTGCGAGAAAAAAATAATAACCACTTACGCTCGTAATCTTAAATCGCTCATAATATTATACAGAAAATAAAACTCAAACAATAAATTAAATTTCCAAATCTCCAAGTGATTCCGTTAAAAAATATCCTATAGTCTCAAAAGAACAATATTCAGCTAATCGATTACATTAAACTGCGCAGAAAAATAATCCCTAAATATCATCTATGACAGGAGCGTCAACCTGTGAGCCGCAGGATTTTTTATAAGGACTTATTTTTTAATTATAATCTTCACCTTTTATAACCGCATAATCATCCCTGATCTATAATATGACCCTTTATATTCAATTCTACACTTAAGCAATCTATATTATAAATGAAGAGGAAGAAAATAAGTACGATTGAAGAAAAATAAAATAGAAAAAACCCAGTTTATTGTATAGAATACTCCGGAAGTGATCTAAACATCTTTTTGAATCGCATTCCTATTTAATTTTCACTGAACCGATTACCTCAACACAGTTCGTAATTATCCATCACTTTAGTTCATGGCCATGTGGATTCATCTATTTCTTATTTCCTTGTCCTTAATGAATGGAAGCAATTACGGTAATTACGGGGCAACACAATCGCAGAATTCAATAAATCAGCCAATATCCTAATTCTTCGGTAAACTTTGGCAATAGTTCGTGAACAGACTGTTATTTTTCCGCAGAATCTTTGAGTGATTCCACAGCAGTCGCTTGGCAACGGGCAAAGCAAACAAAAGAAATGCTTACCTTCTTCAGGTGGCCCGTGGCTGTGCCCATGAAGGCCACTGTGTAATCATGAGTGGAAGTAGCGGCCACGGATGTGAGTAATAAACCTGAATATGTGAGAACTGGAGTGGCTTCAATCGGCATGCTTCCACCTAGAGGGGTATTCACGTCCATCCCGCAGAAGTCATCGTTGATTAGCACTTGCTGCAAAAGAAATTTCAACAATTAAATACCAAACTAAAAAAAAATCGCAAAGAGTGTTAAATAAATGAATAAATAAATGTTAAATATAAAATTAAAAACTGTTATCAAATGTAGAGTTCAGATGATAAAAGTAATATGTGACCAAAAAAAAAAAAAAAGTTAATCATATGATTAACGATAATCAGTGATCCTCTACCATAATTTATATTAATTAAAAAAAAAAAAAAACCCTTATACTTTCAGAGATTTTAATTGATAAAGGAGGCATTTGGCAATAAATTGAAATAGATATTTAGAACTTTACAGCTCATTTTCTCAAAATGATGATTTCACCACTTGCCATATTTATCATCTGATCTCTTCAGATATGTAAAAATTTAAGGTTTCAAATACATTTTATTAACAATTCAGGTAAGGCTGTCTAACAGTTTTCAAAGGGAGGGGTGATCATGACGGACTTATTTGGGCTTCTTCAACATTCCTCTATAGCTACATTCTAAATGTATTCAGATGTGGAAAGGAATACCTACCAATAGGTTATTAAAGATATACAATAGGTAAATAATGAAGCCTGTTAATGTTTATATTCTAAAAATATATTCTACACAAATAGCAAATTAACACTAAATATATAATTTTTAATTCGATACTGTACAAATTTATTAAGGTCTAAAGGGCTTTCAGTGCACCTGTAAGTAAGTCTATTTGATGTCCTTACTATTTTTCAAACAAAATTATTTTGAGAACACCAATAAAAAAATTTACTTCAGTGATTAAATAAATAAATAAATGAATAACAAAATAAATCAATATAAATTGGATGGGTGGTGAGATCAAATTTTTGGGTGGGCTTGCGCCCCACGGGCCCATATAAGCTGGCGCCACTGAGCAGAATCCAATATTCAGTCAGTGATAAATTTCATCGGCTTTAATGATGCTATAGAGCAGTGACGGCGAACCTATGGCACGCGTGCCATAAGTGGCACGCTGCAGATTACTTTTGGCACGGCATAGATTCAGGTGCTACATCAAAATATAGCAGAATTTCACAAAATGCAATAATTAATCTTGATGTTGTCTCTGTTTATCGGAATTCGATTAGTTCGGTTGGTTGTCATGGTCATACACAGACTGAAGAAATATAACCTAATGTATCCCAATCTAGCTCAATATTGGCTCAAAAATTTTAAGAAGAAAAGATAATTAGGAGGTTATCGGAAAAGAAAAATTAAAAGGCATTATAAGCAAAAATGTAGATGGTAAAATTATAACAACTTGGAATTCAAATACAGTCACTAAAAGCTGTAGATGCTGGCGTTTGCTATTTTGACAATTATTTCTGAGAGACATTATTTTCCAAAATAAATAATATGAAAAATTCAAGTAAAACATCTTGTTAAATGAGTCGAATTCAGTTTGCATTCTTTTAAAAATAACTAAGTACAAAGCTGATAGAAATTATTTGGAATCTAGGATAAGACAACAGAAATAATACTTTTAAATAAATTTGTAAAGTATAATATCAAGTATTACCGATATTTTTTAATGCTAATTTTTAAAAAAAGTAATTTTGATTCATTATTATTTGATCCATTGAATTTTTACTTTATTGTTGGCACTCCACGATCACGAATAATATATTTTTGGAAAAATTTGGCAAGTGCATGTGAAAAGTTTCGCCGTCCCTGCTATAGAGGTTTGCACGGGTCCGGGTTCGTCCCGAAAAATTGAAGAAAAATTTTCAACGGGCCTGATCAAGCTGGCGGATTAAAGGGCCGTGTTGGGCCCATGAAAAAAATAAACAGGACGGGCCTAGCCGATAGGATAAAAAAATTCGGCTCGATATAAAAATTTAAAAGTATCAAACTAAGCCAATAAATAATGAACAGTTTACAGTAGACGTGACTGAGGCGAGGATAAGTATAAATATACTGCAGGAGCCGGTGCTAGATTGACAACGTTAGTACAGAAATATAACATGTCCTGCGTAGAGATCAAAATTGGCAGTTGCATCATGTGGGTCATCATGAACCAGGGGTTAAGTATTTCAGCAGACTCGGGTCGAGTCAGGATCAAGCTTACATTTTTTTTCTACATACTGGGCCTATATAGCGGTCCGGTACTGATGCTATTCTACATTCTATGGCTTGCGAACATATAGTAATCTAAAACATATGATAGTAATATATAATGTTAAATTTTGCCATAAATATGTATGCAGTATTCTAGAAAAAAAATCTTAATTGTATGTTAAAAAACATCGGTATTTTCTGTGGAAACTGAGTCGGGTTTGATTTAATTGATTTTAGCATGGGTCAGGCCGTGATTGTGAAAGTACAAACGGGCCGGTGCGGTCCAAGATAGGATTCATTCGGGCCGAGCCGGGCTGGGCCCAGGCCTCAAAATTCTGGCCCGTGAAGACCTCTATGATGCTACACACTTTAGTCACAAGCATCATAAAAGCATTGTGTTAAAGTTTTTTTAAGCCTATACAGTAGTCATATGAAGGGAGAGGTGGTTGGGACTTTATTTTTTATGAAAATTTCCATTTTTGTGACAGATTGGAGCAGAAAATCAAAATTGGAGCATATTTTGCAAACTTGCTATGAGAAAAGTAAGTTGGTGATCAACTAAGTAAAAGCACGTTACTATAAGAAAAATGTCGGAATGCACAAACATGCACTAAATATGTATAGTACAATACATATTTATTTAGTGCATACAACAAAAGTGGAAATCCGCCAAAAAGCGGAAAAGTGCAGCATCACTGTGTATTAATATAAGTACTAGGGCAGAAAACTGTTTAATATAGATTTAATTTTTGGCACAAACGTGCTTTAAATTATCATAACGACGGAAACGATTTTAAATTCGAAAAATTTCCACAATACAAAGTATTCAAAACTAGTGTACAGTAATGTGGCATGCATTAGATCTGCCCAGAAAAATCAATAAATGATTCTCCGATTCACAATATTCCAACCAAAAGAAATTTTTACCCAATTAAAATAATAATTATAATAATAATTATAGCGGATCAAATTTGACGGGATTGTTTGTTTTAAATTCAATATGTTGTTATTTTGCATTTCTTATGAATCGCAATTAACTTCCACATTTTCTGATATTATATGTATGTTATGTAACTGTAATTCTGAGAGAGAAAGATTCATAGTGATCAAATGTCGTAAATACTCATATAATAAATGCGAAACAAAACATTTTAGATCACTTGCATTTAAAAAAAAATACTTTATAAAGAAACGAGTTATTAATGTGAAAAGAATTATTTCTTGCTCATATTTTTTTTTTTCACTTTGTATAAACAGTTGCTTCTTGGTACTTTTAAACCAACACTAACATACATTGCTCCAAATAAATAAATAAGGGAGCAGAAAGCAGCAACATATTTTTGCTGCCCTTAGCCAGCTGTCGCAAAGTGACATTTTCTATCTCCTGGAAACGGGTGAAGGATGGTTTGGAATTCTTTTATCATCGTTTTCCTTTTTTTCTCTCTCTCTCTCATCTTTGCCTATACAGCACCTAAGAAAAGCGAAAAAATAAGACTGTTATAGGGCTCTCTGCGTGTATATGGAAGTATAATATTCGGGAACAAGGAAGTCGGCCAAAAATGTGTGGATAATACACGAGGCTGTCTCCCCTGTCTTTTTCCGGTGCCCAAACAGGAGACAGGACTGCCTCAATATCCGGGAATCTGAGCGACAAATTGAGTCATTCACGGCAGCTCAGATTGTCAGTTGTTATGGCTGCCCGTCGGTCGATCACTTTCGATAGGTTTCGAATTTGCGCCCAGCATTTCTATCGAGAAGGTCACAACTACCCCTGGTTTCCCTATACTGTCATTTCCTTTTCAACTCTTTTTGCCTAACATGGTCTGAAAAATAAAACCCCTGCAGCACTGTTGGATCGAAATTTTGAAAAAGGGGTGGTACAGAAATATCGGAAAAAGGGGAGGATATAAAATATTTGTTTCGCATTAGAAGAAATGGAAAAGAAGCCAAACTAAATTATTGCCAATTCAAAGATAAATATACGCACACAGCTACATAATTTTTGTTTCTACGATTATAACTAATACCGAGCATCTAAGAAAAAAAAAATTCTCGGTCATTTATTTGACCTAACATGGCAAGAAAACTGTAGCATAGCTACTTCACTCACGAGAAACAACCTCTGGCTTATTTTAATCCTATAGGAGAATTTTTTTTTTTTTTAAATCTCGTTTGCATTTCAATATTTAAAAGAAAATTCATTGGATAGCTGAGGTCGATCGCTACAACAGTTCAACCTATTGCCTTACTTTCACTTATTACTTAGGGATATTTTTTTCCCGTTTGATGTAAGTCATGTATTGGATTATTTTATCAAAATACTTGCTAACAGAACTAAGCAATTCATCCCAATATTCAACATTCGATTGAACGCTTGTCGCAGAAACAATCGACAGAAACTCGCTGAAAATGTCCTCTGAATTCAAAATTTTTGCGCGCGATTTTTTTTTTTTTTTAATCACATTCAATTTTATTTATTGTAAGCTTTTTTTTTTTTTTTAATCACAGTTTATCTTAGAAAAATACATTTTTAAGGCTCCAAAAATTTCGTACACGTAGGTCCTTACACGAAAAATGTTTGTGCCATCTGTTACAGCCGTTGTAGTAAAGGAATTGGTTATTTTTAAAAGAAGAATCACATGTTCTTACCTTCATTATTCGAATTTATTTAAAATTATTTTGGGCATGCGTATATAATACCAATGCTTTACCTACTTCGGCGTTTGTGACGAGAAACCACCAAACCATAAAGATTCGAGCATACACGGAATTGTTTTGTTGAAACAACTAAATTTTGGTTAATACAGCTCCAACCAAATATTTTGATTGGAATGACCAAATTTTGGTTGGACTAACCAAGTGATTTGTTGAATTAACAAAATCATTTGCTTAATCTAACCGAAATTTCATCATTCTAACCAAAATATTTGGTTGGAGCTATATTGACCAACATTTAGTTATTTCAACAAAATAGTTTTTCCGTGTAATTAGTTTTTTGTAAGTAAGGATCAATCATTTTGCATTGCAATTGCATAAAATTCCATCCAATATAACCCATAAATGTATTTGAAAGAGACACCACTTTAGGACATTGAAAAGAAATTAGGATACGATTTAATTATCTCTATCTCTCTTAATTATACTGATGTCATTTCGTTGCAAATCTTAATTAAAAAACTATTGATTTTCCTTTGTTAAACTAAAAGTTGTATTAAAAAATGAAAAACACTACTTATACAGGGTGATCAGAAAATAACTGGCCAAATTTTAAAGCGTGGTAGAGGGGGCCGAAATAAGCATTTTTAATCATAGAATGTATGTTCGGAAATGGCGCGTTTAACACCTCGTTACGAAGAAAAATGTGAAAGGTGCAATGAAAAATAGCATATAAGCACCAATAGATGGCGCTTATGCGCTTCATTTCCGGATACACATTCTGTGATAAATAATGCTTATTTTGGTACCCTCTACCACCTTTTAAATTTGGCCAATTATTTTCCACGCTGTCGATAAAATATTTTAAAAAGTAGCAATATTAAAGCATTTTCATAAAAAAACATGCTATTTTGAGAAATTCGAGGCGTTGAGGGGGGTAGGGGGGCTTGAAAATTTGCGGCGCCACAAATGTACAACCCTAATCCTACACTATAGGCAGTGCGAAACTGAAAGCGTTAAAATTCAAGAGTGAAGTGAAGTGGGGGGGGGGGGTGTTAATGAGAGGGACCGATTTAAAGGGTAACACTACTTTGATGCCTTATAATTTAAATTATTTTTCGGGATTTTTTTTTTTTTTAAGAAATGCGAAGTGTTTATAAAAATTCCTTTACACTGAATTATTATATAAATATTAAAGTAGAAAACTGTCTTTTTTTAAGTACATAAATTAAAAAAAAAATGGCAGCTTAAAAAATGGGGAAATGACAACTCACATAGAACAATGTAACAAAAAAAGGTAGGTTTTTAGGACAAAAACTAGTTAAAGATGTACCCTTTTCAAAAAAATATACACCATTTTTGGTGAAATGGTAATATTTATTCAAAGTAAAATGTAGAACTTCAACCAAAATATTCGTTATTTAAAGTTACACAAAAAAAATCAAGATATCAATATTTTGAAAAGCTTCTACGGATGTTTTATTTTATTTTTTTATTAATCTTTCAATTAATTATCAGCAGTGAAATTACGCCGGGTCAATCCATTTCAAGTGGTCCAGAAAATCAGATATTCGTTGCTCGACCATTTTTAAAAAATCTGAAATTTTTTGTGCAACAACTCTAACATGATGGAAGTTCAAAATGACTATTATTTTAATTTTATTTATTTTTGTTTGTGCATGGGGGCCATCTTTGTTCCATCGTCTGCAGCAATTTTCTCACAAGAAGGGTTTACGGAATTGTAAATAATTCATCATTTATTTATCCAATTCAAGTACGAATTAAACCAATTTGTACAGAATAGATTGGGCTAAAAATCTGGTAATGGGGTAGTTTCCGAAACTAACTGCTTATTGGTAAAATTTAAGCATAAAGTTTCAGTTTTTTTCCAAAATTGGTCCGTTTACAAGAGAAAATTTTTCTAGCAAGGAATACTGTCAACATGACATAATTTTTTTTACAAATAGGCCGAAAGTCCTTGCACTCACACGCCGAGTTCCAGATCTGAAACTTGCTTTCTCATTGCTAAAAACAATCCCAAATTTTTCAAAAATGACAAAAATCGCACTTTTCAGGCTTTGATATCTCTGGTGGGGCACGAGATAAAAATCTGAAATTTTTTTTTATAAGAGTATTGTATGGTAGTGTTATGCATAAGAAATTTCAGGATGGAGATTTGACTACAAGCTGAGATTTGGCAAGGGCAACATGTCAAAACAATACTGCCAAACTATTGTTTTGTTGTAGTCACAGCTAAGTATTTATTTCAGAGTGTCATTTAAATTTATTTTTTAGATTATCTTTAAATAATAGTAATAGAAAACAAAGCATTTTGCAATTAATTTAAAAAATAATTATGCCTAAGGCCTACATTTTATATGGTTTCAGTAATTTTTGTTGTAATTTTAGTAACTAAAAGAAACCTCAGCATTTTTACATTTATATATATACAAGACCTGAGACAAAAACAGAATAGGGAAAGAGAAAAGCTGTTAATGTTGGCATACCTGTTGAGACCTGATCAAACGTGTTAAAACACATTCCTGCTTGTTGGTTTAAAAACCACAATTATAATGCTGCTTGCCAGTCCCTGAAACTTGTTCCTACCATAAATATGTCCCTGTAAATGAAACATTATGTGATGTTACCATGCATCAGCCTCAAGTAATTTTCAGAAAGTAAAGATACCCAAAGCCTTTTCAAAATTTATACTGCAAAAAAATCACATTTTTTTCATAAGAAGTAACCTAAGAATTATTAATGAATTGAGACTTGCACATAGTGATTTCAAAGTGTATTTCTATGAGCCAGCAGGGCCAAGATCTTCAATCAAGTTATCAAGAGATGACAAGACTTGGTTCCTACAAATAAAATTTTGAGAAAGATCAAAATTGTGGTTTTTGAACCAACAAACAAGAATGTGTTTTGACACATTTGATCATGTCTCAACAAGTATGACAACATTAACAGTTTTTTTTCCCAATGTTGTTTTTGTCTCAGGCCTTGTATAAAAATATTTTTTTTCTTTATGTAAAAGTTCTGAGGTTTCTTTTAGTTACTAAAATTACTTACAACAAAAATTACCGAAACCATACAAAATGTATGGCCTTAGGCATAATTATTTTTTTTATTAATTTCTAAGCTTTGCAAAGGGCTTTATTTTCTGTTACTATTATTTAAAGATAATCAAAAACATAAATTTAAATGACACTCTGAGATAAATACTTAGCTGTGACTACAACAAAACAATAGTTTGGCAGTATTGTTTTGACATGTTGCCCTTGATATATCTCAGCTTGTAGTCAAATCTCCATCCTGAAATTTCTTGTGCATAACACTACCATACAATACTCTTATAAAAAAAAAAAAATTCAGATTTTTATCTCGTACCCCACCAGAGATATCAAAGCCTGAAAAGTGCGATTTTTGTAATTTTTAAAAAAATTGGGATTTTTTTTACCGAAGAGAAAGCAAGTCCCAGATGTGGAACTCGGCGTGTGAATACAAGTACTTTTGGCTTATTTGTAAAAAAAAAATATCTCATGCTGACAGTATTCCTTGCTAGAAAAATTTCCTCTTGTAAATGGCCAATTTTTGGAAAAAAATCTGAAACTTTATGCTTAAATTTTACCAATAAACAGTTACTTTCGGAAACTACTCCATTACCAGATTTTCAGCCCAATGTATTCTGTACAAATTGCTTTAATACGCAGTTGAATTGGATAAATAAACGATGAATTATTTACAATTCCGTAAACCCTTCTTGTGAGAAAATTGCTGCAGACGATGAAACGAAGATGGCCGCCATGCACAAACAAAAATTAATAAAATTAAAATAATAGTCATTTTGAACTTCCATCATGTTAGGGTTGTTGTACAAAAAATTTCAGATTTTTAAAAAATGGTCGAGCAACCAGTGCTGGACCACTTGAAATGGATTGACCCCGCCCGAAATTATTGAATATTAAATGCGTGAATGCGTGTCACATTGCTAACTAAGCGTATAACCAACATAGTGAAAAATGTCAAATGCATGAATATTCACATGACTAAATAAGCGTATTACCAACAGAGTGAAAAATATCAAAGCCGGGAATCGAACCCGGATCCTTGTAATAACGCTCCAATGCCGTACCTTTGAGCTACACGAACGATACCCTGACTGGCATATCTCACTCACATATGTCTTAAGTCTCTTGTCCCTGCTGGCGAAGGCACTCACGAGCTAATGCTAATCCTATGGGAAGAGATTTTTCTAATATCTCGTTTGCATTTCGACATTTTTAAATAATTCTTTTTGCATTGGATAGCCGAGATCCGTCTCTACATTGCACCTTTTTTACTTTTTCGATTTTGCTTGGAGATAGTTTTAAGAATAACCCTTTCATTTTCAGAACCGTTTTTGAAAGAGAAAGTAAGTTGATAAAAATATCTGCGACCAAAATCGAAAAAGTAAAAAAGGTGCGATGTAGAGATGGACCTCGGCTACTCAATGCAAAAAACATTATTCAAAAATGTCGAAATGCAAACGAAATATTAGAAAAATCCCTCCCCATAGGATTAGCATTAGCTCGTGAGTGTCTTCGCCGGCAGGGACAGGAGCCTTAAGAGGATCGGGGTTCGAATCCCGTCTTGGACATTTTTCACACTGCTGGTTATACGCTTAGTTAGCAACGTGAAAATTCACATTTAATATTCAGGTTATACGTATTTCACTAGAAAAATATGTGAAAATAATTTATACAAAATTCAAGTTAATTGATTGAAAATTGGCGGAGCTAGCGTGCCCACCGATTTTGAAAACGCTGTTCTGAAAGAAACGTGCTTACTGTTTTTTTTTCGCTGTGGCGCGCTCTATTTCTATAATTAAAATTGTCATTTCACTTTCAATATAGATTTCTAACTAATAAAATATGATTGTCATGTGTATAAAGAGTAAATACTTTAAGATACGGAAAAAAACAACAACAACAACAAAAATTGAAATTTTGAACCGATCAAAGAGGTGTTAGAATAGGTGAACAGAATAAGGAATCTGCCCCCCCCCCCCTCCCCGGCTCGTTTGTTTTTATCCTCTAGTATCAAAGATCATCGCTGAGGTCCTGAACTGCAACCAACTTCAGAAAAGCATGTTCCAAAAATCTGTCAGTCAATCTGAATATATAGAATGTAGCGAAAAATGTATAAACAGGAATCTTTTCCCAACAAATCAAACACCTTTTTTCTTTCATGCATTCGTTTTCTCCTATTTCAATTTAAGACCTTTGTTTTATGTTCAACCCCATACTGCGTTCGAAATCTGCAAAACGAGCAGGAGAACAGAAAAAAAAAGAAAGAAAAGAAAAGAAGGGTGAAGTTGAAGAAAGTTAAGGGTTAAAACTACCCATCTTGAAGCACACGACACTTGCTGCTACCGCCGAGGCACTATCAAAGAATCTCCATTTCATTAGATTCCGAGAAAGGTGTGCATTCCTTTTTGTCGTCTTTTGCGGTATTTTCTCTACAACAACAGCCGTATTACTTTTGCATAATTGAAGAATGCACCGTAGTCAGCATTTATGAATGTTTGACAACATGGCTCCTTGAAAAGCATTATGAATGTTTAAAGGCGGTGAGGAGCTAGTACAGTCGGTATGGATGGAATTCCTCCAAGACACAAAACTATAGAGAACACCCTTAGGGTTTTAGAATTTTTGGTACAATTTGAAAAAACTCGATGCCGATTCAGAATGCGCAATGTATTTTTTTCCCTTGCTTGAAAGAGGTTTAAGGCGGTTCTCAAATCCCCTGCTCAACAACACGAAACTTTCTCACACATTTTCTGACTCATTTTTTTAAAGTAAAGGCATAAAATTAGCAAGCCTGACTATTGAAATGATTTGGAATCGAAATAAGTTTTCCATGTTTAGATAAATAAATGACTTATCGAGATATAAGCAATTGTGGTCTCGTGGCAATGGGTTTTTCCTCTTCCTCGCTTTGTTCGTCCGGAAATTCGGTTCAAAACACCAACTTTGGCAGTATTCTCTGAAAATTTTCTGCCTTTACCAAAAAATGGAAAATGTCTTTCAATTACATAGTTTTCGAATATGAACACCTGCCCGTTTCATGTGTTTCAAACGAACAAAAATGAATTAAAAAATGTTTCTGAAAGTAGCTCCTTTGGATTTGAGAACAGCCTTAATAGTTAAAACTACTTCAGGAGTGGGGTGTAAATTTTATAGCTGGCTGAATCGCTATTCTATATTTTCACATTGAATTTTTTCCTCTCTCAATGACCATGCGCAGAGGGGCTTAGGGGGGGGGGGAATATCACCCCTCAAATTCTTTGAAAAATTAATATGTTTTTGTACTAAGAAATCTAATATAAAAACTTGTTTTTGATTGTTATTGAATTGATTGTTACAACATTGTTATTTTAATGTTGTGATAGTTTTATTTAAACGTTTTCGTTATATTTCATTAAAAAATGCTAACTGTACATTTTTCCACTTGTAACTATAACTCTAAAACGAACGGTTTAGGAATTAGATATTCGTCAAAGATAAAAAGCGACAACCTGTATTACAACAAGATATGTTATGTAATGCAATTCCTACACCTAACGTCTTTCATTAAAGTTGATTGTTACACGATGTCGTCTTTTCAGGGTTTTCGGCGCTTCACTTTCCATATTTCAGTTTGTAAATAAAAATAATGCAGTTGCATTTCAAATTTGAATTGTAAAATCTGAAATTTTCGTAAATGTATGGATGGAAATTATTACCTGATTGTAATTGAAAATAACGTGACTTAGTTACTTCGCTGATTTAAAAAACAGCCTTGGGCCCGATAGATAAAAATTTTATTGATTAATTGAAAGTAAAGGTAATCTTGCTCTATATGTATGGATTTTTTTCAACATATGTTTTAAAAAGTATATTGATATTACAACAGAAAAAGAAAGATAAAAAGCAGAAATGAAAAAGGAAAGGAAAGAAAAGAAACAGAAGAAAAGGGAAATAAAATCAAACATTGATTTTGTCAAGAACAGTCGTGATAAATAAATATTTGATATACGTAAAAGTTTAATGCAATAATTGTGTCCCATTAAAAATTATAGAAATGCTCAAAATATATTTTTTTCAAATGCAGTATCAGTAAGTGTAAAAGATTAATCGACAAAAACTTTTTCACATCTAAAATGAACAAATAAAAATGTAAATTAATACTATTTGTAAATTGGAATTTCTTTCTCCCCCCCCCCCCCCCCCCCACACACACCCAGTGGTGTTATTTTCGTTTTGATCTTAAAGGAATGAAACACATCTGCTGAGTAGTGGAATCGTAGTGAATAATTTCCAAGATTATCGGGTCGTAATCGGATTAGATACCAAACATGTCAATGGGAAGAGGGAGAGTCATAATTATCTTTAAATTTATCTTTCCATTCAATAAAAAGGGCATAGCTTTACAGTATACCCATCATGATGATGTGAATATCAGATCTAATCCGATTTCAAATGTAAATATTCATAAATAATTTCAACGTCCTTTTTCGAATCGATGAAATTAGAAAAAAAAAAAGGAAAAGAAAGAAAGAAAAAAAGAAATCTGATCTGGATGGCAAACAATGAAAATTTTAGCAGAATTTCATTTTTCATTCAGAATAGTTAAGGCATACAGCTGAATTCTTATAAATAAACAAATTCCAAAGAGAAACTCGAATGAAATATTCACTAATTTGCAATTACGCAATATATATTATGACAAAAAAGAATAACTTGAATATATTAAAAATTATTCTTTTTTTTTTTTTTTTTTTTTTTTTTTTTTTATATTCATAGATATCCTACCTTTTACATTAAAAGACACTTAAAACTTCTGACTCCTAATTTTTTTTTTTTTTTTTTTTTTTTTTTGAGGGTGATTTTGAGTTAAAAAAAAATTCTGAAATTCACAGCAAATTTTCTGGGGGGGGGGGGGGGGGGATATCCACTTCCGATACTAGCTATGCATTTTTTCCGCGGCCCTTTGACGAAATTCGCGATCTTTTGACGAAATTTGCCGTTTTTTCGCGATCTTTTGAAGAAATTTGCCGTTTTTCGTGATCTTTTGAAGAAATTTGCCGTTTTTTCGCGATCTTTTGATGAAATTTGCCGTTTTTTCGCGATCTTTTGACGAAATTTGCCGTTTTTTCGCGATCTTTTGACGAAATTTGCGTTTTTTCGCGATCTTTTGACGAAATTTGCCGTTTTTTCGCGATCTTTTGACGAAATTTGCGTTTTTTCGCGATCTTTTGACGAAATTTGCCGTTTTTCGCGATCTTTGACGAAATTTGCCGTTTTTTCGCGATCTTTTGACAAAAGTAGCGATTTTTCTGCAAACGATTGACAAAATTATTTTTTTTTTCGGCGAAGATGTCGAAATTCGCGATATTTTTTACGTCCGAATTTTCAAATTGGTGGCCGATTTTTTTTTAAATTTTCGGAAAATTCGGACCAAAATCACCCCTACGCGTTGTTTACGCAATCTTTTGACGAATTTCGCGTCTTTTCCGCGATCGTTCGGCGAAATTTCGGTATTTGCGCGATCCATCGGAGAAATTTGGGTTTTTCCCACGATCTTTTCACGAAACGCGTGTTTTTTCCGTGATCCTTTAACGGAATTCGCGTTTTTACGCGATCTTTTCACGGAAATAGTGTTGTTACGCGATCTTTTGACGGAGCTTTTTTAACCCGATCTTTTGACGAAATTCGCGTTTTTTCGCGATCTTTTCACGGAATTCGTATTTTTACGCGCTCTTTTGGGGGAATTCTCGTTTTTTACGCGATCTTCCGACAAAATTTGCGTCTTTCCCGAGGACCTTCGGCGAAATTTCGGGTTTTCCCACGATCCTTTAACGAAACTCGTGTAAAAAGCGTAAGAAAAGAGCGAAAATCGGAAGAAAATGACGAAAAGCGGAAGAAAACGCATTACGCGCGTAAAATCGGAAAACATGCCGATTTTTCGGAAGAATTCTGAAAAAATCGGAAGAGTTGGCAGCTATGTATATGTATGGATTTTTTTCAACATACACTGTAAAAAAAAATCTTAAAACAACAGAAAAAAATAATCGAATTCTGACAGTAAAAATTACGTTAACAGACTTCTTATGTCATTCCATCCTCATATCGCTTATTTTCATGTTAAACAACAAAAAATTCTGTTTTCTTTGCCATCAGTTTCCACTGCGACAGGATAATATGTTGGATAACAGAAAAACGGGAGGTCACCCCCTATGACGTCTAAAAGGTCATTTAGAATGACCAATAAGCATTGGTTATCATACCCACGCTAACGCGTCTCTTCTAACGTGAAATATTTGAGTGTCTTGACTCTTGTGTACTGTTGAAAATGGCAGTTCGTTCAATAAAGCAGTTGATCTAATTGAAAAAGAATAATATATAAAGAATTTTTAACAGAAAATTAAGAATCATTTTCACAATTGAAAACGGCGACGCACACCTTTGACATCAGAACCGCTTTCTTCAATGATTAGGATTTACAGTTCGAATATTAGAAAACAAACATAGCAAAAGGTATGTTTTCATCCTTCTTTTAAATATGTAACAATGCTTTTCCGAAACGTAACAATATGTATGAAAAATACTTCCTATTTGCTAAAAATCTTAATTAAGCAATACTACTTATTATTATTATTGTTATTTTATAATGTATGATTTACTTAAATTATTAGTATTATTTTATACTTCATTTATTTATGCACATTAGTAACTTAGTTGATCTAATTCTGTTAATAGCTGGAGATTATTTTTTGATCGGTTGTTTATTTTAAGTTAAATAAATAATCTTAAGTTTATGATTAGTTTACAAATCTTGAATTTTTACGTAGCTGTAGAATGATTACTTATTATATTTAACTTTTTTATGACTAAGAGTTTAATTTTACTTCATATGTATTAGTTCCAGAAATTTTGATTGAGATTTTAAATTTATTTTGTCATCAATTGACACACGTGATTAGTTTTGGAGTGATAGTTTTAATAATAAACACGGAGTAGCTGCATTAATTATTATAGTTATAGATAACTGTTATTTTCGGTTAACATTAACGAGAATAATATTTATTAGATCTGACGCTGTTCATATATTTTTATGGCTTAAATATATCACATTTCCTACTATTTACTATGTTGTTTAAAATGGAGTGGTTGATATTTTGTTTAATCGTTCCATATGTTGATTCTGAAGAAATGTTTTTTTTTTTTTTTTTTTTTTTTTTAGTACAATCTTAGATTTACCTGTAGTGGTTTAGTTAAAATTTGTAAATTTTATTCACTCCATTTAATGAAATAAATTTTGAGCTATAATTGTGTCAATTATTTTGAAAATAATTCCTATTTAAGCTTTAACCATTCATTTTATAGAATCAGCAAGTTTAATTTTGTTTAACATTTTAATTTAAATTATAGTGTAATATTTTTTCTTATTTAGTTGATGATCATTTACTTTATACGGAAAAACATTGTAAATTGTTAAGAAGGATGAAAACTCATTTTATCACTTTAGCTGAAATGAAATATTTTTTTTACGGTGATGTTTATATATATAGTGGCTCTTCTTTTTTAGCTGTCAACTTTTACTCATTTATATATACAAAGCTTTTTATTCGAAAAAATTATAAAAATTGGCAGGCTATTATTTACATAATTAACCAAAGTCACTGATTTAACCTAATCAATTTTCAAAAATATTGCACGAATAAATATTAAAGTTCTATTAATTACAAATCACATTCAATACATATATTTATTTTATTAATAAATATTTTTATGAGAGAGGGGGGAGTTACCTTATATCGTATATATATATTTTTTATTATTCTGGGGGGAGGGGGGAGTTTAAGATACCTTCTTTCACTTATTCCAGTCTTTTATGTACTTAATTTACAAATCTATTTAATATAAACAAATCGATCAGTAAATAGAAATTTCCCGTGTACCTAACCTATAATACGCGATTCTTCTGTTAAATAGAACCTCCCCCCCCCCCTCGCCAACAGGAATCGACCTACAGATTTTGACTGTTGGGAAAAGCGTCAATTGTCAACACGAAGCACGAAGTGCCTGTATGAGTACGTATTTCTGTCGTCTGATAACGCATTCTTTCGTTAACAGATATTTTCTGAAAACAAATAGTTTCTGGCAACTTTTTGCTGCCAGAAAGTTTCTGTTGTTTTACAAAAATATTTTTAACAGTGTATGTTTTAAAAAGTATATTGATATTACAACAGGAAAAAGAAAGATAAAAAGCAGAAATGAAAAAGGAAAGGAAAGAAAAGAAACAGAAGAAAAGGGAAATAAAATCAAACATTGATTTTGTCAAGAACAGTCGTGATAAATAAATATTTGATATACGTAAAAGTTTAATGCAATAATTGTGTCCCATTAAAAATTATAGAAATGCTCAAAATATATTTTTTTCAAATGCAGTATCAGTAAGTGTAAAAGATTAATCGACAAAAACATTTTCACATCTAAAATGAACAAATAAAAATGTAAATTAATACTATTTGTAAATTGGAATTTCTTTCTCTCCCCCCCCCCCCCCACCCAGTGGTGTTATTTTCGTTTTGATCTTAAAGGAATGAAACACATCTGCTGAGTAGTGGAATCGTAGTGAATAATTTCCAAGATTATCGGGTCGTAATCGGATTAGATACCAAACATGTCAATGGGAAGAGGGAGAGTCATAATTATCTTTAAATTTATCTTTCCATTCAATAAAAAGGGCATAGTTTTACAGTATACCCATCATGATGATGTGAATATCAGATCTAATCCGATTTCAAATGTAAATATTCATAAATAATTTCAACGTCCTTTTTCGAATCGATGAAATTAGAAAAAAAAAAAAGGAAAAGAAAGAAAGAAAAAAAGAAATCTGATCTGGATGGCAAACAATGAAAAATTGTAGCAGAATTTCATTTTTCATTCAGAATAGTTAAGGCATATTTATCATTTTTTTTTTTTTTAATTTAAACATTTCAATGATAGTACATTCATTTTTAAAAACAAAACTATTGGTAATAATTTTATACTGATCTGAAGGGAATCAAATACTTTTGCTGAATAGTTGAATGATACTGAATAATTTTCAAGGTTAGTGGGTCACAATCGGATGACGTGCGAAACGTTTCAATTGGAAGAGGGACGTCATAATTATAGCTAAATGTACTACTTTTCCATTCATAAAAAGGTAAGATGTACAATATTTCCGCCAGGAACACATGAATATCAGATCTAATCAGATTTCAAATGCAAATATTTATAAATAATTTCACAGTTCTTTTTCGAATAAATGAAATCAATAAAAAATCTTATCTGGATTGTAAATAATGAAAAATTAAAAGAAAAATAGTAACTCCTTTAAAATATAGGTTTGGAACTGAATCTCATTTTTCATTCAGAATAGTAAAGCCATTATATTTATCTCCTTCTCGCTTTTAATTTTTAAATATTTCAAAATTCAACATAGAAGAAATTATTTTTGCTTCCTTTTCTGAAATAAAGCAAGATAAATTTATGGAAAAAAACAAAATAGAAAACCGTTCCTGAATCATGTGGATTCTTTGTAATATATATGAAAGAAAATTAATATCTAAGCCAATATATTAATTTTCTTTCTTTTCAAATTTTGTAAGCTTTTAATTTTTTTAAAGAACAATATAACACTGAGAGCTCTAAAGATTGTGGGTTTTTTCCAGATAAAATCAAGTTGAATTTTTGATAAAATGAAAATAGTTCTTGGCCAGTATGCAATGATTTTTTAAATAATGAACCGCAGTCTTTTTTAATTATCTTTTCTTCTTAGACAAGAATTTAGAAAATTATCTTTAAGTATGAGGAAACTATTACCCAGGAGAAAGTAGTACTAAAACTGAAAAACTTTAATCATTCTGTTTAATTAATAGGGCAACGATATCGATTAGAAAGCAAATTGTTCTTGATTCGAGAAAGTTCGAAGAATTTTTGAGCTGTAGGACTTTTGACTTTCAGGAAGTTTGAGCTAGTCAAATATAGGAAAATTTGTCACTTTAGAAGATTTTTCTTCTTTGGGGGATCGAAATAAGTTCTGTAAGGCACACAAATTTCCCCCACGGAAATATAATGAAAAAATAAAAACAATAGGGGTAAATCGATTTTCTAATGACACACTTAGGACTGGCCGTATAGAGGATTTGGCGGGTATAATACACCTCGTCACCGTGCTTATACCCACCTAAAAAAACTAGCGTTTCGGAAAGATTTGCCTCGGGCTTTCATCTAATTCGTACACTTCCTAGGGATTTCAATGCTATACTGCCTGAATATCGTAGAGGTACGCAAAGTCAGCTGATATGTTCAGCGAATATAATTATTTTCGAAGAGTAATCATCGCCTTATTTAAACGCAAAATTTCTGTCTCAGCTAAACCGAAAATTGCTATCTGGAAATAGTGGTGATTGCCTGCACCATTTTCCAAGAATGCTTAGTCAGGCCTTCCTATGAGATTTGAATTTAATATTATTATTATTTTGCTTCGATGAAAATGTAGGAACACCAAAATGTTGATTGCAGCCGGGCCCCTTGAAGGAAAAGGCCGGCCCTGAACACAGTTAAATGAAAGTTTTAATATCCTGGACATATGTAATCTAGTCGCTCTAAACTTACTTAAAGTTCTACAAGAGCTTAAAAAACATAATTATTATAATTACAAAAAGTAAAACATAAAACGTTAACTTCTTAGAACTAGAAGTGCTTGAAGAAACGATAATTTTCGCTAACAGTAATAAAATAAGTAATAAAAATTCAAAGCAGTATCTGTTTAAGAAAATAAAAGGCGAGTATTTTTAAAATGAATAATTTTACAGCTACCTTCAGTCGGAAAAGCTTATTAAGCTGTCACTATTAATCCACTGAGTGCCTCTGACGAGATATCTCGTTTCACAAAGAATAATTTCTAAAATAGAAAATGGAATATCCCGTGCTCGACTATTATGAAACAGTTGAAAGCAAACGAATCGCGTCGACAGCAATCAAAAAGTTAGGAACCACGTCTATGCAGACAGACTAGATTTCCAATTTTAAAAGTAATAATTTGTTTTAATAAAGTTTAAATGTATTTGTAATTGTTCTAACTATTTTTATCAGCTTTAACAAAAAAAAGTACCTCATCTTTTTTTACACCAATAATAATAATAAAGGAGCAATAAAAAAGAAACTTACATAAAAGTAAGTTTCGTAAATATCTAAAAACAATGCTATGTTATTCAGAAAGTGCCAAGAAATCGAGAAATACAACAAGAAATTAACAAAACCATAAAAAAAAACCAAACACTCACAACAAAATTGAGAGAAAATATTTCTTAATACCGCCTCTGATATTTCTTAGAATAAAACAAACTAGCAAGTGAGATTCAGAAAGCTTTGCAGATTCAGTTTAATTTCCTGTGACTGATATCTTTATAGGCAGAATGCCAAAGTTTCGTTGAGTAGGTGGGGGTATGCTGACTGGGAGAAAAAAGGTTTGATTATCTCAGTGTACCTTGCAATGTAAAACAAAATAAAAACATGTTGCGAGGAGGGGACATTTGGGTTAGTTCTGCATTTCAACATTAAATATGACAGAAATAAGATGTTTAAAATCTTATCAGAGATATTAATAAAATGCTTTTCTTTAGCTTTCTTTTTTTCATTTAGTACATTGAAAATGAAATAAAACTGATCCAATCAACAGAAGTATATGCAGTCATTATTCCTGCACATGTATAAAAAGATTTCAGATAACTACTTAAGTAGCACGTAAGGGCAGTTCGCACATAAGGGTTGCGAACATTTTTTGCTGAAGTGCGGAACATTTGAATGTAGACACTGGAAATGAAAAACGTTACGAAAAAGCATGCGTAGCATGCTAATTATGTAGATATCTAAAATCTTATTATACGCGTAGAGGAATAATGACTTGATCTGATAAACCTGCAAATAATCAAGATTTATGCCTTTTTGTTTTTTCCCCTATAGATGCATGGTTGTTTTTGGTATACAACAAACCAATACATCAAGAATGGTGATCTCAAACTTCTTGAAAACCTTTATCGGTAAAAGTGATGTCAAGAAATGGTCAGTAGCATTCATTAAACTGAAACATTTTGCTGCGAATGAATCAAGATGACGACGTAGTTTTCACTGACTTTTCATTACATAGTACCTATTGAGATTAAGGTTAGGGTTCATGTCGATTGCATGAAATGAAATGGACGAAGATGTTTTTTGTTAATTAGACCAAATACGACAATTTCACAAACAGCAATAAAAATAAATTAAAATTGTAGCTTTTCAAAATTCAAGATGTTCGAAAAAGTTGATTTTTTTTAGAGAGAAATAATTTTACAGCTGTCTTTAGCCAGTGAAGGCTATTGAGCTGTCACCATTATTTCTCTGAGAGTACTACTGACGACATATCTCGTCCTCGGCGATTTTGAGACAGCTGCAAGTAAACTAAATATCTCGTCAACGGTACTCAAGGAATTAGAAAGCCGTTCTGGAGAGAAACCAGTTTATCAATATTAAGGTATGTGCCTACCTTTGGGGCACGCTTTTTCAAAAATATAAAATTTTTATCAACCACATTTGTTTTCAGTTAAAACAAGGAATAAAACTATAAATCCATATAAACTTTCAATGGAATTTTAAGTAACTTTTTTAATTTAGGTAACCTTTAGTCAAATTTTAGTAAAGGATTTCATTTATGCCAAACCTTCTATAACGAAATCTATTCAATATATATCACTTTTTTTCAACAATATGTTAGCAAACCACTTACCTGTGTTATGAAGCAAAACATTTTCAATATCTTCTTAATTTACTAACATATACCAAATTTTGTATACAAAACATGATTAAAAAAAAAAAAAAATTGTGTATTTTTCAATAAAAATAGCTCTAAAATTAATATATACAAACTTACAAGCTATATTTTGCTTCATAACATACCAATAGATCAGCAGAATCGTGTTTCAAAATTTTGTTTCAATATCTTAAAAACGTTTTAAGAAATAATGTTTCTCGTACACGTACACAATGAAAAACGCAAATTGAGATTTTGATATAGCACAAAAAATTATGTATAAAATTTACAACTTTTAAATCCACCCTATTTGTAGGTGTTTATGTATTTTTGTATATATTATACATTATATATTTGTTTATTAAAATGTATTGTTTACCTTTCTGTGGCTCTTTAAACGGTCACTTCCGGTTTATATTTTAGGGTATAACTTTGCTTCTAATCATTGCTGAACCAAAAGTAAGGCATTTTTGAAATCCTAAATGTTTATACTTTAATTTAAAATTTAAAAAAAGAAAAAAAAAATCGAAATTTTCCGTAAAAACAGCAATTTGTGGGTAGGCACATACCTTAAGGGTTGCTTTATTAAAGTTTAACTGCGTTTCTCATTATTCAAAATATTTTTAACAGATTTTAAAATTAATTGTACTTTGTTTCGGATATCTTTTTTTATATCTTTTACGAAAAGCAGCGAAAATATCGGCGTTTCAAACCCAAAACAAATGTTCAAATTCTAACTCTTTTATCCGATGTTGCTCGTACCTTAATCTTAATCATCAATATTTTATTTTCATCTTTAGAAATATAGAATGAGAGTGAGAAAAATGTTTTTCCTTAAAAATTCAGAAAGAACAGCAAATGAAAAGTCGAACTGTCGATTTATATCGTTCGCATGAGACGTTATACACATTTCTCTAAAATTAAATAAAATAAAACTATCTAATATTTGTAATATATTAGACGTTGAGATCGAAGTCAGTTGTAGTTAATAACAAAAATCGAAAAAAAAAAAAAATTGTAGGCTTAAAAATAATATCCTGAAACCTCTTAGAAAAAAAAAATAATAAAGGCAATAATAAAAGTTTAAAAAATAAAACAGTTAAAGTCAATTGATACTAAACTATTAAAAAAAATAACATCAAAATAATAAAAAAATTTCTCTCGGAGACAATATTCTTTAATACGCTAAAATAAAGGCACAAGCATTTAAAGACAGTTTTAGTGATAATACCGAGAAAGAAAAATAGAAATATATAGTCTAGAGAATGATATAAAAACAGATACTTTATAGAGATTTTTATTTTATTTTTTTTCTGTCTACTTCACTTTTAGATTTTGACTACAGTTAGAAAAAAAATTCACGGTTTTATCTATTTTAAGTAAAAAAAAAGTTTTAAATCCGCTTTAGGATGAAACTGGAGAGAAAAATATTTTCTTATGTTGACTTTTCTTTAAGTTTTAAGTAAAATTATTTGCTTGTATCATAAAAATTTTAAAAATTGGCATCATTCCTTGAAGAAGAAGAAAAAAATACAAACTTGGAGGAAGAGAAACAAAGCATTTTATTTTTAAAGTCATATCAATGAACAACGAAAAAACGCTACTACTGCATGAACAAAGAAGAAAAAAAAATGAAGCAGAAAAGTAAAAAAAATAGGAGAAATATTGCATGGATCGACAACTTTAAATGAAGAATTTCTTTAAAAGAAATATCTTGTTTATGAGCTAATATTTATTTCTGTAAGTGAATCAGATACATTTCACAGAATATGCAACAAAAAATAAAATAAAATAAAATAAATAAAAAATCCTGGTAAAGAATCAGATAAATTCAAGGTGGCCATAATTAACTCTCCAGTTCTCAATGCAACCTCCAGGGTGTTCCTCCTTTCTGCTCCATAGCTCTTAAAAAATCGCCACAAAGGGGCTACTTCAGTCACCTGGAAAGACTCGCTTTCTAATACTAATCCCAAGGAAAAAATTTTTTTAAGGTATCTCGTTTGCATTTTAATATTTAATTTTTTTTTCTGCATTGGATAGCTGAGATTGATCTCTACATCTGCCCTTTTTTACTTTTTCGATTTTGTTTGCAGATTTTTTTCAAGAGGATGCTTTCACTTTCGAAACCGGTTCCGAAAATGAAAGTGTCCTCATTAAAAATATCTTTAAGCAAAATCGAAAAAGTAAAAAACGCCCTTTGTACAGATCGATCTCAGCCAGCCAATGCAAAAGAATTATTTAAAAATACTGAAATGCAAATGAGATGTCTTTAAAAATTTCTTCCATAGGATTAGCATTAGTTAGTGGGTCTTTTCAGGTGACTTAAATAGCCTCTTAAGGTCCATCTTTTGGCTTCATGGGGAACTAATGAGGATGTTGATATTTAATCAACAGTTTCTATTCCAATTTCTAAGTACAGTGAAATCTGTCTAAGGCGGGAGAATTTCAGAGTACCACATTTTTAAACATAGAGATTTTCGAGATATCTGTCTAAGACGGAAACAATCTGTGTAACGCGGAACAGGACATTCATTTTGGGGTCCCATGTAGCAAAGTTATTGTTTAAGACGGAAGAAAATTCCGCTGAGAAATATAAATGGAAAGAAACGTTATCTTTTCATAATGACATGTATTGTCCAGTCACACTCCCAGAGGTCAGAAGGATGCCTCACTGATTGATGACAGTGGCAAACGACAATATTCAATTTTTTTCTAAAGAAGTTTAAGATAATAGAATTTTAAGGCATTTATTATGGTAAATATAACTTTTTTTCTCACTAAAACCTCTAAGTTTGATTTATATCAGTATTTGTAGTGTAAATTAATGTTACTATAAATATATAAAAACATTTACAAAAATTTCACGTTTTTTAACTTAAAAAAGCGATTCCGCCTTAGACAGATTTCACTGTAGATGATTTTTATAACTTTCCAAACTTCCTCGTGCCCTGCATTATTGTGTCCAATATTCAAATCCAATCTTCCAAGAAATATCTAGATAATTTATAAATAATACTACATTAAATTAGCTGAAGTATAGCGTTTCATTAATATGTTATGTTTCACTTAGATTTAACAACCTCTTTAAGTAAATCAATGATGGAATATTATTTGCTGATATCGTCTATTCCTTTACACCACTTTGTTTTACTCCTCATGAATTATGTTATTCAAAAAACCTGTTCTTTTGGAACACCTCATTTATTTGCAAGGTATAAGAATCATAGACATAAATCTTAATTTTTATTTTAAATTTTCTGGGTCGTAATATCAACTTACTTCATCGTATTCAAATCAATTCTCGTGGATATCAACATTCAATGAACAAATGCACAAGTAAGGGAGAAATTCTTTGTAATATTTCAATGAGTAACAGCAAAGCAAACTGACATTAACAAGTAACACAGATGCGGAGAATATTTAATGACATTGATTTCATGTTAAAGCCATGAGTATCAAAATGATTGAAGTACATCTTCAAAGAACTTTTCCAAGCGTTAGCTCAATTTCCTCCTATTCAAGTCACTACTCCAACAATGTATATCCCCAGGGTGCTTTAAGCCCTAAACAAAACCCAGTTACCTATCACCAATAATTTACAATAGATTTATAAAGAGTTCCTCAATACAAGGCGAAAGGATTGTGTTAATTAAAATACACCTCTCCCCTTTCTGTTCAGGGAAAGTAAAAAAGCTTCACCCCCTATCAAAGAATTTATTGGCAAAGGTGGGGAAGTAGAGTAAAAAGATATTTCCGACTTATTCTATGAAGAAAATTGAAGCGTCTAAAAGCTGTCACAAACCAGAGGTTGATTACAATGAAACACATTCGAGACTAATGAATATAAATAAGGTACCCGAAAATCCATTACCTGATATCCAATCTCATCTGTAGACCTTGTCTTCCATGCTCAACTGTATTTGACGGGATCTGTGTCAAGAGATTGTATTCAAGACAGATTCTCAAGCTTCGTTGAATGCATTCTTTTGTATTAGAAAGCTTCTGCTTAATTTGTAATTTATATAGTAGATTAAATTAACAGTAAACATTAATTAGTTAGCTAGCTTATATCATCAGTACTAAACTTAAAAATTTATATATTCTAAGACTAAATAAAATCTCATCAGCACGGGTGGTTCGTAATTTTAACAAAGGTGTGGTAGAGAAATATCGGAGAAATATTAGAATATAAGTGTTTGTTTCGCATTAAAAGAAAACGGAAAGGAGGCAAATAAAATTCGTGTTATATTACAGAAAAAAGTGTATGCATTATACAGTTACACAGTATGTGCTTACACTATTGCATATAATAATGCAGTAAATATTATTGTCTAAGAAAGAATACTCAGTGATTTACTTAATCAGGTGTAGCGGCACAACGTGTACGCATTACACAGTTACATAGCATGTGCTACACTGTTACATATAATAATGCAATAAATGTTGTCTAAGAAAGAATAGTCGGTCATTTACATGAGCAGATTATGGTACAATAAAGTGTCTGCACTCTACATTTTTTCGTGCAGTATTAATCTTTAACTGCTGGCAACCAGTAATCGGAGTGTTTAGATTTTATACCACTATTTATAATTTTTATTTCTAACTTCCTGAGTCCACTGACGAGATATCTCGATTGCATTCACCTACCCCATAACTCTCAAAGACCAAAAATATCTTTTCACATTTAAAATGATTTAATATGAGAATTAGATATCTCGTCAATGATTAACCGAGGGATTATTTAACATTTTCTTTGTTATTCGTATTTTGTGTTTGCTATGTTTTCATGTCGCGTACAAATAAGGAAAATATATACGTGTGTGATATAGTAAATGTGGATGAATTGGAGTAAAAAGGTATTTTCGACTTCTTCTACGAAGAACATTGAAGCGTATAAAAGCTGTCACAGACTAGGGGTTGATTTCAATGAAATATATTCGAGACTAATGAATATAAATAAGGTATTCGAAAACCCATTACCTGATATCCAATCCCATCTGTAGACCTTGTCTTCCATGTCCAACTATATTTAAGGGGATCTATGTCGAGAGATCGTATTCGAGACTGATTCGCTAGACTCGTTGAATGCATTCTTTTGTAGTATAGAATTTCCGCTTAATTTGTAATTTATATAGCAGATAAAATTAATAGTAAACATTAATTAGTTTTCTCATAAATTAATCAGAACTAAATTAGTTTGGTTAAAGATTTTCTAATTGAAAAACGTTCGTTCAAGCGTATCTTGTTATTGAAACTACAGGAAAACTTAAATCCAATAATGCTGTATAAATATAACTTTCTTAAAATATGATTTATATTTGTATATAATTTTGACCGTCAACCACAGACTTCTAAAACGAATTTTCCAGTGATACCTTTTTAATTAGAAACCATTTTGATTCACATGTTTTATATTTAATTATATGAAATAATGAATTACAAAAATCGTAATTGTGATACTTTAAATGTTATTAGTGTCATTCATTTTAATTATCTGAGACTGCGCTTTTCAAAAATAAGGAAATTTTTGAATTTCTTAAAACAGGAATTTTTTATTCTTTGAACAAGTAGATTTCTTATGAAAAACAAATAATGCTCTTTAAAACGATATTTATATGATTATCATTATATTTAAAAAATTAGCAAGTTAAATATACCTTTTTAACACCACAAGCTACTTTGAATATTTAAATAATCAAGTGCGTTTCCAAAACCAATATGTAAACTTATTGTCATTATCCTATTCACATATGGATAAATGCCATTTTCTATCTATATATGCAGGGATGCCAGTGGAGACTATTTTTATATTCTATTCGCACCACTATTTTTATAAAATAAATTTTGTAGTACATATTTCTTGCATATGTTGTCAAAGTGTACGTGAAAGATTTTTGTTTTAAGAAAGTGGAGCTAGGCAGAATTAAAATATAGTCCCCTGTGGCAGTCCTGCATATGGGTTTTTCACTCCCCCCCCTTTTTTTGTCCAGATCTCGTGGAAATGCAGACTATTTTCTGACATTCATTGTAAATGAATTTTATTTACCCTTTTGAGTTGTTAATTTACTACTTTAAGCGTACGCTAAAGGTTAAATAAATTACAAATGTTAAACATGAAGGATTGAATAAAAGTTTCGGCGTTAAATATAATCATTATATCTTGAATCGATGATGTCGATTCTACGAAATAGACGATGTCACATATTTCTGGCTCTCAGCTGTTATTTTTACCAGAAGGAGAGGATTACATACAGTAATAATTTCCCTCCTAGCAACCATACTGCGCGACGATTTAAAACACCACAAATTTTACGTGCATGTATATGGCGTGTGTACGGCAGTATTTCAACGGACAAAAATAAAATATATTTAACATTGATAAATTAAAATTAATTAAATGAAATTATTCATATAAACAAACCACCGTTTGTATTAAAAGCACTAATGTATTCATATTTATAGTCCAAAGCAAATGCTTACTTGAGAATTAGAGATCGACCCAAAATCTGAGTTTCGCCGCAAATTCGTTTTCGGGGAAAATGCTGCCAAAAAGTTGGCCGGAC
Organism: Maratus speciosus; assembly: GCA_963932465.1. NCBI lineage: Eukaryota > Metazoa > Arthropoda > Arachnida > Araneae > Salticidae > Maratus > Maratus speciosus. Next base: position 542,094,665 of record OZ010796.1, on the reverse strand, counting down.
CGAAACTCGACCGAAAATATCTGTATTCCAAAAATCTCGTTTCTTCCATCGGAAATTTTCAACATTACTTATTGATTTGAGCTATATCGGTTCAAATGATACTCTTTATTTATTGCTATGAACTTCACTGTTTATAATTATCAGTCATGACTGACTCAAAACGTAAGTGCAAATTATAAAGCAAACAATGCATATATGACTAAACTTTGGAGACGCTTTTCACAGGCTCATTAAAAGCTGCAGACTTAACAGTAACAGAAATTTTTTTGTTTGAAACCCCAGGAGTGTTTCGAATACTCTTTGAGAAAGTTCTAGTATAACAGATGATCTTTTACAAAAATCATTGTAACAGATAAATCGAGGTATGCATACCTAAAACCTTTTTTAATTAGATGGAATTCGTATAATTAGAAAATCAATTCTTGTAGTTGATGAATTAATTACATTTTATTTTACACGAAAAAAGAAAGTTTTGTGTTACACGCATAATTAAGTAGTAATATGTATATTTAATAAACACGTATAATTAATTAATAATTATGTATATTTATGTATGTATTAATTACTTTTAAAAATTTCTTTGGATGTTTTCGTTTTCAGCCGAAAGAGTACCGAAATTTGGTTTCTGTCTTAAAAACCTGTTTCGGTCGATACCTATTGAGAATATGCAAACGGGCTCATATCCAGGCTGAATAAATTCCAGAGCTCATATATGGTTTCAGAATGCTGAAAGGTTTTATAAAAATTTCCCACGTACATGATACAATAAAATAATAATGAAATGAAGAAATAGATTAATAATCATTAAGCCATTCGGCCAAGGTTATGACCTCAGTGAAATCCTCTCTATAGCGACGAATTTTTATTTATTTTCAAAATCCTACAGAGTCATCTTACAATGCATTTGATACTGATTGTTTTAAAATTTTATAGAGTGCAAAAAGAAAATGAATAAATAAATAACGCTATCAACAAAAGAAATTAAGGTCATATGTTTTGCATTTCCCTCGTCCACAGATCTCGTCTTGCAATGTGACGTAAATGTTCATGACACGAAAACTTCTAAAATATGACCAAAGCTTTAACGAGGAAATCAGAAGAGAAGGGATTTTATTCTCCTCAGTGTCGCCATCTGGCAAATTAAGGCCACTGAACTCATCAGATTCATCTCTTTGACGCAATGAAAATTGACATCAGACGACCAGCCACAGAAAAGAAAAATATTATTTTTAACTTTGTTACATTTTTTCATCCGCATTTCATTTTGACATCCCGGTTGATGTTTGACTAAATCTGTAATGTGTCCACTATTTCAATACATAAACGATAAAGGAGCTACGAAACTTTTAAGTTGCATACTGATTTTCGTCACTTAATAACAAGTTTTATAACACAGGTACAAGTATTGATTCTAGCAGCTAACAGTATACTTGTGTGTTGACGTTCTCAGGGAAAGCACAGGTAAATCCGACCAGGTAAATTATGTTTCTTGTTGAAGATAAGAGAGGGCGCTACTGAACTATACAAGAGAATAATATGTTACATTACCAATAATTACAGTGTAATAAATTCTTACTTAGATAATTGCTATCGCAAGGCGATGGTGAAAAGTTAAGATTAAAATGAAAAACACGGAGTAAAGATAAATTAGCATTCCATCCACGACATATATACTATTTGTTTTACATAAAAAAAAAAAAAAAAAAAAAAAAAAAAAAAAAAAAAAAAAAACATTTAAAATTTACTTGAAGTTAAAATAAAGATATGATAAAATAGAAATAAATAAATTTAAGATATTGAAAAGTTAAGATTAAAAAGAAAAACACGGAGTAAAACTATAAAAAAATAATTTTATAACACTCCATCCGCAACACACGTATACTCTTCACTTAATACTCTTCGTCTTGAAGAAATACATTAAAATAAACATATCATAAAATAGAAATAAATAAATTTAATTGCAGAAAAATTACATTTATTTTCTGAAATATTCTAAAAGAAAATGATAATTATTTATTGCATTCAAAAGTATATGAAGTAATACGTTAAAACAAACATTACTAAAATATTTTTGTGAATTTTCTGTAACTTAATATTTGCTGAAGTAAAATAGAAATAAATAAATTTAATTACAGAAAAGGTAAATTTATTTTTTGAAATATTCTAAAATAAAATATTAATTATTTACTGTTTACTAAAGTAAAGTTTTATTCGAAGTTGTCTTGAAGTAATGCGTTAAAATAAACACATATTAAAATGTTTTCGTGAATTTTTTGTAACTTAATATTTGCTGAAGTAAAACAGAAATAAATAAATTTAATTAAACGATGTTACATTTATTTTCTGAAAAATTCTAAAAGAAAATAATTATTATTTATTGCATTGGAAAGTAAAGTTTTATTCAAAGTTTTCTTGAAGTAATACGTTAAAATAAACATATATTAAAATATTTTCGTGAAATTTTTTTGTAACGTAATATTTACTGAAGTAAAATAGAAATAAATAAATGTAAATACAGTAAAATTACATTTATTTTCTGAAATGTTCTAAAAGAAAATAATAATTATTATAAAGTAAAGTTTTATTCAAAATTGTCTTGAAGTAATACGTTCAAATAAACGTATGATAAAATATTTTCGTGAATTTTTTGTAACTTAGTATTTGCTGAGGAAAATTAGAAAAAATACAAATTTAATTACAGTAAAATTACATTTATTTTCTGAAATATTCTAAAAGAAAATAATTATTATTTACTGTATTCTAAAGTAAAATTTTATTCAAAGTTGTCACGAAGATTAGATTTTTTTTCCTTTGCATGTAATAGATAAAAAGTTGAATGATTCCAATTAACAGAATAAAGATAAAACATATTTCATAATTTTATATAAAATTGTCAGTTGTTCAAACTGGAAAATGACTTAAATGTTCGGAATCCATGGAATCATTGGGGAGTACACGAGAAGACACTCGCAAACTAATGTTAAACCAATGACAGTGTTCTTTTCAAATTTCTAGTTTGAATTTACATATTTTAAACGATTTTCTTTTTCAATTATATCCAAGTTCGATGTCTAACCGGTGAGGAATTTTTTCAAGTAACCTAACCCGTATATGCGCAAAGCTCGAAGGAAACCACGGAAAACTCCGAACGATTAGGCCGATGAGCGTGACATAGGTTCGAACCTATCACCTACATCCTACCAACTTTGAGAGGCTGGTTTCAATATCTTAAAATTATTATTATTATTATTATTTTTTCAATATAATATCTGAGGTCGATGTCTAACCGTGTATCTTTCTACATTTCGATTTTGCTTTACCTCTCAACCGCTGATTGGATCTTTCAATTTTGGAACCGGTCCCAAGAGTGAAAGTTCAAAATATTTCTAAAATCTATGCTGAATTTAATATTTTATGCGTTATTTTTTACGTCCGTCGATCTTTTGACGAAATTTTGCCGTTTTTTGCGATTTTTTTCACGAAATTTGCGGATTTTTTTTCGGGAACTTTCGACGAAATTTGTGATTTTTTCGCATCTTTTGACGAACTTTGCGGTTTTTCTCGATTCTTGGACGAAATTTGCGTTTTTCCCACAATTCTTTGACGAAATTGACGAATTTTCTGCAAACGATTGACAAAATTTCTTTCTTTCGGACCATTTGTCGAAATTCGCAATATTTTTTGCGTCCGAATTTTTGGATTGGTGATCGATTTTTTAAAATTTTCGGAAACGAATGCCTTAAATTTTCGGAGAATTCGGAACAGAATCACCCCTAGAAAGAATAAATTAAGTAAAGAAATGAAATCAAAGAAAATAAGAAATTAATATCGTTTAAGTGTTATTACTTTAATATTTAGAAAATCACTTACTTTTAACGGTAGTGAACAAAAAATAAATTGAAATGCTAAGGAAAGTGGCAAAGTGAAAAGAAAAAGAGGGAGAAAAAAGAACGATTGTGACTGGTGGTCACAAAAATGACACTGAGACTTTCCAGGTCGGGTAACACCGAAATTAAAGTTAAGGGGCCTGGTCACTCAGCTTCGGAATTCTCCTCCGCAAGTCTATGGACTTTTGATGCATTCGTATATTTAAAATATCTTCTCGGGAAATTCATATTTTAAAAATCTTTTTTCTGTGTATTCTTCTTAAAGGATGTCTCTTTTTTTCTTAGTTTTCAAAATATTTCTAAAATCTATGCTGAATTTAATATTTTATGTGTTAAAAGCGGGCAAACTGTGAGTAAGATTTTAACACTTCCTATAAAATTAAGTCTATAGTTCAGAAATATTTTGAGAACTAAGAAAAAAAGAGACATATTTTAAGAAGTGTACACAAAAAAAATATTAATTTTCCGAGGAGATATTTTAAATATACGGATGCATCCAATGCTCATAGACTTTACATTAGTGAGGGGAATTCCGAAGCTGAGTGACCAGCCCCCTTAAATACAAACTTCATTAATGAAAATTTCTCAATGCAAAATAAAAAGACTGCGTGTATAATATATTACCTTCTCAGAAATTATCTATTTGTGTACACAGATAATACTAGCATTGTTTTTTTAACTTAACGACGGAAAACCCCACAATCGCTACATAGCGTTACGTTTGTGAAATATTATACGGTCAATGCCACTTTACAAGCTAATTCTTCGTGCATAATATATTACCGTTTCAGAAATCTAACCTTTCTTAATTATATTTATATTCTGTATATAATATTCTGTATATATTCTGTGTATATTATATTCTGTATATAATCTCTCTACACAGATTATAGAACTAAATTTATTTTATAAATTTAACAGGTCAAAAACAATACAAATGCCACTTAATAAAAATCTAGCCAAATAATACAGAGATCTTCAACACATAAAGAAAAGTCACATATGCACTGCTATAAGAAAAATTTCATTATTTATAGTTATTATCTTCTTCTAATGAAAGGAACTATATCTCAATTCTGCTTCAAAACCTCTTTCTGCAAAATATTATATTACTCTAAGGTATATATCTATTCGTAATTCCATTTGTCTATTTGACAACCTCTACACAGATTCTACAGCAAAATTTATTTTCTAAATTTAACAGAACTTTCCAAGATTACATGAATTCTTACTTCACACTTTTCTAAATTACTTCGTACTAACTCTCCCGATCTCGCTACAAATATATCCCAGGATTTATAAAAAAAAATGAAATAAAAATTTCTGGTCATTACTTTGAATTAAATATCGCAGAAAAGACTCAGTCGGCTATCTTGGTACTTTTTTCCTTTATTTTTAAGTTGAATAATAGAAGATTCCTTCACCTTTTTTAACTTCTTGAAAAAAGATCGAAAAGGAAAAAAGTGAAATATTCGGTCGGAACTAAAATAGTTTTTTAACTGCTTTTCCAAAGTCTAGGGTAACAAAATAAATCCTCTTTGCTTTCGCTTACCATTTAGCGAAGAGAACAAATTTGAGAACTATCAAAACTTTCGATGTAGAATTACATTTTTTTATTTCTTTTTTCAAGTAAATGAAATTAAAGAGCACATTATATTATTTAACGCAACCCATACTCTTTGGAAAAGATTTTTTTTTCAACTGAGTGAAAGTTCAGGGCCGGGGATCGAACCTGGGATTTTTGGTTTAAGGGGGCTCGTCACTCAGCTTCAGAATTCTCCTCCTTAGTGTTAAGCCTATGAACTTTTGATGCATTCGTATAATTAAAATATCTTCTCGAGAAATTCATATTTTTAATATATTTTTTCTGTGTACTCTTCTTGTCTCTTTTAGGTAGCTTTCATTACAAAAAGCCACCTATTGCAGCCGTTCGGAGGAAAGCGATTTCAAAATATTTTGGTATATTTTCATCGATCATGACCCCCAGACCCCGAAACACCCTCCGTTCAAAATTGACATATATATATATATATATATATATATATATATATATATATATATATATATATATATATATATATATCTGACATTTGTCATACTGTAACTCTCGTATTTATGAACCGATTTAGATGTAATTCGGTGTGTACATAGTATATACCAATGTCTCGACCGAGTTCGTTGGCCAGCTTCATCCGCCAATTTGTTTCAAAATGGCGGCTATTTAAAAAAAATTTTTTAATTTGAAATTTGAAATGTGGTACCAAAAAATTGAAAATGGAAAAAATATTTTTTCTTATGTATTTGATCTTTATACAAAGATTCCGGAGCAATTTTTGTTTCGTCTATATTTTAAAAAATGGCTGAGTTATAGCATTTTGAATTTCTAGCGTGGCTGACATTTTGAAACGTCCTGAATTTTGTCACGCGATAAAAAACGTATTTATGAACCGATTTGGATGTAACTTCATTTATACATAATACATACCAATGTCTCGACCGAGTTCGTTGGCCAGCTTCATCCGCCATCTTGTTTCAAAATGGCGGCCATTTAAATTTTTAAGAAAAATTTAAATTTGAAATGTGGTACCAAAAAATTGAGAATGGAAAAAATATTTTTTTTTTATGTGTTTGACCTTGATAAAAAGATTCGAAAGCAGTTTTTGTTTCGTCTATATCTTAAAAAATGGCTGAGTTACAGCATTTTGAATTTCTAGCGTGGCTGACATTTTGAAACGTCCTGATTTTTGTCACGTGATAACGGGCATATTTATGAACCGATTTGGATGTACCTTCGTGTGTACATAGTACATACAAATATCTCGACCGAGTTCGTTGTCCAGCTTCATCCGCCATCTTGTTTCAAAATGGCGGCCATTTAAAAAATTAAAAAAAAAATTAATTTTAAATGAAATACCAAAAAATTGGAAAATGAAAAAGATTTTTTTATCATATGTGTTTGACCTTAATACAAAGATTCCGGAACAGTTTTTCTTTCGTCTATATCTAAAAAAATGGTTGAGTTATAGCATTTTGAATTTCTATTGTGGCTGACATTTTAAAACGACCTGATTTTTATCAAGCGATAACAGGCGTATTTATGAACCAATTTGGATGTAACTTGGTCTGTACATAGTACAAACCAATGTCTCGACCGAGTTCGTTGGCCAGCTTCATTCGCCATCTTGTTTCAAAAGGGTTGCCATTTAAAATAAATAAATTTAAAATTTAAAATGAGGTATTAAAAAATTGGAGAATGAAAAAGATTTTTTTTATGTGTTTGGCCTTGATACAAAGATTCCGGAGCAGTTTTTGTTTCTGAAAATTTGTTCTTTTGTTTATATCTTAAAAAATGGTTGAATTATAGCACTTTGAATTGCTAGCATGGCTAACATTTTGAAACGATCTTGTATTTGTCACGCGATAACACACGTATTCACCTATTTCGACGTAAGAAGACATGTAGATAGTATACATCAATATCTGGACCAAGTTCGCTGGCCAGCTTCATCAGCCATCTTGTTTCAAAATGGCGGCCATTAAATGAAAAAAAATTATATTTAAAGTGAGGTGCAAAATAATTAAAAAATGAAAAAGGTTTCTTTCTTAAGTATTTGACCTTGATATAAGGATTCAGGAGCATTTTTTTGTTTGTCTTTATCTTAAAAAATGGCTCAGATATAGCAATTTCAATATCTAATGTGGGTGACATTTTGAAAAATCTGATTTTTTGCCTGCGACAGCACTCGTATATATCAATCGATTCCGATGTGAGTGAGCATGTGCACAGCAATTACTAATGTCCCGACCAAGTTCACTGGTTAGCATCATCCACCATGTTGTCTTAAAATGGCAGGCACTTTAAGAAATCGCCGAATTTGGCAGCCAAATATAAGTTACTTTAAATAAAAGCAGCTTGGATAAAGCTGACTAATTTCGCGAAATTCCATTTCATAATGATTTAGTATTGATAAAAATTAGTATTGAATCTCCTATATTCGGTTTCCACTAAACTTTGCTTCGTGTGTTTTAATAATATAAGTTGTTTTTTTTTTAAATAAGGAATATGAAAGCTACCTCTTCCTCACGGCACTGGCCGGAAGGACTTTTTTTTCTTAGTTTTCAAAATATTTCTGAAATGTATGCTGAATTTAATATTTTATGTGTTAAAAGCGGGTGAACTGTGAGTAAGATTTTAACACTTCCTATAAAATTAAGTCTATACTTTAGAAATATTTTGAGAACTAAGAAAAAAAGAGACATCATTTAGAAAGTGTACAAAAAAAATAGAAGTTAAAATTATTGGAGATATTTTAAATATACGAATGCATCCAATGGCCATAGACTTTACATTTGTGAGGAGAAATCGGAAGCTGAGTGACCAGCCCCCTTTAGGCTGTTTGTTCTCAATTTCCCTGCTCAGCAACGCGAAACTTTCTGATACATTTTCTTACTCATTTTTAATCGTCGAGTCATAAAACAGGCAAGGCTGACTATTGAGGTAATTTGGAATCAAAATAAATTTTCCATTTTATTTTTACAATAAATAAATAAGTTTTTGAGTTATAAACCATTTTGGCCACGTGACAAAAGTTTCTGCTCCTTTCTGTCACTGTTACTCCGGAAATTCGGCTTAAAACGTTAAAAAAAACCTGCCAATTTCACGCGTTTCCGAACAGAAATGAATTTAAAAATGTGTCTGAAAGTAAAGCCCCTTTGAATTTGAGAACAGCCTTAAATGGCCAATGCTCTTCCATTTGAGCTAACTGAAACGACAACCGGCCGACACAAGTCACTCAGACAAACTTTTGGTAATAGAAACTGGTCTGTCATATACTTAGTTCAACAGAAAAAGCCGCAGGAACGCCAACGCCATAAAACAATGGAAACATAAATACACATTATTATTTTAACACAATCCTTCTGAATGGAAAGATATCATACGAGTTCAAATTTTCCCACCTGAGTGAAAATGTGTCCACGACAGGAATCGAACCCAGAACCCTTGGCTTAAATTGACAAATATTTCCAATTGAGCTACCTGGGTCGACAGCCAGCAGCCACAGTTACACCCAGACAACCCTTTTGGCAACAGCATCTAATTTTCCAGGTAGACAACTCAACAGTGTCGGCCAATTCTAGTTCCAGGATGGTCAATTAAGAAAAGCATTGGCAATTCGTATATCTTCACCAATCAGTATAATTGTGTTAACAATCTTAAACTCGACAACTCCGATTGGAAACATGCTTACTCAGAGGTTAGAATGCATCATTTTAAGACTCATGTCCCTGCTATTAATTTTCAATATATGAAGTAAAATTTACTAAAAAAAAAAAAAAAAAAAAAAAAAAATCCAAGACTGAAATCATTCCTGAGACTGAAAGTCCTGCATCCATGTTTTAGAGTTTAAATTGAATCTAATTATCATTACAAAAACTAAAGCAAGTCCAATAATTTTATTTGAGAAAAATCAAATAGAATATACTGAAAACTAAGGCGGAATACATTGCATTATTGTTATTATATGAAGCATGCCCGTATGACTTAGCCATACAAACTTATACAAAACGTAATGTAACATGTACACTCTATTTACATGGGAATATTAAACAGACCAACAGAAATTTTATTTCAGAAATATCTGACATTTAATATGCAAAAGATATTGTTTAGAAGTTATAAAATTTAGTCTGGGATTAAAATAACTTAATTAGACATCTATATTTCTAGTCAATTACTTGATTTTATAGATAAAGTAATTTAATTAAGAATATTCCGATCTATTTGCATCTTCCAACAATCCAGCTTTAGCATAATCACTAACAATAAATTTTACTGCGATGAAATAAAGTCCAGACGTATATCCGGAACCGGCCATGAATTATTAACAAGCTTACAAGAGTTCCGCTGCAGCGTAATCATTTCTCTCGAACGAATTCAAACAAATCAATTATGAATTGATAAGTTATTACTGCATTCAACGTAGACATGCTCTATCCAACTAACTTAAAGCGATTGATTGGTTGCTATCAAGCTTTTATCAATCCACTCGCGGATGATTTATTAGAGATGCCAGATTACTGGAGGATAGTTTCCAAAATACTTCACATGTAACATTACTGTTGACATAAAGCCAAGATAGAAGGATGGATATCCTGTCCTGATATTTTGCACCATAAACGTGTATAGTTAAATTAATTACCAACACGGCTGAAGTGAAAGATGAAGACGACTTTTCGAAAATTCATTTTTTCGAGAAAAAAAAGTGATTGAAAGAAATATTTGCTTCGATTATACAATATACATGAAAGTAAAATTGTCAAAAGTTTCACATGCATCAGTACCGCTGACGTAAAGTCTAAACAAAATTAGAAAATTCTGTACAAATTATTTTGCACCACAAACTGTCAGTGAAAAAATAATTACTAATACGACTAACGTGAACGATTCAGACGATTTTTAGCATATTTATTTTTTAGAAGAACAATCTTCATTGAATGTGGGAAAAAAAAAAAAAAAAAAAAAAAAAAAACATTTTTTTCAACTACACCTGAACAATGGGAAAAAATAATTACAGTGAAAATTCGAAAATACTCAGCACACAAAGTCTAAATAGAGGTATAAAAAATTTGACTCAATCATTTTGCACCATAAACTGTCATGGATAAAATAATTTCTAATACGAAAGTGAAAGATTCAGACAACTTTCAGACTTTTTTTTTTAGAAAGAACCATTTTACGAATTATATATCAATAATTAGAGAAAATAACTACAGCGAAATTTCGAAAATGCTTCACAGGTTACTTAGAGTGGAAATAGAAGGATGAAAATCCTGCCCAAATATTTTGCCTTGTAAACGGAGAAGATGATTACCAACAAGAATAAAATTGAAAGATTCACTGAATTTATGTAGGCTTATTTTTTCGAAAAGCGATCTTCATTTAAATGAAGAACTATTTACTTACATTAGATTTGAATTATAGGGGATATCTACATTAAATTCTGGAAATACTCCACATAGAATACAATTTTATTATAAAAACTCAGTCATTTTCTGTCATAGAGAGATAAAACAAATAAAATACCAACACGATTAAAATAGAAAATTTCAACCACCTTCCTAGATTTTTTAAATTCAGAATGATCTCCATTGTATTGAAGAAAATTTAATCATAATGGATTTTTGAAAGTAATATCACAGTTACTTTAAACTTTAATAGCATAAATGCGCAAAAAATATACATATAATCACAAAAAGGGTTGAAAAAAATAGTAGAGAAATATTTGCCTCCTTTAAATATGAATGAAATAATTAATCTACAGCGAAATTTGGAATATAAATCACGTGTAACAGGAAATTAGCTTCTGAACTTCATTTAACTCTCTTATGCATGGGAACCTCACATGAGTTTGTATTATAAAGTATTCCTTAGAGAAATTTGCAGATTTCATATTTTTTATTCCGTTATTGGCATACTGGCAAAACCGACCGACGTTTCTCGGGAACGTCAAATGTACCATTTATCCGTAGGCATTCTTGTTTAGTTTTGTTTTTCAACCGGACAGCGTGGATGGTAATTTTAAACTGCAGAAAACCAAGAAATATAAAAAAGGTCTTTAAAAATAACTTTTTTGAAATAGTAAATATTCATATATATATATATAACGGAACAAACTGATGGGTTAAGTCGAACAATCACGTCGTGCTTTTTACGACATATTACTGGATTAGTACCACATGTTAATCAGCCGTTGGTGAGGTTGTATAGCAGTCATACCACTTAGCGCAAGCATCAGTAGTGGAGGTGTCAACTCTGTGGAAATTTAACAGCTGTGGAGCGATGATAATATTGGTAGAGTCCAATCAAACACTCGTTTATTCATGATGAAGACAAGGCAGATTAGGCCGCATGAGTGGTGAAAAAAGGCTTATGAAGAAATCTGGGGTTTCCCCAATTAAAAACAGGGAAACGTAGTCATAGGAAACTGTTTATTCCATCAGAACATACCAACATTAAACAATTCCCACAGGATGAGAAATCAGAGCCATCCCGTTTGAGCACTAACTAGTTATTCATGAGAAAGAGATGTTAAAAAACGAATTATATTCTACGCGACTTAGGACACCAGGTAACAGATTATGTAAACAATCAAACAGCACAAAAAATCTACTTCTGAGCTCATGCTCGAGATATTTATTAGAATGCGCGGAGGAAATCCGATTGAAATGGAAACTTCAGGCTAACCAAACAAAATCACGAACGAGAGTCGAAGTGAAACTGCGATCCGTCAATCAGCCAATGGACAGCGATCGAGAAACGTCACAGAAAAGAATCCCGGCGCTGCTAATGGAAGGATTTCGATGAAAAAAGGTTGTCGCCCAGCTGGTGGGAAAATGAGATGAAATAGAATAAAAATGTAAAAATGGCTTTTATAAACATTCGAAAAATAAGTAACTGCATCCAGAACTTTACAGTTTGGTAGACGATAAAATAATGAAGGAATTAAAAGTTTAGATTACGTTTTTGAATAAAACTATTATTAAGATACGCGTTTTAAACTTATAGGAATTTAACTAGAAATAAATAATAGAGCGTATCAAAAAAAAGGAAATAATGAATATGCCGGCAATTTAGAATAATTTAAATGAATATTAAAAGTAAAAATTTTTTTATAACATATATATATAATGAAAGGTACAGTTGAGAGCAGAAAAGAACCTTCCATAAATCTAGTCTATAGGAGTGACAATTTAAAACTGTAGAACAAACGGAAAATATTAATAGGTTTTCAAACAAAGGATACGGTTAAAACTGGGAAAGTAAAATTAAAGCAGTTTTTCTTATCTTTTTTAGATTTTTTTTTTTTTTTTTTTAGAAAACTGTACTGGGCTCCGGATCCCAGGGATAATAATTTTAAAAATGCATAAAATACGAAAAATTTGAAAACGAACTTCAGAAAATATATTTTTTAAATAGTAAATATTCGTATTCTTTAAAATGAAAAGTACCATCAGTACCAGAGAGGTACTGCGAACGCGAACGCAGTTTTAATTTTCTTATAATTCTACAGGGGGCCGGCGATTGCGATTTTAAATGAAGAAAAAACGGAATGCTTATTACGTCTGCGCTTAAAGAATACGTTGCTCCTTTGGAAATTATTTAAATCGCCAGCAAACTGAGGAAAATTGAAGCTCCCTCTTTAGTGCTCGATGAGGGTTTTTATTTAATATTTTGGCTAATTATCAAAAAATGAAAAATCTGAGTCTCGGGTGCATTCGGATATCTCCTTGTCTATCCTTATCCAACTTTGAAGACCTCTACGTGTGACAGATTTCCCTAGCCATCGCGCACAGACAGACGCACTAATAGCTTTCTTTTATTAATATAGATAATTCTCGTATGATGTTTAATTATGCTTGTTAAAACAACAGTAGCTGGGAGAAACAAATATTCAGTTGGAAAATTTGCCTACTTCCGTTCTGTTATGCTCTTAACCCGTTCAGGACCGGCATCTTTTACACGAATTCTATTCGTTTGGCACCATTTTTTGTTAATTATTTGAATTAACTTTATAAATCACGAAAATGTCGTAATTAAATAAAATCAATTTTACTTTTTTTTTTTTTTTTTTTTTTTTACTGGTATCAAACTCATGCGTTTTAAGCACTTTTTGAGGGTGCATATATGTACCCATGGTCCTGGTTAAATATAAACAGGATAGCGAACACTTTTTTTTTTTTTTTTTTACTTTCTACTTTGTGTCACTATATCCATAACTTGAGTTATGACCAAAAACTATTTAATAAATTTTAACAACAATTCCTTGTTGTTTGAAAACGTCAGTGTCGTATGAAGTTTTAGTTTATTTATTTTATTTTATTTTATTTTTTTGTAATTTTGTAACAAAGGTATGATTTGTAAAAACTAGGGATGTAACGAATATTCGGCCACTATTCGGTATTCGGCCTATTCGGCCCTTTTGCCGAATATTCGGCCGGCCGAATATTGAACAGATATTCGGCCGAATACCTGTGGCCGAATAGTAAGACATTTGACCGAATACCTGTAGCCGAATAGTGGCATATTTGGCCGAATATTTTAAGATATTTGGTTAGATATGTTCCAGAAAATCAAAACAAAATATGATTTTAAATATTTTCGACAAATAATATTAAAAAATTATGCCTAAATTACATTAATTATTATAAGAAAAAGATCTCATTCTGAAATATGGGGTGGAGGAAGTATTATGAGGGGCTTGTCAATTTTGAGAGAAAGAAAAGAGAAAAGTATATCTTGGTAGCAGAAAAGAACATATAATATTTTAATGGAATGAATAAGTATATTTTAAGACAGTAACTTTTTTTTTTTTTTTTACATACAGAGTGTAAATTTACTAAGTTTAAGTTGCATGAAAAAGGATATAAAAAGACAGAGGACACATGCAAGTTCTTATTTTTAGGGGGTGAAAGGATTTTACTAAAATAAAAAAAGTTTCATTTTTACAGAGGTAATGAGTTCTGTTTTAGATAGTATATATATATAAATTACTAGAACTATCTATGGATTAAATAAAAAATTATGAATTAAATTATTATTTACATTTTTAAAAGTCATATGTTATCTTTAAAGTATTTTTTAAGACATTTAAAGTATTACAAAAAATACATTCAACTGTTATGATTTTTGAAAACTCAAACAAAAAATTAATTTCAATTAGTCCTTAATTTAATTTTTTATTTTAAAATTGAAAAAAAAATTAAACAATTAAAATAAAAGTCATTTATATTAAAGTCAGTATTCGGCCGCCGAATATTCGGTATTCGGCCTAAAACTTGGCCGAATATTCGGTATTCGGCTATTCGGCCAAATCACTATTCGTTACATCACTAGTAAAAACTCTATATTATTTGTTTTCAATAATCCAATTTAAATTTATTTTTAGTGAAAAGTATGTTTTTCACCCATTTAGAAGTAATTCATACATGAGATACAGTTAAACATGAATTATCTGCAATCATCACACTGAGCTTAAATATTGGTGTTATTACTTTTCCGTGTAGTTTAAGATGTCGCGCTCGAAACAAAATTTACAGATTTCCCGCAACTAGCTTATTGGATAACAGATGTTTCTTTTATATTTTTATTGCTTATATTTTAAATCTGACTCATCACGTAACATGATAAATCAAGGTGGGTAAAAAAGGAAGTTAAGTTCAGATTTCTGAAGATAAAGTAAGTCGACAAAAAATCCTTAAGTAGATACATTTTCCAGTTAAAATTTCTCGTGGAATGCCTTTAAAGCCTTATCTATAATAAGGTATGAAATATCCATGTTTTCGAGATAGCTATGATAATGAGCCGGTTTGTACAGGCTTAGCATTAGAATAATAATAATACTAATAATAAAAGAATTTAAAAAAATGTAGATAGAATGAAATAATTATTCACAGAATCGACCCGAGAACAGAAAAAAAAGGAGGGCGTATCGCAGGTTAAAAAAAATATCACTAAACTGAAAGGGCGAGGCTAGATCTCGAGAAAAAGGACCCATTTAAATGTAACAAAGAACTTAATTGGAGAATAAAATTGCTATTGTTGTAAGCTGTGGATAATGCTAAATGATAACTTTAAATACTTGCATGAGTAGAGTAGCAGTTTAAAAATTATAGGGGAGGGGGGGGGGGGGGGCTCAAATAGTTTTTAATTCAGTATGCTCAAAATAACTGCGAAAACCAATTAATGATAAAGCGTCTCATTAATACGTAATTATGTGGATTAATGAATAATTACTAATTTTATTCATAATTCAAAATTTATATGCGCAATATTTCAAAGTAAACGTTAAGGAATAAATTAAATTTAACAACTTTGTAACAGATATGACATTATATATGATATATTGTAATTTATGACAGCAGAGTTCGAAAGAAATATTTCATTAATAGTACTTAAAAAAGAAAGAAAAATGCACTTAGAAATTTTGGCATCCTGGCACAAGGTAAGTGCGCTTTGTTGATATTGCGTTCAAAATGGATTCGGCATCTACTTGTATTTCTCGATGGATGTTCGTGAATATAATTTGAGAAAGCCGAGAATTACACATAGTGTTCCTAAGATACGTTTTTGATCGTCTAGGTGTAGAGGTAGTTCTTTCCAGAATACTCCTTGAGACTGGAAATGTTGATAAAACTTTTGTAGCGATCTCTCTTTGATCAGTATAAAGCGAGTTACTAGCTTAGAGTAACTGGCTTGGCCTTTTGCTCGACGCTAACGTTCTCAGCTTCTGATCATGAGAACCGTGGTTCGTATCCCATCGGCGCCACTCTCCCCAAAGTGGTGACCCGGACGCACGTAAAATCACAACCTTCAACAACAATCATCTCCTCTCATAACCAACAGATGGCAGCACCAAATAAAATGAAACGCTCACAGCACATAAGCCTGGTATATTGCGCATCACATACGAGTGCATATCGCTCGTCAGACGTCATCAAGATGTCTATCTCACTGGGGAGGGAGTGTGTAGCGATCTCTCTTTGATCAGTATAAAGTGAGTTACTAGCTTAGAGTAACTGGCTTGGCCTTTTGCTCGACGCTAACGTTCTTGCCTCCTGATCATGAGATCCGTGGTTCGTATCCCATCGGCGCCACTCTCCCCAAACTTTCAACAATTTCTTGATGTTGGGCTAAACAGCCATATTACAACGTGATAAGGACTGTAAGTGCAGTGCTTGGTCTTTCTTCTTTGTCTGATGAAAACCATTTTTCAACTCGAATTTCGATATTTGCTTGGAAGATATTCGGAAGATTTTTATATAAAAGAAAAAAACTTAATTTCCAATGAGGATGGCTTGATCCCCTGAGTCCCCCCCCCTTCCTACGCCACTGATTTGCATACTATGTAATGATACTAACCTGCAGTAAAAATCGAATTATCCAAACTCCAGTCACCAGGATCACCAAACCAAATATATGATCGATATCAGGAAGTAAACAAGTACGAAAAATCATGCACCAGGCATAGATTACGAAACATTTTCCAACAGAATATTGCTAAGAAATTTCATTTTCCATTCAATGAAATGATATATTTAAATAAACAATTTAAAAAACACATAAGGCAGTAAAAAAACATTTTCAGCAATTGCTGTCCACATCTCGTACAATATAAAAAAGAAGAAAAAAGTTGATTTTACGGTATAATACTGGCACTCCACCTGCCAGTATTATACCGTAAATTCAACAATAACAAACTGTAAAATAGGCAGTAATATACTGTTAAGCAGTAACACAGTGTGTCCGTAAAGTCATGATGCACTTTTAACCGGTCACAAGAAATCAACGAAACAAGATGAACATGTGAAATCTTCACCAAATAAAATAAAAAAAACTCTCCAGGTTTCATACCTGTTCAGTGCAGTTCCATGTGGCCTCCATTTGAAGCATAGAATCATAGATTTTATTCACTCTGCTACGCCAGACGTCCTTAACTGTGTGTAGGAAGAACTTAAATATCGTTTAGATATATGTTGGGCAACAAATGGAGGCTACATCAAACTGCAATGAACAGGTATGAAACTTAGAGAGTTTTTCTTTTATTTGGTGAAGATTTCACATTTATTCCATCTTGTTCCGTTGATTTCCTGTGACCAGTCAAAATTGAACAATGACTTTACGGACACACTGCATATATGGTTTAATTCATACACAGTGGGATTCGTAAAGCTCGAAACAATAGCCTATTTCTTTAAATATTGCCCCCAGACACATACTTCCAATTGCAAAGTTTCTAAAAAAGGCACAAAATTTGATGACATAAGTTGTAACTCCATGGGGGTCTATTTGAGAAAATACAAAAACTAAATTTTTATACGTTCCCCCGTAGTGTGAAATTTCCAATTAAGAAACATTTCCTTATCCATTCCTGAATGAAACACAAAAAAATCTATCTTGATATCTGCAAAACTCACAGAAATATTAAAATCCAAAATTCGTGACTTACACCACTTAAGCATACCTCTGAGTGATATGATACTGAGGCAGTTGGAATGCAACATAGGGAGCATCCACAAATTATACGTTAATAAAAGTCAATTTAAGATAGTGCCTATCCTTTTGGACAAAAATTGCAGCGTATAGATTTTACATTAAACGTGCATTTGAAATTTGCCGGGTGTCTGCACGGGCCGAAATTTCCAAATTCGGACCGGGGCCGTACCATAGAATAAAAAGTTAGGCCCTAGCCCTGTACAAAGAAAATTATTGACCCGGCTCGGTATAAAAGCTAAAATTCCAGCTCGAGACCGGTCTGGCACGGGAAAAAAGTTAAAATTTCGGACTGAGCCGAAACTGCTACAAAATATATTGATATATGATTCGTTCGTAAAAATATAATGTGACTGAAACTCGTTTTGAAAATAAGCATTAAGATTTTATATTTAATTAGAATTTTTGGAAGTCCATATTTGGATAATTCTAAGTGATATGTACAATTAACAAAAGCTATAACTTTATTGGATATGTTCTAACACATCTAAATGTATGTACCCTTTTTTTTTCAGTAAAAGTGACCCTATAAAAAGGTAGGAAGACCTAATGTAACCCCAATACATTAGGCTCACCTTTTTATTAAACAAAAGCTATTTTTAAAGCTAAAGGGAAGTTTTTATTTCACAACATAACCTTTTACTTATTTATTATTTTTTTAAGGATTGCACCAAATATCCGGATTACGTCCAGAATACATATTCCAGAATACCAATCCGGATAATTGGGATTTCACTGTAAATATTCTTCGCAAGATTTACGAACACTATGTCTAATGCTTCAGAATCTATATCAATAATCATCTGTGCAATGTTAACTTAAAAGAAATATAAGTTTTATTATTTATATCTGAACTGAATACTTTGTTTAACAATATCGATTAAATAAATACTTTTCATAACATTATACTTTTTCGAATTACAAAAAATAGCCCCCATAAAAAAAAAAAAAAAAAAAAAAAAATGCGCTGCAGCAAGACAAAATTCTACTTTACATACAGAAAAAACAGCTTTCAAATTTTATTTTGTTTATCGTTAGGTTTAAATTAATTTATTTTGAAATCTATATTTCAGTATGTCTGAAAAACATATTTTTTCCATACACTTCTTTGTCTTCATTTATATGCTAATTAAAACATTTAACAAAATTCACGGAAAAAGAAGAGCGATTTTTATTACTTATTTGCATTCATTAGTTTCAAATTGTCAGTATTGTCTAAAAAGACTGAGTAATATATTATAAAGAACCGCAATAATAAAAAAGTATACAGAAGAAAAATCTACTAAAGATTTTTTTAAAGTTATGATGAACTTAATTTTCCCATTTTTATCTCATTCATCTGAAGAACCTTATAAATTTATCTTATAAGGCTTTTTCATTATTTTAAGAACTTAGAGAAAGCCTACATTGGTTCTAATTCATCTTCACGCACAACAAAAAAAGATTTTTCTTATTACCTATTTTATTTTTCATTTGTTTCATTTGAAACATCTGTTCCTCCAATTCTTTTTTCACAAAATACATTTTCGTCTGCTAATCCTCAAGAATATTTGCTTCTTTCCCTTAAAAGTAAAAAGATAAACATTTCTTTTCATTTATTTATATTGAATTCATTGTGATATTTGATAAGATGCCAAGAACAAGAAAAACCATTCTAACGGATAGAAGCAGACGTTTTAGAGAACAGGCGCACCATAAATACAAATTAATTATGTAATAAAATAATAGTTTGACAACAACAAAAAGCCACTTATAAAAGATGAAACAGCTTTTCTATAGGAATCCTCTGAAGATAGCCAATACATTACAGATACTTATAAATAGATAAATTATTATTATTATTATTATTATTCGACTTAGAAAGTTTGTAAATCTTTCTGTCAGCAGGGAATGTTTTTTAACCCTTTCGGGTCCGATTTTTTTCAATTTTGTGAAAAAAAAAAAAAACTTTTCGTTAATAATGTTAATAGCAGCTATCCAAATATATATACTTAAGTTTAATGAATATGCCATTGTCTGAAATCTAAAGAATACTGTTATTTTGCTTACTATTCAATTCATATTCATATGGCAATAGGCTAAAGAAGTGTTTTTGGAGACGTTTGGAAAATATCGTATTACAACAGCATTTAACAGATATTATAACTTTCTAACATTTTTTGCGTTTTATCACACATGATTCGTTTAGAAAAGTAACCTATATTTTAAATTTAAAGACTGAAATGTATGTTTAAAATAAAAAAATCGCCAACGGTGCAACGAAGTAAACTTTCATTATTATTATTACTATTAAAGGCCAAAACATAAATGAAGTCATAATAAGAAATGCAAAGACATATGCTAACATTACTACATGTAGACAAAAATAATTGTTTGACAAAATAATACGCAATGAAAAGACATGTCCTATTAATAGTACGCCATACCCGAACAAGTTAATATAAGAAAACGACAATAAAAGAAAAAAAAAGAGTGGGGACAAACCGATTTCACTGAAAAAGGCAGTACTATATTTAACCATTAATTTACTTTATGAAGCTTACAAAACTTGCATTGTATCACTGATCGTACCACGTAATAATTAGTGTCTTTCATCTAAACATACCCAGTTTAAAGTACATGTTGGAAAAATAATAGCATAAAGGTATTGGAAAACAAAATGATTATACAGGCATCCCCCAACTTACGTAAGTAATGCGTTTCGTAAACTTTTGCGTAACTTGAATTTTACGTAAGTCGAATTTGTAAATTCCTTAGGTAAAATTCCGTAAGAAACTGCAATATTTATTATATACATATAATATATACATTATTTACACAGTATCATTTTATAAATAAAGCAGCATGCAGCAGTATTTACTTGGATATAAACTATAAAAGTATGAAAAAAATATATAAAAAACTGAGAGAACACTTTTCAAATAAAAAAAATCTTGTGAATACGGGATTTATAAATTTAACATTGTGAATGAATTTACACCAATTTTGAATCTACATCAAACGACTACGTGAAGAATCTAGAAGAAAAAATACACTCGTTCCTCTTCATCGTAACTTTAAAATTAGGTTTCATTATGGTTTGAATTCAGCTAACAAAAGTGTGTTTATTTTGTTAAAGATTTAATTGTATATCCCAATAAAAATATAAATCTATTTAATATATAAAACTATATTATTGTTGTGGTTTTTATCTGCATATTTTATTTATAAAACACTTATCAAAAGTATTCAAATGCGTATCAAACGCGCTAATATCTTCATAATTTTCGAGATTTATTAAGTAAGTGCGAATTTACGTAAGTCGCTTATTACGTTAGTCGAAGGATGCCTGTACTTAATTTTTCCACTTTTATCTCATTCACCTGAGTACCATATAGATTTATTTTATAAGAATTTTTAATATTTATTACTACAAGAACCTTAAAAGTAAATTAATTCATTTTTAAAAAACTACAGTAGTTTTTATTTCCTCTCCAAGCACAGCAAAAAAAAAAAAAAAAAAAAAAAAAAAAAAAAAAAAAAAAAGTTTTCTTATTACCTATGTTATTTTTCATTTGTTTCATTTGAACATCTGTTCCTCTGATTCTTTTTTCACAAAATATATTTTAGTCTGCTAATCTTCGAGAATATTTCTTATTTCACTTAAAAGTAAAAATATAAACATTTTTTTTTCATTTATTTATATTGAATTCATTGTGATATTTGATAACATGCCAAGAACAAGAAAAACCATTCTATTGATGGAAGCAGACGTTTTCCGGAACAGGCGCACCATAAATACGAATTAAATATGTATTAAAATAATAATTTGACAGGAACTGAAAGCGACTTATAAAAGATGAAACATCTTTTCTAAGATTTCTCTGAAGATAGAAAATATACTAAATTGCGTTTACTTATTAAACAGATAAAATCTTAAGATTTTTAGACTTAGAAAATTTATAAAAACTTCAAATGGCAGCATACGATTTTTAATATGAAGAAAGAAAACCCGTATGAAACAACAAAATGTAAGATTAACGTTAAAAATCTTTAAAAACAGAAAATGACAACTTCTGGTGTAAAGTAATTTATAACATAGCTTTTAAGCAATAAAGCATTTTATGGGGCTTTCCAATTACATATCACCAATATCCTCCGAATAAGCCCCCTCCTCCCCCAAACTAAAACGGCTCACTTTTAACCCTCCTCGTACCAGATTATCATTTTTGCATGATTTGAAGCAGACATTTAAGGCTGTTCTCAAATTCAAAGGGACAACTTTATGACACAAATTTTAATTCCTTTTTTTTTTTTGGAAACGCATGGAATTGGCAGATGTTCTTATTCAGAAACTGTGTAATCGAAAGACATTTTGCATTTGTTTGGTAAACGCAAAGGATCTTTCCGAAAATACTGTAAAAGTTGGCGTTTTGAACAGAATTTCCGGAAGAAATGAGAAATACCAGTCAGCGAAGGGAGGACAATCAGTTGTCACGTGACACAAAATCGCTTATCTCGGTAAATAATTTATTTATCAAAAAATAGAAAACGTCTTTCGACTCCAAATCGCTTCCATAGTCAACTCTTCCAATTTTGTACATTTGCTTTTAAAAATGAGTCAGTAAATGTGTCAGAAAGTTTCGAGCTTGTTGAGCAGAGGAACAGACTTGAATCTATTAACCCTTCACTGCACCACGTGCCACATACCTAAAAACACTGTAATTCTTATTATGTGCCATGAATTTGGCCAATATGATCTCTATCCCTGATCAAGAACAATCCAAAGAATGGAATAACACTTATTTTTTGTCCATGTCAGATGGCTACATTTGACAAAAAATTAGAATTTATTCTTCGGAAAAAAAAAAAAAAAAAAAAAAAAAAAATCGATCAAGCTATTAAGGTAAAATTTAATTTCATCATTTTTACTGAATACTTGAAAATATTAATATAAAAAAAGTTGCAGAAGGTTAAGCAGATAAAATTAATTAATTTAAGCTCATTTAGTTGTAAAATATAGCAATACAATATTTTAAAACATTAATTGTGTATATAAGACCTTATAAAATATCAAATTTTAGCTGAAAATTTGAAAATTAATATTTTTTACTATTTTTCCCATTATTAGACCGATATATAGATTTCAAATATATTTTTTCATAAAAATAGAAAACATCCTGCAGTGAAGGGTTAACTTTTCCTACGATGATTTATTACTATTTGATTAATTAAGTTTATATTGTTTTATTTTATGGTGATTTTTTACAAAGTTTTATTATTTTAATTAAGTTTATATTACTTTTCTTCTGGTTCAAAACATGAAAAACATAAAAAACTTCAAAACGCAAAATAAATGGGGTACCCCCACCAACAATTGGTAATAGGAAGGTTAATTACTATAACATTACACAATGACAATAGATTATGACAGAAATTTTTTCAATAAACGTAATATACCTAACAAATCCTAATCGATATGCTTTACGCCAACACTCTTACATACCGAAAGCCAATATATATCATGGAAGGTAGGCAGGAGAGAAAAACTAAATATCAAACCTTTCATTTGTGAGCGCTAAAAGCTAAGATTTGAAAGAAAAGGAAATATTTTCAAAGATTATTTAAAAGTTAATTTAAAACATGACATAACTTAAGTTTACGAGAAAATTCGTCGTACCTTCCTCAGACGAAAAATTGAAAGTGCGTGACCGCGCAAGTCATTGTGTCAAATAACTATTACAACAAAAGTAAAACTTTAACTTTTTTTACACTCTCAATTTCTGAAAAGTTACTCTAGCACTCTGCATATACATCAGGTCAGGAACTTGAGAACTATTTTCTACAACATGTTGGCACATTGAGTAGCTATTGAAGATAAATTAATGTAACAATCAGAAGATAATTATACCTTAATTGATTACCTCACTCCAGTTTTCCTTTCTTTTGTAAAGATGTTCAGATATTATAATACGCTATTTTCCTTTAAGTGCCACTCAATTTTTTCAACAACAAATTATTTAAAATTTTTAGAATGGAATTTTGTGCGGGGAAAAAAATAATTGCAACTCAGACAAAATCACATCGAATTGTACACAAATTCAATTTTAGTTATTTACACCAACACATAGCTACAATTTCAACAGGCTTTTATTACGTACCAAACGTAAATGAAGTAAGAGAAAGAAATCTCATGCGGCGAAAATCACCTCTCGATTTTAATCAAGATTGCGAGAAAATCATTTTTCATTTCATAATTCATTCCTTTCCTAAACATGATAACATAATGTACCCTCAAACATCATTTTGCATCTTAATTTTAGCCAGATGAAAGATTCGTTTGATAGGCGAAATGATTGCGATTCTTGTGCAATCTGGGATCATCAACACATAAACAAATCAATACAGGTCAGAAGGTACGATAGCCGTCGACAGATTGCAGATATGTAAATTAATTTGAATCTCAAAATTACACCTTCCTTTCGAGAAACCATGAAACGCTCTGGAAATCTTTCAAACGATTATCGAGATAATTTGCACAAGCAAATTATTGGAAGTTTATGCTCGTAAAAAGTTACCCTTTCGAAATTCCCACGTGCGTATAATGCTGATAAATCACATATCCTCTTTAGTGAAGAACACACGTATGCCTTGAAAATCTTGCCTTAGATTTGCCTTCCTGATAAAAGCAACCAAACCAGAAAAGCACGCGCCCGAATCACGCTTAAATCTCTATTTCTTAGGAGAAGTTATATCGCAAGCATTTGTCGCTTAGTTATCGGAATGATCTTTATGATGATCTTCAAAAACGCCCTGCTATGGAGTTTAATTGTGAAAGAGAACTCACGATTTCTTAAGAAGTTAAAGGCTAGGAATCCCAGAGGTAATGTCATTAAGTGATGCGAAAGGCAAGCAACCTTTATTTTATTTTATTTTTGGAAAAAAGAGTTTTCCAAGTGAACAATGAAAAAATCTGAAAACGAAACTTTGGATAAAATATTTGAAAATTAAGATAAAATGACATCGAAATTTCGATATTCTAAAGAACCGAAGTTTGAAGACTAACTCATTTTTAATGTATAAAATAAAGCCAGCTAAACTAAAATATCAGAAGCGAGGGTTATTCTAATTTTGTTATCATACAATACAAGTATACAAGTGTTCCAACCGTGAACAATGACGCAACGCAGGAAAGCGAGGGTGCGAAAGATTATTATTTTTAAACACTACTATTTTCGCGACTAAATAAGGCAACGATTGCTATTCGTAGTGACACTAAAATGTAAGAACCGTAAGGCGTACACAGGGACCTCATCCCTGTGTACGCCACTGACAAAGTACAGGGTTAGCAAGAAATAAGTTTCCAACTTCAAAGGGCTCTAGAATGCGTTCTATTGGTCCAAATGAGATAAAATTTGAACTACAGATAATTCAAATGATGTGTTTGAAATCTATTAAATAAAAAATAGTACCAAAATCAGCCGATGGGTGGCGCTGTAATACACATAGAACCATTTAATATGCTTTACAAATGTTAAATAATATATATTAATGTTGGAAATTAAGGGTAAGCAATGCAGCTTTAATGTTCCTTTTTTTTAAAAAATATTATTTAACATTTTAAAAGCCTATTAAATGTTTTTTATGTGTATTACAGCGCCACCTATCGGCCGATTTTAGCACTATTTTTATTTAATAAATGTCAAGCGCATCAATTGAATTATCTGTAGTTGAAATTTTATCTCCTTTGGACCAAAAGAGCGCATTCTAGAGCCCTGGGAAGTGAGAAACTTGTTTCTTGCTAACCCTGTATCTCAAATAATAATTAATAATAATAATAATAATAATAATAATAAGAGTACACAGTTGTAAAGGAATTTTTATTTATTTTATTCTGCACACATTATTCAGAATAACATGTCTTCGCTGCTAAAAAAAGTAAGTAATTGCAGTAATAATAAATTGGATTTTTTTTCAAATGAACAATTTAAAAAATAAAATAAAATTACAGATAAAAATTTGATGATTGAGATAAAAATTCCTACGTATCAAAATTTAGATATTCTAAAGATAAATAAGTCTAAAAATAAATTTCCTCCTTTTTACAAAATGTGCCAAACAAAGCCAGCTAAAGTAAATATCATTAGAGAGAGTCATTAAACAGTAAGTTCTTTGTTATATAATGCCCCTTCTAATCATTATGCAGGGTGTCCCAAAAGTCCCTGACACATTTTAAAATTCACTATAAAATCAATTAATTGTCGTAAAGGAGTGCGGTTTTTACTAAAATGCTTCTCACGACGAAAAATTTTCTTCAAGCGAATGAAAATAATTAGTTCCAAACTACGATAATAGATGGGGTCACCAAACGTATATGTTTGGTTTCAAACATGCTGGAGTTTTTTTTTTCTGATTTTCAGATTAGTTTTGACACTATGACGCAGAAATGACGATTCCCAGCGCAAAAGCTAATTGCGTAGGATGGTACTTTGAAACCAAAAACGCATGTTTGAAACCCAAACATACGGACAAGTGGCGTCATCTATGATCGAAATTTGGAACTAATTTTTCATTTGTTCGAAGGAAACTTTTCATCGTGAGAAGCATTTTAGTCCAAATCGCATTTTATATTGAATTTTAAAATGTATCAGGGACTTTTGAGACACCCTGTATAATGTTTTCTATCATATATCTAAAAAGTCCTTTCACATTTACAAATGAATTTTTATATATCTAATTATCAATTTATTACTCAGAATGTCATTTCATAGCTGCCCAATATAACAAAATAATATCACTCATAATGACTAGCACAATCGATGCATTTAAATGTGTATAATGGGAATTGGGTCATTATTCTATTAACTCCCAAGTTTTAATTGAAAAATAAAGTCAGATCAATTAGTTAACAATGATTCTCAAACGAAAAATTTTAACTGGGCGAAATAATAAATGAAGAGATTGTAGTTATTAAATGAATGTTTGACTAATATATGTTGGGAAAACGAAAAAAAAAAAAAGAATCCATTCGTAGTTTTCTGTTAGTTTAATCAATAACTTTCATAACATCAGTAAACGGAAATCATAAATTAAAAAGCAAAAAGAAAGTAATAATAACTCAGAAAAACTTCTAAATGAACAATAAAAAAAATAATATTAAAATGTCAGATAAAATTTGATGACTAAGATAAAAATTCCGACGTATCAAAATTTAGATATTACAAAGATAAACACGTTCGAATATAACTTTCCTCCTTTATGCAAAATGTACAAAACAAAGCCAGTTAAACTAAAATAACTCAGAGAGTCATTAAATTCCAAGTTCTTCGTTATATATCATTCCTTCTTCTTATTCTATAACGTTTCTCAATACAGCTAAGAAAAATGGAACACACTTTCAAATGAGTTTTTATATATCAAATTATCAATTCATTACTCAGAATATCATGTCTTAACTGCCCAATAAAACAAAATAATAGCACTAAGAATGACTAGCACAATCGATGCATTTAAATGTGTGTGATAGGAATTAACTCGTTATTCTATTAACCCCCAAGCTTTAATTAAAAAATGAAGTCAAATCAATGAGACAATGATTCTAAAACGAGAAATTTTAACTTGGGGAATAATAAACGACGAATATCTGATTATTAAAATGTATGTATGATCTAATATAAGTCGGGACCCCCCCCCCCCCCCCAAAAAAAAAAAAAAAAAGTATCCGTAGTTTTTTTTTTTTAATTCATTCAATAACTTTCCTAGCCTCTAAAGGAAACATGAATTTTTTTAAAACAGTGGTTCCCAAACTTTATTGTTACATGACCCACAAAACTTTCGCAACCCAACCTAAAATGAAGGTTTAGAGAAGCTTTTCAATATTCCATCACAGGAAAATTTAGTCAGTAACTTTCCTAGCCTCAGAAAGAAACACGACTTTCTTAAAAACAGTGGTTCCCAAACTTTATTGTTACATGACCCACAAATACTTTCGCAACCCAACCTAATATGAAGGTTTAGAGAAGCTTTTCAATAATCCATCATAGGAAAAAACGGAACTTTCATACAAAGAATAGAACCAAAATAGTAAAAGATATTTCTAATGTGAATAATCAAAACATTAATAATGCGGTATTATAATAAAACGTAACCTTCTTTTACGAAGCATGAAAAAAATAAGCTTATTAATAATTTTTTAATGAAGAACACAATTTAAAAATCACTGCGATTTTTAATTTCATTGCGACGCGCCAACGGAATTCTGTATATCAGGGTTGAAGTCTCAGATCGCTCTCTTCACTCTCAGAAATACTTTCTTCAATTCACGGAAATTTTCCTGGCAGTAATGCTACCAGGTTTATTCCGTTAATTGACGAATATCCGTTTTGTATTTTCTCTGTTACAGGAGGTAAAATATACTTCAATTGAAGAAAATGGGGATAAAAAAAGTTGTTGACCTTGGAGTCGAACCAGCTACCTTAGTGTTACGAGACTAGTACCCTAACCCCTCGGCTACAGTTGTAGAGAAGTGAAACAGCTTGAAGTAAATATGTTTGCCTCAGATGGGTATGGCTTGATTAACTTCTTTAAAAAGTTTTGAACTTTGAAATTAATTTCGGGAACATTTCGTCTTTAATGAGATTGTGGCTGGAGTATACTTTACTATTAAAATAGGATAGAAATATGAATTATAAATATTTTTATGTAGATTGCTAGATGTAAAATATGAATACAATCTAACCTCGTTATTCCGTCACTCTAATGACCAGAAAAAAGTGTCGTCATAAGCGGAGTGTCGCTGTAACCGGAGTTGGAGAAAAATATGTTTATAAAAAGCTGTATTTTTAATTAGTTTAAGGCAATTTTTAATTCACAACTGTTCTTGCAGTTTCAAGCAATGAAACATCATTAGTAAACAAAATAAACACAAAAACAAAATTGAAGAGAATAAAATTCAAATTTTGATGACTTGTTTTTTATTGTTACATGAAATATTGATGAATTAAGGTTTGCTTATCATTAAATGTGCTTCCTAAAATTATTTTTTCAATATTATACAATGAATTGTAATCGATATTCCTTGTTTCAGAAATGGATGTTAGATAATTTCTGATCGTTTCAATGCATTACAATGCTTCGGTTTTAGTCGGATGAAAAACGCCATGTAATAACAAGAAAGCGCCGACTGACCAGAACAAAAAGACCACAAGTAGACTGATACGTCTATCAAGAGCTTAAGTGGGTCATTCATTGTATGTGGATTTATTTATTCAGACAAAGGATTTAAAATTTCTCATTTATCTGAATGGGTATTTTAGACACTTTTGTGAAAAGTTTGGCTAAGACAGTTCTTTTTAAGTCTTAATTCCTGTGCTTATAAAATGGATTATGAAAAACGGACAATTTTCCTAAACCGTCGCGATATCCGGTGTTGAAAATTATTCAACGACGTAAAACCCGGAGTTTATTTACATTAAAATCATATACAGAAAATCGGGACTTTGAAATACTGACGTGATAAGAGGAGTGACGTGAAAATCGGGTGTCGGGATAACAAGGTCCAACTGTTTTATATTTTCATGCGAGATATTTTTTTTTTTTTTTTTTTTTTTTTTTTTTTTGAGTAAAATCGTTTTTTTTTTTTTTTTTATTTAATATTATAATTAATATATCCATTTTAAATGTGTTCAATTAAAAAAAAAATTAATGAGGATATTTGTTTATAACTTTAAAAAATAAATTGTGAATACTTTTAAATGAATGAGAAAGTTAATTGTTATTTATTTTTAAATTCTAAAACGTTTCTTTTCTTTGTTGTTGGTTTATTTATTTTTGAATTAAATCAGAAATCTTAATTTGTAGAATTTTTGGTTTTTCGTTTTTAAAATGAAAGCCAAAACGTGTGCGTGCTAGGAATGAGCGGAATTTCTTCCTCTTTTTCAGACTTTTGGGAAGAATTCAGGGATAAAACATGTTTTCTAGGAGTACGGAAATTATTAATTAAAAAATGAGGAATAATTTAGTGTATATAGACGAGATTTTCTGGCAGTGTACACAAAGTTTAAAAAATACTATCGTTTCCCGAACTTGCTTACCTATATTACTTCACGATTGTGGCTTCTTTAACCCTTAAATGCCGGGTGTTGCTTTTTGGCAACATACCCAATTTAGGCTCTAAAATATTATTAGAATAATATTTAAGCTATAATGCATAATGTTGCCAATAAAATACATTCTGAAAATATTATTAAATCGATTTTGAACATGTAGATGGCAACACTTGTGCTATTTCAGAATAAAGATAGATTTATTTTTTTCAATTGTCGCTATTTGTTCTTTTTGTTTTGTTTGGAAGCTTGCGAAATACTCTATTTTGTTCTGCAGTAAGCAAGTAAAATTTATTTCTTATTATAGTTCAATTCTTGTGTGTTTAATATTATAGAATTTTATCAAGGAAAATTATTTTTTCAAACAAACTGTTTTTCAACCGTAAACCATACTTAAAAAAATATGATTTTTTTAAAGTATTTTTACCATCATTTATTTAAAAAATGAAAGCCGAAAAACATTTTTACAATGATTTTTGAAAAGTCAGGCATTTAAGGGTTAAGGGGGCTCAGGGCTTAATCGATACCGAAAAACATGTAAACAGAGCTCTCGCTTCGAGTCCATACAGAAGTATTCAATGTAACTAATTTAAACTTTGTGATATTTTAAAGGTATGTTTGTAGTCTTATAAAATTATAAAATGAAGTACTTCAATGTAATAAAATAAAAAGTATAGCAAAATTTATATAACACAATTTCCGAAAAAAAAAAAATTAGGTGTCATATCACCATCCGTAAGACATCTTAACGTTGAATTGACATAAGAACCTAATTTATGCTTTAAAATGATCAGGAAACTTTACTCTATAGAATGAATTAAGGATATAACTATCACTCAACGGAAACCTTATTAAAAAAACTCTCAAATTTAAAAATTAAAACCCTAAAAAATACAATTTTTTTCATTAAAAATACTCAAAATATTAAACTATCTAAAAAATATTAATTCATTCTATAAATAATGATGTTATATGCAAAAAAAAAAAAAAAAAAAAAAAAAAAAAAAAAAAAAAAAAAGCCATTTCATCAAATTGTTTTAGGTAGCTTTCATTACAAAAAGCTACCTATTGCAGCCGTTCGGAGGAAAGCGATTTCAAAAAATTTTGGTATATTTTCATCGATCATGACCCCCAGACCCCGAAACCACCCTCCGTTCAAAAGTTGATATATATATATATATATATATATATATATATATATATCCATATATATATATATATATATATCTGACCTTTGTCATACTGTAACTCTCGAATTTATGAACCGATTTGGATGTAATTCGGTATGTACATAGTAAATACCAATGTCTCGACCGAGTTCGTTGGCCAGCTTCATCCGCCATTTTGTTTCAAAATGGCGGCCATTTAAAATTTTCTTTAAAATTTGAAATTTGAAACCAAAGAATTGAAAATGGAAAAATATTTTTTTCTT
The DNA here is from genome assembly GCA_963932465.1 of Maratus speciosus. NCBI lineage: Eukaryota > Metazoa > Arthropoda > Arachnida > Araneae > Salticidae > Maratus > Maratus speciosus. The sequence continues at coordinate 542,063,213 of OZ010796.1, read as the reverse complement.
ATGTATTTGATCTTTATACAAAGATTCCGGAGGGGTTTTTGTTTCGTCTATATCTTAAAAAATGGCTGAGTTATAGCATTTTGAATTTCTAGCGTGGCTGACATTTTGAAACGTCCTGAATTTTGTCACGCGATAAAAGGCGTATTTATGAACCGATTTGGATGTAACTTCGTTTGTACATAGTGCATACCAATGTCTCGACCGAGTTCGTTGGCCAGCTTCATCCGCCATCTTGTTTAAAAATGGCAGCCATTTAAATTTTTAAGAAAATTTTAAATTTGAAATGTGGTACCAAAAAATTGAAAATTGAAAAAATATTATTTTCTTATGTATTTGACCTTGATACAAAGATTCGGGAGCAGTTTTTGTTTCGTCTATATCTTAAAAAATGGCTGAGTTATAGCATTTTGAATTTCTAGCGTGGCTGACATTTTGAAACGTCCTGATATTTGTCACGTGATAACAGGCGTATTTATGAACCGATTTGGATGTACCGTGGTGTGTGCATAGTACATACCAATGTCTCGACCGAGTTCGTTAGCCAGCTTCATCCGCCATCTTGTTTCAAAATGGCGGCCATTTAAAATTTTTTTAAAAATTTAAAATTTAAAATGAGATACCAAAAAATTGGAAAATGAAAAAGATTTTTTTCGTATGTGTTTGACCTTAATACAAAGATTCCGGAACAGTTTTTGTTTCGTCCATATCTAAAAAAATGGCTGAGTTATAGCATTTTGAATTTCTATTGTGGCTGACATTTTAAAACGACCTGATTTTTGTCACGCTATAACAAGCGTATTTATGAACCGATTTGGATGTTACTTGGTCTGTACATAGTACATACCAATGTCTTGACCGAGTTCGTTGGCCAGCTTCATTCGCTATCTTGTTTCAAAAGGGTTGCCATTTAAAAAAATTAAATTTAATATTTAAAATGAGGTATTAAAAAATCGGAAAATGAAAAAGATTTTTTTTATGTGTTTGTCCTTGATACAAAGATTCCGGAGCAGATTTTTTTTTCTGAAAATTTGTTCTTTTGTTTATATCTTAAAAAATGGTTGAATTATAGCACTTTGAATTTCTGGTATGGCTAACATTTTGAAACGATCTTGTATTTGTCACGCGATAACACACGTATTCGCCTATTTCCATGTAAGAAGGCATGTAGATAGTATACATCAACATCTCAGCCAAATATAAGTTACTTTAAATAAAAGCAGCTTCGATAAAGCTGACTAATTTCGAGAAATTCTCATTCATAATGATTTACTATTGATAAAAATTACTATTGAATCTCCTATATTCGGTTTCCAATAATTGAGCTTCGTGTGTTTGAATAATATAAGTTGGCTTTTTTAAAATAAGGAATTTGAAAGCTACCTCTTCCTCCCGGCACTGGCCGGAAGGACTTTTTTTTTTTCATCTTACGGAAAACGCGACTTAAAGTTGCAGTTAAATGGGCGCCTTTGAAAGTGATTGCTTACATAAATGCTTATAACTCCGTTAAAAATTCAAATATTTTTATGCGGTTTTTTACACTGCCTTCAGAATTAATTGAATAATCGAAATGGATAAAAAAAAAAAAAAAAAAATCGAATTTTTGAAAGTTTTCAAGCCCTGAGCCCCCTTAATGATGTGACATATTGAATTCGATCTTCTTTTTTTTTTTTTTTTTTTTTTTTTTTTTTTTTTTTAAAGCAGATAAAATTTATAATATATTTTTGAAATGTCGATCTTTCCGCGATCCACCAAAATATTACCCGCGACCGGAACTGTTGTTTTATAATATTATTTATCTGAGTAAATCTAAGCATTTTGTTATATTTTGAATGAAAATATTTAATCTAGCATACACAAATACGACAAATATAGAAAAAGGCACATCATTTATACATAAGAAAATAGTAAACTACTTACAATTACTTCACTTTTTAATAAATATTTTAAAGCCTTATATTATTCAAAAGAAAACTCGAAGTCTTTCTTTATGTTATGAAGTATACCTGTTCTACAACTAAATTAAGTATTCTACTACCAAATTAAATATTCAGTAATACCACCCAACTTCGGCAGAACGAAACGAATTACTGAAACATATCGATTCGTGGTTGGTAACAGTTAAATTCATCGCAAATAACAAAAAGTTTGATAAAAGGTTCAAACTTACATTATTTACAGAGGAATGAGAACAAAAGCGAATACAAAGAACGTATAAACATGAGCTTTCGTGACATTCAAAGATTTCATAGCATGAAAACGCAAAACTTTTAAGTATAAAAGCGCTATAGACCAAATACTGATAGACCAGAAGCCGGCAGAACAGACAATCACCTCATCGAGTTCACGGATGAAATTCTAGGATTAGTTGAATCTTGATTAGCATATTAAAACGCAATCGGTCTGCCAAGTCCTATCTTGGTGGAAAACACCTGAAAATCCGATTTTAGCAGGTAACTCGTAGGTTTACGCTTGTGTTTTCCGGCACCCAAAGATATGAAAACATGGAGGACTGGGAGCAGGAAAACACAATGGTAAACCCACGAATCAGCCGCTAAAATCGGGTTTTCATGTGTTTTTCACCAAGATATGACTTGGCAGACTGATTGCGTTTTAATATGCGAATCAAGATTTAATTAATCCTAGAATTTCATCCGTGAATTCGATGAGGTGATTGTCTGTGCTGCCGGCTCCCGGTCTATGAGGTATGAGCCTTCGTCCACTACAGTCGCTTTCTCTTGTCGCATGACAGAAGAATGACCACATCAAACAAGCCGATAAAAGGATCCGTTGGACGGTGTATTTTAAAATTTACGGTTAAAATGTACCAACGTGAAGGGGAACTGGATCTTTTTCGGCTTGTTTGATGTAGACATCCTTTTTTCGCACCACAAGATAATGCGATGATAGTGGAAGCAAAAGATTACCGAATATATATATATATATATATATATATATACATACAAGGTACATCGAAGAGTGAAAAAGTTGCTTCATAAGTTCCTATCTAAGTTGAATACCTCACGAAAAGAATATGCATATACAACTCGTCAGAGTGTATACCTGTTTCACAAGCATAAAAAACATCGTTCTCCCAAATTATATTGAGTAAAATCATCCAATTTTGGACACTTTGAAACGAATTACTGTAACATATCGATCTGTCGTCGACTCAGACTAATCTGAGGTCGTCACTTATAGGGTACAATCTCAGTTACAGTTAAATTTATCACAAATAACAAAAAGTTAGGTAAAAGGTTCAAACTTGAATTAATTACAGACGAATGGGAACAAGTGAACACAAAGAACGTATAAATACCCGAAAGCTTTCGTGACATTCAAAGTTTTCATAGCAAGAATACGCCGCCACCTTTAGTTATAAAAGTCAAGAAAAGAGCAAAAGACTACAGAGAAAAAAACAAAAAAATAAAACATAAGGTACGTTGAAGGGGGAAAAATGCTTCATAGTTCGTGTCCAAGTTGAATATCTCGTCAAAACACAGAGACTAGATAGACGCATGATCTGTCTAGTCTAGGTAGTAGCCAAACAATCGATCTACAAAAGAAAAGCTCCAACATTGATATTGATTCAAACCAGCGTCTAGCATTAAAGCAAGAGAGAAATACAGAAAGAGACAGAGATAAGGAAAGAAGGAGAAAGGATTCGGAAACATTTTGGCTTGAGTTAACAATTCTTTGAGGAAAGAGTTCCTTACAAAGACCCCTTTGAAATGCAGCAGTCAGAACTAAAGGGTTATCCACAGTAAAATTATCTTCGGAATTATTTATGCAAGGGTGAGAATGCAGAGTGAAAACCATAATAGGATAGAATACTAAGAAAACCAATAAATCCAACAGCCGGAATTGAATAGTTAAAAGGAAAACCGGTTGAATAACGTATACAGCAACGGAAGACCGTGAGAGACAGCGCAAATGGCGAATGTGCAAAGTTCAGTAAAAAGATCTAAATTGAATTTTCTATTTAAAACTGAGTTTATCCGGAGAATTTGAACATAAATATGATTAGAAACGTTTCGCCGCAGCCAAAAAAATACTCTCCAACAAAAAAATTCCATTGAAAAACTTTTCATTTCGAAATTTCGTACAATTTTTCAAAGTACTCTATTTTAACTCTAAGAGTTAAAATTTATCGGAAAGTGGAAAAAACATATCGAACAGTATATGCTCCTATTTTTTTTCTTTTTTCTACTGAACATTCCGAGAATTTTCCTCTAGATCGTGGAGAGATTGAGTAGTATTCCCAGATAACATTTTGAGACACTTTTTTTTAAGCCTTTGCTTCGATTTACTTTGACGAATCGAGTCATAAGTATTGGAAAACACTTTTGGAGAACATAAAGAACTAAGCGGACTTGATCAGAGTAAAATATATGTTCCGTACAGTTTACAATAACAATATTGATTCAATTGTTTTATACCAATCTTTACATGAAAGAAAGTATAAAATAGTAGCCTTCATAGACATGCAAGACTTCAACTGTATGTCAATACGATGAAGAAGACTGACTATATATAGAGAGAATAAAGACGTGGACATATAAAATTATCGTTCAGGATGACAGCAAGTGAAATATAACAGTTCACAGTTTCCTTTCCATTAATGTTATTAAAGAAGGTAATGAGAAGCAAGATTTGTAAGTGACAGAAAAGATATAAAGTCTGAATTGATACGGGGCTGTGAAATTACACCAGTTTCATTTATTATTAACATTTCAGAACCTGCTACAGAAGATAAGAATATGACAGGTTAGTTACTAACAAAATTCTTTCAAATGAAACAAAAATGAATTTAACCAACTTAATGCAATCCATAGGGTTTTTTTCATCAATTCATTTTTTTAATTCCCGCAGTATGCATAGTCATAGCTGCATACCTTCCGGCTTTTTTCCAGACAATCATATTTTCAAACAGCATTTTTTTTTTTTTAAATGAAATCAAATACCAAAATTAAATAGCAATAAATAATATGTATATAGAAACAAGACACATTTTATTAAATAATTTTTCTGGTTCAATGTTTATTTGACTTGAAGAAAACAGAAAGGTTGGTAGCTATACATAGAGTTGCAAAAAACCCGCAGCTTTTGGGAGACGGGAGTAAACCCGGGAATTTTAGGGAATAAACCCGGAATTTTGGGGAATATTGGAAATTTTGAAGGAGTTTTGAAGCTAAACAAATTCAGCTATTTTTTTGTTTAAAATTTTATTTTTAAGAAATGTCAAATACTGTTCTGAACAGTTTAAGGTAGTTTTTCCTTCAAAATTCACAAATCTTATGATTTCGTACTCTAAGTTTTAATAATTTATTAAAACTCGTTAATTTTACAACAATGGCGACTGTGAATTGGTGAGGATTTGAATGTTTCTTTAGAAATTTAAATTGTTTAATTTCTGTTAGCTGCCGTATCTTCTATTCAGACGTACTCTATATTAATATATAGAGCAAGTCTTATATTCTAGCGAGTTGGTATTTTTTGATTGATTTCTTTTAATTTTATTCATTTTTTTGTTGTTCTTTAGATTGGCTGATTCAGAGAACAGGCAAGAGGAATCTATCATCTGCCTTTATCACATTTTACTTACGACGATTAAAATATAAAATTACTAACGATATGTTAAATTCTCTTATTTAATATTTCTGAAAATTAAGCATATATTTCGTTAGTTCTCAGGCAAATTGTGCTATTTTTCTATATTTATTTTATTTGTATTGTTAACAGTTGTAAAAAAAAAAAATGTTCACATTGACAAAAATTAAAATCGTTAAAAAATAATTAGAAATAATACATTACAAATTTCCATGCCTAAGACTTTCTGAAAACTCCAGGGAATTTTTTTAATTTCCTTCCCAAAAAACCCGGTTTATTCCCGGGAATAAACCAGGTTTTTTCCACCCTTTGCAACTCTAGCTATACACGGTGCACTTTCACCCGTGCGCACAAAAAGTTTGACGTGAATAAACACTTAAGGCTGTTTCTCAAGTTCACTGCTCAACAAGCGCGAAACTTTCTGACACATTGTACACTTTTTTAAACGGAACGGTATAAAATTGACAGACCTGACTATAGAAGCGATTTGGAATCGAAATTACTTTTCCATTTTTTGATAAATAAATTACCTATCGAGTTATAAAGGCTTTTGATCGCGTGACAAGGCTTTTTCTCCCCTAGCTGACTGTTTTTGTCAGGAAATTCGCTTCAAAACGCCCACTTTGACAGTATTTTCTAAAAGACCTTATGTTTAAAAAAAACCTAAGACGTCTTTCGATTACATATTTTCTGATTAACAACACTTGCCAGTTTTATGTGTTTCCGAACAAAAATATCTTACAACTTATGTCATAAAGTTACCCCTTTGGATTTGAGAACAGCCTTAATAATTCTAACAAATGGTAATGTAATTAAAAAACGCGTATTTAAAATTTAATTTTTCCTTCACTCACTTGCCTTTCTTAACTACTGACAGTTTTAATAAACCCAAAGAAAAGTCCCAAACTTAAATAAACAGTGTTTAGCGAAGGTATTGGAAATACTATAAATCATAATTAAATGCTTTGACTATTCCGGGCCAATTGAAACTCCTCTTAAAAATATTACTAATATTTCCATAAATACACCTAGTCATGCGGTAGAAAAAAATAGTGCTTTTCTTTAAGCAATTTTTTTTTTTCTTACCGCTTTAACTTTATAATAAAATACTTAATAATTTTTATAATAAAATACTTAAAGATAATATAATTTTGATAATATTATTTTAAAAATAGATATTTATATTTGAAGTTATTGCCACTCTTCTGATGGGCCCATATTTATTTATTTATTTAATTTTTTGGTGCATTGCGGTGACCAGTGTAGCTTAAATTAGGCTTATTTGAAATAAAAAAAAATATCAGTTATTAATTAAATAAGGTTTATTCCCAAATTGTCCGCTATTTGAATAAAAATATTTTCTTATAAAAATTTTCTTTTTGCATTATTCTTGCAAATTTTGCAGAAATCGTCTTTGAAGTTTAATTGTAGCGTTGAGTGTAATGTTGTAGAGTGTAATGGTTAAGTGTAATGTTGTAGAAACCTACCAAAAAAATATTGGTATTCAGTTTTGCAGACCATTTAGGAGTCCTGTACATACTGGACGAAGGAATTTAGGAAAAACTGATTTTTCTCAAAATGGGGGCTATCTGAAGAGAGAGAGAGAGAGAGTTCAATTTCTATCTTAAAAATAAATAATAATAATAATAAAGCAATCCTTTGTTCCGTTTCTACATAATTATACAAGAAAAGAGCTGACAAAATTAGAAATGAATCGATTCGGAAATTTTTGATTGATCGTGGTCACCGATTTTAAAACTACAGTTTTAACAAAAATGAGTTTAACTCTTTCAGGGGCACAGTGTTCTATTGGTATAAAGCTGAAATGATTGAATGACACTACAGGGGTCAATCCAGGCAAAATTTGGGGCCTATTTAGGGCTCTTTCACAAAAATCTATTTAATAAAATTGGTTCCTTCACAAAAATAAATTTAATAAAATGGGTCCCTTCACAAAAATGAATTTAATAAAATGAGCCCCTTCACAAAATCCTTTTTAATAAAACAGGCCCCTTCATAAAATTCCTTTTAATAAAATAGATCCCTTCGTAAAATGCTTTTCATAAAAACTGTTTTAATAATAAATCAATAATAATCAATAATATTAGATCAATAAATTACCTATTGAGTTATAAGGGATTTTGATCACGTGACAAACACTTTTTTTTTTAACCTTTCTTGAGTACTTATCCTTGTTTCACGCGGAAATTTGGTTCAAAACGCCCGCTTTGACACTTTTTTCTGAAAGATCTATTGCGTTTGCAAAAAAAAAAAAAAAAACGGAAAAAATAGCTAGATGGCATAGTTTCTGAACAACAACACCTGCTAGTTTCATGCATTTCCGAACAAAAATAAATTAAAACTTATGTCAGACAGTTGCCCTTTTGGATTTGAGAACAGCTTTAAGAAATGCTTGGTTCAAATTTGAGTAAATGGATTTCAACTTTTGTTACAAAATGTTATTTTTCACAAAAACATAATAAAATTCATAAAAATAACTTTTATGTTTCACAAAATGGGCCCCAAGAATAAAAACCTGCATCGACCCCTGCACTAGAATGTAAAAACAAATTTATTTCAAAATAGGTTAAAGCTTTTCTTTACGTACTTAATAAAATTAAATTTTTCATTCCAAAATTCATGCCAATGTGGCATTTGGTAATTACAATTAAGTGGGTTATATTATATCCCACCACCCTTCATGTGGTTTAAAGTATGCAGGGGTCGATGCAGGTTTTTTTCCTTGTGGTCCTATTTTGTGAAAAGTAGAAGTTATTATTGTGAATTTCATTACATTTTTATGATGAAAGTTAAAATCCAATTACTCAAATTCGAACCAAGCATTTATTAACAAAAACCTCTTTAAACCCTTTTGCTAAAGTTTTTGTTTCTGCTGAACTGGTTTTATTTACAAATCGCACATTTAAAAACCTAACAAAATAAAAATAATAAATAGTAGTAAGTTTTTATGAAAGGACTTTTGTGAAGGTGTTTCTTTTATTAAAAGGAATTTTGTGAAGAGGCCTGTTTTTTTTTTTGTTTTTTTTTTAAGAATTTTGTGAAGGGGCCCATTTTGTTGAATTCATTCTTGTGAAGGAACCTGTTTTATTAAATAGATTTTTGTAAAGTGGCCCGAAATAGGTCCCAAATTTTTCCTGCATCGACCTCTGGTATGTGACCATTTTATAAAGCATTTTCTCTTATCGGAGTATAGAAAGGATGTGACATTTTGTATATTTTCCTTTTTTTTTATAGGAAAGGGTGGGTTACACACTCATAATAACTGTAGCAATTTAAAATATAAGATCGGTGCATAATTTTGAGGTGCGACAATCGTACGAGAGCTCTTCGAATATTTCCCATCGGGAACCTATTCGATATCTTATCTTCAATTGGTCACAACCGAGTTTAGGCTTAGGAAGAATATCTACAATGGCTTCAATTTCCTGAGGGGGGCAGGGTAACTCAGTCATAAACGATAGGTATTAGACCCGCCTACGCCAACTATTATTCATAGCGGGGAAATCATCCCCAGACTAGATATTATGAACACGTACAGATGGTCTAGAACAGTTTTTGGTTCAGAGGGAAAAAATGTATTATCTACTGCTTACCCCTAATCTGGTAGTGCGGGGAGAGAAGAAAGTCATACCATCAGAACTAAGCCAGAAAAAAAATGTATAATCTATATTCTGATTTCCTAAAAAAAATCTGAAAAATTTAGACTCTGAAATAAATAAATAAAAGTAAAATAAAGCATTTTATAAATGGAGTAGACATTGCAATGCAACTGACGCACTTGACCAAAAATCCTTCTAATAGTGACTGCTAGGTGACCAATAACATATTTAAACAAAACTTTGATCATTTAATAATTAATATGCAACACTTCTGCTGCGAGGCAAAAGCACTACATAATCCATTGAAAATCCGTGCGGTGACAGACATACGGAAGAAACGATCAACATAGGCGATAACCTAGAAGTAGAAAGAGATATCTCGTTATATTTATGATCGCATGTTATTTAATTTACAATTTGTATATCCATGGAATTACTGAAAAACAGAGTGGGGAATGACGCCTTACGTCACCGAACCGATGTTGCAGATTAATCGAAACAGCGCCATCTCCCATCTAAACGTGTCTTTTCATATTAGACATTCTTTCAAAAAATATTACTTATTATGTGCCTCTATTCTATACCGTACTTTAAATTTTACCAAGTGTTTTCGAAACACGCTTTGCTCGAAGACAATAATATTTGATAACAATTTGCAACCTGCAGTTGAGTGCCTTTAGAGCGAAATTCGATGGAACGAAATTGACGTTGTAAAGAGATTTTACCATTAATCAGCAATATCCTAATTAACGATATGCAAATCCCTGATAGTGAAATTTTATTATATAGCGAATATATATTTACGATAACATTTTAACGGAACTTGCGTGTAGCACATTCGAGCTCGTTTATAGTGAGCTCGGATTGAGTGAAAGGTTTTAATGAGCAAAAAGAAAGGAAGAGGTGAGCCTAATATAAAAATATGTATTAAAGAAAATTCGGTTGTAATGTCGAAAACTCTGATATCGCGAGAAAAAAAATTTGCAAACTGAGAGATAATTTTCTTTTTTTTTTTCTTAGAAAGTTGTGCTAATTCTGGAGTTCTTTATATTTTCAAGGCAATATGGCGAAACATCGCAAATATATTATCACTTATGCAGTAATTTTTCTTATATAGCTTAAGTTCTTTACCACAAACAAATTGTACTTTTAATCAATTTGTAAGTTCATTAAAGTAATCAGAAGATAAATACATGATATAACCGTCGTCCCGCACCCAAAAATAATAAAAAAAGAATCTTAAAAAAGAGTTTAAAAAAAATCCAATTAATTGAATTAATAAATAGTAAGCCTGTTCTCTTTACTATTCTTCCATAGAGTTGTTTCCTATTTATTAATTCAGAATTAAAAATTTATGAAAGGGAATGTAAATCTGCCATTAGTAATTTAATTTCATCGTTCTAACCCAGAAACGTAAAATTATGAGAGTAAACGTTCTGCGATATTAGTTTTTAATCAGGGTGTCTATTCCAGATCAGCAAAAATTGTTCTTAAATTTTCTAGGTATTTCCCTGACATTTCCAGGTATCGAGATTTTGTGATGTTACAAACAAAACCTCTTAAAAGTTGTGAATCTGAGAATGGAGCTTTCATAGCTGATTCTGAAGTAACAACTACTGATTTGTTAAACAAATTCTTGCAAAATTTACAAATTGTCAACCATTTCACATACTAAACATTTTGCAGATACACATTTTTAGCATCAGGTTCTTTCGATTTTGTCCCATCAGGATGAAATTTTTTATCACATCATATTTAAATACAGATTATTTCGACATATTTTAATACAAATAATAAATATTCAATAAATTAACCTAACAAATGTTCAGTTCCAAAACAAAGATAATTAAACAGACTGAAGCTAATAAAAGAAACTAATCAATCCTACAACATTCAGTACAAAGTTTCAGTGAAATCTTTGAGTTACAAGGAAGGATGGAAAAGGTGTGAACAAAATTATTTGCACGACAGGTTGAAATACTCTTTAGAGTACAGTGAAACCTCTTGTGCGATCACCTCCATTAAGTGACCACCTCCATGAACGAACAATTTGTCATGGAACGAAATTTATTCCCATAGGCTCAATACTAATTTCACCTCCATTCAGAGACCATCCCAGTTGAACTCCCTCCATGAACGACCCCTTTCTTTGAGGTAAATGAAACAAATTCTGTTTTTTACTGGTCGTTTGAAGAAGGTTTTATTAGAAAAATAATTCCGGAGAGCGCATTATTCATCAACTTCTAAGCTAAGTTTAGATTTTTTTAAATTATTCCGGTAACTTTTAAGTGTTTAAACCCCTTTGTGCCTTTTTGAGCGATGAATTTAACTCTGATGACAAATTAAGAATGACGGTCAATAAACTCCCTGCCCTATTCTGTCAGGAAACTCTCAAAAGAAATAGATAAATTAATAAAATCGTCATTATTTGTTCCCGTCCAAAAAAATAAAAAAATGGCATTTATTTACTGAACTTCGAAAAGACTTGGGAATAAAAGTTATTAAAGATAAAGTATAATCAAAGCAAACGTCATGTATTCATTTTTTATACTCTATAGTAATTAACTTATGTAATTAACTTTTGTTTTGATACTTAAATTTTCATATTTTTTCTAATGTGAAAAATAAGTTTTAGTAACATTAATTGTTACCTTTTTTCAACAATTAAAATCTAGATTTAAACAGGACCTCCATTAAGAGATCACCTCTCGTAGCGACCAATTTTTATTGGAACGGAACGTGGTCGCTTTAGGGAGGTTTTACTGTACTTATAAATAGCAAAATTTGATTTTTCTGAAGCTGCAATTTCAAATCCTTGATTTTATAATAAGAATTGTTTTTCCTAATTTTTTTTCTTGGACGTTTCAAATTTTTGTAACTCTTTCTCGGAGATTTCAAATTTCCCTGACTTTTCCAGGTTATCCAGGTGGCTAGACACCCTGTTTTAATAGTTTTGCATATTATCCATATTTCATTACGTGAAATTTTAAAATTGGGTATTGCGAGAACTCTGATATAACAAGCGATGATTGTGTTTCCGGATTTTTGTAACCACTAATTTCCTATAGTAATATCCGCTTTACAAATTATGTGATTAAATAAGGCATAATTATTATAAAATATTTTATGTTAGAAAAATCCGAAAACACAGTCATCCCTGTAAAACGAGCGAAAGCCTCGAGGCTTTCGTTTTAGTTATAATCGAGTTCCGTTGTACACACTTTTAGAAGTATGATTATTTTGGAAAGAATAACTTTTATTCTCGCTAGAAATCTCCCATATTAAGGACGCTTTCGATCGATAGTTATTGCCGAATATGAAACGAGTCTCCCTGAAATATGTTCTTCTGTGATCTGCTCCAGAAAGTTAATAAAGGCTTAGATATGCCTTTACACTCTTGACAAACTTTCCTAAGCAAAGTAGTTACAAGCAGCAGTTTTCTACGGAGGCATTAAACGGTCAGAAACTACCAGCGCACAAACATGTCCAAGAATATAAGATCATTCAAACAGCCTTGCACATTCTTATTAATATGAGATTCTTTAGTTTATTTACTCAAAGTTATATAAGCTGTGTGATACAGTTCAGGTGACGTTCATGAATGTAAGTTTAGATGGATGCTAATAATATTTCTTATCCTCAAAGAATCTTATAGTACCATCGATTTTGGACCAATCCAATTTCTTTGAAGCTTATCACTTATGCGACAAGAAGAAGTAAACATTAAAGTCAAAATAAAAGTAAATTTCTTTGTAAGAAATTAAGACTAAACAAGGGTGGAAAATGGGTATTAAGAACTAGCATTAGAATAATACTAATAATATATTTGCACGTAAATTTCCACTTACGGCAAAGTTTTTTGCAATTTTTTTTTCTATATCCAAGAAAAAACTAATGGTAATGTGTTTTATATCTTAAATTAGAATCGATTTAGTGTCAATCCGTTTCTTCGGAGCTTGTCAATTACGCGATAAGAAAAAGTAAAAAAATAAAGTTAAAGTTCTTTCTAAAATGTGAAAAATAAATAAGCATGGAAAATGGCCATTTTAAAAGAAAAAATTACAGATCTCTATTTCATCTTTTGGCCTCCATTGTAAAATTGCATTTCTCATTCATATCGCTGAAATATCTTTATATTTCAAAATAATTTTCTATTTTGCAAATGTGATAGATATATTTTTCTATAATAAATAAACACTTTCATTTATTATAACGAATATGTTACTTAAATTAAAATCTAAGGATGTTATGAATGAGTTTAATTTTTTTAAGAAAGATCTCCCCCCACCTCCCAGTTTGATAGCAAAATAATGATAAAAAATGTACTGTACACTGTCGTTGAATTGCGTTAATACGTTTTATTTAAAAATAATTCATTTTCTTGTGTCCTCATATATTAATAACATATTTACGGACAAGTGTAGAAGGATCCGATTGAATTCGATTCACTAGTTAATAGAATCATTTACTTATATGAAACAAATTAGTGCCAATAAAATACTAACCATATGTCACTTTTGCCGTTACTTCCTAATGTTAAGGCTGTTCTCAAATCCAAAAGGGCAACTTTATGAAATAAGTTTTAATTTATTTTTGATCGGAAATGCATGAAACTAGCAAGTGTATTTCAGAAACTATGTCATCGAGCTGTTTTTTCCGTTTTCTTGCAAACGCAATAGATCTTTCAGAAAATAGTGTCAAAGTGGGCGTTTTGAATCTAATTTCCGCGCGAAAGAAGAATAAGCACTCAAGAACGGGTGAAAAACGTATTTGCCACGTGATCGAAATCCCTTATAACTCAATAGGTAATTTATTGATAAAAAAATGGAAAACAGTTCGAGTCCAAATCGCTTCCATGTCAGGCTTTCCAATTTTATATCTTTCCGTTAAAAAAGGAATTTGTAAATGTGTCAAAACGTTTTGCGCTTGTTGAGCAGAGCAGTTAAGAACAGCCTTAAATGCTTGCTTATAATCGTTATTTTTGTTTAAATCAACCACTTAATAGAATCACAATATGTGCCACAAATGTAATTTGATTAAGCGGAAAATACTGTAATCATGCATACATTTTATAGAAGAACCTAATAAAACCACAGTCATAGTAAAATAGTTTATGGGGACAGACATCTCACACATAGTGTTTAAAATATAAAACAGTACTTTTTTTTATTTATTTGTTTATGTATTTTAATTATGACACATACCGGGTGTCCCAAAAAGGACTGACTGATTTTAAAATTCAATAACTTGCAAACGTTGACAGATATTTAAAAAATTCTTGCAGGAGGGTTATGCATAAGGTCAAAAGTTTTATTACAGTGATTTTCAATTTTAGTTCGATTTACAAACAATAGATGGCGCTGTAAGCAATAGTCGCTAAATACAGGCTCGATTTCTAGTCCTTTCTCTTGTTCCATGCTGAAAAAGGAGATGGAAATGTATTATCCGGGCCACGAAGAACCAAAAATCGAGCCTGAATTCAGCGTCTATTGATCGCAGCGCCATCTATTGTTTGTAATTCGAACTAAAATTGAAAATCACTGTAAAAAAACTTTTGACCTTATGCATAACCCTCCTGCAAGAATTTTTTAAATATCTGTCACCGTTTGCAAGTTATTGAATTTTAAAATCAGTCAGTCCTTTTTGGGACACCCGGTATAATTGTATAAATGAGCAGGTGAGTTTCAAAATTCGCTTTATCCAGGAAATCAAATTTTGGGATATCGGGAGAAACTTCTATACTCGGGGAAGGTCCAAGAAGATAGTAAAGGAAAGCCTGACAGTGCCTGATAACTTACTTGGCGAAACTTAATTGCCACATCTGGCGATATAACACTTATTTCGGCGACATAAAATGATTTTATGATTGCCCTTGGAAAAAAGTCTGTTTCAAGAATGGAGTTATGAATAAAGAGGAGAAGACATATAGTGTACTGTCTACCAGTTACGAGTGAAGTAACTGAGGAGGTTGTCACAAGATGGAAGCTGTTTTGCTTTAATTGGACGAACATTTTCTGTTTACCACCGGGACAAACATTCCACCAGTAAATTTAAATAGAAAATTTCGTCTTATTTAAAGCCTTATATCATAGAAAAGCCTTATATCAAAAAGCCTTATTTATTATTTAAAGCCTTATATCATATTTTCTCTGGTGTCAGTTTGCCCATGTCTTATAATCTTTTTCACTGACGCAGACAGGAGGTTGTCTAGGTTGTCACAATATGGCGGAAACGCCGAGCCTGACTACCGCAAAACTAAACTCCCACCAGTAAAAATGAATATATGTTTCTGCCATTATTTATGACTGAAAATATGTGTTAACAAGGCGTTTAAATAAGGAGAAAATTTCTATTTAAATTTACTGGTGGAAGTTTCTTTTCACGGTAATAAACCTCTGCGAAAGCGGTTGCAGTTGAAGCTGAACTATTTTATGGATATGTCATTTCCTCTTTATTAATAGTTCCATGGTTTCAAGCAGTATTTTTTTTTCATCTTCTTATAGCTGCGTCCATTTGTTTTCACTGTAAACCAAGATTTTACAATGCCAAAAATACACTATAAAACTAATTTTTTTTTTGCAGATTTTAATGTTTTTCCGTGTAGGTTTACCAGTAGAATAGATGGATCAAGTAAACACGATTTTTTTTTTATTTTGGATAAGGCCAGTTTTCAAACTCACGTCCTCGAATATGTTTGTGCAATATCTTAAACTAAGAAAATGACGACGGGTTAGTTTAAATCTACCGGGCACTGATGACTTATACTTTTTTTAGATCACCTCCTTCACTTTTCAATGTCGCAATTAAAAAAAGTTACATTTAAAATTCGGTGCTAAAGTACAGAACACATACTGCTTTTCCATTAAATGTAAAATAGCATTTTTCATATATTTGATTTCTTTTTAAATGTGAAACATACAAATCATATTTTAAACTAAAAGAAAAACGAAAAATCGTGCGTCAAGCACAGAATAAGAAACACTTTCCGTTTTCCGACCCATTCAGAATACTGTAATAAAATTCAAAAAGGTGAAAGTTAATGTCTAAGTAAACAATTTGTAAATCACATAACAAATTTGAGAACCTAATTTCAGCAATTAACATCAATAGTTAATTGCATAAATCATAATTCTTTTACTCAGCCCTGTATATGGTCTATAGATTTTTATGTATACTATTGGGTTGATCGGAAAGTCATGTCGTATTTTGCTAACAGATGTCTTTAGTGCGTTTTTTAAGTAGAAGTGCCATGCGCACGCACCTCACTGAAATACTAGATAAGGTCACACTTCTAACCTAGAGGTCTGCACGGGCCGACATTTCCAGGCCCGGGCCCGGCCCGACTCATAGAGAAAAAAAATCGGCCCGGCCCGATACAAAAATTAAAAGTTCGGCCCGGCACGTTGAAAAAATATTATTGGCCCGACCCGGCCCGATAAAAAAAAAATAAAAGTTCGGCCCGAGCCCGGCCCGGAAAAAAGTTAAAATCTCGGCTCGGGCTCGGCCCGGGCCGAGTGAACTTCTACAAAACATTGATTTTTACGTCGAACTGGTTAAAAATTTGTCTCGTACGAGGAGTTCTGACCAAAAATATTTATCTTAACTTTTTTTTTCATGTTTATAATCTTTATTTTTATAGAAATGCAGCAGGCTGCGATATTTATTTTTTTAATGAGTCTCTATTTCTTGTATGTAAATGTTTCAGTTATCATTAATATTGTTAATCCATATTCCATGTATAGAAGTGTTAAAAATCAGAAAAATGCTATACAGTAAAATCTTTTAAGATGGAATTACATAGAAAAGAAAAAAAAAATGCGTTATAGACAAGTTCCCTTCTTAGCAAGTGTAAATGTATTATATATTCTTTTCTTACTTATTAGTATATTAATTTTGCATGGATCAACACGTTTTTCAGTTTAAAACAGGATTCCGTCATAGGCAGGTTTCTTTTCACACATTTTACTGTATTTTAATTTAGTTATATTTCAATATGCGTAGAAATCTACTATTCTTTAAAAATAATATAAATTTTAATGTTTAAGTGTAGAATAATGGCGATTCAAAAATGTATGCATTTTTTGCAAAATCTTTTGGGCCAGGCTTAATTTAACTGACCTTTAAATGGACCAGGCCACGCTGAGACAATGATTTTTATACGGGCTGCCTCTAAATTTAGGACTGAAAATTTTGGGCCGTGAAGACTAGGAATGAAACTAGGCCCGGCTCTGTACAGAAAAATTAAGTTAGGCCCGGCCCGAACAGAGTGGAGCCCGGGCCCGGCCCGAGTGCCATGAATGGAAATCGGGCCGGGCCGGGCTCGGGCTTCGGGCCACGGGCCAGCCCGTGCAGATCTCTATTCTAACCCATTCAATAAACAGGAAATTGTTCGATTCGAATGAGTTGGATAGACTTTATACGGATTTGAAAATGGAGGAAAAAAACTGCTGGTTCTCGCTATGTTTTGTTTTGTTATTTTCGCAAGGCAAGAATACGATACAAGCTTGTGAAAAGTTGCATAAAATTTATGGGGACGATGCTCTAACGATACGTCAGTTCCAGCGGTGGTTTGCAAAATTCCGTTCTGGCGATTTTGATGTGAATGATGCGCCTCGGTCAGGAAGGTCATTGGAGGCTGAGAATGACGAAATAAAGGCAATGGTTGAGTCTAATCGACACGAGAGATTGGTGAGGCATTACATATTGCTCAATCAACCGTTTAAGACCATTTAAAGAAGCTCGGATTCGTAAGCAAGCTTGAAGTTTGGGTTCCTGATGAGCTGAAGGAAATCCATTTGGTGAAGCCGTTTGAGCATCTGCCATTCCCTTCTTAAACGTGAAAACGACCCTTTTCTGAAGCGTATGGTCACTGGCGACGAGAAATGGATTGTTTACAATAACGTTGTACGCAAGCGGTCTTGGAGAAAGCGCGATGAACCACCTCAATCAACGTCCAAAGTGAACATTCACCAGAAAAAGATCATGCTCTCATTGTGGTGGGATTTCAAAATTGTTGTGCATTTTGAGCTCTTAACAAAGAGTCAAACGATTAATTCAGCCGTGTACTCTCAGCAATTGGACAGTTTGAACAATGCAATCAATAAAAAGCGGCCAAAACTCATGAATCGTAAAGGCGCTGTGTTCCACCACGACAACGCCAGACCACACACGAGTTTTGTCACCCGCCAAAAGCTGTTGGAGCTTGGTTGGGATGTGTTGCCCCATCTAGCATACTCACCTGACCTTGCACCTTCAGATTACAATTTGTTTAGCTCTTTGCAGAATTCCTTGAATTGTAAAACATTCGATTCCGATGACGCTATAAATCGGCATCTGGTACAGTTTTTCGCTTCTAAAGATAGGCCATTCTACCAGCGTGGAATTATGAACTTTGTTGAGCAATGGCGAAAGGTCATCGAACAAATTAGCCAATGCATTATTGATTGAATTCTTATTTTTATAGGAATAAATCACCTTTGAAAAACATAGTAAAAATACGAGATGACTTTCCGATCAACCCAATATATAGCATGCTAACATTTAGTTTAGTTCGGAAAGGCATAGCGCAGTTGAAAATTCCCTTGTACCAGCAATTTGCATCCATAAACGGAAATGTAATGGAGATGTTTTGTGCAGCACTGTAGGATCCATAGAATTTATATACATCATATAATACGAAGAAAAAAAAAGAAGTTAAATTTAAAAACACGCACTTTTAGCAATTAGACAGTACTGTAACTGAATTATTTTGCGTGTCCCTTTAAATGAATGATGAATGCTATGCACGCTGTATTCTATAGAAGCACTGTATTCTATGCATCTAGAAGTTCACCTCAGTGATATATATAAATTTCAATATGTTTCAAATAGTGTAATATCATTTAAAGACACTGCAAACGATTTTTCCCAAAACACCGTAATGTAACGGAATTCTTTTGATGAACGCTAAATGCTATACACACCATATTTTAGAGTAAGCATCTTGTAGTACACCTCAGACACGTATATTAATTTCTGTATGCTTGAAATAGGTAATATCATTAAAATATACCGCAAATGATTTTCCCCGATAGACTGCAATGTAATGGAATTCTTTTGAGAGCCTCTGTAAATGAACGCTAAATGCTATACACAACATATTCTAGAGAAAGCATCCTGTAGTACCCCTCAGATACAAATACTAATTTCTGTATGTTTGAAATAGGGTAACATCATTAAAATATACCGCAAATGTTTTTTCCCCATAGACTGTAATGTAACGGATTTTTTGAGAGTCCCTGTAAACAGACTATAAATGCTACACATTTCATTTTCAATACCGAGCATGCCTTAGTAAACCTCAATAACATATATTAATTTCATGGTAATCCGAGTATATTTACGCGAGTTAGAGCACGGACAGGCAGACAGACACTTTTCAACTATGTTGCAAAGTGTTAAAAATGGTAATAATAATTTGTATCTACCAGGGATTGAAGATTAGCCATTTTTCAGGTCATCATCTGCGCTTTTCAGTGTTATTAACAGCAAATGAAAAATGTTAAATTTAATATTCCATGCTAAAGTAGAAAATATATTTTAGTTGTTAAATCTTAAGTTCATAAGATAACAAAACTAACACTTTTCAATATACTACTTTCCAAATATTAACTTCCCAATTCCTTTTTTTTAAAAAAAAACACTTACAGTATATTGAAATGAAAGTTGATGCACAAATTAAAAAAAATATTTGAAGGAGAAAATTAAATTATCTTTGATTTCATCTAAGCCGGTGATACATTTTTGAAAAAACGGAATTTCTATATATAAATCATTTTTGAAATGTAACTATTAAAAGCAATACTAATAAAACATGTCGAAGCATATATAACATAAAATTCTGAAACAAATCCCGTAAGTGATTCACCTGGAATATTCCTCAATTGAAAAATGCATAAGATTTCCGTTATCATGAAAACAGCATTTTAAAAATTAAAATATACGCGGATTAAAATACTTACAATTAAAAATTTAAGTATGATCTCGAATGATTTTCTTATAAATAAAATATATATTCGAATTTAGCAACACAATATAAAATGTGTTTTCTGAAAAAGATCCATTTTGTGTAATTGTGAATGGGGAAGAGTTGCTTTCGAAAACTTTGAAAATTATCTTCTTTCAGTAGAAGATTGTGTTCAATTTTTCAAGAAAGAAAATGAATAATAAATCATAGAACTAATTCGAAAATTTGATTTCAATGTTATAAGTTCAACACTTTGAGCCATTTAGATTCTGGAATATTTGTTTATTAGAAAATGAGGATACTTTAGAAGTGATATCACAATAAAAGAACTAATGAATAAATTAACATGAAATAAATTTAATTAAATAAATTTAAAGAGTAATAAATGAATAAATTTAATAAACAATTAAAAAACTGTTTTCTGATTAAATAAATTATGTTACATAGTAAATTATTCGAAAAATCTTTAAAATACGCACACGGATTAAATTTTACTCATGATAACGGAATTATATATCATACACCCTAACGTAAAAAAAAAAAAAAAAAAAAAAAAAAAAAAAAAAAAAGTTGGGGATTTTTTTTATGTGCTTGAATGGTTAGACTCAAAAATAGCAAGCAGTTTTTGACAGAAACGTTATATATTTTTATTTAATTACGGCAATATAATACATACATAATACAATACGCACGGCAGATAAAAAAAATATCGAGCCATTCTGAGAAAGTATCTTGCATTTCAGAATGCTGCACTGTTAAAATTTCCAGTACAATTATGATTCACAGACCAAATATACCCATGCTCATAAATTTCAGCCGTTTTGCCGAATATATGTAGAAATGTTTGACAAATCCTACTTGAACTTCGGGGATGTAAAAAGCATGTTCGATCTCATATTTTTCAGTGAATAAGGGTAATTAGGGGACCAGCAAGAAGTTAAATGCAATCACCATGTAATTAAAAGTGCTCAAAATGTACTTTGTCACTGTAGCAAATGACTATGTGGTCCCTGTGTGTCCGTCGTATGTTGTATGTATTTGTGTGAGAAAATCGCGCCTATATGTGAAGAAACAAACGTTTCTGTAAAAAGTTGATTATATATATATATATATATATATATATATATATATATCATGTAAAGTTTTCAACCGAATTTAATCAATTACCCGCTGGTGTTGCGTTCACGCAACGGTCAAAATAAAAGCACATATTTAAGTTATTTACATACCCACCACTATTTTTCAATTTAAAAATTGGCCTTACTTAAAGACATAAAATTTGAAGATCATATAAAGCGAAAATTATCTTTCAGAGTTTGTGGTGGCAAACGATGATCCGCTAAAAAGTTGAAATTTTCAACCTTATAGTTTCGGCGGTTAATGGGTTAAAGTCACTTTCCCAAAACAAAGTGCAGTAGACATATTATATTGTAATTAAAAAATGAACATATTGAATATATGTTTGATGAGATCATCTTGCTGATCATCACATCAAATATTCACTATATTCATTTTGTAGTTGAAGTATAATGTGTTTGCTGCACTTCATCAAGTTTTTGGAATGTGGGGTTAAATTCGGCTGAAAACTCTGCACAGGAAACATCTGAATTTTTTACAGAAATGTTTATACCCGATAATTATGAA
This sequence comes from Maratus speciosus, assembly GCA_963932465.1. Classification (NCBI taxonomy): domain Eukaryota; kingdom Metazoa; phylum Arthropoda; class Arachnida; order Araneae; family Salticidae; genus Maratus; species Maratus speciosus. Next base: position 542,041,337 of record OZ010796.1, on the reverse strand, counting down.
TACTTTCCGCTACAGGGTGATCGTAACTATAAATTTATTATTATTTATTGTTGGCCCCTAATTGCCTTTGTGACTGAATCTTCACTGAAAAATCACTAAAAATTTGAGGTCAAACATGTTATTTAATTTCCCGAAGTTCAAGCACGACTCGTTAAGCATTTCTGTAGATATTCGATAAAAACGTATAAAATCGAAAGTGTTCGATTATTATCATTAATTTATGATTGCATGTATAAAATTGCATGTGAGTGTATTTTATACTCACTTCACAATTTATATAGAACATTTTAGAAATGCCATTAATTAACAAAGACTTCGTTCGACTAATGATAGAAAGTATTTTATATATTTTTTTTGTATCAGTTTTTTTTTTTTTTATGAATCTAATAAAGTAACACCCAGGACCGATTAAGGTACGTCAGGGTCTAGGAACAATATTCCTACAGAACTTTCTAATTAGTAACTATTATAAGTAAATTCGCATAGCATCTTTTTGCATCCCTCCTCCACTCGTCAACTAAAAATAAATATAAGATTGGCACAAAGTTGTGCACTCTAATATTTTACTTGCATTTGGATCTAAGTCCAAATTTTGCATCACAATATACTTTTTAGTTTTGAATTAAATATAAAAACACATATTAAATTCACATGAAAAAATCATACATTGTTCAAAGTATCTCTCCCTGATTCACTAAACATTTCTTTACTTATTACAAATATAAAGCAGAATATTTCTATCAATAACATGGACTATATCATACAAATTTTTAATTGCCACACTTTTCGTCATACATTAACATCTTGTTGATAAGGTTTTGTTCGAGATTCATTGCTGGTATTGGGTAAACCGTGAGCATAATGCATAAAAATATACCCGTACAAATGATATTTTGTTTCTCATGTCATAGGGATTTTAAGGGAATGATTGAACTAACTTTATTTACTCTTAAAACATATTTTGTTTTTTATATAAAAGAAAATCTGAATTTTTAGATTAAAACATCATTTATTTATTTATTTATTTAGGGTAGGGGGATGGGCGCCCCTATAATCTGGGGGCCTACTAAGATCATAATCAGGCTATGGTAACCATAAATTTCTCTCTAATCAGAATGTTTTATAGCATCGTTAAACAATCGACATCAATAAATAACATTGGATGACTGGAAAATTAGCTGCAATGATAAATTGGAAAATAACCATTTTCTTACGGCGGAATTTTTTAAAGTCTGAAAAGAAAAGGCCAAAAAGGCAATTCATAACTAAAAATACAAAACACAAAGATTCTTTTAGTCACACATTATTCAGTATGTGTACGCAATCACAACTGCCAACCGACCAATATTTTCCGTAATATTGTGTCTATTTGATAATTGTCAAATAAACATATTTTACATAGGAATTATTTTTCTAAATAACTCAAAATTAAAAAAGAGTCACAAAGAAACAACATGCATTTAATTAACATTTCAGGAGAAAAGTACAGTGCACTCCTGATTATCCGGGTTAATCACTGGGAGAGGTCGCACGGACTATCAAAAAACACGGATAATCCGGAAACCCCTTTTTATTAAAGAAACAATCAACATCAGTACAAAAATATAAAAATTACTTACATTTGCATGCTATATAACACCAAACTACAAATTTTCCTTTTAATATTTACTGCTTAAAATGATCTGTAATGCATCTTTGCTTCTGTTGTTTGTTCATCTCTTGTCTTATATCGGCACATACATTACGAACCTCAGTAATGTCGCCGTAATCAAATCCTCTTTGTCCCATATAGTCTTACAAAGTTTCTACAGATTGTAGAAAAGTAGAATGAAAAATTGCATTTCACTCATTTAGTACATCTTCTGCATCAGTACTATCATCACTATTAGATTTAACAACACAGTTAGAAACGATGTCTTCATCTGTCAAATACTGGAAGCCGGGCTCACATGCATCCTTGTGAAACCAATCTTCTAAATTTTTATCATCAAGATTTTCGAAACCTTCTAATTCCTTTGCTTGTTCAAGAATACTATTGTTTTCATATCCCTCTTGAATATGTGAAGAAGATTGTTCATCAAGCGGTATGATTTTTCCCCACGATCGTGATAACGTAGACAATCTTAGCTTTAACCATGCTGCCGATATTACATATACTACATTCAGTAAGGAATATTGCTTCCAAAAATTTGGTAGTGTTTTAACATCATGAATCCCATTTAACCCTACCCGTCAAACAGGTTCCAGAGCATACGATTTTACATCTACGCGCTTCTCAATACTATCAGCTAAACTGGACAAGATTCTAATTCACATCAATATCGATTTTACGTGCATGATAAGCGTGAAAATGTTTCACTTAAAAATTTTTTGTGAGTACGGAATGAGCACGAATAATCCGCGAACCGGATAACCCGCGCAAGGATATACGAGAGTATACTGTACTTCCATTCAGAAAATTCTTAAATGACTGAATGACACCAGAATTACATGCAAATGTATTTGAAAATAAGTAAAAGATTTTGTTCATGTTTTTAATAAAACGAAAATTTTCATTCCAAAATTCAGCTGTCAGCGTGACATATAGAGATTAAAATTAAGTGTCCTAAAAATGAACCACTGCCTTTATTTTCCATAAAAAATATATGTAGAATTTTACGGAAAATATTGGTAAGTTTGCAGCTGTAGCGATCTCATCTCACTTGAACAGTGTAGAACGAGTTACTACCTTAGAATAACTGACTTGGCCTTTTGCTCGACGCTTACGTTCTCGCCTACTGTTCATGAGATCCCTGGTTCAATGTCCAGTAGCGCCAATCAATCTCTAAATTTGTTACCAGCTCGTGATTTCAACAAGAACAAACGTAAAATCGCTATACAGTTATGCATAGTTAACTCTCAAGAAGACATCAGTTTCAACGTAAAAAACTAAATTCCCAAATCTAAAAAGCAAGAAAAGAAACTACTAAACAAATGTCTATCGAAAAATCTAGTCACCAAACATCCACCACGTCTTCCATTCCTCAACTTCTATTCCCAGTATCCGAAACGTATTCTCGCAGATATTTTTGGCGAAAAGAAAATGAAAAGATCCTAGGTAAAAATCTACGGAATAACGTTGGGGGTGGAGAGAACATCTAGAAACCGAGTCCAAGCATTTTTTTTCTTCTGATATCGTCTTTGAACAATTCATCGATTGTAGGTCTTTTTTTTTTTTTATATATATATATCCTTTCAGCTGCCTTAAATATTTTTTGGGTGCCATTCTTGGTCTTGTTGGAAAGTTCAAGAGATTCATCCGTAAAGTAAAATCACACTGATTCAGACACATGTCAAAAACAGAAGGAAACGACATATATATTCCTAAATATATATTTTTTCTATAGAATGATAAATCTAAAGGTTTATTTCTTCATATATGGAAAAGAGGTCGATTAAATTTATAGTTCGTATAAAGTTTTAAATCGAATATTTTGTGTACAATATATTCTCGAATACGATACTGTAATCTAGAATTAAAACGTCACTCTTCTTATTCACGACTAACATTCCTTTCAATCAGTTATTTATAAGTAAATATTAACTACAGTTAGAGACTGATAATTAATAGAAAAAATACTGCATAATAAATATATTTAAATTAAAATTTATCAAGCATTTCAATTTACATGTCCTTACATATAAGGACCAGAATTGCAAAGAATGCATTTCATTTAAATTGGACACACTTAATAGAAAAATTACACTACAATAAATACTTTAAAATATTCTTTCTAGAATTAAATACCGAATAAAATTTATCAAACATTTAACCTTTTAGTGCGCAGCTTTGCATATGTGCAAACAACAGTGTTTTGAATTAATTAGATTTTTTTATTCGTATATACCTAATACACACCAGAAAATTAAAATAGCAATATTTGCTTTAATGAATAACAGACATTCCGTATTTAAATAAAGCGAAATTAACCATTGAAACTTCCTGGTGTAAAGACAGATTCTCTGAACTACCGTCAACCGGGGCTACTTTGGTCTTTGCGGGTACTTTGGTCCATCCCATACAAAAAGTTTTTATTCTTTGTATCGAACAAACTATACAAGATAATTTGGAGTTTTTGCCATGGAAAAATATTTTATACCCTACTATAGGTTATTTGAATAGTTTGGGGGTGATTTAAATTATTTTAGTGACAACACTGGATGTGTTTTTAAACAACTGTTTTCGTGTGTAAATTTTAACTCTCCAAACTTTCTATAGTGAAACAATCTTGATAAGAGCTACAAATAAGGTAAGTGTCAAAATATTACCTTTAGTAACCTGATGTAACCCAAGTGTGATGTTAGTTTTTCCTTTAACTTTTTATTTTGACAGAAAATTTTTACGTTTTCATAAAGCTGTTATGAAAACTAGTATTTCGAAGCTACTTTGTGCCAGACCCTTTTTGGTCCGAAAATTACTACCAATTACTTAGGAATGCCTTTTATACAATCAAATTTCTTAAAACATGTTTTAAATAACATTTTTTTCAAATTTTACTGTAGCAAAATGTTACATTAATTCTTTTTGTTCCAGTTGCTGAGGATAACATGGCGAAAACTGTTTCTCGTTTCTTTAATATTTACAATTGGTTTATTGTGTTTAAAAGTTAAAATATTTGTTTATCGAGTTTGCAGTGCTAATTTATTAGCAAATGCTATTGCAAGGGGATTTCAATAAAAATGTATTCATTTACATATGAAATGTATTAATTTTATATGAAACGAAATGAATGGACCAAAGAAGCCCCCAGCAGGGGCTACTTTGTTCCAAAACTTTAAAAATAGTTAAAAAATAAAATAAATAAAAAATTTCCTCTTTAAAACCATACAGTTTGCTTCATTGTTTCATGTTAATTGTTTACAACTCCATGACGTTGAAAAATCACATATAATATTTTTTAATAATGGAAATGTGTGTGGAACCAGGAAAAGGTGGCCCAAAGTAGCTCCTGTTGACGGTACGTAATTTCTAGAACGTATTCTATCATGGGAATTAAAGGGTTAAATTTAAACAGATGCACGATATATATATTTTAACATGAGGAGTAAATATTCATTTTAATATATTGTCTTCATTTTTTTTTCTTTTTTTGTAGATAATAATAACAATAAGAGACAGAAAAACCTAAAAACATGGATTACCTTATTACCATTACCACTATCTTGAATTTAATTCTTTTAATAGGAATACATTTTTGTTTAATCGATACGAACTATACTTGCGCAATATTCGCTTATTTTGAAGTAATCGTTACTTACAAATGGCTTATTGTAATTAATATGAACAATATACAAACACAATAAACTGCTGCACATTTAAGATAAAATATAAAATTACATCTTCTATATACCAAATAAAATTGCTAAGTATGCATTTAATTAAAATTGACACATTAAATTTATATTAAAATAACAGTATGATAAATAACTTTAAGCAATCTCTATAAAAATAAATACTCAAAATTCATCAAACATTTTAAATTTAGACAAATGCACGATTTATGTATTTTAAAAACTGGAATAAATGTTCATTTTAATATATATTATCTTAATTTCTTAATTTTTCTATACTAACAAGGGGCGGTAAAAAATGAAAATTATGTGTCATTATATCATTATTTACTGTCCAAAATTCAAATTCTTTAGTAGGAATAAATTTCTATTTAATCGATACTAAAACTATAACGAGAATACTCAGTTTATAGCGCAGTAAAGATTAATTACAAGTGGCTTATAATTATTAGGAAAACTATTGAATTGTACAATAAATACATTAAAAAAAAATTATCACGCATTTAAATTTATATCTCCTTTAACATAATGATTAGCTGCAAAGTATACATTTCATTAAAATAAACACTTTCTCTCTAGAGGTAAATACTAAATGAAATGTATCAGACATTTAGACACATGAATAATTTATAAATTTAATGACTAGAATAAATATAAATTTTAATATATTGTCTTCATTTCTTAATTTTATTTCCGGATAATAATGACAGCAATAAGAGATAGAAAAACCTAAAAATTTATATGTTCATTGTATCACCATTTACTGTCTGAAATTTGAATCTTTTAATAGGAATAAAATTTTATTTAATCGTTACATAAGCTATACTCGTGTATTTCTCGGTTATTCTGAAAGTAAACATTAATTACGAGTGACCTATAATTAATAGGAAAATTAGTGAATAATAAATACATTTAAGATAATATTCATCAACCATTTAAATTTACATGTCCTTATATATAACATGGAACTATTAATAAAGAGGAACTGACATACCTCTAAAATAGTGAAGCTTCAACTGTAACCGCTTTCGCAGGAGTTGATTACCGACGGAGAAAACTTCCACCAGTAAATTTAAATAGAAATTTTCTCCTTATTTAAACATCTTTTTAATGCAGAATTTCTGTCATACATAGTGGTAAAAACAGATATTCATTTTTACTGGCAGAAGTTTACTTTGGTGGTAGTCATACCCGCGTTTTCACCATATTGTGACAACCTAGACAGCTGCCTGTCAGTATCATAGAAAAAGATTATATTACCTGGGCAAACTGACACCAGTAAAAACAAATAGAATTTTTCACCATATTTGTTAAGAGAAATTTACCATGAATAAGGCGCTTAAATAAGACTAAATTTTCTATTCAAATTTACTGGTTTAAATTTGCCCCGTCGGTAACCAGAAACTGTCAATCAGATTTAAAAAAAAAAAAAAAAAAAAAAAAAAAAACAGCCGCCATCTTGCAAAGTATGCATTTCATTAAGGAGGTAGGATACCTTTGAACACATCGAAAAAGTAAAAAATATCACTATGTTCCAAGCTTCAAAACTTGTGTAATAAGTCAAAAATAAAAATCAAACTTTATTTAAATATAAAGCTCATAGTTAAATTTATATTTAAAAAAAAAATATATATATATATACTTGTAAATTCATAAATAAATATTGAAATGATAAGTTTAAAAATATATGATAATAAGAGAAAAAAAATCTTGCGCGATCGATAAAATCTGAAAATATGCATATAAAGAGAAAATTTAGGTGAAAATAAATACATAATAGTGTTACCTTTTTACTAAAACCAGAATATTTGAAAAAAAAAATTGACTAAATTAAGAAATTAACAGAAAATTAAAAATTTTCACTTTTTAAAAAATATTTTCAAAGTAAAAAAACAGAAAAAAAAAATCTTACATCTTTCTGGTTTTAATTTGTAGATAATACAGAAATGAATATGTTTTGAAAATTTCTTTTGGTTGCCATGTATAGTTTTTTAGTAACACTGCGCACAGTATCAAAATTCATCATTTTGAATAAACACAACGCAAAGTTTAATCATCCTATGTAGTCTTAATATGTAGTTTTAATAAAACTGCCATAATTAGTAAACTAATTGGGAATTTTTTCATGCGTTTTCTTGCATAAAAATAATATGTGAAAGTTTATAAATGATTACGGAATCAAAATATGCATTAAAATAAATTCGAAAATTTTGAATGTTTAAAGGTATCCTTCCCCCTTAAATTTGACATATTTAATTAATAGGAAAATTACAATATAATAAATACTTTTAAGGGTTCTTTCTGGAATAGAAGTATTTAATAAAATTTATCAAACATTTAAATTTAGACAAATGCACGATTTATACACCTTAACGACTAGACTAAATATTCACTTTAATATCTTGTCTTCATTTCTTAATTTTATTTACAGATTTCAAACAACAGACAGAGAATTCAAATCCATAATGGAATTCAATTTCGGATGATTATGCCCTACATACTCAAAGGATGATTCGAGGCGAGGATATACTGTGCATTCCCGTTTCGTAGATCCCTGGGATTCTATCTAATTCGGAAATTGTAAATCCCCGTAACATGTCCAGTTTTAGACATGACAGCTGCGATAAGATGTAACAGCGATAAGAAAACTGTATCATATTTCCGTCATAACACGGTTAATTAACAGAAATACGAGACAGAGATGAATACGAGCTATTTACGAAGTGGTTTATTCAAATGAGACAAAGTAATTTTGACTGCCTGGTAAATAAATGGGATAAGAAATGGTGAAAAATACTGCGTTTTTACAACCTGGAATATTCAGATAACTTAACCCCTTAATGGTCGCATTAAATTACGGTTTAAAAATTCAAATTGCTTATCGGCACCACTTTTTGGAAAAATAAATATCCATCTTATTTAATGACATGTAAAATGATACCATAATAAAGCCAATGACACTATTTTATAAAACTGGTGGAAATTAAACAATCTGAGTAAAAGACACAGCCCGTGAATATCATGGAGCGAGAATTAGGGGGTTAATAAAAGCAAGAAAATGCTTTCATACACATGCAACAAATGATGTGCTTAAACTAAATAAATGTGTTTAAATCAAAAAGAAAAGTTATCTTAAAATAAAAAGAGGGACAGATGTCGTAGACGCTCCGGGACTGGCACAACTTTTTTAGCGCTATTTTGGCGGGAAGACCTCGTTATTGAATACCTTAGGCCTAGTGGGCGAAAATACCATATTAGTTTTATTTTATTCAGAAATTATATTATTTTATTATATAATAAACACATTTAATTTTATTTATTACGCATATTTAAGTTTATTTAATAAACACATTATTTTTATTTAAGACACGTGTTTAATTTAATTAATTAATTATTTTTATATTAGTTTATTTACACACACATTTAATTATTTATTACTCATATTAATGTCTATTTAATAAACACATTACTTTTATTTTCACACATTATTTTTATTTATCACACACATTTAATTTTACTAATTTATCATATATTAAAGCTAAAATAAGTCTTGAATACATGGGACATTATTTAATATTTAAAAAAGTGTTAAGAAAAAAGTGATAGGTGTTTTCTCTAAGCGATAGGTATTACCTTTTGTTCTCTTGTAAGCGTCAGGTATTACCTGTTAAATTTTTAAACAAATGTTGCCAAGAAGAAAATAAATCTACAAAATTTACAACAAAAAACTTCTACGAGATTTAATTTTTGTTAACATTTTCTATTCAGGTCTTCAATTATTTAGAGACAAACCGCAATACACAATTTCGTATAACATAACTCATACACATGCATAAGCAGCGCAGAACGCTAATAATTATAGATAATTGTTCATTTTTTCTAAATGTTAATCAATGCACACAATTTTTTTCAATAAAATTTTAATACATACATTTGTTAAGCTAATCGATTTTACAGATCACTGATACCATTGATATTTAAAAAATGTAGAAAGAAGTTTTGGGAGATAAATTTCTAAATTTCTTTATTCATCGATAATGGCTATTTAATTTATTAGTAATGATCCTATCAGACGTAGTTGTAAAATTAATGAATTAAAACATCTTCTATCGATAACTATTGAATTTTTTTTCTTAAAAAAAGAAGAAAAAAACGCTTTCTTCGAGGGAATTTTTTCGAAAGACCCATTTATAATATAAATATTTACTTTCAATTTTTTTAAACATTTTGCAATAACTTTTCAATTCCTATTTTTTTGAAATTGTCATTTCCAGTAAGATATCTAGTAATAACCGAAAATGAGATGTCTGACTCAGGGGCGCCGACTTCCGGATCTGCGGCGCAGACCCTGAAAAATATCTGCAGACCTTGCAATACCTCGGCAGACCCTGCAAAAATGTGTTCAAAATATCACTTAAAATCTGACCCGCCAACCCTTTTTTTCCTCCGCGACTATATCGATTATCAGAGGCTCGGAGAATCGAATCAGTTGAACGTCAAATACGTAACGATGCCGAGGACGCGCTATAACGCGTAAATTACGCAAAAAAATGGGACGCAATCGGGAGACGGGACGCAAAAAAATAGCTCTTACGCGTCCCGTGGGACGCGTAATTTCGTTAAAAAAATCGCGGAAAAAAGCCGATTTTCGCCAAAGGATCGCAAAAAAGCCCAAATTTTATCAAAATATCGCGAAAATGCAGCGTATTTCGTCAAACAATCGCGAAAATGCAGCGTATTCCGTCAAACAATCGCGAAAAAATAGCGAATTTCGTCAAAAAAATCGCGAAAAAAAGCCGATTTTTGTCAAAGGATCGCGATAAAGCGCAAATTTCATCAAAATATCACGAAAAAACCCGCGATTTTCGTAAATAGGCCGCGTTAAAATAGCATATTTCGTCAAAAGATGACGAAAAATAGCGAATTTCGTCAAAAAATCGAGGATTAAAGCCGAATTTCGTCAAATGATCTCGAAAAAAGATCACTTTTCGTCAAAGCATCGCGAAAAAAACATGATTTTCGTAACAGGTTCGCTGAAAAAAATAGCGAATTTCGTCATAGCAATATGCAGATATCTAGTAATATTTTGTATGTGTTATCTAAAAGTGGTAAGTGGTCTAAAATGTTCTGAATTTACATTAGAATGCTCAAACTGCGTCGGTGGGTTGCAAAAATCTCTAAGGTGACAAAAAGTATCACAGTGATAGAACAGCTGCTCCAATTGCGCCAAATCGATAATGCTGCGCATTTCTGTGCCAAAACGATCATTTTTCAACAAAATTGCGCCCAACTGCGCCAATTCAATAATTCTTGAGCCAAATCGATCATTTCCCACCCGAATTTCACCAAAAGATTGCGAAAAACATGCGAATTTGGTCAAAAGATCGCGAAAAACACGCGATGTTTCTCAAATGATCACGAAAAAAAAGGTGAATTTTAACAAAGGATCCCTAATTTCGTCAAAAAACGAACAAAACGTGGTCAAAAGATCGCGAAAAAAAACGTGATTTCGTTAAAAGATCGCGATTAAAACGCAAATTTCGTCAGAAGATTAAGAAAAGACTCGAATTTTATCAAAAGATCGTGAAAAACACGCGAATTTCGACAAAAGATCGTGAAAAAACGCGAATTTTGTGAAAGTATCGCGAGGAAAACGTGAATTTTGTCTAAAGATCGTTAATTTCGTCAAAAAACGAACAAAACACGGTCAAAAGATCGTGAAAAAATGCTAATTTACTTAAAAAATAGAGAAAAAAATCGCAAATTTCATCAAAAGGTCTCAAATTTCGACAAAAGAGCGTGAACAACACGAGATCTTCGTCAAAAGATCACGAAAAACACGCAAATTTCGTCAAAAGATCGCGAAAAACACGCGAATTTCGTCAAAAGATTGCGAATTTCGTCAAAGGATCGCGAAAAAAACGTGAATTTTGTCAAAGGAGCGCTAACTTCGTCAAAACACGGTCAAAAGATCGCGAAAAAATGCTACTTTCGTTAAAAGGTCGCAAAAAACACGCGAATTTCGTCAAAAGATAGCGAAAAGCACGCGAATTTTGTCAAAGGATCGCGAGAAAAAACGTGAATTTTGTCAAAGAATATCAAAACGACGTTTTGAAGCTCCAAAGTAGTTATTTTCTGCTCCAAAATGAGCGTTTTTGCTGCTCCAAAATGGCTTTTTGCTGCATTTTTGCTCCAAAATGAGGTCCATGCTGTTCCATCACTGGTATCATTTAATTTGCTTTGCTCTATCGACCTGCAATTTGATATAGTAATGTTTTTAGCGTAGCAATATGCAGATATCTAGTAATATATTGTATGTGTTATCTAAAAGTGGTAAGTGGTCTAAAATGTTCTGAATTTACATTAGAATGCTCAAACTGCATCGGTGGGTTGCAAAAATCTCTAATGTGACAAAAAGTATCATTTAATTTGCTTTGCTCTATTGACCTGCAATTTGATATAGTAATGTTTTTAGTGTAGCAATATGCAGATACCTAGTAATATTTTGTATGTGTTATCGAAAAGTGGTAAGTGGTGTAAAATGCTCTGAATTTGCATTAAAATGCTCAAATTGCATTGCCCCGCTGTTCATTGGTTCTTTCTTTGTTTTCCTGACTATATAAACATGAAAAATACAGTAGTTGCGTAAAATTTCCAGCACATTGTGCTGTTAATTTTACGCAACTACTGTGTTTTCCATGTTTATAGTGTCAGGAAACCAAAGAAAGGTACAGCACATTCACTGTGATCTCGTTTAATTCTGGCAAATTTACAGTGGTTTTTTTTACAGTGTAGTATCCTTGTATATACAAGCTGCAAGAAATACAGGATGTTTATAAAGGATTCTTCTGATTTTTCTCAGTAGCTAATAGCTAAGTAGAATAAAAAGTAAAAACTGGGAAACCTTTGAGACAGTTTGACACGTTAGTTTGGCCATTCTTACACTCTGACACATTGACGAATATTTCGATTATTTTTTAAATTAAGGCATATGATCTACCCGATACACTTGTCGCTTAATTTATGCCTGTATTTACATAAAAATTAATGAATTATTGACATTTAACGTCACGGAGTCCTTTATGAAACACCCTGTATCTCTTGAGCAAAAAAAACTTCGAAGAACATTTACTTGTCGATAGAGGGATGACCTTTTTTTCTTTGCAAATCATGAAGAAAAAAAATTCAAAACATAAGGTTTCAGATCAAATACATATGTGCCGTGAGTTCACTCACTAACATAACACCATTCAGGAAACACGTTACTAAAGAAAAGTAAAAAAAAAAAAAGTCTGTCAATGAATCATTTATCATATATATTCATCGTCAACTCGTAGAGACATCCTTTCAGAGTTGAAGCCTTAACTCCTCAATTCCTATAAAGAAGAAGAAAAAGAAAAAAAATGGCGAACACATCCCAACAGTATTTTTTCCTCTTCTACCTCTCTCTTTTTCGTTCTGTTTTTGAAAGTGGATTCCCGCGGATATTTCTGGCAGAATGAGGAGAAAAATGCTGAATAACATTAAGATGCCAGCAATGTAAGAATGCTACCATATGTTTCTGCTAATGTCGTTTTAGAAATGCCCAAAGTTCGCATATTTGTCTCTTTGAGGTATATTTCCGTCTTTTCCTATTTCTAAGGAAGGGGAAAACATGAAGAAAAGATTTCCAGTTGTTTAATTAACAGCACATATCAAGTCTCAAAAATTGCATCTAGAAAACAATATTTTGAAAATTATAAAGACACAAAAAATTGCACATTTGTCTCAGATGTTTTTTTCCCCCCTTTCTCATTTTAAAGGACGGGGAAGGATTGTGAATATATTTGCAATTTTTTTTTTATTAATAAATAGAGCATGATCACTTTAGATACCGGGTGTCCCAAAAATGACTGATGGATTTTAAAATTCAATAACTTGCGAACGGTGGCAGTTTTTAAAAAATATTGCAGGAGGGTTATATATGATGTCGGGAGTTTGTTTACTGTGATTCTTGATTTTAGTTCGAATTTCAAACAATAGATGGCGCTGTGAGAAATAGGTGCTTATTCCAGACCCGATTTTTTGGTACTTCGTGTTCCAATCAAAACATTTTAATCTCCTTTTTTCGCATGGGAGAAGAGAGAGGCCGAAAAATTGAGCTTGGATTTGGCGGCCATTGCTTGCAGCGCCATCTATCGCTACTATTTGTAACTAAAACTGGGAATCGCAGCATAAAAATTCCTGACATCTTACATAACCCTGTTGCAATTTTTTTTTAAATATCTGTCATCGTTTGCAAGTTATTGAATTTTAAAATCCATCAGTCATTGTGGGTCATTTTCGGTAAATACTGTAAAGCATTAAGATGCCAGGAATGTAAAAGTGTAGGAAATATCCAAAGTTCGTATAATTCTATCTTTGGGGTATATTTCCGTCTTTTCCTATCTCTAAGACCATAATGTCAGATTGGTATAAGGAAGGGGAAAAGATTCAGAAAAGATTTGCAGTTGTTCGATTAACAGCACATATCAAGCCTCAAAAATTGCATTTAGAAAAATAATGTTTCGAAAACTATAACACGAATATACATAAATCAAAACAAATGAAGACAAAAAAAAAAAAAAAAAAAAAAAAAAAAAAAAAAAAAAAACTGCACATATGTCTCTGCGGTATTTTCCTGTCCTTTTTCATTTCTAAATATACAGGGAAAGATTGGGAAAAGATTTCAATTGTTTGATGAACAAATAGCGCATATCAAATTTCAAAAATTACTTTAGATAACTACCGAAAAGCATTAACCCTTTGCATCACAGAGTTGCATATCTGACACATGCTCAAAAATAAATGCTACTTATACAGCGGGCTTTAAAAGACAATATTATTGATTGCTGCTATCTCCCAAGGCAGCAGTTAATATAAATTGTTCATAGAATTCTCAACAGACGGCGATATATTCAGTTAATTTTTCAAGTCAAAATTTTATTTATCATTTGAACAGTGTAAAAAATATGTGTAAAAAAAAAAAAAAAAAAAAAAAAAAAAACTAGAAAATAGGTTATTTGGCAACTTCAGCTGTTGTTAACGATTAGATTTTATTTTAAAATGATTAAATGTGAGAAAAGTTCAGTTTAGAGATGGAAAAGTTTTATGAAAAGTCAAATAATTTTGTAAAGGGCCCTGTTTTATGGTGAAAATTTTAGTGAAAGATCCTGTTTTAACACAAGAAATTTTGTGAAAGGTCCTGTATTACGATGAACTTTATGAAGGGTCCTTTGAAGGAACCAAATTTTCTTAAACATATACTTGGTTACACATTAGAATAGTATGCTTTTATGTTTAAAAATGAATCCAAGAATGTCTCAGAAAGCTTCGCGTTGTTGAGCGGGGAATTTTATTTATTTATTTATTTTGAGAAACCCTTTATTTAACATATCAAGTCTCAAAAATTGCTTTTATAAAAACAACATTTCGAAAATTACAATACAAGTACACAGGGCTAAAAGAAAAAATCAAGAAATAAATAATATTAATAAAAATTCTACCTAGGAAGTCAAGAACTTAAAAAAAGAACATGGAAATTGTTGAATTAAATTAAGGGTTTTACAAAAACCTCAGTTAAATGTTTTCACAACTAGAATACAGGCTGCACTGTTTAAAAAAAACTTTGTAACGATGACAAGTTCAGTTTAGAGATGGGAAAGTTTTATGAAAAGTCTAAGAATTTTGTAAAGGGCCCTGTTTTATGGTGAAAATTTTAGTGAAAGGTCCTGTTTTACGATGAACTTTATGAAGGGTCCTTTGAAGGAACAAAATTTTCTTAAACATATACTTGGTTACACATTCGAATAGTATGCTTTTACGTTTAAAAAGGAATCCAAGAATGTCTCAGAAAGCTTCGCGTTGTTGAGCGGGGAATTTTATTTATTTATTTATTTTGAGAAGCCCTTTATTTAACATATCAAGTCTCAAAAATTGCTTTTATAAAAACAACATTTCGAAAATTACAATACAAGTACACAGGGCTAAAAGAAAAAATCAATAAATAAATAATATTAATAAAAATTCTACCTAGGAAGTCAAGAACGTAAAAAAAAGAACATGGAAATGGTTGAAATAAATTAAGGGTTTTACAAAAACCTCAGTTAAATGTTTTCACAATTAGAATACAGGCTGCACTGTTTTAAAAAAACTTTGTAACGATGACTTAAAACAGCACCATTTCCGTATAATTGTATGAAGAATTATAAACGTGATTATAGTATTAAATTTTCTATACTTTACTTACACACATCAAACGGATGCTGATGCATGTTAAAAATTCCTTTGCCTTATCTTCAGATGATTGATATATGATCGATCCACTAGCTTACATTAAAATTAGAGAAATTTTCATAACATTTTTGAAAGTTACTTTTGAGTTTTTTTAAGTCGTGATTATTTATATGGAAATGGAAAATTATGAACATAGGAGAAAAATTATAATAGGAAATTTTAAGTCACTATTTAAGTGAATTCTAAGTTCAGATGTTAAATATACATAACGTTTTATTTCTTCTTTCATTGTAAGAAATAATCCTTAAAATAGGAAAAAAATTCAGTTTGCATGAATCTGGTATAGATTTTTATTTATTTATTTTTATGAACGGTTGTTGCACAATCGTTAATTATCCATTGTCTGACAAAATTTTAATAAATAATTGAATTTTAAAGAAATTGTTTCTGATTAATAAAATGAAAACATATGGTATGAAAAATTATCAGCCAATATGA
The DNA here is from genome assembly GCA_963932465.1 of Maratus speciosus. NCBI lineage: Eukaryota > Metazoa > Arthropoda > Arachnida > Araneae > Salticidae > Maratus > Maratus speciosus. The sequence continues at coordinate 542,025,254 of OZ010796.1, read as the reverse complement.
AATTTATTACCTGGGTAAATTTTACTCTAGCGCACCTTTCCATCGAATGAGTAGTTTTTTTCCCCCATAAGAAATAATCCACAGAAAAGTAACGTTTTCCAGCTTGTATAATTATGTTGCTATTTTATGAACAGCTGATTTTTATTTTATTTTATTTTGTTTCTAGCAGAGTTAGTTTTCAGCATTAATATTAATAATAATAATAAAAAAAAATAAAGACAGAATTTTCTGTTGGTGAAAATATTTAGAGGTTAAAATGATATACTGACAGGTGATTTGAAATTTCAGACAATTTAAAATATAACTCAGCTAAATGAACAAAATGCCAAATAATTTTATAAAATATTTATTATGTTTAACATAACACTATTATACAGTAAATAATTTTAGCGCAAAAGGGACTAACAAGCTGCATTATTTTTAGTTTTTAATCCTTTTAAACTCAACGATAAAGTACATTTACATCCATGCTCGCCCTTTTTTGTATAGATATAAAAAATTACTTCCCTAATGAAATGCATAATTTCTTATGAGGATAGAGCATGCAAGAAAGTATTATTTTAGTTACACTTAGAAATAACTATACAAATAAGTACTTCCTTTCAAGGCGTATTTTAACAAAACCTTGGCGCTTTTGAAAAATTCATTTTATTCCAAACAAGAATAAAATCTACGAAAGAAAATCAGAATAATGATAAAAAAAAATAATAATAACCATGGTAGAAAAGAACTTTTCATTACGTCATTAAGTAACGAGAAACTGAGAACTGGAAAATATAAAAAAAAAAAAAAAGCAGTTTGTTATTTACGTTACAATGGCTACGTATTAATTAAGTTCTAACGTTGAAATTTACATTTTATGGAAATACGGATGCTTTACCACCTCGTTTCAAAAGAGGAGCCTGAAACTTATTTATTCCACTCAATTTTTTTTTTCTCTTCAACGTTTTTAGAAGGAAAAGGAGCAAGGAGGAAGCCTGAATAATAATAATAAAAAAAATCCAGGCATCTGTGGATGAAAATCATAACGATAAAAAATAGTTGCCAACAAAAGTATTAGCATTATTAAGTACATTAATAACGATGTGGGGAATATTTAAATTTTGGGATCAAGAAAAGATACTTCATACTATTTTTTTCCTGTCTAATATCTGAAGAAAAGAACACATTTTTAGATCCACGCATTGAAGAAAAAAACTGAAAAACTCGTCGCTATTTTTCGACCATCCATGTAAGATCTTCCACATTTGTTATTTTATGGATTTGAAGTAAATTAAAAAGCAAGACAAAGAAGAAACAAAATGAACACGAATATTAGTATAGCACGTGATATAGACCAGTGGTCGGAAAAAAATTATTAAGGTATGTCTTCGGGACCAATTTTTAGAATTTTTGTATATTTTAAGTTTGAAACTCCTAATTATTATTAAAAATATCAAACAAATGTGACAAAAACATACAAATAAGTAATTTATTTTTTTAACCTTTTTATTTAAGAAAATGGTATAAAATTAACTGAAAAATTACTATTTTCTTAAAACTATTTAAATTTAATACAGTAGACTCCCTCAAATAGGCAACCCTAAAATCCACAAACGCCTAAAATCCGCACATCATTAGAAATGTAAACAATGAAAGTTTTAGTTTAGAAGCAAGAACAAAATTACAGGATTTTTTAGTTTTATATCCTTCTGCATGCATTTTAATATGTAATTCTAGATAATATGACTGAACTCGTGGTTTTTCATGAAGGAAGTATAAATTTATTTCTGGAAAAAATCAAGATATTGCCAATATCATTGGTAATAATCACAATCTTTTTACTAAATATATATATGTATTAATCAAATTTTTTTGCTTATCAAGTCTGACTAAACCTGAAATACAACCCTTACTTTATGAGAATTAACAGGGTACCTTTAAGAGGAAAGTTTCATTGAATAATTCAAGAAAAATGCATCTCATCTTTATTAGCATATTTAATTATACATTATTAATTATTTACTTCTTAATAATTTAACTTTATTTTTATTTTAATATATTAATCATTTTTAAAATTATCTTACTGTTTATTATTTTAGTTTATTACTTTACCTGATTATTTTAATATTTTGCTATATTGCAAGCATTCCTATAATTTCGATTACATTATTACATTCAAATTACTGTTTAAAAAATGTAAACAAACAATGACCAGAAATCTGCAAAATTGTAAAATCCGCACAACCTCTGGTCCCAAGCTGTTCGGATTTGATGGAGTCTACTGTACTATTAAATATAAATAAATGTTATGCATTCTACAATAAATATAATAATGTTATAAAAGAACTAGACTATTTTTATGACAATAAAGTGAATATTTTAAAATTTATAGGTATAAAAAGACAAACAACGCTGAAAATTTCTGAACAACGTTAATAATTCATAAATTAAAACTGCGTAACTCATAAACTTATCAATTAAATCCCCATATGAATACTCTACTTCCTTAGAATATATATTTAAAACATAAATTAAAAACTTTGAGGTAATGGAACCATTATTTATTGAGTTATTTTTTGAGTTATGATTTTTCCAACACAATTTTACAAAAAAAAAAAAAAAAAAAAAAATCATTTGAGACAATCAAAAACAGCTTGCAACTTAGTTTTTGAAAGTTTGTAATAAATATGAATGCATAAAAAGCCCCAGAATCACGAAGTTCACCCTCCTTTTTTTTTTTTTTTTTTTTTTTTTTTTCTCTCTAAAACAGTAAGTTTTTGAATTGAAAATTTGATGGAAATTGACATTTTAAAGGCATACAGGTACAGTCGTGGAAAAAAAAGTAAACACCCCTACTAACTCCTCAACAAATTATTGTAGAAGAAAGTTACTGGTACCGAACGATTGGAAATAAAGTCTACTTTTAAATGATGTATATAAAATTTGCTTAGGGGGCTATCTACATATTAAAACGAACCATAACTTTGTTTTTTTTCAATAGAAGTACACAATTCTGACAGTATAAATGAACTCTACGCCCTTCAATTAGCCTAAAAACGAATTTTTATGCAATCCGTACGATAAGTTTCCGAGAAATTATTTATTTTAAAACGAGCGTATTTTAAGGGCTGTATCCAAATTGAAGTTCCGTACTTGATTGTTAACCGAGAGAGCCCCCTTCTTGATCAAGGCACCAGAAGCGCCACTCAAGGAGTCAATGAAGCCTGTTAGATTACAGGACAGCAGAATAAATTTCAAAATATCTACTCACTTCTATCATAGACGACCCCTTAAACCATCATTTTGCCGTTTTTTAGGCATAATTTGAAAACTACTTGGAAAAAAAAATGTGAAATTTTGGATTTCCATAAAGCAGGACTTAATTAATCTAAATCCATCAAAAAAATTGTAGGTTGCAATGCATAATGTTTTAGAATATTAATTTCAAAATTCATAATTCATAATTCATATCATAAAATTATGAAAATTGCAAATTCAGCGTATTTATGTTTGGGTATATTAGTATTATTGCTACAAAAAAAAATTAGCACATTAGGAGCATAATTCCAGAAGATATAAATAAAAATATGAAAATGCAATTTAACATTACGAGCACTACATTTTGAATGTTTGTAAGTCAAAAACTTATTATTCAAATGACTTGAAATTCGGTGTCTAGGCATAGTTTGAACCGAAGATTTGAAATATCGCATTAAAATTGGGTATTGCCATTGAAAAAAAATGAAGTTTGGATTAATTTATTGTGTAGATGGCCCCCGACGCAAATTTTATATACGTCATTTAGAAGTAGACTTTATTTCCAATCGTTCGGTACCGGGAACTTTCGTCTACGATAATTTGTTTAGGAATTAGTAATCAATTTTTGTAGCCAGTTACAACTACAACTTTTTTATCGAAAATGTAGTTAACTGTAATTACAACTACGTGTTTTAAAAAGTAGATATACAAAATACTTTTCAAAAGTAGTTGCTACTTCCCTACTTTCAGATTTTTCAAAATGATTCAATCTATACTTGGGGCCACGGATTAAGGCAGCATTAAAAAAAAATATTTTTCCACACTGAACAACTCGAAATTTTCTGACAAATTTTCAGACTCATTTTTAAAAGTAAAAACATGAAACTTGCTGACATGAATTTTGAAGAGATTTATAAGCGACCCGTGTTTTTATTTTTTTGTTCAATTAATTAGAACTCTATTTATAAAAAAAATATTTTCTCAGTACGATCATTTTTATCGTTTCTAGCACTATCGCTTCCGGAAATTCGGTTAAAAATGCCCACTTTGACAGTATTTTTTGAAATATATTTTGCCTTTATCAAAAATCGACCAATAAGGCACATTATATAGTTTTTTAATAAGATATCAGTTGGATGCGTTTGAGAGCAAAAATGAATTTAAAAATGAGCCAGAAAATTAGCAGTTTGGATTTGAGTATGCTCTTAAGATAATACAATGCCCCCTCGTTCTAACGCTTTAGCAGGAATACAATCAAATAAAAGGGATAAAACTGAGAGCAATAGAAAATTAAAAAAAGATAACATAGAAGAAAATGTTAGTCTATAAAATATTGCTGAAAAAATAAGCAAATATTACTCGTTATATGCCGACCAAAGCGATTCAATATTAATTTTCTGTCATAATGTCAAAAAAAAAAAAAAAAAAAAAAACTGTGGATAAAGCAGAAACGCGATATTAAAACATGAAGATCTAATAATGAGTATGTAGACAATTGTTTCCAGCAAGAAAATTAATTATTTTAATTTGTATTTTGGAACTGGAAGTGTAGCTGGATAACTCCACGACGTTATATGATGCATTGCTATAAACGGCAGATGAGTAACTGTCATTCGAAAATTGTTGCACAGAACATAATTTCATAATTTGCACAAAAGAAGAAAGTTCATATCACGTGACTAGAAGAATGTCACACTTTTTAGGTTGAAGTAGCGTTAAAATTAGCGCCACTGTTCCCTACAATCTACGTCGCGTTACTCGCTACATTATAGTTTTTTTTTGGCTTTATGAGAGCCACTCAGTATGCATGAGGACACGAGTTTCAAAACTCGCTTTATCCAGGAAAGAAAATTTTGGTACACCAAGTTTTTTTTCCCGAATTCCTAATATATAAGGCGAATTTTGAAACTAAACCGAGATTTTATAATGCCTGAAATACTCAATAAAATTAGGTTTGTTGCTGGCGGTAGTGTTTTTTCGGTACTAGTTTAATAACAGAATAGAGAAATAGAGAAAACACTATTTTTTAAAAATAAGGCGAGTTCGCATATTTGAACATCAAATATTTACTTTCTCTCCCTCCACAAAGATATAGAATTTTAGAAAAGTAAAATAATTTTCTGCAGATAAATGAAAACTAGAAACGCAAACTAACCTCTTGGGATAACATTGAATCAACTGAAAAATTGCCTCGCCGTCAATTATTTCTACTAAAAAGTTAAAATAGCCATAAAAAAAAAAAAAGAATACAAATGAATAATAATAATTGTAACAGAAAATAAATCCATTTTATTCATTCTCTTTTATTTTATTACAACGAAGAAACCTACTACGTTACATGAAAAATATCTCTGAAATGCAACAGCGAAAAAAAAGAATCTTATAAAAATACATTAAAAACTCGTTAATTTAAAGTCTTTCGGGGCCTCAATTATACGGTATTTTATGCAGATGAATTAAATATTATTTTTATTTTATAAAATCTGGCGACAGATAAAACATTGCGATTTCTATTTTTAAGGTATAAAAGATTAGAGAGTACTCATTTTATATAGCCAACTAAACGGTCATGAATATTCAGAGTTATTTTTTTTCCGAGTCTTATTACCTGTTAAAAACACCATGAACATCTACTAAATAAAAATGAAAAAAAAAAAAAAGCGTAAGTAAACAAACGGATTATCATTTAATATTTCAGCTCTTCCGTTATATAAATAAATTATATTAATTGCAGAAAGACTGTAATTTTTTTCCAATATGAATTAAATTTCAGGTATTATGCCTTTTTTTCAGAATATATATATATATATATATATATATAATTCTTACGCTTATTTAAAAAAAAAAAAAAAGAAAGTGGGGAAGGAAAAAAAAAAAAAGACAAAGAAGCTGCACTGTAAAAAAAAAATGGTAACGTTCCATGTAAAATCCAGGAACGTTTCGCCTTTTCTCAGGTTTTCAGAATAATTTAGCTCATTCCTGTGAAATTCTGGTTTTCTTATCTGAAACGTTCCTGAACCAAAAGTTGGAAACAGCAAAACGCTGCGGCCGCCATTTATTATTTTTTTTCCCTATAATCCGTTGCTCGCGCGCGAGTGTCGAAAACGAATTCCTTAAATGAATGTAAAAAAAATCAATATGGAATGCAAATAAATCAATAGACGACATAATCCTTTACGTCTCTATTGTCAAGATAATTCAGATGAAAATACAATACCTCTGTGACATCACTAAGAGATTATCTCTCGTACTTGTCTGTGAAATCTTTAACGAGCAGACTGTGTAAAAAAAAATACACCTATTATTTGGATCTGCATTAACCAGGGGACAATCAAATATGATTCTCACCTATTTTGATTAATTTAAAGTATGTTTTAGAGTTCTTATCTCTAATTATTCTTGTGAAAGGATTTCTTCAAATGGGCCTTAGATTTTCAGAAATTAGATGCCGAGTTTTAGCATACGTTTCAAATACCCATTAGTTTGCAGCTCTCAACGTGTCTTTTGTGGTGTGGACGCAGAAAGCTTGCACGCCACCCGTACGGACCGGGTTCGATGCTACCTCTTGACTTTTTTTTTTCTTTTTTAATTAATTTTATATTTTAACACTTTATTACAATTTTATTTAAATTTGACATATATTTGACACTTTGAATTGCTGCAAATTTGAATATTTTTTTTTTTCGGAAAAAATATACAATTACGTTTAGGTTTTTTTTTTCATGAAAATTTATATATATTTTATCTAACTTGTAATTTAACATAATCACTGACGAAAATCCAAAATATTTTATGTCTAGATTTTTTTTCTAATTTACATTTATATATTTTTATATTTTAAGCAAAGTTCAGAAACAATATATCACATATATATTTACTTTATTGAATTTTAACTGAAAATTTATTTTTTCGTCTAAATTATAAATAATAATTTTGATGTCAATTTCAAAACATTTTTTCATTCTAACAAATAATGATAATAAAGCGAAAATTGTCAACTGGAAATGTAAAAATCGTCTGCGGATCCCGCATGCGGTGAAATGTCAGTAATGTCATAATGAAGGGAACGAACATCCAGAGTGAATTATGTCAGCAGGTATCGGTCCGGATAGCCTAACAGGTAAGGCATTGGCACGGCACGCCAAGTATCCAGGTTCGATCCCTGGTCTGGACATTTTTCGCTCTTGTGCTACTCCAGCCTTGAATATGTCAGTAATGTTTTGCTGTCAACAGAAATATTCCTGGTATTTCGCAGGAAACTTACTGTCATTTCTGTAGAAAGTTTTTAACATATACAGTAAAGTACCAGTCATTTTCAAGAAATGTTTCTTGGAAATAATGGGCAACTCAGCTGCCCATTTTTTCCCAGGAACGTTGCGGAATTTTTTTTTACAGTGTGTTGGTTCTATCAAAAACTTGTCAATATAAAAGCTGTAGTTAATATTATGAAAATTTATAATAAATTCAAGTGGATTGGATATCTTGTGAATTCATCGACACAGTTATGAATTTTTTTCTTCTTCAACACCCCCTTTTTTCCGTTTTATTTTATTTTTTTTTCTTTGCGGTAAGAGATCCTATCAAAAACTTGTAACCACAAAAGTTGTAGACATTATTAAGAAGATTTATAATCAGTGAATTTGACAGCTTGAGACCATTTTTAATTATATCAAAAATCTGTCATGCATAATTTTTTTGCCTTTTCCGAGAAGTAATAATAACATTAAACTGATTTTATATGTATCATAATTTAAAAGTTATGGTTTTTTTCTGTTTTCACAAAAAACCTCTCTATTTCCACCCCCTTGGGTCCGATTATGACCATTAACGAACTTGACCGAGATTTTCTGCCCCTTGATTTTATGTATCAGTTTGGAAGAGATTTGTGAAAAATTATGGGCGTTATCGTGTCCATGTCCATAAAAAGTGATATATATATATATATAGTTTTGAACTGGGTGTGGTTTGGGGTTCTAGGGGTCATGATCGGCGTAGATCTGCAATTTTGTTTTAGAAATTAGAACAAAGGGGAGAATGTAAAAATAATAATGAATCATTATGTAAAAGAAATATATAAATATATATTTGCAGACTTCTGTAGATTCGGCTTATTTGGGTTCTCGCAACTTCTACCTTGAAAGGCCGGCCGGAACTATAATACTACTCTGATCCTCAGAGTTACGATCTGTCTTTTTCTCTAGCTTATTAATAGGCTTCTTCATACCTTATCGTTTCATTGATTTGGTATCGATTTTTTTCCCTGTGACAATTATTATTATTATTATTATTATTAACATACTGAGAATAATACACAAAACTACAAGAGTAATTTAAGGATACTATTTCATGTCTAAAAAAAGAAATATTATTATGTAATAAAAAGTAACATTAAATAATGAACGTATCTTGTATAACAGTTCAATAGTAAACTTCAATAATTATTAATTAAAACAGAATGATGGCAGCCGACATCGAGAGATTAACTCGAAATATTAGTTAAATGTTAACTATCATAAACTTCTATGTAATGCATTTTAGAATGCATCGCAAATTCATATCCATTAATTGCAGTATTTTATATGAAATTTCACTGACGATAATTGATTCTGAAAATAGTTTAATAATAGCTTTCAAATTAAGTACAAAATTTCCTCTAAAGAGGTTAATGATGCCTAATTAAATACGCCGATCATTACCTTTGTTGGGTACTTTAATAATAATTCACGATTAATAATAATTCACTTTAGTAAAGGAAGGCACGATCTTATTTGTTATACTAACTAAAATAATAATAAATGGAAATGTATTAATCATAAAATGATTTATCTTTGCATAAAGAGATTCGTAATCAATCGTGCCTATTATTTAAAGAATCATTTTTAAATTAAATGAACTGGATTAATCGAAAATAAATTATCATATTTAATTAATAATTTTCAGTGAACCGTTCAGTTTAAGTAAGTATACTGATATTTTATTTATCTTCTGATGATTTCCAAAGATGTATAATACATTATCACATTTTTTTTTTTTTAAATTAGAAAATGATAATAGAAAAAAGTATAAAATTATTTTAAAAAAACTATTAATGGATGCTGAGGTAATATTTGAAATCAAGCAAAATAACATACATTTCAATTATTTTTAAATTAACAATCAATATTAATCTAATTTACTTACGGCAGATTTAAATTGTTTAATATTTAAATTAATATGTAATTATAGTTTAATTAATTTAATAGAACATATGTAATTTGATAATTGCTGATATTTTTAATGCTTTAATTCGCCTTATACCACAGCTACAGCTACAATAAATAAATAAATAAATAAATAAAAGGGCCATGAAATAAGCGGGGAATTAAAAAACAAGATAATTACCGTATTTTTTCATTTATGAGGCGGTTATTACTAGAGATCGACTGAAAATTCGGTTCCGTTTACGGCTTATGATCTGAGTTTCGCCGAAAATCCGTTTTCAATGAAAATTCGGCCAGGCCGAAACTCGACCGAAACTATCTGTATTCCAAAAATCTCGTTTCTTCCTTTTGAAATTTTCAACATTACCCATTGATTTGTGCAAATTATAAAGCAAGTAATGGATACATGACTAAACTTTGAAGACGCTTTTCATGTGCTCATTAAAAACTGCCGATTTAACAGTAATAGAAAATTTTGAAACTGGAAATTTGAAACCGGAGAAGCGTTTCGAATACTATTTAAGAAAGTTCTAGTATATAACACATGATCATTTACAAAAATCCTTATAAAAGATAAATCGAGGTATGTATACCTAATACATTTTTCAATTAAATGAAATTCGTGTAATTAGAAAATCATTCCGTACCGTTGATGAATTAATTACATTTTATATGAAAATAAAAAGTTTTGGTCAGAGGTACAGCGAACCAACTTGCGTCACACGTTTAATTAATTAATAATTATGTATATTTAATAAAAACGTGCAGTTAAGGATTATGTATATTTATGTATGTATAAATTACTTAAAAGAGGTTTTTGGACATTTTCCTTTTCGGCCGAAAATAGGAAGATGACCGAAATTCGGTTTCGATTTCTGTTTCGGTTGATCCATAGTTTCTCAAAATTTACTTTAAATTTCAAGGTGCGCGTGATACTATTATATATGGGATTTGACTAGTGTCTGTAGTATATATGATCATTGGTCACTGCATACAATTCGTTGTACTGCTGGAAAGAAGTGCTAGACTGTAAAAAAAAAAAAAAAAAATCCGACCAGTTTTCCTGTAGGAATCGGAAAAGTAGTTGCCCTTTATTGTACCGGAAAAATTTCCTACCCAGCTCGGAATAAAATCCGTAAAATACCGTTTTATTGACTATTTCCCTTTTTTTTACGGATTTTATTCCGAGCTGGGTAGGAAATTTTTCCGGTACAATAAGGGCAACTATTTTCCCGATTCCTACAGGAAAACTGGTCGTATTATTATTTTTTTTTATTATTTATTTTTTTTTTTTTTTTTACAGTGTACTACATGTACGACGAGATGATTTTGTGAATCAGTTGCATAGCTACCAAGCCTTGTACCCAATAATTTTTAATAACAATTTTCGTCTTATTTGATGAGATAAATTCTGCAATTAAATCAGACGATGATTATTATTATTAAAAAATAGTGGTACGATACTTGGCAGCTATGCAACTACACTGTAAAAAAAAATATGACCAGTTTTCCTGTAGGAATCGGATAAATAGTTGCCCTTATCGTACCGGAAAAATTTCCGACCCAGCTCGGAATAAAGTCCGTAAAATAACGTTTTATTGACTATTTCCTTATTTTTTTACGGATTTTATTCCGAGCTGGGTCGGAAAATTTTCCGGTACGATAAGGGCAACTATTTTTTCCGATTCCTACAGGAAAACTGGTCGGATTTTTTTTACAGTGTAAAAAAGAAACATCTCTGCGGGGGTGGCACGTTTTTCCCAATGCAATTTATGAAAACATCAAGTACTACTTTGTGAATACAATGCAATTTTAGCACTAATTCTTCCATTTTAATCTAATAAAATGTTTTAAATTATTTTTGTCTTATTTTTTTTTTCTCTCGGTTGAATTATTAAAAATTTGAACGCACGTGTTACACGAAGGCACATCATACAGGAAGACGAAAGTATTATTTTTCTTTCATGAGTAAATAATTGCATAATAAATGGTTATACAAAAATCTAATATTTTTGACATATGATAATTTACAGAAACTAATACATTTAAAAAAGAGCTAAAAGAAAAAAAAATAAATCTAAACTTTCACAATATTTTAAACAAAATGTCGCACGTCAAATTTCCCGTTGAAGAAATTCGCTAACCTGGTGGCTTTGCATATAATGTTGAAAAACAAAATTAACGTCCAGCGTGGAAAGTGCAAAATTACTTCTAAAACTTAAAAAAGAAAAAAAAAAATCTTGTCAAATTTGACACCATTACGAAAAAGATAACAGTCATAATTCTAAAAAAGAAAAAAAAACTGCTTTTGGTGATTTGGTAAAAAAGTTTACACATTAGTTAATTTAAGAATAGTAAAGAAATGAATAAAAACACAGTGTCATAAAAATATAAAAAGAAGAAAAAAATCTATAAAATTAAAAGCTTGGCCTTTTTAAAGTTTAAAAAAGCATTTGTGCTCTAAAGGCTTGGTAATCCTTCTAGGAAAAAAAAAAAAAAAAAAAAAGATAAAAATCTTGCAACATAAAAAGAAAATATATATATTTATGCAAAGAAAAAAAAAATCTCAAAATGTTCTTTCACATTCGCTGGCAACATTTTTTAAAGGGAGAGAAAAAATAAAAGGGGAAAAAAACGAATTAAATCAAGGAATTTAAAAATCAGACGATATTTTTTAAGAAAACATTTTTTTTTTTTAAATCTTCTTCCGAAAAATGCGGTTTTTGTCATGTCAGTTGTTTTAATAGGAGATAGTTCATGAAAGAATTAATCAAATTATAGGGGATGTCAAAAAAACCTACTCTAAGAAAGAAGTAATCAGCAGCCAGGGCAAAAGAGGTTTCGTTTTTTTTTCCTCGTGTTTTTTGCCTGAGAAAACCATCCCCATCCAGGGGTTCTTCGAATTATATTGAGTGTCACAAAAAAGTAGGAAATTCGAAAGATGGCGCTGTTATCGGACCCGTGCATTTTTCGTGAAATCAATGTTTTCTTAGAGATGATAACCTTTAGCGGCCTAATGTTTATCTAAGAAGAAACATTGGGTATATACTGATCCTTTTTTGAAAAATGAAATCTTATCTGTTACTTATGTCATTTAAGATTTTATTAAAGAAGTGATACAATAAGCTGTTACTTTCACATAATTTCTGTAAGCATTTATTTAAGGTTGCTCGTCACTCAGTTTCTGAATTCCCCACGGTAATGTTAAGTCTATGGGCGTTTGGTGCATTCTTGTATCGAAAATATCTTCTCGGGATATTAATATTTTTTATTTCTATTTTCTGTGTACTTTTTCCTTAGCTGTCAAAATATTTCTAAAATCTATACTTAATTTAATGTGTTAAAAGCGGACGAACTGCGAGTAAAATTTTAACACTTCATATAAAATTAAGCATAGACTTTAGAAATATTTTAACAAAAAGAGAAAAAAGACATCCTTTATGAAGAGTACAGAGAAAAAAAGAAGTGAAAAATATTAATTTCTCGAGGAGATATTTTAAATATAAGAATGCATCAAATGCCCATAGATTTAACATTGCCGAGGAGAATTCGGAAACTGAGTGACGAGCAGCGTTAAGGGTTTTGGTCCATCAGCTCCACACTGTTAAATCTATGGGCGTTTGGTGCATTCTTATATCGAAAATATATCCTCGGGATATTAATATTTTTTATTTCTGTTTTCAGAGTACTTTTCCCTTAGCTGTCAAAATATTTCTAAAATCTATACTTAATTTAATATTTTATGTGTTAAAAGCGGACGAATTGAGAGTAAAATTTTAACACTTCATATAAAATTAAGCATAGACTTTAGAAATATTTTGACAAAAAAAGAAAAAAAAAAAAGAAAAGACATCCTTTAAGAAGAGTACAGAGAAAAAAAGAAGGGGAAAATATTAATTTCCCGAGGAGATATTTTAAGTATAAGAATGCATCAAATGCCCATAGACTTAACATTGCCGAGGGGAATTCGGAAAGGGTTTCGTCGTTAAGGGTTTTGGTCCATCAGCTCAAGAATGTTAAATCTATGGGGGAGGGGGGAAAGCATAGAATGCGTTCGTATTTTTAAAATATCTCCCCAGCAAATGGCTATTTTTAATATATATATATATATATATATATTTCTGTTTACTCTTCTTAACAGATGTCTCTCTCTCTCTTTTTAATGTAAGTTGACAAAAATTCTAATATATATACTTAATTTAATATTTTATGGGTCAAATTCTTAGCGAAGCGAACGAGCTGTGAATAAGATTTTAATGGTTCAAAATAAATAAATAAATAAAAATAAATTAAGTATACACTTTAAAAATGTTTTGAGAACTAAAAAAGAAAGAGATACATATCTGCCAACTTTTGAAAATGGTAAAGTGTAAAATGATGTGCGATTGACATAAAGTTTTTTACTCATAAGAACACGAGGCCCATGTAACCCAATTTTTATGTAACTCATAAACAATGTTTATACACCTTTTTAGCGTACATATTCATATGTATTTGTTAAATATTACAGTTATGATCATTATAAAGATTGTTTTGATGAGAGAAAAACAGGAAAAACATTATAAAACTCATAAAGAATCTGAGTGTAAAGGCATGATAGCTTTTTTTAAATTTAATTTTTACATTTTAACTAACGTCTGGACAAATTTTTTTTAACGCATGACTTTTTACAATGAAAATAGATTAACCTCTGCTGGTTTTTTACAATGAAACCTGAACTCATTTCTTTAACAATCCTTTAATTCCATTCAGCTTCTGCCGTTGCTAAAAGCAACAAGAAAGTAATGTATAATTTAGGGGAAGAAAAATTAAACTTAGGAAAAAGTTTTCAAAAAGTATAAAAATAAGTACCCTAAGTGTAAAAGTGTAAAAAACGGTCAAAATGTGTAAATTTTACACCTAAAGTGTAAAAGCTGGCAAGTATGGAGGTATCCTTTAAGAAGAGTACACAGGAAAAATATATTAAAAATATTAATTTCCTAATGTGATATTTTAAAAATACGAGTACATTCTACGCCCATAAGTTTAACATCTCGAGGGGAATTTAAGACATGACTGACTTTAAGCGTAAAATTTCAATCAAATTTTCAGTCTTATTAACATAAATTATCACTGGGTACGCCTGGTTCAATGCACCCTAGCCCAGTGTTTATAGTGGCCCCAACGAGATGCCTCCTCCCCCCTTTTTTACATTTTAAATAAAAGAGAAAGAAAGTAAAGAGAAATAGAGTAGCAAAAACGTTTATATCCGGGCCCACATCTAGCTATTTCACTTATAGGGCTCCCATATAAGTGCAAGGGGACACATATTGGACCTTAAAGATGAATCTTGAGTTAAATCTTAAGTACAACATTTAGATCCATTAAAGAGAAGTTAACCAAAGTCGGTTTTATTGCGCTTGAAAACATTACCCATAATTTTACTTTTAAGAGCCTACGCTAGTAACGAGAAGATATTCGCAAGTTTGTGTTAAACAGATACCACGTTCTTTCCAAGTGAACGCTCTTTTAAAATTTCTCGTTTGCATTTCAATACTTTTTTAAAGAATTTTCTCCCGTAGGATATCTGGCGTTGATGTTTAACTGGGTATCTTCGTACATTTTTCGACTTTAGTTGCAAATACTTTTTTTCTTCTTCTGAGGACAGTTTTTGTTTAGAAACCAGTTTCAAAATTAAAAATGTCTCCAGAAAAATAAAATGCAAAAAAATTGAAAAAGTAATAAAATATCATTTCAGACTCATCTGTCCTACGCAGAAAAAAATCATTTAAAAATACGAAAATGCAAAAGAGAAATTTAAAAACAACGTTGCTGTTGGTTTAACATTAGCTTGCGAGTGCCTTCGCGTTACTAGCGTAGACTGTTCATTGAGAAAGGTATTTCATTGGTTTGAGATGAGGGGTAAGGATGGATTGAGAGGGTAAATAGGAAAATCTTAAGGGGGCTGGTCACTCAGCTTCGGAATTCTTCTCCGTAATATTAGGTCTATGGACTTGACTTTTGATGCATTCGTATATTTAAAATATTTTCTCTGGAAATTCATATTTTTAACATATTTTTTTCTGTGTACTCTTTTTAAAGGATGTCTCTTTTTTTCTTAGTTTTCAAAATATTTCTAAAATCTATGCTTAATTTAATATTTTATATGCTAAAAGCGGGCGAACTGTGAGTAAGATTTTAACACTTCCTATAAAATTAAATCTATAGTTTAGAAATATTTTGAGAACTAAGAAAAAAAGAGACATCTTTAAGGAAGTGTACACAAAAATAGAAGTTAAAAATATGAATTTCCCGAGGAGATATTTTAAATAGACGAATGCATCCAATGCCCACAGACTTTAAATTAGTGAGGGGAAATTGGAAGCTGAGTGACCAGCTACCTTAAATCAATTTAATTTTGATTATGTATTCCGTGAAATTAGCGATAATTTTACTAATATTGGGAAAAGTTTTTAATTGGGCGATTTAAAAATCATGTATGGTAAGGAATGTTAAAAAGTTGAAAATAATAAAAAATGAAGACTGGAGGGGAGGAAGGAGGGGGTATAAAGCCTTAAAAGAAACAAACTGAAACAGTTAACACACATAAAGAAATCGATCAAAATTTCGTTCTTTTTCAGCTATACAAAAGATAAAAATCAGTCACGTGAATACTGTTAATGTTTTTAGGAATGCGTGTCTACACTCTACAACTTCCCCCGAGCACATTAAATCGATGTATGTTAAATGGCAGAGATGTTCCGTTTTACAGCTATTTATCATTGCATCACGTACAGTTCACATAATTTTAATTAAGAAAGAAAAAAAAAAAGATAAAACAGGGCATCAAAATATCTTTGTAGAATAAATATAGATCTCACGCAGATGCCGAAAGATAACTTTATGTTGTGGTTACCATTTGTTCTTTCGTTTATTTTTATATTTTATTGACGTAAATTTTATTTAAAAATAAAAGAGAAAAATGGTGAGGGGCGGCTTTATTTTTCACTCGTAGTTCAATGAATGTATAAAGTTAGTAAGCGATTTACGGCTTTATCTATAACTAGGATCTATTTCCGTCAGTAAGGCGTTTTTATGGCCCTTTATGCATCATTTTCCTCAACGAAAGGATAAAACAAATACTTCCCCCCTCTTACTAAATATGCGGGAAGATTCAGTTCGTGGTGGCAACACAGCACTAAAAATATTTTATGCTAAAACATATTTGGCAAACTAAAGTTGTCATAAAGACAAAACATAAGTTTTTTATACATAAATAATCATAATATTATAGGTTATTGAAAAATTATTTGCAAAATATTAAAAGTATTGATTAAAAATACCACAAACTCTTACTGGCTTAAACATTAGTGTTCACTCTTTCGGGACAGAGCGTCGCGCATACGTGACATATTGATATGGTCTTTGCTTTTGAGTACCACTACTTCCGAATCGTATTTTTCACCTTATCTAGTTTCAGAATATCCGAGATTAAATTACTCAAATTAAGGTATCTACCTACGTTCGCAGATCTTTTCTAAAAAATGTGCAATCTCGAATAAATACACATATATTTAATTGCAATACAGAATGATGAAAAAAACATAAAAGCTTATCAATATCTTCATAACATTTAAAAAAATTTAAAACAACTACATTATCACATACAGCTTAGATTCTAGTTCAGAACATAGTGAGCTATATGGAAAGCATTCAGACGAAATATCACTGAAATATGAAAATTTTTCATAAATTCATAATTTGGGACTTAAAGGGTTAAACTGACAAGAAGACAGGGAGTGGGTATGATTAGTAAAAAATTCCCCATTCATTGTTTCCTTAAATTTTCGAATTTTAAGTAATCGATCCATTTACGCAGACCAATTATTTGCACCAAATTTCTTGTTTGTGCTATAAATTTGTACATCGATTACTAACATATAACTTATTTCAGAATTGCTAGGTATGAAAAGAATTCACGCCTCAAGCGATAAAGTAAATATCGGAGAAAACTAAACGGCGTATGCATATCTTCTTTTTTTTTTTTTTTTTTTTCCCACTGTCACAAACTTGTGAGAATCCTTTGTGCATATCGAAAAAATATAAAAACTTATTCAAAATAGCGTGTTGTTCAACAAAAGAAGTTGTTTCACATAGTAAACTCAACTTCCGTTACATTCATAAAAATTTAAAGCAAGGGTAAACATAAATATTTTGGTGATAAAACATTTCTTGTATTTCTTGTAAAATTCTCTAACTTTAATGTTTTTACATCAAAATTATGGCAAATAAGTCTGAAATGTAACAAGCACGTTTTCGATAAACATTCGATTACAAAATTGAACGAAAAAGACAAACGAAAATCCTGCTACTCAATAAATATTTAAAATGTATTTTGAGATTCCATAAAGCAATACAACGATTTTTTTAATTCGTTTAAAAATAAACACAGACTATTGTAAACAAAAAGAAAATAATCTAAATCATAAAATTGATCTTACATAAAACAAAAACCTACAAATAAATAAATAAATAAATAAATACTTGGCTATAATTAAAAAAAAAAAAAGATGAAAAATATAAAAAAAATAGGTGTTTATGTTAGCATATGAGCTTCATTATATTTTCCAGTATTGCCATGCGTGCTTCAACAATGGCAAAATGTATTTCAATATAAACATTTTTTTAATGTATTGGAAATCATGTAACATGCATGTTCTTTTATGTATTTTTCGTCAAAATAACTAGCATTAAAATTAAAACAATAATTCTTCTTGAATTTGGAAAATAATTCTAACAACTTCAATGCCTGTAATGAATATAATTTTTAAAACGAATTATTTAAACAAATCTATATATATATATATATATATATATATATATATATTAATTGAAACTTCATAGTCTCGGTTTGGATTTCTGGAAGCTAGTTCAACAACTTATCTGAAGCTGTTTAATGTTTTTATATATGTATATCCTTAGCCAGTCAAATCTCCCTAAATAATTGCAGGGCTCCTAATCGATCCATTTTTGAATATACCAGTTCTTTTTTTTTTTTTTTTTTTTTTTTTTTTGATTTATTTTTCAAATTTAGTTGAAACCTTCCTCGAGGTTTATATGTTGTAAAAACGTAATACAAAAAAATTTTCTTCGCAAATGCTGATATTCAAAAATCGGACCAGGGGGAAACCTGTAAACGTACAATATTCTTCAGGCAGCGTAGTTGCCACATCTTGTGAGAACTATTCAGTGAATATCGAATGAATACGATAAACGGATTGCCCAGCTATTCAGGCATGAAAATGGGAAAGGGGAAAAAAGGTGGAAAACTTTTTCCATCTATACAACAAGGCCAAACTGGTATAATTTAGACACATTTTAACAGTTATTCATACAATAAAATGAATTATAATTGTACATATGATTGTTATTTTCTTTTTATAACTTAGAAAGTATTAAAAATAAATAAATAAATAACAATAAATGTATAAATTCATTAAATGAAAAAAGAAAATTGGAAGCAGTTTGATAAAAGTATAAATCCATACAAATGTATCTGATGAACTTATGTGAAGTACAGAGATTAATTTTTCAAAATAAATCTATTATTTTGAATGATTTGACTGTTTAAGACTTTACTTTAAAAAAAAAAAAAAATCTCTATGCTAAATATATGCACGTCAAATTGATCTTTACTCCAGAAATACATTTCCAAAAATGCATCACCGAAATTACCCAGAAGTGTTTTATAAATAGAAAAACAGAATAAAACATTCTATTACAAAAGACCTTATGGAAACTTCCTTTCCCTAGTTAAAGAACTTAATTTACATGACTTTCAGATGCTTATAATAAAAGCTCGCCTTTGATTTGATAGTTCAGCAATTCAGAAACAAACTTCAAGGATTTGAGTAGACAAAATGTCTAATTATTTAAGCTTTCTAGACCCCCCCCCCCCCCCCATATGCTTCTAACATTTTCTTTGCATTTTTGCATCCATCCAGCGAATGCCCAAATTTGCTTTTAAAAAGGTGGAATTCCTCCTCTGGAGGGACTGTTTCATGCCTGAGCTATATTCTCCTTAGAAAAGCCCATAGATATAGGAAGGATATATTCCTTATTCCAAGGAAAAGCCTGTGGATTCTCTTGCCGGACGCATAAGTAGCTAGATAGCCAGAGGATGTATTCAGTCATTCTCTAAAGTTTCAAACAGACAGATCCTATGGACTGCGGCGTCTTTGTGCCGAACTAGGGGGTGGGGGGGTGCAGAGGGGGCATGTGCCCCGGGCGCCAGAACGAAAGGCAAAGGGGGGCGCCAAATGAAGATTTTGTTTGTCGTTCCATACAGAAATTTACATATCTATGAAATATAAAGAAACTCGCAAACTGATGTTAAACCTACGGGAGCGTTCTTTTCAAATTTGTGAAAGTGAAAGTAACTTAAAAATATCTGCAACCAAAATCAAAAAAGTAATCGATAACCCGGTTAGAATTCAATCTCAGCTGTTCTAAGCAAGAAAAAAAAATCTTTTAAAAAGAACGCTCCCATAGATTTAACATTAGCGATCCAGTTTCTACGCGTGACTATTTTAGGCTCTCAACGCTGAAGCTAATATTAATCCTATGGGAGCGTTGTTTGTACATTTCTTGCTAGCATTTTAATTATTATTAAATTATTTTTATTTTTTAAGGATTGTTCTTTCCCTTTTTTGCATAGGGTACCTGAATTCGATAACTTTTATTGCGCGTGAGGAGTCGGGGGCGCCAAAATCAATGTTTGCCCCGGATACAAAAAAGGCTAGTTTCGGCCCTGCCGCGGTCTTTCATCTTTTATGACTGTCATCGG
Organism: Maratus speciosus; assembly: GCA_963932465.1. Taxonomy (NCBI): domain Eukaryota; kingdom Metazoa; phylum Arthropoda; class Arachnida; order Araneae; family Salticidae; genus Maratus; species Maratus speciosus. The sequence goes on along the minus strand of OZ010796.1, from coordinate 542,004,989 downwards.
ATGTCTAGTTCACCGGTGAGCGTCGTTAACATGTCCAACTCCGCCTCCTTCTTTTGTTGAGACTCCCCTTTCTTTTGTTGATGACCGCAGAATGGTTGGAAAAGCAAGGCCAGTTGGCATTTTTATGGCTTTCGTAAGAGAGGTTTGGAACCCCCCCCCCCCCCAAACGGAGCTTAATGGACTTTACCCAGGAATGGCAAAAGCCACACGTCTGTAGGTATATAGCCTCCGAAAATGACTGTTTATTGGACGAAGGGGAAGGAACGTTAAAAAATTCTGCACGCTTATCTGTGTTTTCGTTTTATATACCTACTTTAACGTCACATGTGTAAAGTCCGTCATTCGCAAGTTGTCTACGGGTACATGGTCGTACCCAGGGGGGCACTGTTGGCTCTGAAATAGTCGCAATGAAATTTAAATCAGTTGATGATTTTGTTTCTTTATTTCTAGAATTAAATATATTTTTTTGGACAAATCTGTAATTATTTTTCTGTCATACAACGTTCTAGCCATTCTCGTTAGTCCCTTAGTGCATAGTGATTAGCAGGGCTGCGGAGGCGGTGGGAAAAAATGGACGACTCCAACTCCGACTCCGACGCCGGGAATTTTAGCACATCCGACTCCAACGTCTTGAATTTTAGCACATCCGACTCCGACTCTTTCGCTCAAAAATGAGCCTGACTCCGACTCCGCAGCCCTGGTAATTAGTCAATTCTGTTCGATTACACAATATTAACAAGTATTGTTAAAAAAACAAACGTGTATCTATGCCGGTAAAGTAAACTTACCCGTATTAGGGAATTCTTCAATGAATTTTAATAGTATGCTTCGGAAATCGGTGTGTTCGACAGAAAGTGAAACATCGATGAACTATTTCAGAGTCGGCGACAGTAGAAATGAAGCTTTCTATTTTTCCAGTATTGATAGGAGCGATCAGAAAACAGGAATCCCCCTAAAAGACAATCCTCCCAGAAAAAAAAAAAAAAAAAAAAAAAAGTAAACAGGGAAGAACTAAGAGATGCTGGCCGGGCAAAGTGAGGCATTCATCACTGGGCAAGAAAGCTTCTTCTACAGAATGGTCTTTTGTTTTGAGATCCTCGTAAATGGCAATATCAAGAAGCAGTATTCCCAGCGGTGATCGAAACTTTGAATGGTAGAAAACGAAAGAAAAAAGGGGCGAGAATCAGAATGTGCCTAAAGTAATGACTATGTAGAGAAGGGCGGACGAAGCAAACGGATGAGCTTTCTCTCCGGTTTTCGGGAAAATAAAGAAGAGGATAGGTTTGGGGAAAGTTATGGATAGTTTTATTAGAAAGGACAGACAATCGGATTGCTTACAGATGAAGCCGTGATGTTCGAAGATGAAATTTTAATATTTGGGATAAGTAAATATTTCTTTTGAAAGCTGACACTTTATATTCAGACAATTTTAATAAAATATATAATAAAATCACATTCAAAAACGTTTAAAAGCCTGTAGACGTGTCGGACAAATAGTAGCCTTTCATCAGTACAGTAAAAACGTTCAGGTCAGCACAACATTTGATTCGTTCAAAGCGTTTTCATGACATGAATGTTTTTTTTACTGTATTGATGAGGGACTAATGTTGTCCAAAATGTCTACAGGGTTTTCAGTCCCCGATATGCTATTTCTTTCGGGCAACAATTAAAATGTCGTCCTTAAAAAATAATGTTCCGTTAGATAAGCCAGCCGTAAAATGAAGCAGATGTATTATTGTACGGTTAAATACGGATAATATCTACTACAATTTTTTTAACTTCTAAACGTTGCACATTTTCAATTTTCATACCGTCGTAAAGGGTAAAAAAAGTACTTTTAAACTGCATTTTACTGCCCTTACTTTTACTGCATTTCAATTTATTTTTGAGATACTAATTCTTTTGTAGTTTTTAAAGCCATTTCTGTAATGGTGGCAACTGAAGTACCCCATTTCTATTTCTATAGAAAATAAAGGGAAAATAGTAGATTACAGACTGGATCGTAAATGTGGAATTCTTTAGCGGATGCAAATGACGTAATTTTATATAAAATAAAAGCGTGTATAATGTAAGTCTTAAAACTAAAATATGTTTTGTACTATATATATATATATATATATATATATATATATTTCATCGGGGGCGATACTAAATTCTGTAAAAGCAGAATTCTTGTTTTCAATTAAATGTTTTTTATGTGATTTTACTGTGTATTTTATTAAATTGTCTGAATTTAAAGTGTTAGTTTTCATACAATTAATGGGATCAGACGTAGTTTGTTCACCTATCTTAAACTATTTCTTTTTCTCACAAATTCTGTTTTGTGCTAGAATTCTATCTATTGGGAATCGGTTTTCCTTTAATTCTTTTTTTATTTTGAATGTTTTCTGACAGAAGGTTATTTACATATTTTACAGCTCAAGGGATCCCCTTTTCCCCTTACCACAACTCTTAACATTAAACTTATTCATAAGAATAAACCGTTAATTTTCAAAATAATAAATATACAAGGTGATTATAATTAGTTTCCCTTTCAAAAGGCTGTAAAACAGAATCACGGGTCAGAACGACTTGATATTTTATGTGAGTATGCGTGAAGCAATTCGCGTTTCAAATCACCTGCAGGTGGCGCTGAAATTAATACTAATGGCGAATAATTCCAGTTATTTACCTTATTGTGATTCGTTGAATAGTTTGTTTACCTTCGCTCAATTCATTGTGATTCGCTCAACGTAAATGTAATAAATATTTAGAACATCTGCCACCAGGTAGCGTATTAGAGCGCTGGAATCGCGAATGGGAATTTGTTTTGCAAAAGAAATAAAAGCACAAAAGTTGACCAATAGGTGGCGCTGTACTCATTATAAGATGCTAATAAAGAGACGTGACATGCGCACTACACACTAACACTTGTGATTAAAAGGCGGGGAACATGCAGTTCATCTTATTCTGCGTCTGAGAAAGTAGTCATGTCATGACTCTATCATGGAAGGATCATGCTTTACTTGTGAAGCTTTTTTTACAAGACAGTGACTGTGCGGCAATTGAATTGAAGAAATTCCGAACAATAAAGTGTTTAAGAAGTGACTCTGGCCCGATGACTGCATTCGGTATAAAGAAGTTGATTGATAAATTCGAAAAAACGGATTCATTTTCGTTTTTTCCACGGTTTCTGGCCTAGGGAACATTAACCCTTTCCGGCGCGGTGTCCTTAAAAAGGGACACCTAATTTTAATTGCAAAACTGACAATCGGCCCCAAGAATATTTAACTAAAATTTTCCTATTATAATATACATGAAAATAAGCAAGTTCGTATTTTCTAATAAATTCGTTTATAAATTGCGGTGTCAGTCCATTATTTCACCAGTTTATAAACAGAATTACTCCGCGCCGGTAAGGGTTAAAAACTGATTTTTCCCTGCTGGATGTGGTACCACCTTGTCGTGGTGGATAGGCTTTGAACAAAGAGTGCCACAGCAGCATGTCACGTCTTTTAATTAGTATCTTATGACGAGCGCAGCGCCATCTATCGGTCAACTTTTGTATTTTTTTCTTTCGCAAAACAAATTCCCATTGCTTCACGTATACTCACATGAAATATCAGGTCATTCTGACAAGGGGTTCTTTTTTTACAGCCTTTGGAAAGTGAAACTTTAATTATAATCACCCTGTATAATTCGTATATCAAAAAGCTTTTCCTCTTTCTGAATAGAAACAACCACAAAGGGGCAATGAACTGAAATGAATGTTTTTCATGCCTCTCGATATCTTGTAAATGAATAGTTTAAGAACAATGTAGCGTGTACGCCTCAAAATGGATGCGCACTTATCCAGTTATATTGTTCAGTGGAAGAAGATTCGTTTAATTGATACGATAATGGAGCAACAAATTTTGATCGGTTACTTATAAGCTCAGAACCAGTATCTTGAGCACTGAATGGAAGTCTTTGTGATGTTGATAAGAATTTCAGATATTAGTGCTTGCTCTTCGATTGTTTGGATGATAAAAAGCAATCGACGTCAATAATCAATGTAATTAATCTTCGCTGAACTCGCTGATTATTGTTTTCTTTTTAAAGCTGATATGTTACGGAAGTGAAAGGAATGTTAATACTGATCGCAAGGCTGCCACTGGCGACGATTTTTTTTATTTGATTCGTAGCACTTCCTATAAAAAAAAAAAAAAAAAAAAAAAAAAAAAAATCTTTAACACATTTTTTGACAACATTCGCAAGAAAAATTAAACACAAGTTTTACCCTTTGAAAATAATAGTAGGAGTAGAATATAAAAATAGTCGACAGTTGCAGCCATGTGATTGTACACTTTCCTTCACGTAAAAGATTGAAACTAGGACAAAATAGGTAACATTTTAAACTGATTCAGTTAATCTTTTCACTTTTAAATTTTCAGCATAAAGTATGAAGATATAACTTATAACATGTAATGTAGTTTATGAAAAATTAACAGCGTGAAATTCATTATACAGGGATACCTCGGCTAACGAATTTTTTTTTAATTAGATGATGAATTAACTCTTTATGATAAAATAAAGCAGTCATGCTGTATTTTAATTGGACGGTAATAATGTTTTTGTTAAGGCTGTTAGCCATTAAACTTCCTCGCTCCCCTCGCTAATGTTAAAACTAGGGGTGTAGAATGCATTCTTATGTTTTAAATATCTTCTCCCGAAATTTATATTTTTAACTTCTTTTTTCTGAGTACTCTTCTTAAAGAATGTTTAATTTTTTCTTAGTTGTCAAAATATTTTATATATACACAAAAATATACGCTTAATTTAATAATTTAAGTTTTTAAATCGGACGAGTTGACAGTAAAATTTTAACTCTTCACATAAAATTAAGTAGCGTAGCCTGGGGTATACCAGATGTAGATATATACATAGATCTGATGGGATAGCTAATTGTATTCAACCAGCTATCTGGTCAGGTTATGCTAATATATCATTTAATTTTTTCAAAAATGGGTAAATTGATTTCAATATAAGCGCTATCTACAGAAAATGATGCTATCGGATCACCTTAATCTGTATTAAATATAAAAAATTCATACCAAGTGCATCTTTTTTAAAAATATTGAGAAAGACTAGCATGTGAAAAACATGGCATATAAAACAGACCAATCAGTCTCGTTGGCAAGGTGAAAATGCAAATATTTTCGCATATAGACAAATTTCACTGATTTTTCCAGGCTGATAAATCTCTCTGATTTTTCCATGATTGCATTATTTCCAGATTCTGTAGACAAACTGGAAAAGTAAATAAAATAGAGAATAAAAAGGAAAATGAGCCAAGAAAAAGCATTAATTTCAAATGTTTGTCCCAATGAATCAGTGTCAAGGAGATAATTAAACAAAAGGTAAAATGAATATGAAAGTAAAAGCAGGGATGAGAATTCTCCGACCCCAAATGACCGATTGCTACCAATAAATTTTAATAATATTTCTCGCCGTAATTAATGAGAGAATTTCTGAAATTTACTAAAGCAAAGAATACTGTTAAAATTTACTGGTGAAACTCAACCATATGGGTGGGAGAATTCTCATTCCTGTCAAAGAGAAAAATAAATAAAGGGGAAAATGCCATTTTCAAATGCTTATGACACTGTAATAACGGTGAAAACAAGAAAAAAAAAATATATAAGGAGCAATGGGGACGAAAGGGTAATTAAAAGGTTATTTTCGAATACTGGCCCGTGTAATAGCGTAATAATAGGACATAAAAATATGAACTTTTCTAAAATAATAATAATAATAATAATAATAATAATAAACGCTGCAATTACAGGGCTGATTAAACATTTAAATACATTTTCAAATATTTCTTTGTTTGAAAAATAAAATGAAGTCTTGAATTGCGCCAGAGCAACAAAGACTCCATAAACCCTTTTCTTCTTTAACAGAGAGCAGATACAATTTGACGCTATTAAAATCATAAACATATGGGAACACGAGCGCCACCTCTCCAAGCAACATAATAAAATAAAATAGGGAATTTTAGAATGCTAGTCCTTCTGAAAGGATGTAAACAAAGATAGAAAACAGCAATTTTCTCCTGAACTTCTGCAGCAGTTTCTACTCTAGTTTTTTTTTTCCTGTCCAATATTTTATACACTCCAGTATACCAGTTTTCTTGAAAGGATACTTTGTATTCATGAATGCTAGTTCTCAGCTGTTTGGGATTACGCAAAAGAACAGTATAGAGAAGATTGGAGTTCTTTATTTTAAGAACACTTTGTATACAAAAATATTTGCTATCAGAAAGTATGTATAACGTAAAGCTGCAAAGAGAAGCAGGTATTAAAAGACTTTGAGGTGAATAAGAGAGAAGAAAAAGCTTTAGTACAAGCTTTTAAGAAAATATAGTAGTTATTATATCAAAGCGACAAAAACACACCATTATGAATTTATAGCGAAAAACAGATGCTCATATTCGATAATATGATGCCCGTTTGCTAAATCGCTGGTCAAGCAAGTCAGTCGTTTTTATGATTTAATTATTTAGAACATAATGCATATATAGGGGGCGATCTAAAAAAAATTTGCGGTTTATTTAGGGCCCTTTCTCAAAAATCCATTTAATAAAACAGCCCCTCCACAAAAATCCATTTAAAAAAACAGGCCCTCCACAAAAATCCATTTAATAAGACAGGCCCCTTCACAAAAATATTTTTAATAAAACAGGCGGTTCCTTCACAAAATTCCATTCCATAAAAATATATTTTTCACTGATTATTTTTATTAAAATGTTTAATAATTAAACAAAATAAGCTCACCAGAAAGGAAAACTTTAGCTGAAGGATTTAAAAGAAGTTTTATTAATAAACGTTTGGTTCAAATTTGAGAAACTGTATTTCATCTTTCGTGACAAAATGTTATTTTTCACAAAAAATAATAAATTTCACAGAAATAACTTTTATTTTTCACAAAATGGGCCCCAAGAAAAAAAAAACTGTATCGATCCCTGATATAATAGCATAACTTTTGTCGTCTATAAGAATCAACCGCTTCGTTGGGTCAAATTATAGTGGTACAAACGTCACTCCTACGAATGACATTTACTGCATAAATGCACACGAATGCAAAGTAGATTTAAGAAATTATTATTTTGAGACCGAGTCATTGCTGTAACAATTTTTTTGAGATGGTAGATATAATTTGAAAATCAGTCAAGCTCAGATACCTCTTTAAATGTTAATGCGTGTAAGTTTATAAGAATTCTTACATTCTTTGAAACGTAAAAAGAAATGTAAAATAATTTTATAAGAATTTTAACACTCTTTTTATCTTTCTACTTTATAATAAATTATTTTGGCCTGCTTTTAGCTGTTATGGAGCAATTTGCTTGTGTTACTAAATAAACTATAGATGACATATATTCTTTTCATGATTTTATTTTTTATCATAATAATTTTAGTGTGCCGTGGAAGTTTAACCATGTGTTTAAGTGTGATGGTGGAGGAAAAAAATTTGAGATATACTGCCGTAACCCATTAGAGCCGGGCGTGATTATCAGACATTTTGTTTAAATATATTTTCATCTCACTTAATCATATTTAATAAGTTTTATTAGGATTAAATGATTTTCTCCAGATCGGCGTTAACGGGCCAACATCTGCAACATACAATACGTTAAAATATTTTTATATTATTTTTATACAATTATTTTTTAATTTTATTTTATTTATTTATTTATTTATTTATTTATTTATTTTTTTATTTTTTTTTTTTTTTGCTTAAAGCAAAATAATACTTTACACAAATTAAACCAGATCATGTAATTCACATGGCATTTGAAACCATGCATCTGAACAATAAAAAGAATTTCCACGATTTTGAGCTTTAACGACAAATCAAAACCAACTTATTTTAGCTTTATACTATTCCTTTCCCAGATCTCGCGATAATTATGCTAACTACTCGGCATATTAGCATAATTATCATTTGTTAACATTTTTACTTACGACAAAGACATATCTAATCATAAAAGAACAACTGATAAGTATTCATTTCTTTCAACACACAACGCAAATTGTATTGATTTTTTGATGTTTTTCACTTGCACGAAGAGGAAGATGGGGAAACACTACAGCATCGATAGAGAAATATGACAGGAAAATAAAGCTTTTTTCTCCCCCTCTTTGTAAGGAATAATAAATCAGTACTTTGGAAATAAAAAATATATCGAGGAAGGAAATCAGTGCGGATTTTCTTTTGAACGTACAAAGTCATATTTCATTGAATTTCACACACCCACAAGCGCACAAATTATGATCTTTCAATTACACTTAAGCATTACGGCGGTATCCTTAAAAAATCGGAAAAATAAATAAAAATGAGTAAATGTGAAAGCTTCATTTTGGAATCAAAACTACGATTCCAAACAATTACGAGAAAAATCTTTTGATCTTTCAAAGTAGATTAGAATGCAAAAGATAAATTTAAATTGAAGAAACAATCTTTGCACGGGAATATGTGAAATAACAATGGAATACTTTTAAATTAACGATTGATTTTGATTCGTGTTTTATAACTGCGGTCAAAGAAAATTCATTTAAATTTTGCTGTTTAGCTTTGATTACTAGAATGCAAATTCGAAGGAGGGAGAAGCGATGGGATGATTTTTAAGGTAAACAAGAGCGTTATCCTAATATGAAGAGAGATTTAAATACAAGATCATTAAAAATTTTATCATATACTCATATTTCAAAGACTGAAATAATTATTAATAAATAGAGAATGCTACAGATGATATGGACAAATAATTAAATTTACAGATTGTCCAAAAATGGACTGAACGCGTTTAAAATTCAGAAATGAGTAAACGTAATAGCAAACGTCAGAAATAGCAAATAAAGCCTTCCTTTGTGCAAACATGTTAAAAGACAGAAAACCAACGTTTAAAAATTCACAAATAATAATAATAAAAAAAGAAGTAAACAGCTGTTTCGAATCCACAAGCGAGATTCTTCTTCAGTGCGACAGAGAGCAAAGCACAGTGTGCCAGAAAAGCAAGACTAAGGCATAACGACAAAGAAGCTGTGGCTTATATACCCGATACGGGGTGTGGCTTGCTGTCTGTCGCACTGAAGAAGAATCTCGCTTGTGGATTTGAAATAGCTCTTTGCTTCTTTCTTGTAAACTATTTGTGCAGTTTTAAACGTTGATTTTCTGCCTTTTAATAAGTAAACGCTGACAGCTATTGAAGTTATTCTTGGAGGAGAGAAATGCGTGGAGTCAGGGATTTATTTGTTAAGCTCCCTTGTTTTAGTTCCAAATACTACCGATAGATGGCGCTGCATTGTTTCAAACTGTGATAATGCTCAAAATAATCTTGGAATTTCAAAACGCAGACCATATTTTTTAGCGATTCAACAGCTAAACAGAATGACGGATGAAAACGGAGTGAACTAACATTTTTATACATTACTTTGAGTTTTGTAACAATTTGAGACATTACAGTGCCACCTATGGACGATAATTGGAATTAAAAATGGAAGCGTAATAAAGAAATCCCTGACTTCACACATCACCCTTCTCCAAGAATAACTTCAATAGCTATTATCGTCTGCTTTTTACTGAATTTCAAAAACCCTTCCGTCCAAGTTAAAACACCATGTATTTAACCGCCTAGAAAAAAGTAAAATATTGACAAACATTTAAGGTTAAAATTTTCAAACTTTCAGCAATGCAAATCTTCATGTATGTGTGCATACCCTAAAAAAGACTGCACAAACGTTACCGTATGGAGAACAAATGTTCAGAGCCACTCAATGTAACCTTGACTTCATCCACGATTCTGGAATACTTTTCGTTGTCATCAGAAACTTTTAAGAGAAGAGCAAACCAGAAACATAAAAAAAAATTACGGGCAGTAAAGAAGCCCTTTTATTTTAGAAATGTTTCGGTGAATCTAAAGAAAAGGATTGGTTTAACCCTTTTAGGGGCAAAGTACTTCTGTTACTAAAATTCTGAATTGACTGATTCACAACAAGAGGTAGAAGCAAATTTATTTGAAGAAAGTAAAAGCTTTTCTTCACGAACAATAAAAATGCAAAATTTTATTTCGAAATTCTGGTGTTGACGTGGCAGTTGGGAATTAAAATTAAGTGGGATATATCATATCACACCGCCCTTCAAGGGGTTAAAATATATAACGAATACATAACTGCAGAAAGAAGCAAGGTATTTTATTGCTGGCGCTAGAAAAACACAAACCCGTTCGGGTCTGGCGTTTTATTAATAGGACGCGTCTTTTCATTGACTATTATTTTGTTTTAACAATTGTTTTTGTTATTCTCTATCTCTATATGTAGTATATGTCTATACATTTATTATTATGGCTTCGTTTATGTTTCAGCATTTAGTAATAATAATAAAACTTTTAATTCTGTTTACACTGATGGCGATTATTTTATTTCAAACATATGCTCCACTCTTTAAATTTAAAATAAAGGCTAGTTTTCCGAACGAATAATTTATGGTAAAATATAATGTATATATATGCCTGTTTAATCATGTTTAATTCGATGTTTTCCAAACGTCTTCAAAAATTCTTCTTTAGCCCATATATCATACTAATAGTATGCAAAATAACTAAATATATTCGACAGATTTCAGTACAAGTACTCCTTAAATTTCAGTAAACTTTAAATTTCGTCATTTGGATAGCTACTTTTAAATTTCTGAACTCAAAAGTAATTTTCCCCAAAAATGTGAAAAAAGAAAAAAACGGACCCGAAAGGATTAAATTAAATTATACAATATAAATTTGCGGAGTTCCAATAGCTGGCGCTTACCTCACTAAACAAACAACAATCAAGTTGTTTTCACTTCTCGATTTCACTCACTTTTTTTTTTTTTTTTAAATGAGCTTTAACACGATACGTTTCTAAACCGAAGATTTAAAAAAATAAAATCTAAATGGTGAATACACGCAAAAGCTCTTTTCCATCAGCCAGTTCAGTTACACGGAAGACAGTTTCCTTTTGTTGATGTATTAATGTATGCTTTAACAATGTGGCCGATTCAATGGCACGCGATGTATTGTTTGAATATGCAAAGCCAGCTTTTTCCCATGCATCCAGATAGTATCTTTTGCAGGTATTCCCACGCTAATGCCGTTTCCTTCTATTATAGCTTAAGCACTCCCCCACCCCCACTAAAGTACATTTCATGGGTCAAGAGAAATTTAAATGGAAAGGCTGTGGCTAAGTGACCCAACCTCGTAATTAGACAAAGCAGCTTCAAGATTAAGGCAAGAACATGAAAAAGAGATTTGTTGGTAGAGTTAACTGTTATGAATAGAAGAGATCGAATCAAATTTTCAACTCGAATGCCTACGTATATCGTGTTCTAAATGAGATATGCGCAGCTAGCTAAATCTTGAAAATAACTGTACTCGTTAACCCTAACAAGCTTAATGATAATAGGCTGGGATCTTAATCCTTCGGTTAGAGTGACAGGCTAAATTCATCTTGCAATTAAAATATGCAAAAAGGTAAGCGTTCTCTATTCTTTAAACATATCTGGTTAGTATATAAATGTAAAAAATATTTCTTTAAGCACAGGATAACAAGTTTACAGATGAAAATATAAATAAAAGGCCCTCACATGAGAATAAAGTGCAGAAGAATTGGAAAGCAGCATTGTTGATGAGAGTGAGTGGGAAAAAAAATCCTTTGTTATACATTTATTGGCTATAATGCATACTGCAATTATAAAATATTTCAAATTTAGTTCATTTTTTCTACCACTGTTTCTCGAACACTAAACATGAATTTCTATTTATTTCTATTATACTGGACACCAGGTGCTCCCTAATTCAGAAGAAATTTAAAAAAAACAATAAACTATCGTGTCGGAATGTGATTTGTACAATAAAACTTGCCAAAATTCAAATTTTTGAGAGGGAAAAGGTTTAACATTTCACCACTAGGTGGCGCTGTAAGAAGGCACATTATCAAAAGGTATGATAAATATAAAGATTATACAGTAGATATTCATTTGCACATGAAAATGTATTAGAAGTATTTATTTACTATCACATGATGATTCTTTGTAATTTTACCGGACGCGCCTTTCTATAATAGTCATCACTGCAATTATTCAATTAAACATACTAATTCAACTAAAACAATAATTCAACTTGCACGCACTCTAAAATTTTCATTAACTTCAGCTGTCCATTCAATTTTATTTTAAAGCGATATAATTTACATATTTTCAGAAAATTAAACGGAACAGCGCCATCTGTTGGTGAAAATTCTGTTTCTTTCCGCGTCCCAAAATAATTCGACTCAAGCAATACCATTTCGAAAAGACCATATATCGAGACGGTGTTGACACAACTCGCTTTCCAGCAGGACAATTTGTTGATTTTTGTTATCCATACTTAATGGGATCATATTTTTAATAAACGACTATAACAAAAACGACAACAATTTTAAACTCTTTCATATTTTGTTCATTTTTTTTTTGTCATATATATCCAGTATAAGAGTTATCTCGGACACTAAATATGAATTTATTTTTGTTTCTAAACAATAAATATTTTTAATAAATGAGACTCTGCGGAAATTGACATGCAGCATTTTCTAAACGTACACCGCGATTGAAGAAGAGGACGAGGGAAGAATGTAATTTTTTATTAAAATTTCTGTGTACATTAAAATTATATTATTTCATAATACAATATGTATATTAATAATATTGACTACAGAAGACTGCCGGAAAGGAACCGCGACTACAGAGGACTCCGCCGGAACTATAAATGACACATAAAATTATATTATTAAATTAATTATAATTTTAATGATTTTATTAAGTAATATTGCTTGACGACATTATATAAAAGTTTAGCGCCTTTTGAATTTTCGTGCCAGATGCAGAAGTACAAATGCAGTTAAAGCACTGACAGATATCGGACACTAAATATAAATTTTTATCTGTCTATATATACAATAAATATTTTTAATAAATGACAGTCTGCAGGAATTGACATGCAGCGTTCGTCAAAGGAATACCGCGATTGAAGAGGAGGATGAGCGGAGACTGGAATCTATATATTTAAAACGCTAAGCGTTTTCTTTCGACAGTCAGTGAGAAGAAAGTACTGCATCAAATTATACTAAACTTTTTTTAAATGAAAGATATTTGGCCATAGATTTGTTATCGTCCATTCGTTTGTTCAAATGTTTTATTAATTAGCCGTAATTTTAAATTAAAATTCTACAGTTGCGCATGCGCAATAAGTACAATTCTTCATAAGTACAAGTCTGCCTTTGGAGTAACGCGCTGCACGTTTTTTTAAGTTCGTCTGCTATTCGATCTTGCTGTAAACAAGCTTTTCTTTCTTTCACAAAGTTAATATTATTTGGCTCTTTCAGCATTATTAACAATTAAAAAATGTATTGTGTCTATACTAAGAGCTAGATACAGTTTATTTCGGGGGGGGGGGGGGGGTGTCATATTGTTTTGGTCATATTACACACAGAAGATAAACACAGTGATTTGAGGTTAAAAGTTATGGACTATGTGATCCGTCTTATGAATTGCCAGTAGTTAGACACGAAGGAAACTAGCATATTAAGTTGTAGCTACTTCTTTGAAAAAATAAAGTATAAATTATTAAAACGCAAAAAACTATTTCTGTGAGATCAGAACTCAAATTCGAGACATTCGTATGCGTCAACTGTTTTTCGAACCTCTTCAATTTAGAAGGAAGTTAAACAAGTCCCCGCTAGCGTAGCGGATTAAAGCAGCACTTGTAGCTCTGAATTTTTGTACAAGACGCAAGTTCGAACCCAAGAATGGCAAAATGTGTAATATTTTTCGGTAATTCATTTCAATAATGACATATTTTATCAGGAAGATAAGTTGTAGGATTTTTATTTTATTATTATTATTATTTGAATGCTTTATAATTAAATAAAATTTAACACTCAATAATATTTTGAAAAAATAATGATTTTATATTTCAAATATTTAAGCTAAAATATTTTGCATGTAATTATCAATTAAATAAATTGAGCTGATCTAAAATTTTCGTTATATTTTCTGACCATTATCAATAATATATATATGTGTGTGTGTCAGAAAGAAAAGTTTGTCATTCATTTGCGTAAAAAAATAAAATGGAAAGAAAAAAAATATTCGTATAAGAGCTATAAAAGAAATTACCTTTATATCCAGGTTTAATATTTAAAAAAAAAAAAAAAAAAAAATGTATAAAAATGTAAAATAAAATTCAAGTAATAAAATATATATAATAAATCGTTAGCTGCATCAAGTTTCAAATTCAGGTTTTTAAAGAGTGAGATAGATAAAAATAAAATTCACGGCAGCTTTTAATGCCCGTGTTGTTTTAATAAATAAATAAATAAATGAAAATAGATATTGTTATTAAAAAAATGAGGTTCGTAATAAGTAAAAATAAATTCTCTACCCTGTGTTTTTCGGTAAATTTCTGATAAAAAGCAAGCATAATTAGTTGTAAATTATAAACTTAAAATTCTTTCACTTCATTGAATAGGTTAGACTGGCAGCACCATCTATCTCCTTAAAGGAATAAGAATCACTTATGCAATATAGAAATTCGTCACATAATTCGTCATTCAATAATTAATTTAAAAGCAACTAATTAAAAATTCAAGAATTTTTCTAATGAAACATTCAAGTTATTTACCGTCAAATCTTGACGGGCGCTAGTTCTTATTAAAATTTCTATATGCAGTAAAATTATATTATTTCATAATATAATATATAAACTAATAATATTGACTACGCAGAAGACTGGAGGGGTGGGAAGGAGACGCGTCTAACGGAGGACCCCACCGGAACTATAAATGGCACATAAAATTATATTATTAAATTAATTTTAACTAAAATAATATTATTTAACGACAATGTATAAACATTTAGTGCCTTTTGGACATTTCATGCAAAATGCAGAGGTACAAATACTGTTAAAGCACTGAAAGATGTATCGGACACTAAACATAAATTTTTATTTGTCAATATACAATAAATATTTTTAACTGGATAGAAATTATAAAATCTTTCTCTAAACGTACATTGTGATTAAAGGGAGGGGGAAGGGGGAATGGAATTTGTGATTAAAATTTCTATATGCCCATTGCGGCCCAGAATGTAGGTTATCATTTTTATAGGGCATTTATGTCCAAAGGAATGCTCTGGGGAAGATCGAATATGATCGTGAGTGGTCCACGAATATTGATTTCTCCACACGCGCTCAAGTAACAATGGCTGGTATGGACATTTATTTATTTTTTCTTTACTCATGAATGCTGAATTATCTATCTAGTCGTCATATATTTCTCTTAGAACAGGGGTGGCAAACATGTGTGCGGGTCAGTTGACACCAATATTTCCGTATAGTAATCTCCGCCTTCAAAATAACTTGATATCTGCTTAAAGTGATAACAATATATTAAAAAATAATAATAATAACTTTATTTATTCAGATTCGACATGTTTCATTGCTCTAACGGCAACATTCTCAAGAATTAAAATGATACAAATATTTTCACAAAAAAATTGAAAACTAGTAAGCAAAAAATCACGCGAACTCAAGCATAATGAAATTAACTGCAATATTAAAAATGTATATTTGTGAACGTGAATTATTTTATGTTACTGTTTCATTATTCTGTTGAGCATCTCTTTCCAAATTTTAGGAAGCTTCATGGAGATTGAATCATTACATATATTCTCACTGCGTAAGAAGATCTCGATTGATTCTCGAATAATGGATGACAAATAAAATCTTGATGAATAAGTTATTCTACTATTTTTTTATAATTAATTTGTAAACGTTCTTTGTTATATAGTCTGGCTAAATCTGTAGTTTTCTTGTTGTATTTGATGTCTGCTATATGTTCTTTGTTGTTTTCAATGGTCGTGTTTGTTGTTTTCAATTAAAAAACTTTTTTTGGAAAATATTTGTATCATTTTAATTCTTGAGAATGTTGCCGTCAGAGCAATGAAACATGTCGAATCTGAATAAATAAAGGTATTTTTTGCCTTTTAAATGTATTTTTATCACTTTAAGCAAATATTAAGTTATTTTGATGTTTTCAAGTGATTTTTATATATAGTTTATAATCTTCGCTTTAGTTAACGAAATGTCTTGCATTAAAAAAGCGAAAAACTATTCGGAAATATTGGTGCCAATTGGCTAACTGGAACGAGGGTCCGTCACCCCTGTTTTACAAATTCAAGTACTAAGTTCAATGTAAATTTCATATGTTGTAGTTTACAGATCAATTAACATTAAAATGAGAATATATTTTTTAATTACTTGATTGCTTACCAGCTCATTCATGAATAGAAAAGAGGATAGTATTTAACACTTACCTAAAAAGAAAAGAAAAGAATTAGACAAGTTATACTTTTAAAAAGCACTACTTTTACAGATATAATTATTTATCACCAATGAAGAATAATAGTGAAATCATTCTGCAATACATTGTAACTGCACTAATTAAGGGTTATTAATTTATCACTTATTTTTTGAATCATTCAAATCATCAATTCGTAGGCATTTTATTATATTTTAACGCATACACATCACCTTTACTTTAATGATGAAATACATGTGATCAATATTTTAGGTCATTAATGAGATACGAACTCATTTCTAAAATCCAAGAAATATTAGATGCATATCACCTTATCCATTTTAATTGAAAATGGATGTCAATGAAATATCAGAAAAAGCATCACTGATACAAAAATAACCATTCAACGTACTTACTTCTCTTTAAAGGTAGATATATTCAACCGTACAAACCTGCATAAGCTGCAAATCAAAACATGCTTTGAATCAGAAATTGTACTTAATAAATGAAGTCAAACGAGCGCGATACAAGAATAAATTATATTACATTAAATTGCCGTTTCTAAACATGTTTATTTGATCTGTGGCTTATACGCCGGTTTTTACGGTACTATCTAATATAGGTCAATTATTATTATTATTTTAAAGAACGTTATAAATATCAAAACCAATTACGGGGTTGGATTAAAGTATTCATTTCACAAAGTTCAATAATTTTAGATCGGAGAACAGGGCCGTGTGAATGGTGCCCTAGCATCAGGCATCGAATTGGATAGACACTTCATCGGCACTGTCAGTTATCGCTATCGATGCATTAGCGTTAGGTTTCTGCACCACATTCCAAATACAGTTGCTGCGGTCTCAGAACTAGAAAGAAGCCTGGGAAATCCCTTGACCGTGTATCATTTATCACTGCAGACGGCATTACAAAAGTTCAAAGTCTTATGGACTTAGTCTAACACTACTAAACCAAGTGGGATTAGTACTAACACCATCACTGCAGATTGTTTTTAAATAATGGTTGTCACGATCGATAGAAACTTTTCTGCTAATAAAGATATTACCAATACTACACTTGATGGTTAGCACATTTAATTCGTAGAATTTTTTTTTCTCACTTTATCCCTTTCCTGCGCGGAGTAATTCTGTTTCTAAACTTATGAAATGGTGGACTGACACCGGAATTTACATACCAATTTATTAGAAAAAAAACTTGCTTAATCTATAACGATATTATATTAATTTATAACGATATAAGTACTTTTTAAAAGGAAACATTTAATTAAATATTCCTGGTGTCTGTTCTCTTAAAATTAGGTGTCCTCTTTTGTGGACACCGCCCGCTAAAGTGTTAAATATAAGACGCTTTCTTTTGTCATTTATTTATGCCTGAGGACATAATTGGCACTTAATGTTGAATTATTGGTAGTTTTCTCTTTGCCTTCAGGGAAACTCTCCAGTGGAAAACAGCACAGTCATATGAAGTAAACAGTAAACGTTCAACACGAAATTTAGTAATTAGACTTTGTGCAAAAACTAAAATTAAGAATTATAGTGGAGAGTTACAAATAAATGGCAAAATAAAATCAATTAATTTTATTTTTACATTTTATGTATCTCACTACAAAAAACAAGATTCGTATTGTTTTAACTTTTGGGTACCACTATTTCTTAAAAATAATCTTGTTATTTACTCACAAATTTATGTCATTAAATAAGGGAAATATTTTTCTCGGAAACTGTGGTACGGACCTTAAAAATATACATCGGCATAAATCCTGCCAAACCAGAATAAATGTGTTAATTTACTGTATTGAGACGTACAGTCATAGATAAAAAAGTAAACACCCCTTACTAACTCTGCAACTAATTATAATAGAAGAAGCTATTGGTACCAAGCGATTGAAAATAAAGTCTACTTTTAAATGATGTAATATAAAATTTGCTTAGTTGGCATCTACGATTCACAACCAGACCAAACCTTGTTATTTTTTCAATGGCGACACCCAATTTTGTCAATGCATTTTAAATCTTCGATTCAAACTATGCCTAGAAACGAAATTTCAAGTTTTTTGTATAAGTTTTTGAATTACAAAAATTCAAAGTTTAAAGCTTCTAATGTTAAATTACATTTTCATATTTTTATTAGTATCTCCTGAAAATATAATCCTAATGTTATAATTTTGTGTGTGGTTATAATACTAAAAAACCCAAACATAAATACGTATTTGTAATTTTAAACAATTTATAATATGAATTATGAAATTAATATTCGAAAAAAAAATATGAATTGCAATCTACAATTTTTTTCATAGTATTTTCATGTATTATGTCCTATGGTGTGCAGGAATGCAGAAAAGCTTAGTTCGAAAAAAAAAAATATAGTTCACTCATTTTATTGACACATTTGGGCTGGCAATAGTCGAAACATATTAGGAGGCTACTTCAGTCAAGTAAAAAGACCCGTTCGCTAATGCTAATCCTATGGAAGAAATTTATAACGATATCTCGATTGCATTTTAATATTTTTAAATGATTTTTTTTTCTTTTTCTTTTTTGCATTGAATAGCTGAGATCGATCTGTACAAAGGCCGTTTTTTACTTTTTCGATTTTGTTTACAGATATTTTTAATGAGGACACTTTCATTTTCGGAACCGGTTTCGAAACTGAAAGCATCCTCATAAAAAAATCTGCAATCGAAATCGGAAAAGTAATAAACAGCCTTTGTACAGATCGATCTCAGCTATTCAATGCAAAAATATTGAAATGCAACCGAGATATCTTTATAAATTTCTGCCATAGGATTAGCATTAGCGAACGGGTCTTTTCACTTGACTGAAGTAGCCCCTTAAGCAAGTGAAATGGTTATATTGGCAAGAAATAATAAACTAATAGAAGTGACACAGTAATTCTGTAGCATTTCAACAATCGGGTACCTAACTTTCATTTGTATACAGCCCCTAAATTAGGCTCATTTTAAAATAATTAATTTATCTAAAACTAATCATACGATTTTCATGGAAGAAATTTTTTTTGGCTAATTGAAGGGTGTAGAATTTATTTATGGTGACAAACTTGGGTATTGCTATTGAGACAAAAATAAAGTTTGTGTTCGTTTTGATATGCAGATGACCCCCTAATCAAATTTTATATACATCATTTAAAAGTAGATTTTATTTCCAATCGTTTGACATCAGTAACTTTCTTCTACAATAATTTGTTGCAGAGTTAGTAGGGGGTGTTTACTTTTTTTTTTCCAGGGCTGCACGTGTACATTGCTCCTTTCAAATTGTACATAAAGATGGTGGTATCAGATGTTCTGTTCCATAAATCGTTTTGACACTAAATATACCAGGAATTTTACTCAAGTTTTGTAAAAATTATTTCACACCAGAATTTTTATTTCAAACTATTTACTTGTTATTTAACTTATTTCTGTACAATTTATATTTATATATTTTTTGAAGAAATTTCTGCTTCTAATTGAAATATTTTCATTTGGTACCGGTCATTTGACCGGTTATTGGTATAGTTATTCTTAAAACCCTGGAAAGAAGAAAATCAAAACCACGATACTCTGGTTTTCTTCATTTCAATAGTAATGACATTTAATTTTACACAAATCTGCGTATAAAAGAAAGGAGGCTGTGTTGCGAATTTATCGCCTTTAATATGCAAAAGATCTATTACTAAATTTCCTAATAGTAATCTTTGCTTTATTTAATGGTATCAAGTATCAATCATTCCGTGAATTACTATTCGAAGTTTGTGGTAGATATTTTAAAATAAAACAGTACAACTAAAATAGTTTTTCGAAATCACAGAATCTAAACAAAATGCGAAATTTTAAAATAAAAAATATGTATAGCGTATATATTTTATGCAGCAAAAAAAAAAAAAAAGAAAAAAAAAAAGAAAAAAAAAAACGCTATTATAGTTATCACATTTGATAATTGGAAAAAAAAAATCGTACTTCCATTTAAATCCTCTCAAAGTGAAATTTCGCAGAGAAAATTAAATGATCTGCCATTTTAAATTACGAAATTATTTGCTAGTCAAACGGCGAAGGAAATAAAAGTTTTTTAATGACTTTCAACAAAATATTAATGGCTATAAACAGCAAATTCGCCAGGAAAATGAATAAACGATGCCGGACAACTTCCGATTTATCAATGCTTTGAAATAAATGCATAAAAGAATAAAAATAAACGATCGCGAACAACAACAAAAAAAATTCTATGCAGCTAAAATGAATTCCGCGCAAAATTCAGACGATCAATAGTAAAAGCTAGCTAAAAGTCACTGCATGACGTTCAACATTTGGTCACTTCGAGTGACTTTATAGACCCGTACTTCCGTGTTATAACACTGACAGAAAAAAAAAGAAAGTATCGCGGAAATTGCCTTCTTAGAGGCGACGTAATTCCAACGTGGTAAGGGTCATAATATAGTAAATTTAAATAACAAAGACGGCGCTTTTGGGTGTTTTTGTCGCTGACAGCATAGAATACCAAAGTCGAATAAACATTTATTGAGTGAAATGCGGTACGAACGCAAGGATAATAAAAATAGCATTCCTCCCGCTTATTTTGAAAATAATGTCGTTAAACCCTTGAGATTAATAACGTCACAGATTTCTTAATCTGTTATTCCAGTTTCACCGAAACATTTTTATCTCGCAAAGTAATATTAGGCCCATTTATATTTAAAATATTACTTTTTCGGCCGCTATTATTAGTGAAAGCGTAGTAGAAAGATATTTTGTTATGTTTATGATACTCGGTTGGATGTAAATATTCCTCATAATTGAGAAAGGTTTTTAAAGTTAAAATTAATGGCTATAAATATGTGTTTTGATGAGGATGCCTTACATGTTACATTTAATTCTGTTGAAAAAATAATATTGTCGGTTTCATTAAAGCTAGAAATATTTCTCTTAATATAATTTTAACAACTTGCTAAAAACTATGCATCATCAAATGCCGTTGGAAAAAGACACAAATTAAAAGAGAGACAAAAAAAGTATAAATTGCTACATAATACACGGAAGATGACTTTTCTTAACGGAGTAGACAATGCTTCACTTGCACTGTAAAATTTATTTTTTAATCTTTATCAAAATATCACATCTTTGCATCAAAAATGACTTTAATAAAAAAAAACTTCGTTTTTCAGAAAATGCGAAAAACTTTTTCCGGATTGTGGAAGGGTCAGTTGCTATCTTGCAAACACAACTGCTACCTGGTGGCTGGATTTTCAGTGCACTATCTGGTACTTTAGGTGATTGGTAGAAGCGTAAAAACCAAGTAGAATTGTATCTCTAACTCAAAAAAAAAAAAAAAAAAAATTTGAGTTGTGGCACCTTTGAAGCAAAGGTGCGATATATTAAAACTTTAAAACTTAAACGATATGTTAATAACAATACGATGGAAATACAAAATTTGCATAGTCAGGGTTATATTATTTATAATTCATCCTTCTAATTTCATATCATTTAATTTTCATACTAAATGAATCTAGGGTTCAGTGTTCTTCCTATATTATCAGACATCATAGTGAATTAAAGAAAAGAACAGATTTAATCTCTAAGAAAGAAAAAAAAAATGCCAAGAAACCCTATATGATACACTTGTTATCGATACTTCATTAGAAAATGTTCGACTAGATTTACTGCTTACAGGTTATCTAGGACAGAACTGAACGGAAGTGTGCTATGTCAGCACAGGCTTCCGTTTACTGGGAGAGCAAGCAACTCTATCGAGGCTTCTGTTTAATTGAAACAAATGCTTATGTGAAGCGGCAGCATGTGTAACGCGAAATTCTACCAAGGCTTTTATGAAATCCGCTGATCCGGCACTATTCTAAACGCTGTACCTTTTAATCCCTTTGCAGGAAGGTAATTCGTTTGGTAAGATTAGTTTTAGAATGCTGTTTATTTTATTCTAGCTTCTTGTGTAGAATCAAGACAGAGTGAAGGGAATAAAATATACTACAAAAAATAGTTAGTACAAAAAAAAAAAAAAAAAACATTAAATGTATTTGTTTAACTGCAAACATTCATCCTTCTGAAACGCGTAACTTTTGTATTTTATTTTATTGTATTAACCAATTTCTTTATGTAAACTTAAGAATTCGTATTTTGAATTTTGTTTTCTCGTGTAATCCGTTTGGTAAGATTAGTTTTAGAATGCTGTTTACTCTAATTTCTTGTACAGAATCCAGACAGAGTGAAGAGCCTAGAAGCGGATAAAATAGTTCTACAGAAAAATCTAAAAAACGTTAAATATGCTTGTTTAACTGCAAATAATCATCCTTCTGAAATGCGTAACTTTTATATTTTATTTTATTTTACTAAATAATTTATTTATGTACGTTTAAGAATTCGTATTGGGATTTTTGTTTTCTCGTGTAATCCGTTTTGAGATTAGTTTTACAATGCTGTTTAGTCTAGTTTCTTGTATAGAATCCAGACAGAGTGAAGGGGCTGGAAGGGGATAAAATAGTTCTACAGCAAAATCTAAAAAACATTAAATATGTTTGTTTAACTCGAAAAAAAAAAAATCATTCTTCTGAAACGCGTAGCTTTTGTATTGCATTTTACTTTATTAACTAATTTATTTATGTACGCTTAAGAATTCGTATTGTGATTTTTTTTCTCTTGCGATATTCTATTCTTGTTTCTTGTCTAGAATTCAATTGGAGTAAAGGGTGTGGAAGTAGATAAAACAGTTACTAGCGAAAAGTTTAAACATCAGCAACGGTTTGAAAAATTAAATAAACTTTTGTATTTTATTTTATTTCATTTCATTAACTAATTTATTTATGTACGCTTAAGAATTTGTATTGTGAATTTTGTTTTCTCTTGTGATATTCTATTCTTTTTCCTTGTCTATAATTCAACAAGAGTAAAGGGTCTGGAGGTAGATATAATAGTTACTAGAGGAAAGTCTAAAAATCAGCAACGGTTTGAAAAATTAAATACGCTTATTTGTTAACTGAAAAAATTCTTTCTTCCGAAACCCGTACCTTTTTTATTATTTTAGTAATTTATGTATGTATGCTTCTACTCCGAATTTTGTTTGTCTTTGCGATATTTTATTCTTGTTTCTTGTAGAGAATTTAACTAGAGTGAAGTGTCTGACATAAGTTTATTTAGTTTCCGTTAACCCCTTGAAAGGTACCGGTATATTATATATACCACTTAATTGTAATCCCAAATAGCCACACTGACACCAGAATTTTTGTATTAATTTTTCCATTTGTAATGTACATGAAGAAGAGTTTTTTGTTATTTTGAAATAAATTTGTTTGTAAATCCTGGTGTCAGTCAAACATTTCACTATTTTAGAAACAGAAGTACTTTGCTCCTGAATGGGTTAAAGAAATAGATTAAATGATGAAAAACTTTGAGAAGTTCAATTTCAAATGTAATGAATAAATTTTTTAAAAATAATTTCATAGTTTGTATATGCAGTATTATTTTCATGCCTCAAAGCACATGTACCAGAATATTGTTTTTTATAGACATTTTCCAGCTTGCCGAACACGCTGCATGGTTGCTGCTTGGCGGAAAGTTCATTCAAATCTAATTCTTGATACAGCTGCTTGTCTAAATCAGTAAACGAACGTGAAACCTACAATAGAATTTTGGTAAGCATATCTAACGAACATAATAGTCCAAGCGTGAAGAAATTATATAATAGGTAAAGTGTAATTCATTTTTATCAATTTCGGAATACATTCAAAATTATAAAATGGCGCATGAATTGTGTAATTACTATATAGTTTAATGAGAAACTTTACATGATCAACATGCATTTTGCACTAATATAGTGAATATCTCACTTATTGCAATTTTCTATAATGGATAAAATAAAAGTTTTTTGGGTCGTATACAATGCATTCCCTGTATTATATACGACCCAAAAAACTTTGTTTTCTATATTATTATTATTATTATTATTATTATTATTATTATTATTATTATATGTTTGACTAAGTGGGTGCAGGTTTTGAAATGGAGTTCGGGAAGTAATAACATATTCACATAATTTAATTTTATCCGAAAATACTCTTTTTATTTTAAAAAATCTTTCAAGCTGGCAATGCATATACATTATATATTTACGATGTTCCTTCCATGCGTTCAAATTTTAGATCTCAGACTCATAATTATTGTCTAAGACAGTAAAAAGAGAAAGAAAAGAAAAGGAAAAAAAAAAAAAAGCTTTCGGTTCTGAACGCATTTTTAGGAGGCTTCAGCATCGAAGCATCGAATAGCATTTTAGCATTGAAGAACACAATTTCTTGCAACAATGGAATTTTTTTTAACCGCTGAGAGCCTAATTAGGCAAAAATATTTCGATTGAATACACTAACAGGACTCACAATTGAAATGGGTCGTCTTAATGCGGCCGGGTTTTTGGACCTGGGTGTTTTGGGTGGTTTTTGGTACATTCAGGGGTTTTCTAAATATAAATCTATATTTAATTATTTAATTTTCTAAAAGGGATCAGCTACAGAAAAGAAATCTTATTATAAAATGGAATTTTTTGATTAAAAAACACACACCCAGATTCTGCTATTTCTTGATACGGTGGCTCACATATGAAAATGGTACTGAACACAGATACATCATAACAAATTATTATGAATTTGAATATTTCAGAAAACTTTAATACAAAAGCAAAAACTTGTAATTAAAAAATTATCAACACTATTTGAAAACAAAGACCAGCCTTATATTTAGAGGATTATTTCTCATAAAATTACAGTATACGATTGTAAGTTTCTTA
Organism: Maratus speciosus; assembly: GCA_963932465.1. Lineage (NCBI taxonomy): Eukaryota > Metazoa > Arthropoda > Arachnida > Araneae > Salticidae > Maratus > Maratus speciosus. The sequence continues at coordinate 541,979,815 of OZ010796.1, read as the reverse complement.
CTACACACAGATATGTAGCTTTAACCCCCAATGTGTCAAAGCAAAAGGGCGAAGCATTTTGATTATTAATGTATCATTCGATTTTTAATTATAGATTTTTTATTTTTATTATACCCATAGATTTCTAATTTTTTATTATATTCTTAGATTTTTAATTTTTATTATAGTCTTGGATTTTTAATTTTTATTATAGTCTTGGATTTTTAATTAGCCATAAAAATGTATACAAATAACAGAAACATGATGATTTAAAACCTTTTCTTTATTGATTAGAATGTAACACACACACACACACACACACACACACACACACACATATATATATATATATATACAGAGAGAGAGATATTGAAATCTTTTCAGTAATTCTCGATAAAAAGGTACTTCAGTATCAGCTGTTTTCTTTAGATTTCTAAACTGTTAAAATCCTAGATCGACATATACACCTTGACCACAGCAAAATATATTATTTGTTCCCTACTATATGTATCAGGAACTTACAGAATGACAGCGAGACTCTGTCATTCCATTCTTCCGAAATTGAAATACTCCGAGTAGTTTTTCACTGGAGACTGTGTTTTATGTTTCTAATTTTCATCCAGATACAGTTGTTTTTATATTGCCGAAAACATAAATTTAATGATGCTAATGTATTTCTTTATTAGCATTCTACATTGCCTCTTTAGGTCTTGAAAAAAAGAGGTTGGTGGTGGTAGTGGGGGGTAAATTTGATCAGGTCCACGGGATTAACACATAAAATGGAAATCTACCCCTGACAGAATCACCAACATCATGAAAATAGACGTCATAAGCTAAAGTAAACTAAAACTAAAAATGAGCAAAAGTATCCCCCGCCCCTCTCATAAAAAGATGCGACAAAAGTGAAGAGCAGTAGAGAATGAAAAAGGGTGCCAAACAACCCCCCTCCCCACCTCAATAAAAATTTAAAACTGAACCCCTCACTACACATTTTATTTTTAGTTCTCCCCCTGGTTAGAAACGCGATACAAAAGTAAACTTATCTTCTAACAAAATAGACAAAAATATCCCATTTCCTCAATAGATGGCAGTAGTAGTCATTACGAAAGTAGGACATAAGACTGATATAACTCCTTCACCCTTGAACTTGTATTACTGAGCTTATTACGTAAATTTTCTCTTGTTGATCAAAACATTCTTTCAGTGATTACTTTCGAAGTCGATCAAAAGGAAGACATTGTTGGTATTTAATCTATTCAAATATAGTTTTAAGACAAAAGCTAAATTTTATGTAAAATTAAATTTATTAAGCGAAAATTTAGAATTTTAAATTATGAAGGTAAAGAATTTTCTGCCTTTTGAAACGAGCATTATTGTGATGGTAATCTTATGTAAATGCGCATCACATAATAGAATATGCTAATAACATCAATTTTCTTAAGGCCAAATTTTTGTGTTAAGTATCTGTTCTCAAATCAATTCTCTTTTACTTCGAAACGTGACTTTGAATAAACTTTGAGAATAAAATTAACCACAATAAAATTTTAATTCCCATATGCATCAATTTTCAAATATTCAAATTTACATTACAGAGATTTTTTTTTCTTCTGAGAACACATCTTCGGTGATAGTTGATTAAAGCTAATTAAAATTCCATCCTCTGAAATTTCTTTAAAACAACAATCTTAATTAAGTCGAATTTCTGTTATTTTCAATCTAAATTAGTATATCTGAAACTGTTAAGCACGTATTTGTGAAAGTTATTTCGAAGCGGTTTCTTAAAGGTATTTCTTTTTTCTTTGGAGGAGACACTAATAGAACCATCATATAAGCAGGGATGTAGTGAGGGTATACGCGGGTATACGCCGTATACCTTCTGGATTTTTTTAAGAAGCTCCGTATACCCTCTGTTTTTCAAATAAATCTATAGCGTATACCCTAGGCATGACGTTCATGACTTTAGCGTATACTCTCTGTGCCTATAGCGTATACCGTCAGGGTTTTTTACGACTACATCACTGCATATAAGCTTACTTGCACTATTTAACCCTTTATGCTCCGACGGTTCTTTTAAGCCCCATTAGAGAAAATGCAACATAAAATTTATTTAATTCGACTACTAATAAAAGTATATGGTACTTTTCATACTAAATACTTTGCTGGATCACATTCAGTAAGCACAGTGAAACAGTCGAAGCTCAATAATTTTTAACGTTTTTAATGTCTCAACCATTTACATTGATTTAGTTTTTTTTTTTTTTTTATAAAAAGAATGCTTTACGAAAATTTTTCAACTGCAAAATACTTCCCAGTTACAGATAGAATCACAATGCATTTATTGTTATATTATCTAATTATTCTTGTAAATATTTTACAAAAAAATAATAAAAATAAATAAAAAAAAAAAATAAAAAAAAACTAACTACCGATAGTAGATCGGTTTTATTTAAAAATCTATTTAAAAATCAAATTGTCATTATATAAGTTGTTTTGAATATCTTCCACACATTAACCCTTTATCTACTGACGGTACCTATAAGTACCATTAAAATAACTTGGTATAAAATTCCTTTAATAAATCGATTAGTTGTAATACAGTTTAGAATGAGTTATAGATGCATTACTTTATCTTGTTCCAAAAGCATTATGGGTTACACAAAACAAAAATATTTTTAAAAGGATGATTTCTTTTGCCTTTGCATCTTTTCAGCTTTCTTGGCGTTCGGAAGAGGAGGGGGGAATTTTTCAATTCGGAAATATGTCTATATTTCTATTGTAAGAACATTATATTTGTATATTTCCTAATTCTACAAAATACTAAGAAAAATATTTAAAATAAAAGATTTGAGTGGGGTTATAAATATTGCACAAATTTCCTATAAATTCAAACTTAATGAATCCTTCTAAATCCTCCAATCCTTCTAAAATTTGTTAAATGATTATGTAAATCTTCTAATGTATTTCAAATGAAAATCAAATTTCATTTGAAATATTGTATTCAAGGCGAATGTTTCTCTCTGGAATAATTTCCATGTATCTTCTAATGTAGTTTAAACAATTCACGAAAAAGGCTTTAGAAGATAAAATTTTCATGCATTCATAATTCAGTACATAAAGGCTTAACGACGATAATTATTTAAGAGGAGCAAATTTCTGATTCATAATTCGGTACATAAAAGGTTAAAGATATCCATTTTTCAATTCTTATTAACAATATTTTATCAAATAAAGATATTACTGCTCACGGCATGTAACATGCTACCAAAAACACAAATAAAATATTTAGAACAAAAAACAATTTAACTTCAGTTTCTCAAAATTCTTTGGAACAGCTGTCGTATTCGCCTGGAGTCCGCCATCTTGTTTCTTCGTTGATCATTTTTAAATTTATTTATTTGGATTTATTTATTTCTTTTTGTTGTTATGTTTTAAAATGTTTAATCGCAGATTATTTTTTGGCTGTAATTTCGGAATATATATTTTTAAAAATGAATAGTTGCTTTACTCTACTGTTTTAAAATTTATTTATTTACCGTTTGCTAATTACGAATTTCCTGTCCCCCTCCCCTATTTTTTTTCTTTTTTACAAGTAATGTTTGGAGTGCTGATTTTCTGTTATTATTATTTTTTTTTAATTGTTGTTTATGTTTAATCTCTAAATTTTCAAAAACTAACATAAAGTGGTTATAAATGACCAAAAAAAAAAAAAAAAAAAAAAACAAGATGGCGGACTCCGGGCGAATGCGGCAGTTGTTCTAATTTTTTATTACATAACACCTTCCAATTGTGTCTTCAAATACATTGCTTTAATTTTTGTGCAATTAATTACAAAATGCCCATTAAAGTCGTGCCCACGCCCGATTATCTTCCGAACAGAACGGTGACAGCTATAGTCACGAAAACGGTGTATGGGTATATCAAAGTGGCTATAAGGAAAGGGCATGTTTACAAATAAACACTTCAGTCAACCAATCTACCAACTAAATTTTTGTCATAACGATCAGTGCAGTAATAGTCTTGGCCGCCGTAAGCCAATCATGTCAGAGGCCTGTTAAATGTAGACCAAACAAATTTCCCTAGCTCATGTGTACAGTAGGAGTCATTAAGAACGGACAGGTTTTTTTTGCCGATCCACAGTAATTCGACCAACAGTGACGTCGGCTGTCCTTTCCTTATACACCTTACATGTCTAGACCGGTCACAGCGCCATCTGGTGGCAAACTGCTGTGTTAGCATTCCGATCACGAATACGGTACAAGGTACGAGAAAAAGGTCAATTACAAAGTTGTAGAGGATTCTCGATTTATTCTAACATGATGTCTTATGTGTAAAAATTTGATTAGAAGCACTGAAATATAAATTTTATATTCAATCCCCATCTTAACTCGAAATTTTTTATTGTTTAACACCTTCCAATTGTGTCTTCAAATACATTCCTTTAATTTTTGTGCAATTAATTACAAAATACCCATTAAAGTAGTGTCCAGCCCACATTTATCTTCAGAACGGCGGCAGCTATTGTCACGAAAATGGTGTGTAGGTATACCAAAGTGGCTATACGCATTACATGATTAGACCGGTGTCAGCGCCATCTGATGGCAAACTGCTGCCATAGCACTCCTAACACGAATATGGTACAAGATACGTGGAAAAAGTCAATTACAAAGTTGTACAGTCTTCTCGATTTATTCTAACATGTCTTATGAATAAAAATTTTATTAGAAGCACTGAAATATAAGTGTTTATATCCAATCATCATCTTAAATACACTATTTAATTCATTCAAAAGTGCGGCTTTATAAGGTAGATGCATATTTATTAATAAAACTAACACATGTAATCAAGGTAGTGTTAATTTTAGTAAGAAAATCAAATTAAGTATGCTCAATGTGCCTGCCATAAAAGCCTTTCAGCTTCTGGTCAAATAAGTCAGAAAAAAAATTATCATTCACTGAATATATCAAATTCGTTTGTAAAAAAGAAAGGCGATAAAAATATTTTTTAATGCACAGTTTGTGAACTACATCCAATTTTAGCAATTTAGGGCTAATTAGTGGTACAGTAGGAAAAAACCTAACTGCACATTACAACTTCAGATTTAACTAATTCTTTTTAAATCGCAAAATGTCCTATGCAATTAAATGTGGTTTATTTTCTCATTAGAAGTAATCTGCTTATTAAAACGGAACTCAACTTTAAAAAGTGAAATAACAACATCATAATTTTATTCCTATTTCAGAAGAGGCATTAATTTCATTTCGACTTTTCCCACAATTGGTACAAAACAATTAGCTTCCTTCTTACAAGTACTATACGAAAATGAAAAAAAAAAAAAAAAAATACCCGTACACAAAATAAAATATTAAAAACTTGCAATTCCAAACAGGAATACATCATTTACCACAAATATTTCTCCGTAAATTCTTGGTCTGTTGATGCTTTTACTCAAAAATTCATATAAAAAAAACAAGGTCGGAAGTGACTTTTCCCTGAAAAAAAAATCCCCAAAACTACCAAAGAGAACGCTGGAAATTGAGAACGAAGTAATAACATTTTGGAGGGTGAAACTGTATTCCACATTTTTTGGCAGGTCTCAGACGTGTGGCGCAAAGAAATGGTATGACAAAGTAATTTTCGAATGGACAAGAGAGTCAGAGAAAAAAAGTGAGCTGCGCTAACAGATGCGGAGGACAGTGTCAGACTGCATCGACTGTTCCTGACTCTAAAACCGGAAATATATTGGAAGTCTAATAGCATTGAAGCGTGTATGCAGGAAAAAGTAGAAGGACAGGAGACTTCAAAATAGTAGACAGAAAAATCACTATTGTACATTTTTTAAGACTGCATAGACTATTTCAAATAAGCCTTTAGTTTCAGGTTTATAGGGATAGTCAAATTTGCTCGTCATCTATAACCATTTCAGTTTTAAAGGTTTCAATAATTTATATTAAACGTTAATCTTGCAATTATTGAAGTATTTATATAGTTAAATAAAATATTTCAAATAAGCTTTTAGTTTCAGATTTACGCGAATAGTAAAATTTTCTCGCCTTTTATATGTAAATAGAGAGTTTAATTTTAACATTCTTGTCTCATGGATTATTTTTAAAAAATCATTTCTTTTTAATGGAATGTTTAAAATGCTACAGATTGTGCGGAATATATATATGTGTGTGTAGCCTTGATGTTTAATAGTTTCCATTAAACATAACATTGAGTCGAAAATCGATTTTAAAAAGTGATATAGCGTAAATCGATATAATTTGGACTAGAGTGCTGCATTAGACTGCATGTGATCATAGATTATTCTTTCTTTATGGACAGTTAGCAACCCTTTTCTCGGAAAATCACCATTTCGTTTTCGATGGACACAAAATCCCATGTATTGTATTTGTGATAGTTTGTATGCACACACACATACTGAGTGTGTGTAGATTCGGAGGTGTCCCCTATTCAGAGGTAAAAGTGTACAAATACAGAATATAGGTTTTAGAAATTGAAAGTGTTCGATAAATAGAGGTATATACTATTCGGTAATGTCCATTATGAAAGTTTAATTAATACACAGTGGCTCCCAAAAGTGTTCGTACACTTAGGAATTTTAATGAAACAGAGCTCTAGCCATTAATTAAAATAAGTATTTCATAAGGGATATTTAATAATAAGATCTATAACTTATTTTTAACAAAACTACATAAAATATTTTAAAAACATAGTAAAACATTACTTTGAAGACATCAATAACCAAAAATAACAAAAAAGTTACCTCACAAAAGTCTTCGTACACTTTAAAAAAAAAAAAGCTTTAAATATTAGTAAATATTGTAATATTTTGTTAAATTACTACTTTGTAGGATATTCTTTAGCATCCACAATAGATTTAAACGTCTGGGAATAGATTCCACAAGTTTTTTAAAAAATTTATGTATCAATGTTCATCCATTCGTCGATAATTTTCGAATGCTGTTAGTTGTTTCTCTACGACTACAAGCCATTTTAAAATAATAAGTAGAATATTACAGAGAAAGCAAGCAAAAATTAAAGCCAAACGATTTTTTAAATGTCACCACAATGCAAAAATAAAAATAAAGAGACAGACGATAATTTTAATTATAAATTTATCCGAAAATATTTTAGTGTACGAAGACTTTTGTGACGTGTTCTTTCTCTGCCTCCTTCCATTTTCATTTTTCTATAAAAAGAAAATCAGTCAATATTTTAAAACAAATGTTGGGTGTTATTTAGAATAACATAGAGGTGATGTGGAAAAATATTGGATTTCTTATTCGAATTCAATTCAAGGGTACTTCCTTTTTACTACAGGTTTTTAAAGTGTAGGGGAGCCTTTTGGGAGCCACTGTACATTTTTCACCTGAAAAAATATTTTAGAACTTTCTTTGAAAAATCAACCCGAACACGAGCCGCAAGTGTCAAAATCCCTACCAGGAACCCGAAATAAAGAAACTCGGGTCGGGTTTCGGGTATAAGTGGGTAAACCGGCCTGATGCCTAACTCTAACTTGAACCTTGGAGTGCTACTTGGATTTACAATAAAAAGTGTTTTAACCCTTTGAGCTCTGATGGGTGAATTTCTTCACATTAAATTTTAATCCCCAAATGTCACATTGGCACCGGAATGTTCAACCGAAATGATCCACAAATGTTATTTGCAAATAGATTAATGCATTTTTTCGTGTATATTATAAGTCGAACCTCTTAGTTACAAAATACTGGTGCCAATGTGACATTTGGGCATTTTGAAGAAATTCACCCCCAGAGCTCAAAGGGATAAATTAGTCCTGGATCTATAGATTGTTGACATGATCCATCAATACTCTACCGGTAACAGACTTACTATAGTAACATAGTATATCTAGGACTAGTTTCAAACTTTTTTTATTTGGTCCAACTTAGCAAACTTAAGTTAGGCGTCTCATATGAGGTCTAGGTGAGTGAGAGGGCTAAATATAATAGTTAATTAATTTATCGAATTTTATGAACTTGGAAATTATAAAAGCACTAATATATCTGCATGATAAAATATTTCAAATAAATCTTTTGTTTCATATTTACGAGTGTAGTATAATATGTTGACCATTGATATATAGCTTGTTTTTAAAGAGTTTTATTTACTCGAAATTTTATTTAATGCGGTTCTCAAAAAATTATTTTCCCCCGCTCAACAACGCGAAACTTTCTGACTCAACATAAAAACATGATACTTGCAGGCATAATTATTGAACTGATTTGTAATTAAACACAATTTTGCATTTTATAATAAATGAATTACAACTTGAGTTATAACAAGCAATTATTATTACAAGACGTTAGTTTTTTTTTTCTTTTCCTTTCCTGTCGCGTTCGGATATTCGATTCAAAATGCCAACTTTGACAGCATTTTCTGAAAAGTCTTCACCTTTTGGGCAATTCCGTGCAGATAGTCACACACGTAACGCAGGCTTTAATTTTCATTTACTCAATTATTTATTAAATTTTAATTTTAATTGTGATTTTAGGTGGTATGGTAAATAAGTTATTACTATATTTTTTTAATTTAAATGTGTGGAAATAAAACTCACAGAAATATATCATTTAATTTCATTACTCAAAATTTGCTTTTTTTCTGAGTCACACACGTAACGTTCTTAAAAAGCTATTTAAAAAATAACTATTATATAAAATTATATGTTTTTGCATAAAAGAATAGGGTCATTCCACGTAAAATGAGCAAAAATTTAAAAAAAAGTCGTCGCCAGTAACCGATTTTAATGAAATTTGATACACATGTTCAATTCATATTAAAATAGAGCTCTGCAAAATATCTTCACAAAAAATAAGAATATTTTAGCAGTTTTGGACATTTAAAAAACTTGTGATAAAGAATGACATGTGTGCTATAGTCCAAAGTTGCAAGTTTGAAGTTCTGTATCTTGAAAACAATTCAGCAGAAATGAATTTTTTTGCAATATTGTAACCTCTGAAAAATTATCTTCCTATTTATTGAGCAATAATAATCTGGTAACACCATGATTAATCTTTAATTGGTGGTAAAAATTGAAAATTTGTGAATTTTGAGAAAATTAGAAACGTTATAAAAATCAAAGGAACTCAAAAACATCTGTGAAATTGATATCTGATGTAGTATTACATATGAAGATCAAATTCCCTAAGTTTGAAAGTTGCCATTTATTTCCTTCATCTTAAAAAAACTTAGAAACTTAAAAAAAATTACAAAATCATAATTTTTCCTCTTATGTATTAGTAAAAATATAAATAAAGGAAAGGTCCGACATTAACAATATTGCACAGACATAAAGATCAATAAGCCCATGATATGCTCAAAACAAATTAAAAATGAGGTGCTGCCATCTATTTTTTGTATCTGGATTTAGGATTAATATGCAATTTTTTGTCCAAACTGAATCTTTTTTTTTTCTACTTTAATTAAATATATTCTTGAGGTAAAAATAAACTGAAAGCAAGAATAAAATTTTCTATATTTAAAATATACACTTTTGTCTATAATATCAAATAATTTAAAAAATTTAGAAAGCTTCCCTTCACTTTCAAAGAAGTGATAGAAATATTGCATTTTACCCTCAACATGTTTTACTATATATATATATATTTTTTTTCATTAAGGAATAAAAAGATAAGCATGAAATTTTCGATATTTAAAATATATACTTTTAGCTATAAAGTAAAAAAAATTTAAACTTGTCAGTGTTGTCCTTCATTGCTTAAACAAGCAATAGAAATGTTGCATTTTTTCCTAAAATTTTTTTTTTAAATAATTTTTTTTTTCTCATTACGGAATAAAAATACAATTACTAACTTACGCCAATCTGTTACTTATTATTCATTCCTAATTATAAATAATTTTTAATGTAGTCTTTCCATTCCTAAGGCTAATAATCAAAATTGAAATTTTAAGAATGTAGAATGTCTCGATTTTGTATCCACTTTTAATGTAAATTTTAATACTTAAATAAACAATCCTGCAATCTATTATTTTACATTTACTCATAAATAGATATGATCTACTTACAAATTGATTTTCATTAAACTCTGTGACATGCCTGCCAATGCTGATTTGCTCATTTTGCATGGAATGACCCAATACGGTAAAGTGTATATATTAGAGGTCTGCACGGGCCCGGGCTTGGCCCGAGGCCCGTACCCGGCCCGGCAGAATTAGGACAATTTTTTCAACGGGCCGGGCCGGGCTGACAGACAAAATAAACGGGCCGGGCCGGCAAAAAAATTGAACGGGCCTGCAGGGCCGGGCCGATAAAAAAAATTAATCGGGCCTGTCGGCCCGATATAAGAATTTGAGAGTAGCAGATAAAATACGAGGCCATTTCCAATGAATATGATTTTTTCGAGAAGTATAAATGTGCGTTACGAGCCCATGCGAGTTTAACAACATCAATACAGAAATGTAACATGTCCATCGTAGAAATCGGCATCGTACAGTTACATGATGCCTGATCCCGGGTTTAATTTTTTCGGCAGATTTGTGTCGGGACGGAACTGGTCTTAATCGTTCTCAGGATGTGTAGGACAGGCATTATGTTTTGTAAAAGTATTAATAGCGATAATGAACTTCTGTTAAGAGTATCTTTGGAAATGTACCTTAAGGTGGTTCTGATACTTACTGCTCAACAATGCGACATATTCAGACACATTTTCTGACTCATTTTTAACTATAAAAGCATAAAATTGACAGGCCTGAGTATTGAAGGCATTCGGGATCGAATAGCGTTTCCATTTTTCATAAATTACGTACAGAGATAACAGAGACTCTTGTCACGTGACTGTACGTTTTTCTCCTTTCCTGTGCTATCGCTTCCAGAAATTCGATTCAAAACGCTAACTTTGACAGTATTTTCTGAAAGATATATTACTTTTATCTAAGAAAAAAACGGCATTTACATGGTTTCTGAATAAGAATACCTGCCAATCTCATGCATTTTCTAAAAGAAATGAATTCATAAATGTATCAAAATGTAGCTCCTTTGGATTTGAGAAAAGCCTTAAAAATAACGGAAATATTTTCACAAATCTACTTTTTATTATAAGCTTCAAAAGTTATCATGTTTTTTAACCCTTTATTCTAAACTACAATAATCTTTTAATAAACCCTTATTTAAATTTTGAAACTTCTGTAGAGACGTTGACTAAAACACTGTAAGTAATCGTTAATGTTTACTATTGTGTGTTTTCTACTTTGCGAACACATAGTAATTTAAAATATACTGTAAAATGTTCCCATAAATATGCATGTAGTATTTATTAAAAGAATCTTAATTGTATGTCGAGAAAAGACGGAATTTTTTGTAGAAATTTAGTCGGGCCGGGCCAGGCCTGTTTTCACTGATTTTTGTACGGGCCGGGCCGAGAACGGTAAAAATGTAAACGGGCCGGGCCGGGACAAAATAGCTTTCCTTCGGGACGGGCCCGGGCCTGGAAATTCCGGCCCGTGCAGACCTCTAGTATATATTTTAAAGAACTTTTGTTTGGATTTTTAAATAAGAAATATATTGAAAAATCCTTGATTAATTGGAATTTTTTTTTATCAAAATGTCACACACGTAACATGGAATGGCCTTTTTAGTCTCAGAATAAGTGAATTTGCATATTTAATACGTTTGCGAACAAAAATGTGTCAGAAAGTAGCCAGCTTGAATTTAAGAACAGTATTAATCCATGTGAAATCTTATCCCAAGTATTTTTCCTTCTTGAAACCAACTAAATTTTTACGGCAAGCCGTCCACCCGTAAAAATATATCTATAATATATGATAATTATCGTCCACATACAAGGGAATCCTTGGATAAAAATCTTTCACGGAGTGGCTGGATAAGGTGTATAAGCCAGAGCTATGACTAAGCCCCTGTATTTGTCCAATGCAGAGGGCGTCATCATAAGGGGATGGGGCATGAATCCATGAGGAACAATCCAGGACCAGGCAGGCGTCAAAAAGAAAAATAAAATAAAATAAGAGCCCTTCCATTATCGACCTCCAGAAGAACTGGAAGAGGGTGGAGGCGAATTTTTTTTTTCATCCCTCAGCCATTTTGGGGATAAGTAGAGAGGGGGAAGGGATTAGCATTTATATTACATTTGTCAGTCTTCTTGCCAGACGACGTTTGTCGCAGAACATCTATTTGTCCATGTCGTTAATATGTAGTATTCCTACAACAAATCATATCCTGGATCTTTTTATTGGAATCGGTCCAATCCTTCCGGGTGAATTGTCTACTAGCGCCTGACCAACGACTGCTCTCTTTATTGGACTATTTAATACTACACGACATAGTCAAGCCAGATGTCCGAACAGAATACATTTACTGGATGCCGGTGTATCCGACGCTACAAGGTAGTGTTAGATCCAAGAGACTTTTTTAACCTTATCGGAGATGGAATGAATGATGATTTTTTTTTACCTCAAAGTAAAATAAATTTGCTTTTTTCCCCTTTGTTCTTTTTTTCAACTATTCTAGGATTTACCGCTTCTCTATAATGGAATTTTCAATAGAAAAGACAAAATATGAAATTTTCAGATGGATTTCTTATTTCTGAGAGAAAAGAACGTACTGGGAATAATCATGTGATACTTTTTTTTTTTTTTTTTTTTTTTTTTTTTTTAACTCCTTAAGCACCAGATTCATTTTAGCGACAGCATGCTGAATATCAGATGCATTAAATTTCATCAAAAAGTAGTTTATGACATTATTTTTAATTACATGTGAATTATTTAATTACATGTAATGTCAAGAGATGAGATAAAGGTTTATTTATACTATACAAACAGAAATAAAGTTAGAAATAAACAACTATTGCGTGTGTAAAGTTCGTAAGTTTTTCGAATTATTGTTACATTACAATAAAGCGCAGAAATGTAGAAAATAGAAAAAAAAATACGCTATGTCTGTTTATGCTATAAAGACCGTACAAAACCAATCGCAATAGCAATTAGCCACGCAAAAAAAGCCAGATGCTTAGAGCATTGCAGCCGGACTTTAAAATGAGGACGTAGGCACATGCGTCCTGGTATTGAAATAGAAGATTTCATGACGTAGGCAAGTACGTCGCATTTCTTAAGAGGTTAATTAAATTGGGAACAGACATTTAAATTGATAGTTTTGAAATTAGGTATTTCTAAGTGGCTTAAAAGAAGAGCAATGAAAAGCGCATAAGGAAAGTAAGAAATTCATGTAAACCTGCTAAACTGGCATTCGGATGAATTCTGAAAAATTAAAAAATAACTAAATAACTAAAAATAATTGTAATCAATAAATTTTTAGTTGGTTTTACACATTCTTTCAAGTACATTTGTACACTTGCATACAAAGAATTTGTATAAACTATGGCAAAATAGTAGTAATAATAGAAACAATTATAGAGTGTTTCTAAATAAAATATTCCAACAAAGTAATAAACACTTTCCACTTTTCATCCGTATTCCAATTTATATCAACTCTCCTAAGCTATTTCTATTGAAATACTTTATACACTCTACCAACAGGAATTTTAGTTTATTATTCGAATGGAATCTTGGGCGCGTGCATGTTCAGTCCTTTTGGGTCCGAGTTTAATTTTTTGGAAAAAAAGATATTTTTTAAGTTTAAAAAATTAAAAGTTATTATTCAAATAGGGGGGGGGGGGATAAGGTTTACCGAAATCTATCGACTGTATCAGTTATTATTTTGCGTATTATTAGTATGACAAGACACAAAAGACTGGGGAAGAAATTTTTGAAATGTTGCCTTATTACTACAACGGGATTAAATAAGATTATTTCTTAATATTTCTCTGCTTTTATCATAAATTATTGGCTTGGACAAGTGATTCTTCAATTTAAATTTAGGGAATGAAACACGTGTTTGAAATAAAAGTCTCAAAAACGATGTACAAAGCTTTAAACGAACATTTTTTGTTTTATTACTAATTGAAGGAGCATAACTAAAGCAATAATAGTAAATGTAAAGTCAAGTATTATCACTACTATACAGGTAATAAAAATAGTAATTCAAAAAACAAAATAATAGCATATATAAAGGCATGTACAATTATTAGGATTCCAGACACGAAAGATTTGCAAACGTAAATTTTGATTCTAAACTATAGTGACTCTAGTATAAAGAATAGGAGTATGTTAATACTATATTTAAAGTAAGGACTCGTTGTGTACGTGATTTTACACAGGGTATTCTACGAACTGCAATCAAAAAGTAAATAAAGCAGTAATCTACTGCTGAAGTACTATTCAAATCGTCAGCTGTTTGTACGAATAGATGAAAATCTCTGAGTAGGGGTTGGTAAATGAAGCCCCACGGCTACTGCTTGCCCTTTGTTGATTCTACAATACATGACTAAAGTAGATCAGATGGAAATTGAGCGTTCACTATTCAGCTGTTCTTCACCACCCCGCTACAACAGGGATAAAAAAAAAAAAAAAAAAAAAAAAAAAAAAAAAAAACCGCTATAAATGTGCGCTTCACGATTTTGCTGATCACGCTGTTGAACTGAAGTGTGGTTTTCTCGCCAAAAGTAAAGTAAATTCGAGATAATTGTTCAATCAATAAGGGAAGTTCCAAAAGGGAGGTCCTACCATGACATTCAGAAATGGCGCACTGCCTTCGAAATCGGCACATAATTTCGGAGATATTATAAGTAGAGATCGACCGAAAATTAGGTTTCGTTTTCGGCCCAAAATCAGAGTTTCGGTGAAAATGCTGTCGAAAATTCGGCCGGACCGAAACTATCTGTATTCCAAAATTCTCGTTTCTTCCTTCAGAAATTTTCAACATAACTCACTGATATGAGCCGTATCACCTGACAGTGAGACAAATGAGACACTCTTTATTTATTTCTATGAACTTTACTGTTTATAATTACCAGTCATGACTGACACAAGACGTGAGTTCAAATTATAAAGTAAGTAATGACTATAGGACTCAATTTTGATGACACTTTTAACGTGCTCATCAAAAGCTATAGACTTAAAAGTAATAGAACATTTTTAGTTTGAAAACGCGGAAGTTTCGTATACTCTTTGAGAAAGTTCTAGTATAGCAGAGAGTCATTTACAAAAATCAATATAAAAGATAAATCGAAGTATGTATCCCTAAAACATTTTTTAATTAGATAAAATTCGTATAATTAGAAAATAATTCTGTGTCGTTGATAAATTAATTACATTTTATTTTATATTAAAAAAAACAGTTTTGGTCAGAGGCACAGAGAACCAACTTGGACCACACGTACAATTAATTAATAATTATGTATATTTAATAAACACGTATAATTAATTAATAATTATGTATATATTAATTACTTAAAAATTTTGTTTTGACATTTTCGTTTTCGGCCGAAAATAGGAAGATAACCGAAATTCGGCTTCGGAATTAAAAACCTGTTTCGGTCGATCCTTAATTATAAGAATAAGAACTATAATATCAAATAAAGTTCCATTATTCGGCAGCCTGAAGTATGTCACTCATTCTGTAATGGAATGATGGAGCAGTAGGTGAAATACCGACGTTTAAATGAATAGCATATGTACCGTATTTTATGGAAGAAACGCCGCGGCGTTTACGAGTTTAAAAGTTAATTTTCTTTTCAACTGCCGCGTTTACGATTTTTTTTTTTAAATACCAACTGAGTTTCCTTAATTTAAAAATTCATAAAAATATTTAAAATCGGATTTAAATATTTTAAATAAAACTTCAGACATCTTACGATATTAAAAACGAGGCATCCTACACTGCTTAGAAAACTTTGATTAAATTTAGGTCAATGTGACACTGTCGACAAAAGTAGCGTTCCGATGGATGCGGCGATTACGATATTTTTAAGCTTATTCAGGCCAATTTGAGGAGTGCAGCGTTTCTTCCATAAAATACGGTACATCCGAATTTCATTCATTAAACAACTGCTTCTAATACACAGCAAAATTAACATAGTATTTTTTTTTTCGATTATTTTATACGAAAAAGCGATTGATTCGTTTATATTGTCTTTCATATAATCGATAGCCATCCTATCTGCAAAACGTCTAATTGCATCGTAATTCCATGGGCATCAAAGGTTACGGATTTTGAAATACTACTTTTTTTTTAAAAATTTTCTTTGCCATATTTAATCATAGATTAAAGAAAGATTATATAAAGACTAGTAATTTATTTTTAAATACGTAGTGACGTTCAAAATCAGCAATCCTTGCACCTATGTTGTTGGGGGTTTTTTTAGGCGAGGGGGATAAATTAAAATTAGTTGACTTTACCGCTTGATTACCCGAAAAATATTTTATGGCATCTGGATATATGCAAACGATTCTTTATATATCTTTCTAACACTCCCCAGTTTACACTTGGCATTTATCTATTTTTATATGGTGTACAGACAAAAAAGCCGTTTAACCCTTTAAAGGTTTTGTCTGTACAACATACGTATGAGAAATGATTGCTTGTTCCGTTACTCAAAGCTTTTGAATGCCACTAATTTTTCATTGTGATATTTGCTTTTATTTCGATAATACTTTAATTGGGAAAAAGTGGTGTATTGCCCATATTCCAGTTCATTGTAGCAAAAGAAAAAAAAACTGTAAAGAAGTTATCCTCAACACAGCCGTACAACACATGCCTAGAAAAATTACAGCAATGATAATAAGGGAGAGGGAAAAAAGTTCTTAACAGAATTTCATCATCAACCATAAAAACAACTTTACACATCAAAAATAAATGTAAAAAATGCAGCGCGAAGGGGGAACTTATAAATTTCATTCCCAACCTTTCTATGCATGCTATATCTGATGAGAAAATTTCATCTGGCCTTGTAAATATGGGGGTCTCAAATATGTAATATCGTACATAGAAGTTCCAGAGAGTATATTCAAGGCAGTATACACTCATGCATGTATGGAATGGAGAAACATGAGGGAACAGAGGGTGGGTAATTCAATACTGCCCAGTTCTTTGCAGCTGTTTTCCTTACTTGGGCAATTTTTCAACCACCCTAATAAAAGGAAGGGAAAAAAAGAAACAGGCAATGGTCCCCGTTGATGAAAAATATAATGGGAGGGGAATACCACGAAAAATAAAATATGAAAAAAGGGGAAATTTCCACTTATTTCAATTCCCTGTTTTTTCTCCTTTCTGGAGAAGACAGCTGTAACAAATATTCCACAATTACTCCTGAATAAAATATATAAAGTATGTGTGGGAGTTTAAGGAATATACTATTCATAATGGATTCTCTCAACGCGGGATTGCCAAAATGCCGTTTTTACAACTAATATGTAATAGTGCATTTTCCTGGTTACAGGTGCATTTATTATAGAGTATTAAGCGAGTGATAATCAATTATTCCGCGCGTAATGATAATTAGAGCACTCATAAATTATTACTCTTTGTAAGCAGAATTTACTTAGTTTTAAAAAATAAGTACAAAAAAGCACAAATACCCAGCAAATTTAGCACATAATAAATTCCCTTTTCATCGTAGTCTCTGTTGTGCGTAAGTGTACTGCCGCTGTTGTTTCTTTTTTTAACACTCTTTTTAACAGATTTCAAATATCATAAATTATTTCATCTTTTTTATTTAATAATATTGGTCAAAATTTAATTTTTATTCAAATTTTTAGCACATTGAGGATAATATTATATCATATCTCATCATTAGTAAATTCTATTACAATAGTATAAATAAAAATGCATGTTTTCATTAAATGTCAAACATTCGTACCGTTGTTTCAAAAGTGTCACAACTCAAAAATTGGGATTTTGAGTTATTTCTGGCATTCTACTTGGTTTTTATGCCTCTACAAATCACCTAAATTACCAGATAGTACACTGAAAATCCAGCCACCGGGTAGCAGTTGTGTTTGCAACATAGCCACTGACCCTTCCGCTGCCCGGAAACAATTTTTCGCATTTCCTAAAAAAACGGAGTTTGAGTTGTGGCACTTTTGAAGCAAGGGTGCGACATTTCTTTATTCTCTTCTCTCCCCCAAAATTAAATTATGTATTTTCATTATTATGCAAGTTTACAATCACTTTAATTGTTATTTATTTATATCCATTATTTTAAACTGTTAATTTAATTTTATAAACCACCTAAATTTATTATTTTATGATTCCCCACTGTTGACAAAATTATAATTAATTATTACTTTATTTACATTTATTATTCTCCTATAATATAGTGCATTTATTTATACATCTATTTATTTATATTTTCTTTAAAATTCATCATTTATATTAAATTATTAAAGTTACTGTATTAAAGGTACACAATAATAATTATTTTTTTTTTCCCTATATAATATAATGTCAGTACTGTTTAATTGTTTTAGCTAATAATAGATGGCAGCACTGTATCTAATCTAATAATAGTGGGTAGAACTGTATTTAATCTAATTCAATATTATGACACTGTTTTTCTTAACTCCATGGATGTATATGTAGTTTTATACTTATAATATTTTTGCCACCTGTCAAAATCATAACAAGCACTTTTTTGAAATTGGTTGACTGACTTGGTTACCGTGTTTACTCGCGTAATAGTCGCCCTCGCATAATAGTCGCACCCCCGTTTTGAAGCAGAAAAAATCGTCAAAATATTTTCTTCGCATAAAAGTCGCAGTCGCGTATTTGACTTTTATTTAGAAAATAGAAAATCATCAGCTGTTCTCTTCCCAGAACTAGTACTCTTAATGGATTCATCAGTTCTGTTACTCCCATTTACAAACCGATGGTCACTCCATTCTTCAGATACCGATTCACATTATATTAGTGATACTGATACCTACAGTGAAAGTGATTTATTATGAGAGTTTTTTGTCAAATTTTTCACAAAAATTATTCGTAAATTTTATATCTGTAAAGAGATTACCATAAAAAGGAAAATGGTATTTAATAAACAGCACATAATCTGGAAACCTTCAGTAAGTAAAATTTTATTATGTGCTTTTTTTATACCAGTAATGTTTTAGCATTAGAGTGTACAGAGTGTATTAGAGTGTTATTGTGTAGTAGATTTCCTCGCATAATAGTCGCACCTAGACTTTCACAATGAAAAATGGGCAAAAAAAGGGCGACTATTACGCGAGTAAACACGGTAATTATGCAGGAGGTAAATGCTTTATCCATTTCATTTTTGATCGTTCGTAATTTTTGGCTTCTTTCTTCGGGATTTACTGTGTATGGTAGCTTAGATTTTGCATTTTTTAGCTTGTTATGGCTAATGCAAGGATGAAACCGTACATGTTATTATTTGTGGAACTTAAGGTAGTTTAGGCCTGACTATTCTGCCTTCGCTCCGCAAATACTTCCATTTTTCAAATATTTTTATGATATACAGTGTTTTACTGTATTTTCAATTTCTTGTCCAGCTTGATATAATAATACATTTCGGATATTTTGTTATAAAGGATAACTCTATTTCTAATTTGCATATTCACAATTGTAAATGATCATTTGTGTTTGTTTATAATGGTTATATATATATATATATATATTCTAATGAAGGTCTATGCATAACTTTTGAATGGATGCACTAATTTATATATATATATATATATATATATTTGGAAAAGACTCGTTCTGCTGGTAGTCCCATAGCAATTTCGTTAAAATTCAAAAATGGTGCATTTGTTTTCTGTAATATTTTCTTGCCTTTAAGGAACAGAAAAAAACAAATCTTTATATGTTCAAACTTTTGTAAAAACTGGCCAATCGTCATAAATTTTGAATGGGATGTTAAAGTGCCCATTAATACTTTATGTTATTAAAATATTCGTTTTATCATGCATAGTTTTTGTTCTTGTTATAGGGAGACATAAAATATGTTAATAGATCATCATCTATCTACTGTTCATGACAATGGGATTCGAAGCGAATGAAAAGGGTAAAGAGTTGTCCTTAAGGGGGCTGGTCACTCAGCTTCGGAATTCTCCTCCGTAATGTTAAGTCTATGGACTTTTGATGCATTCGTGCATTTAAAATATCGTCTCGGGAAATTCATATTTTAACATCTTTTTTCTGTGTACTCTTCTTAAAGGATGTCTTTTTTTTTTTTTTTTTTTTCCCCTAGTTTTCAAAAGATTTCTAAAATCTATACTGAATTTAATATTTTATGTGTTAGAAGCGGGCAAATTGTGACTAGGATTTTAACACTTCATATAAAATTAAGTCTATATTTTAGAAATATTTTGATAACTAAGAAAAAAAGAGACATATTTTAAGAAGTGTACACAAAAAAATATTAATTTTCCGAGGAGATATTTTAAGTATACGGATGCATCCAATGCTTATAGATTTTACATTAGTGAGGGGATATCGGAAGCTGAGTGACCAGCCCCCTTAAACACTCTAATTGCACCGCTGAAATACGCTAGCTGCGCATACAATAAATAAATATCAGTTCGATGAGGTAAGAAACAAACCATTAAAATATTTTATAATTTTTCTTAAAAATCACTTGTATCCTTTTTTCTTTTTTTATTAGAATGAACTCTTTTATGAAGTAATGAAAAATCTTTTTGCTATTTTTTTTCTTATAATTCCAATTTGCTATAGGTTAGTTTCTGCTCGTCACACATTTCTCGTATCACAATTGATTTTGCATTTGTCTTAGGCTTAAGCTTTGTTTAGCAACGCAATCCATGTACAAACATTATGGCAACTTAAGCAGATCAATGAATTTATTCAAAGTTATCAATAGTTCTTTAAGATTGTAGTCGGTTGGATCTTTTTCTTTTTTACCAAAATCTAATAAGTATGGTGCAGTAAATACAAGCACTAGTGAAAATGTGATCTCGATCTCTGATTACATAAAAGAAAAAATGATTTTCTTCCTGCACGGCAACCAAAAGGGAAAATATGATTGAATTAACTACGTTAATATGACGCTGTAGTTACACATTAATAAATTTATTCAAAGTTCTTATGATCGTCGTCACTGAATCTTTTTCCTTTTCCCAAATAATAAACAAGTCTGGTATAGTGAATACAAGCACTGGTGAAAATTTCTTCTCCGATTACATAGAAAAATAGTTTTTCTTCCCGCACGGCAACCAAGAGGGAGAATATAATGGAATTAAGTACATTAATATGATGCTGTAGTTCTTGGGATATTTGTTTTTATTTAACGTAGCGGTGAATCATGATGAACTTTCCTGAACTCACGTGAAGATGCTTCATTCATAAACGAAGCGATAACAGCGCCATCTCTCTGAAAAATCGATCGAAACAGTTACATGGCATAGATTTCTGAGCATAACTTTTAGAACAGCGTTGCTATTTGGAGATAATGTATCAGTTGAAATTCTTTGGTTGCGTTTTTTGAGATTTAAATATAGAAGGAGTTAAATAACTCTATGAATATCATTTCTGTATGTAATCGGATTGGCATATGAAAGTGGCAAAGTGTCGTTTAGAAATGCTATTTCTAAATTATTAATATACTTCGCAGGTTTAAATAAAAAATATCAGCACTTCGATTTGGCGTATATGTAAAGATAGTGAATTATTTTTTTGCTAGCTGTGAATAATCAATATTAAACTTGTAATATCCCGTTTTACTACTGATATTATATTCATATCCTGGAATTAAAAGGAGAAAATAAGAAATGCGATTAGTAAAATGTTTTCATAAAAATTAAAATGTTTAACATAAAAACATACCGGAAATTTTACTCAAGTTTTATTAAAATAATTCACACCAGCATTTTTATTTAAGGCTATTTAAGTTATTTCTGTGTGATTTATGCTTTATTTGTCTTATAAAGGAATTTATGGTTCGAATCGACATATTTTCATTTCGTACAAGTTAAGTGACCGGTTGTTGGTATGTTAAGCGTTAAAAATAATTTAAAATCAAATAATGATGCATTTAGACAATCCACAATTCTTTCACACGATACATTATTCATAGCTGTTAACCTTTAGCATTTTATCAAGTGAAATAAGCATATTTTGAAAAGGAAATTTACTTAAAATCAAATAAGTGCCACATAGAAACAAGACACATTTTATTAAATAAACATTCCAGGACAAAATATGTTTATTTAACTTGGTGTGGAAAAATTGGAAGGGTGGCAGCTATGATTACTTAATTATTACTACAGCCTAGAAAATATCCAACTTTAAGGTTTTGAATGGTTTAAGTTACCACTACGATTGGAACAGTGAGATGCTGATTTTGGAATTGCGCCAACAACAGTAATGGCAAATAACTGTCCGAATGAAAGTTTAGGTATAGAAACTGAGGCAGATATGCAGCAGATACATATTTGTTTATGTGTGTGTGTATGTGCTTGCGTGCGTGTATTATTATAAAAAAAAGTAAACAAAAAAATTTTACGCTGAATTAATTTTAATTAATATGTAGCCCTACCAATCGAAATTTCAAAGTATTAAAAGGTTGTGAAGTGGTCTTTTATAACCCTTTCAAAGGTGGCGGTTTATTATTTATACCACCTAAATTTTAATCCAAATATTAACCATATTTTTTAAGTAGAATTTTGCATTTATAACTTACTTGTGGGAAAGGCGATTGAATTTATTTATTTTCAAATGAAATCGTTCGTAATTTCTGGCATGGTTTTATTAATTCAGCAACACAATTACCTGTCCCTGAAAGGGTTAAGCCAGAATAACAGAACAATCCCTTGTATCAAAACAATGAGCCATATTATTTTGTTTGTACTGGCTACGTCTTGGCTAATATTGACAATTGACATTTCATTTAAAATAATTTTAAAGGCAATATTTTAACTAACGTTGGCATTTCATTGAAATATTTTCAAAGCCAATATTTAATCCATATTGATATTTCAATGAGAGTATTTACAAAGCCAATGTTTAACCAATGTTTAAATTTCATTGAAATGGAAGTTTTCCGGTTAATGTGATATTGGGCTTCAATATAGCCAATATTGGTTTGTTACTAAGAATTGTGTATATATCTGGTAGAAAAGCCTAGGCAAAGCATTAGAAAATAAAAGAATATATAGTAGACTCCCTCAAATCCGCACATTATGGCAGATGTAAACAATCAAACTTTCAGTTCAGATGTAGGGGCAAAATTTTTTGGTTTTACATTATTCTGTATGTATTTTAATATATAATTCTCGATAATGTGACTAAACTCATGATTTTTCACGAAGGAAGTATTTTATTTCTGAAAAAAAAAAAATCAAAATATTGCTGATATCACTGGTAATCACAATCTTTTTACCAAATATATTTATGTATTAATCAAGCTTTTTTTTATTATTATTAAGACTGGCTAAACCTGAAATAAACATTCCTTACTTTATGATTTTTATGTGAATTACCTTTATGAGGAATGTTTTATTGAATAATTCAAGTAAAATGTATCTCATCTTTATTATGCATATTTAATTATACATTATTAATTGTTTACTTGATCTTTACTTTTAATATTTTAATAATTTTTAAAATTATCTTACTTTTTATCATTTTAGTTTATTACTTTACTTAATTACTTTAATATTTTACTATATTGCAAGCATTCATCATAATTTTGATTGAATAATTACATTCAAATTGCTGTTTAAAAAATGTAAACAAATCAACGACCAGAAATCCGCAAAATTCTAAAACCTCTTGTTCCAAGCTGTGCGGATTTGAGGAAGTCTACTGTATAAATAAATTAAAACTGAAATGAATTACAATTCAGAATTGGATTTACATGCTAAAGATTTCAAATAATTCTGTTCGTGAAATACAAATAAAAAACAGTTAAGACATATTCAGAAATTAACTGCATTCTCAATCTATTTTTACGGCACAAAATATGAAAAGGGAGATAAACAATATTCGGCGGAAAAATAAAATATCGCTTATAGACCTTTCATAAAATATAGCAAATTTACTACAGAGACACCATAAAAATACATCTATTTAATGCTTCCAACCACCAATAAAAAGGATAAGATACCATAAAAGGACATTATCCATTCAATCTTTACAAAGAATTTTCCATATTTAGGATAAAACTTTTATATGTCTATTAGGTCATAAAAAGAACCCTTTTATGAATCCATTTCCGCTGCATAGAAACATATGCAGTACTATGAGGCCCAATGATTGCAAAAAGGGGCCCCCTTTTGAACTTTGTGAAAGGGGCACGTGCGTTAAAAGGTACGTTTAAAACCCCTTTTTTATATCAGTCTGAATCAGAAAACCGGTTCAATTTCGAGCTCATGTCATTAAAAGTATTTACGGGACTCCTGGCATCTTTTAAAAGTATATACATTATAGAAACTTTATTACATAAAAAAAAAGATAAAAGAAGTGTGGGCGCGTCTCAGCCCCCCTCCCCGCACCCCCTACAAATGCCTAATTTTTAGATGTTCCTTCAAGACTAGTAATTCATGTTTTATATAAAAGAGAGAAAGGGGGGGGGGGGGGGTAAATGATAAGATCGTTACTTCAGCAACTCTAATGACAGTAGACTGGAATCATGATTGATAGAATTATTCATCCAAAGTTTTTCACCATTGTTTTTTGACTGCATTAGGCTGTAATATTTAAAATAACAACAAGGTGATGTAGAGAGAAGGAAAATTTTTGAGTGATTTAAGAACTGTAATCTTTTTAAATGAATAATGCCTGCATGCGCGTTTAAATTGCCTGCTTCAGTAAAAAACCCATTAAGTTTTCATTTTTATTTTACTTTTTGAGGGACGAGAAAAGATGTGCTCTTTTTTAACGTTAAATTAGTAGAGGGCTAGGAGATGAAACTGTCTTATTGTATGTATCGTAGTTTCTTTTTGAAACTGCTTGGTGCTTAAAGATGGTAAAAGGGAAAAGAACATTTGTTATATTAATGATTCAGAGACAATGAAAAGGATAGTAATTTTTTGATGTATCTTTCGGCTATATTTTAATATGCAAGCATAATATTTTTGTTGTTAATTCAGTTTTGAGTTGTTAAAAATGGGTAGAATTAGATGGAAAAAAGTTTTTTTTTTTTTTTTTTTTTTTAACCTAAAGGAAATTTAAACATGACTTGACGTTAAAGATACATTTTCATTAGGGATTAAAATAGTCATGTCGCGCGTTTAATTGACGCTCATTTAGTCGAAGGGAGAGCGGAGAAATTTTCGATGAAAACGCGTACTGCGTGTTAATTTAATCCCATGATGTCATAAACAAAGCTCCTCAGCTTCCGATTTTTTCAAGTCAAATATATTTTTAAATGGAACATTTATGTGTCTTTTTTGCGTGTTATTTATATGGTTTCATTTATTAAGTAAGATAATATGTTTGTTTGACTAAAACCGAAAAGAATGGCATCTATGCATAAGTTTTATCTTTCATATTAATTAATTGTCGTCAGTTTTCTTCAACAAGGGGATGAAAAAAGAGAGAAAGGGGGTTACTTAGATGTCTATAGTAGCAAATGCAAAATTTAAGTAGTTTCTGTGCTGGATTTATCTACTGAAATTTTGACTTTTATCGCTAGAATGCAAAACATTAGTAAGGAATAACGAAAAAATAATGATAATAATAATTAAAAAAAAGTCACAGATCAATTTAGGGTATACGTTTCTTTCTTTTACCAGCATTTTATGGACAAAAAAAGAAAAAAATATATATATTACAGTCAACTGTGGGGCACATTTGACCCACATTTAGGAGACTTCGGTCCATGCTTCCACCGTGGAACCTTACCGAATTATTTACAGTGAGCTCCCAACCTCACGCTAGTGCTGCTACCTATATTTTGAGACCAATACTTTGCCGATAATTCAAGTGATGTAGCAGATTTAATTTTTTTTTTCTCTCTTTTGGGCCAAAGTTATCCCAGTGTACTATACTCTTATATAGCGGGTGATTCAAAATACAGTTTATAGTAATAACCTTTGATGATAGAAGCAAATTTCCATTTTGCTTACCTCCAATTCCTTTAAAATATGATAAAGTGTATTAAACTACGAAATTATGCTCTTCTCTCTATTTTTCCTATAACTCATATGTAGGAAAATGTTCCTCTGTGTATAAGGACATTTCTGAGTTGAGATACTTTGAATTTTTATGAAATTTCAGTATTTTCCGGCTCTAAAAGCGTGTCTTTCTGTTTTTACAAAAGCCAATTAGAATTCGTAATCAGAAAAAAAGCAAGATTATATTATCTCATCAAACAGAAACCTTTCGAATAGCCCCGCAACATCTGGAGATTTTTAAGTATTTCGATACACTAACTACAACCGAGGGCGTTCCTCCATCAGAGATAAAATCATTATCTACCGCTACTACAACAATTTCCTAGTTCACAATTTAAAAGAAAAAAATTACTATGCCAATGCTTAGGAGTGCAGTATATGAAAATTTTATCAAGTCCCTGGAAAGCTTTTAACAAAAATCATTCATCACAAAGAGTAACAATTAAATAAAATATCCGTTAATCGGCAACTAAAGCTTTTAAAAAGAGCAAAAGTTCTTTAATTTGAAATTACGCGCAGTTCAAATAATTCCGAAAAATGCGGCTTACGGTTCACCCACCCGATTTCCATTCGAGAAGTCTGCTTTTGTTGAAATTACTTGTATATCAAGTTTTAAATAACAAATAAATTTCTGAACTTTTTCACAACTATTTCACTCATTCTGTTCTGGGTTACGAATTGCTTTTATCAAAGCATGGGATTTTCTCACCAAAGTCCAGACAAATCGCAAATGATGCAGCACCCGTACCACGTGACCGTTTTCGACGAATGGGAGAGGGGATCTGGGGGCACGCTTTCCCGCCCATCGATCGCACAGATTAGGCAAAGGCCAGCAGATCAATATGTGAGGCATGAATTCCCCCGTCCATGAGATAGCTGGAGTCCAGTGCCATGGTTTTGTTTTCATCGGGTCGTTCAAAATTAAAACTTTTCGTGTTCAGCTATTTTAGCTTAACAAACTCCCCCAACTTTACAAAAAAGTGTCTAAATGCAGAAGTATCGGTAAGTGTATCTACATTCCATAAAGAAAGGACAACATTCTTTTTGTGGATGGGTTTGAAGCTACAAAAAATCAGCTGTTTGAGAAAACATTGAAATGAAATCATTATGTTATTGAGAAATTCACTTATTTATTTATACTGCTACTAAAATAATACAAATGATTGCAATTGAACTAAATAAAACAAAACAAAAAAAAAATCTCCATTTAAATTCATAATTATCTTGCGTAAAATATTGTACTATTTATTATCTACGTTATAAAGGACAAACGTGTCCGTGTAACGCTGACGTCATTTTGTTAATGGCAACACTTCACGGTGAAATTTCGGTTTTGTAATTTTTGCTACTGCAATTTTTTAATCTTCTAAACATCGCACATTTTCAATTTTTACACCATCGAATAGTGAAAAAAAGTCTAGTTTTAAATGCAATAATGTTTCAAAAGATTATCCCAATTCACTGATTTATTATGGTTTTTAAAATAATTTTCAAGCATGAATTTTTTTAATTTATCGCGTGCCGGCTCCAATACTAAATAACAATAAATAATTTGCACATAAAACAATAAAAATTGTTCAGCATTTGTCTCTGACTAATTTTCCATAACGAAATTAAAGCTTCATCAATAAATAAATAAAAGAATAATGTAAAAAATACACGAATTTCACATATATGTAATCGAACAATTTAAATTTTTACACCGCCAAATAGGAGGGAAAAGAAAACACTTTCAAATATAATTTGTTTGAAAACTGTATCTCATTTTACTGATTTTCTATAGTTTTAAAAATAATTTTCAAGCATGAATAACTTTTAAATTTATTTCCACGGCGTGCAGCTCGATTACGAAAGGTTAAGCCGTTTGCCCTTAAGGCAGTGTAAAGAGTTCAGCAATAGTTTCCGGCTCATATTAGAACGATAAAGTAAAAATTTAACAGACATGTAATTGAACTATGCGCTTAAAGCAATGAAATGATCAGAATAAAAAAAGTATGCAAAATCTTCGGCTAATAACTCGTAAGTAGCAAAATCTTCGGCTAATAACTCATGGCTTGTGACTATTACGAAAGTATCGCTTTAGATAAATATGAAAACTTTATTTGATTGCATAATTGATATTTTTCATATCAAAATGCTTCACTAAATCTAAAAAATATATTACATTTTAAATATTTATTAGAGTTTTCAAAAAAAAAAAAAAAAAAAAAACGGTTTTCACGTATACTCTATAACTCGGGGAGCCCGGGTTCAATCCCCTAAGTGTTAACATAACATTACATTGCGTACGCCGCTGCAACACCGACTTGGTCCGTGCCGCGCTTTTCCAGATAGGTTACTGTTCTTCTCAGAATTTACGAATTATATGAACAACAACAGGCACAAATAGTAAATTTGGTATCCCATCTTTCTAAGGTACGTTTTTTTAAAACACTTTGTGTGTCGGTGATAATAAAAGATTGAGAAGGTAGACTACGTTCAAGAATATGCCAACTCTGAAATAATGTATTTGCTGCCGTGTTCTGAACATTTCATCTGGCTTAATTCAGAAATTGAAAATATGGTTTTGCGATTACAGTACGTTATTGAGAATGAAAAAGGGCACTTGTTGTAGAATATTAGACATTTATGTGAAGGCAGGCAGAACATTTAATGTATAAGCTTCGTGAACATTTAGTTGAGTAATACAGCGCCTCCTTTCGGAAACTTTTTGTACTAAATCATTTAATAAACGATAAGCCCTACATGTGACTTTTATGTAGTTTCATTTTCGTCTCAATCGGAGCAATTTAAGAGGCTACTTCAGTCAAGTGAAAAGACCCGTTCGCTAATGCTAATCTTATGGAAGAAATTTATAAAAATATGTCAGTTGCATTTCAATATTTTTAAATGATTTTTTTTGCATTGGATAGCTGAGATCGATCTGTACAAAGGCCGCTTTTTACTTCTTCGATTTCGTTTGCAGATATTTTTAATGAGGATACTTTCATTTTCGGAACCGGTTTCGAAACTAAAAGCATCCTCATAAAAAAAAAAATGTGCAATCAAAATCGAAAATGTAAAAAACGGCCTTTGTACAGATCGATCTCAGCTACCCAATGCGGGAAAAAAAAATCATTTAAAAATATTGAAATGCAACCGAGATATCTTTATAAATTTTTTCTATAGGATTAGCATTGACGAACGGGTCTTTTCACTTGATTAAAGTAGCCTCTTAAAGTCCGGGATGATGTGGGATGATCTAGAAATCTGACGCTGAACCAGAGTTCGTAAATATGATATTTTTGAAATTATCAAACATATCTGATATTTATCTAATATTTTCAAAATAGTTATTGCTTATTGATGATTATAAATATTTTCAGACCGAATGTGAATTAGAAACTAAAACATATCGCACTCATGAGGATGCTTTCAGTTTCGAAACCGGTTCCGAAAAAGAAAGTGTCCTTATTAAAAATATCTGCAAACAAAATCGAAAAAGTAAAAAACGGCATTTGTACAGATCGATCTCAGTTATCCAATACAAAAAAAAAAAAAAAAAAAAAAAATCATTTAAAAATATTAAAATGCAACCGAGATATCTTTATAAATTTCTGCCATAGGATTAGCATTAGAGAACGGGTCTTTTCACTTGACTGAAGTAGTCTCTTAACGCAGCACAGAGCTCTTGGAAGTAGATAACTTATTTTTCGATTGTCCTGTATGCCGTGTATAAACATTATAATAATAATGTCGCTTGAAAAAATTGTTATAACAACAGGCATTCTGTTAACGTTAAATAATATGATATTTTACTTAGCTGGATGTCAACATTTTTATATGTGACATTAAAATATGTAAACCAAAATCAAAGTCGATACTAAAATTTGTTAACTTTGAGTTGCAAATTTATCCTATCAAAGAAACGTTCCATTTGTTACATAATTAAATAAAAAAAAGTGAAACAAAGCGTTTCATATATATCTTAAATTTATATATATACACATGAATCTATAGCCAACTTTTCTCGACTCAAAGCAGCACTAGTTACTTTATAACAACTACCTAAATAGCTGCGAAGAATGTTACCCAGCGCACCCTTAAGACCTTTTCATTGGCTCTGATGGGAATTGCCCTTAGAAATTTAACGAATCGCGATGCAGGTGAAAAGAAATTCGGTGGAAAAATTCTTTGAAGATTAAAGAAATTAAACTGTCTGATCACATCCCGCATCTCTTTCTATCTCGGAAGTTGATTGATATGCAAATAAGGTGGAGAGAGTAAAACGGGGGAATCAGACAATCCCTAATAGAGAATATTTCTCCTAATCTTTGTATTAACTTCCTGAGCCACGATCCCTCGA
Source organism: Maratus speciosus (assembly GCA_963932465.1). Taxonomy (NCBI): domain Eukaryota; kingdom Metazoa; phylum Arthropoda; class Arachnida; order Araneae; family Salticidae; genus Maratus; species Maratus speciosus. The sequence goes on along the minus strand of OZ010796.1, from coordinate 541,949,508 downwards.
TTTCAAACTGAAAGTTGATGAGGTATCTAGCTTCAAGTTGTATCTTTCATTGTTAATAAAAACGATACTCCAGCAGGATGATCCCCTTATTTCCGTAAACATGAATTTTTAATTTACCTATGACGTCACATAAAAATGTATCGATTTGTGGAATTGCAATCACTGATTGAGGTCAAGGTCTATCTTGACTGGTGGCAGAAGATTTTAACAATTACAGTGAAACCTCTCTGTAAGGGTCACCTACCGTCCCATTGAAAAATGGCCCTTATGAGGGGTGACAAAAAACAGCAACTAAAATAAGGAAATCAAAACCTATATAGGTGAAAAACTGTTTATTATAGTGTTGACTCTAAGCCACTTTAGCAGGGCGCAGCGCCCGGCTGCCCTTTTTAACACTTCCTATAAGCCCCGTGGCAATTCATTTGATCCCGGGAAAATACCGCAAATTCTAGGGACTCTAAACAAACCAGTTCAAAATATTTTTTGTGAACAAGGGTGCACCTGTTGTGCCCTTTTTGAAAAAAAAAAAAGTGCCCTTTTTAAAAATAGTTTTCCCTTTTTGAAAAAATGTACCCCCTTTATTTAGAATAGTGTTCCTTTTTTGAAAATTCCCGCCCGGCGGCCCTTTTTTTCTAGAGTCAACACTATTGTTAACATTTTCAAACTCTATACATGATTGAAAAAAAATTCTATTGAAGTTTGTTTACTTTTCATATTTTTTTCGCAGACAATTTTGGTTTCTTATGATTCTTTTACTTTATGGAACAAATTACTTAAATTTGCATCATTTATTAATGCCTTAGAATGAGATATTAGTTTATTTATTTCTGTTAGCGTTTCTTGACAGGTGCAAAAATTGTGCTTCAATATGCATTCACAGTTTTAGTAAATGTGGAATCAGTTTTTCTAGATAACCTGTTATCCTTTGTGTGCCCACAACAAAGGACCAATTTTCCCTTCCAACCCAACCCCTACAGGTTGAAAGGTCAAATAAAGTGTGAGGAACACCTGTTTGTCTCACTTATGGAAAAGTTTGTGGTCCTTCATTGCGTTACTAAATGCTCCCCATCTCCACCTGCCTTCTTTGTTGCAAGTGCAGTTGCTTACTGATCTCTTATCTTCAGGAATTCAATATACCTGTTTAGGTATTTAAAACACATGTGAAAAAAACGGCCTTTATGAGGGGTAGGTGCGGCTCCTAATAGGAGTAAATTTAACATTATGTCTATGGGAAATTTTTTCGTTCCTAAACATATTGACCCTTAATAGAGGTTGTCGTTGAATAGGGGTGGCCTTTAAAAGAAGTTTCACTGTATTAGATTAGTCTCTTAATCAGGATATATTTTATCTTTAAAAAAAAAATAAAATAAGGGAATTCAATCAATCCATAAAGTAAAAGTCAACTACATAAAAAGATACACATCAAACCCCTAGGTTATTTTTAAAAAATTGCCTATATCCAAGCCATACAGTTATTTCTTTTTCTTTCTTTATTATTATTATTAATTCTAGATAGAGATTACAAAATTCGGCTGTCCTAAAATAGTATGAAATTATCCTGGAAGAAAAATAATGTGTAGAATCGGGAATTACCTTATTAAGCTTCTTTGTTTTGCTTCCAAATATCCTCAATAGGTGGCGCTGCATTAAATCAAAGTCTTAGAACCATGAACATAGAATAGAGAAGGACTTCTCACGAAATAGTGTGAATATCGTGTCGTGATTTTCGCCTTAAATGAGGGGATGGCAACGGTTAGAATACAACCGTGTACATACCAGCGCCTCTAGCGGACAACGTTCATTGGCTGGATCTCAATGATCAAAGAAGTTATTGGTAGAGCATATTGAAATAGACGAAACCGAGTACAACCGTGTGACACAGCGCCATCTATTAGACAAATTTTCAAGGAACGGTTTTTCTTCTTCTAAAACCTATTTCGTGAGAAGTCCTTCTCTGTTCTATGTTCATGCTTAGAACACTCGGATTAACGTATAGATGGACCAAAGTTCTCTCAATTTCGATTCTGCATTCTGCAGGCATGAAAGCGGGAAATAGGAAAAAGGTGGAAAATCTCTTTCATCTATAGAATGGCGCCAATCTCTTATAATTTAGACACATTTAGGTTATCTATAGAATAAAATGAAATATAACTATGTGTGATAGTTTTTTTTTTTTTTTTTTCGTAACTTAGAAAGTATTAAAAACAAGTTTAAACTTTTGAATCAAAAGTGTTGTCTAAATAGGACAAAATATTCTATTACAAAAGAACCACATGAAAACCTTTCTCTTTTAAAGACTGAAAAAAGTTTCACTCCTGAAAGATATTTTAATAACTCCTTCATAAAGATCACCATTGATTTGATAGCTCTTTTGCACAGCAATTGGGAAACTCCAAGGATTTAAGTAGACAAAATGTCTGATTATTAAATTTTCGAGGACACCCCCCCCCCAAAAAAAAAAAAACCTTATATGCTTCCAATATTTTTGTTGCATTTTTGCATCAATCCAGAGAATGACCAAAATTGGTTTAAAATAGGTGGAATTCCTCCTTTAGGAGGAACTCTTTCATGCCTGATTCTGTTTAACTTTTAAACGCAAAACAAAGTACTTTGAAGGTTGCAATTAAAGTGATTTTAGCATTATTACAATTATAGACAGTTCAGCGCAATCTATCGGTGATGTTTGGAAATAAAAGGACTTACCGCAGAAGAGAAATACGCCTGACTTCACACATTATTCTTGTTCCATTCATCGGTACATAGGTAAAGAAAAATAGGAAGTTTCAGGGTTTCTTAAGTCTTATGACCCGTGCTTAATTTAGAGTTTAGAATTTTAATCGCATTGAAGTCAAGGAAAAATGTTCATTACTTTATTAACAAATAGAAATATTTCATTAACAGAAATTAAGTTAAAATGGATTAAAAATAAATTTAAATTAATACATTTAAATTAAAATATTTAAACACATGTTAAATAAATAAATAGAAACATAAGATGAAATGCAATATTCCACCTTGATTCAATCACAAAAATACACAATATGAAAATTTACTGCTTTACTTAAAGGCGACAATAATAATAATATAGATGTTACAAGTTAAAAATATACATTTTATTTAAAATTTCTTAGTACTTTCAGCCAGAAATTCCCGCTGTCATCGTCAGAGAATATTTTTATTATTAATTGCTGTTCCATTCATACAAATACTTCACTTCGTTTTTTTTTTTTAAGTTCATATTGTGTATTTTTACACATGTTAAATATTTCAAAGTAATTAACCGTCATTTTTTTTCCTTTTACATTTAAAAAAAAAAAAAAAAAATGAGAGGAATTTTTCTTCCTTTCTTTTCCATTTTGTTATGCTTTGTACCGACCTTGATTCTTTCGGATTCTTTTTTTAAATCCCCCTAAAGTGACGACTCAATTTAATAATAAAAAAGCACAGTGCATCCTAATGGATGCTATGTAAAATACCTATCAAACTTAATGCTTTCTGAAGATTTCTTCGACATCAAATCATCATCATTGCCAAATAAGTTCACAACTCCTTAGGTTTATTAGAAAACTCTTCTATGCCAAACAACTGTACTCTACTGAAACATACGTTATCTTATCTCACTTAATTAAACTGCAGTTAGCTTCTTTCCCGGTAAAAAAGGGGGCAAATGAGACTTCTTAAACACGCATACGCAGACACATATTTAAGTACTCTCTGGAGACGAGAAATCAAAGAGTAAGTCAGAAAAAGTCGTCGGTTATGACTTGAGTTGAACAAAAAGTGTTCTGAAGATCAAAATCTGTCTCTCCCTGTTAGAGAATCGCTTAAAAACCCCATTTTCAGCCAATCCCCTCTCTCTCCCCAATACACAAGTAAAAATATAAAGAACTGGGGAAGGAAGAAAAACGGAAAAAAATAAGTTTCTCTTCTGGCGCTAAAGTCTCAGTGGGCAGAAGAGCAGCCTAATGGCCTTCTGATATAAAATGTAGTGCAGCCGTGAGGGAAAATGTCACTCTGAAGCCCCCCTTCCTTTTGCACTATTATTTGTGCCATTCCTCCCAGGGGTTGTAAAATCTATACAACGTTGGTCCCTGAATCGAAAAACTTAAAAATCTAACGCCAGATTGAATGCGTTTCATCTGTGACAGTGGAGGCGAAATTTCGGTCGCGCATAAGTCCCACGATGGCACATTTGTCTTTCCAGTGTGTACAAATACTAAGCGAGTTCCATTTCTGAATGAAGGGAAAAATTGTTTTCTGTGAATTTTTGTTAAAGAAATGTTCTGCAAATCAGTTGCACAGTTTAAATTTGATTAAAGTGAAAAACTATAAATTTTCTTTTCGATGAATGGAAAAGAAGGTAATGGAAATCACGACGTAAAAGGAATTGTTTATAACAAAATTGAAGAGCTAAGTGGAAGAACATGTTAAGTAACAAAAATTGCATTTCAAGAAATTTGAGGTGAAAGTTTTTGCCGTAAATTTTAATGATTTATTTTCTGTTTGATACCATGTGTTTAAAATATTAACAGGTATGGTGCTAAACTCTCTCAGAAAAACTTATTCATATTTAATTTTCAAATATTAAAAATTATTAATATTATTGACATTATTAAATATTAAAATATTAAATATTAATGAATAATCTCTTAAATCTTCAAGACTAAATAGAATCTTTGTATTTTAGCTACACCATGTGATAGGATACCTCATAACGCTTTCATCCAAAAGATAAAAAAAAAAAAAAATTAGAAAATGTAGCATAACATGTTCATCCACTCAGCTCTTCAATTATAATAATGTGTTGGTATTTAATAAATAAAAAATTTTGGTCCTTGAATGGAAAAATTTTAAATCTTGCATGAGTATGCGTTGCTACTCTTTTATAAGGGCATTCCAGTGTAGAAGTGAGTTTTTGTGATTTTGCATCGATCATGTTCTCCATCACAAATGTTAGGCACATCTAATTGACAGGTTCTCTTATTCAGAAACTATATAATGTGCCGTATGGGTCGATTTTCTGATAAAGGCAGAATATATTTTTAAAAAGGATGTCAAAGTAGACATTTTGAACAGAATTTCCCGAAGCAATAGTGCTGAAAACGAAAATATTGGTCGTACTGAGAAAATAACTGTTTATAAATCAAGTTCCAATTAATTGAACGAAAAATAAATTACTCAGGTCGCTTATAAATCTCCTCAAAAATAAAGTTTCATGTTTTTACTTTTAAAACTGAGTCTGAAAATGTGTCAGACAATTTCGAGCTGTTGAGCGTGGAAAAATATTTTTTTGAATACCGCCTTAAGCACTAGACAAGATGATTGGTATTAACATAAACATACCGTTGCTGATCTAAAATAAATTCATACCTGTTCAATAAAATACCCTCCTTGTTTATGCAGCTAAATTTGCGCTCTGACAACGTATTTCATCTTTTATGTTGGTCATATTGTAAGTAAAAAACACATTCAAGTCAAAAGATTTATACAACTCGAGCTTCCTGTTTTAGATAGTAATTTATTGAAGCGGCTTTTGTTCGTCCAGCGAGCGACGTTTCCAGAACGAACCTTTAATGAGCCCTTCCCACCACGCAGTAATTCCGCATCAAATCCCAATTCTACAACGAACCAGGAAACGTTGCAAAATCGAAAGCAACTCCGCTCGCATTATTGTGAAATTTGACATAAATTTTAAATTGGAATAAATCTTTCCCTTTACAAATCATTGAGGCATCAAAGATTTTGTTGGGATGGTGATGAAATTTTCCTTCAGCGGTTTCTCTACTGAAGCTTTTCTTTTTAACTATGTAAAGACAAATCGCTAAGCAATCCCGTGTGATTCTAGCTTGTCGGGAGAAAGGGCTAGATTTTAGAATTTAAATGCAAATCGCATTTAACGAATAGGCCAGGATCAGAGAGATTCATTGCTTAGTTGTGCAGTCGAAGAGAACACTAACGTAGCATCTCTGACTTAATGGACACCATTGCCTTGTTCGTCCAATTAATTCTAGCCACTATGCAAGTCAAACTGAACTTAGAAATAAGATACGTTACGATTACAGAAGCATTCAAACTACTCACACGTAAATGAGTATTTTCTAACCTCAGAATATATTAATTAGGATACATTTAGCAATTATAGATCAGCTACTGAGATAGCTCAAATTTCAAGTAAGTTTATGGTAAAAATAAATAATTACAAATCTTCCCGGTATTTATTTCGAATTTTTAATAATTCAGTATTTCTTATTTAAATTTTTCACCTAAGATAATGAGTTATCTAGTATGGGCTTCATCAATAATAATTTCTTCGTGATATTAAAATAAGGAAGATTAAATTCTTATGAAAACCTCAAACTTCAATACATTTACCAATTTTCAGTATTAACAATAGAGTAGATTGTAACAAAAGTTCATTTTCTGCTAGGGTAATGAGTTATCTAGTATGAGATTCATCAATAATTTCTACATGATATTAAAATAAGGAAGATTTAAATTCTTATGAAAACCTCAAACTTCGATACATTTACCGATTTTCAGTATTAACAACAAAATAGATTGTAACAAAAGTTCGTTTTCTGTAACAGGATAAGATGAATAAATTTTGATGGCATGACTATTATCTACTTGAATTTTGTATGGTTATATTTAACTACTTACAATGAGCGACCTGTATGCATTTTTCAATTTTTAGGCACCACTTTTTCCGAAAAGTAATTTCGTTTTAAAGTATAGCTAAAACTTTGGGATTAAATAAAGCAAAAATTACAGTTAGAAATAGTTGTATTCAAATTAAACGATTTTGCAAATCCTACACATATATAGTTAGTTATTATTAGAGTTCGGCCAAAAATTTGGTTTCGTTTTCGGCGCAAAAATCAGAGTTTTGCCGAAAATTCGGCCAGACTGAAACTATCTGTATTCCAAAAATCTGGTTACTTCTTTTGGAAATTTTCAACATTACGCATTGATTTCAGTTGTATTGGCTCAAATGAGACACTCTTTATTGCTATGAACTTCACTGTTTATAATTAGTCTCAAAGACGCGCAAATTATAAAACAAGTAATGCATATATGACTAAACTTTGAATACGCCTTTTACCTGCTCATTAAAAGCTGCAGACTTAACAATAATAAAAAAAATTTAGATTGAAACCACAGAAGTGTTTCGCATACTTTTTGAGAGAGTTCTAGTATAACGGATGATCATTTACAAAAATTATTAAAAAAGATAAATCGAGGTATATATGCCTAAAACATTTTTAATTAGATGAAATTCGTATAATTAAAAATCCTTCTGTGTCGTTGATGAATTTATTACATTTTATTTTATATGAAAATAAAAAGTTTTGGTCAGACGCACGGGAGCCAGCTTGGGTCACACGTATAATTAATTAATAATTATCTATATTTTATAAACACGTATAATTAATTAATAATTATGTATATTTATGTATGTATTAATTACTTAAAATAAACTTTTTTCACTTTTTCGTTTTCGGCTGAAAATAGGAATAATTCGAAGTTTTGGTCGATCTTTAGTTATTATAGATCAGCTTGAAATAAGCTAATTACAATTCTTTCCAGCATTTATCCCGAACTATTTAATAAAAAAAAATTATTAAGCTAATGAGATTTATTCCAAACTAAGTTACTCAATATTATTTATTCAGATTTTTTAACTGTAATAATCATATTTATGTTTTAGGAGCTTCATTGAGAATATTTTAGTCATAATATTAAAATAAGTAAAATATTAAATCTTATTGAAATTTTGAGCCTCGATACATTTACAGATCATCAATTATTAACAATAAAGTAGATTGTAACAAAAATTCATGTTCTGTAACAAGATAATAAGAAGAAATTTTGATGAATTCATTATTTTCATCTTTGATTTTCATTCCCATGTTTAAGACAACAGTAAGCATAACCAGACGTAAAAAACAAGAAATAATAATAAAGAATCACTTTAAGTGAAAAGGGAATTTTGCACTATTTACTTCCCGATTTTAGGACAAAATGGTAAAAATAAGATTAAAATAATTTTAATCCAATTTTCAGCATATAGATCAGCTATTGAGATATCACAAATTTTGAGTAAGATTGCAATGAAAGTAGCTAAATTGCAAATTTACCGGCATTTATTTAGAACTAAATTATTATTCTATTTCTTATTCAAAAATTATTAACTATATGGTAATGAGTTGTCTTCAATGTGCTTCCTCGGAAATATTTTATTCGTGATATTAAAATAAAGAATATTTAAAATCTTATCAGATTTTAAATTCTTATGAAAATTTCAAACATCGATATACACTGGTGGACAAAACTTAAGGACGAGTCACAAAATGCCAATTTTCATTCACGCGAATACTCAAAAGGAAGTAATATAATTCGAATAATTACTATCCTTGCAGAACAGCTAGTCCATATAACATCTCATTCACGTCACACATGGTCACAAGAGTCACAGTCACTATGGCGAAACAAAAAATAGGAAATTCCATACGTCTCTTTTATGAGTCTCAAATGACTACTATATGTGACTCCACTGACAGGTCACTGTGACTGCTGCTTTGTACAAGTCACCAGGTGACTTTACAATGGCGTTTCATTGAGACTCTCGTGTGACTCTCATCTAGAGACTCATTCAAAGTCATTGTGAACGTTGCATTATGATAAATCACCAAATAATGTCACATTAAAGTCACATGACTTTGTCAAATGGTGACAGAAACCCTACTGTGAAGTCACCACTGTGAAAAGTGGTGAAAAGTCACCATGTGACTTTAATGTTACATTATTTGGTGATTTATCATAATGCAACGTTCACAATGACTTTGAAATTGAGTCTCCAGATGAGAGTCACACGAGAGTCTCAATGAAACGACATTGTAAAGTCACCTGATGACTCGCACAAAGCAGCAGTCACAGTGACCTGTCAGTGGAGTCACATATAGTAGTCATTTGAGACTCATAAAAGAGACGTATGGAATTTCCTGTTTTTTGTTTCGCCGTAGTGACTGTGACTCTTGTGACCATGTGTGACCTGAATGAGATTTTATATGGACTAGCTGTTCTGCAGGGATAGTAATTATTCGAATTATATTACTTCCTTCTGAGTATTCGCGTGAATGAAAATTGGCATTTTGTGACTCGTCCTTAAGTTTTGTCCACCAGTGTACATATACCGAACTTCAGTTAGCAACAATTAAGTATAACTTTTCACAAAAGTTCATGTTCTGTAACGAGATAAGAAGAAGAAATTTTGATGACTAAAGTACTTTCTTCTTGAATTCTAGAATCTTATTCTTAAACCTTTCGCCAAGTTTGTGCCCGTATACTTACTTCTCTTAATTTTTGAAAACCACTTTTTACGAATAGTTATTTTCATCTTATTTAATCACTGAAATCCATCACATTTACCGATCTAAGTAAAATAAAATACATCGTAACAAAAGTTCAAGTTCTGTAACACGGTAAGAAGAAATTTTGATGACTTGATTATTTTCTTCTTGAAATGTTTAATCTTATATTTAAAATAATCATAAGGACCATCACCCATAAAAAAGAAAGAATGGATTTTGTGTAAAAAAAGGATTTTGGATTAGTTACTTTTCGATTTCTGAACAAAAGGATGGTTACCAGGGGAAAAAATTATAAAATTTTAATACAATTTTTTTTAAGGCTGTTCTCAAATCCAAAGGGGCAACTTTAGGACATAAGTTTGAATTAATTTTTGTTCGGAAACGCATGAAACTGGCATGTGTTGTTGTTCAGAAACTATGTAATCGAAAGACGCTTTCCGTTGTTTTGTAATCGCAATAGATCTTTCAAAAAATAATGTCAAATTTGACGTTTTTAACCGAATTTCCGCGTTCGAAAGAAGAAAAATGAGTCAGCGAAGGACGAAAAATGACTTGTCACTCGATCAAAATCGCTTATAACTCGACGGGTAATTTATTTATCAAAAAATGGAAAAATCAAATCGCTTCCATAGTCAGGTCTGCCTATTTTACATCTTTATGTTTAAAAATGTGTCCGTCATTGTGTCAGAAAGTTCCGCGCTTGTTGAGCAGTGAACTTGAGAACAGCCTTAAGTAGTGAGAATAATAGATCAAATAATTCTCCTTTTTATCATATTCATTTGTTTACTAACCAGTGCAGCCGTGCGAGGTTTTCAAAACATAATCTTTGAAATTATTTAATGATACGTTTTTCATTAATTTTCAGTTAACTGCAGTTTTTAATCAAACTTGTTTTAACGAAATGTGGTGTTCTATGACAAAATCGTGCAAAAAAATCGTATGATACCACATTCATCGTTGTGTGTTTTGTATGTGCATAGATGAAGGGATATAGATATGAAAAAAAAAAACTAACATAAGAAATAATAAAATATAATAATAGGGCATTAAAATGTAAGTCCCTACAACTAGCATATAGACTCGTGTATGTTCACCAGAAAATTCGAGAAAGAGAAACACGTCCTTCTATTTGAATACCAGTATTTTTGAATTGATTTCTTCGCCTTATTTAACTGCAAAATTCGTAATAATTTTTTGTGTTTAAATAAGGCAAAAAATACCATACGTATAAACTGATATCCAAACACGGAAGGACATGTTATTTCTCTCGAATTTTGGAGTTGACTTATATGCGAGTACTTACATACAGTATATCATCCTAGCTCTATTTAAATTTTCTTCAATATATTAGAGGTCCGTCTAAACTTTTTTTTTTTTTTTTTTTTTTTTTTTTTTAATAATACGTTTTTCTTTAAAGACAACTATTCACAACACTTGAAATTTCGAACAGTTGGTGCAATTTATATTCTGCAAGGATCTTTTTAAAAAACGACAAGTTAATAAAAATAAATTTATTAAGAATTTTATTCCATTATTTTGATAATTAATATTTATGATAATTAAAATGGCCTTTGGTAAACATGGACCACCTAAGGGGTCATAAGCTGGACCACCAACGAGAAATAATAGAGGTTCTTTTATGTGACATAATCTTTTGTGATTATCATACCTGCCAACATGTCAATTTTGAAATCCTTACAATTTTTATGACGTATTCTTGGGTGCTTAAAAATGCATAACATATGCACATGCAATGAAAAAAGTAATACTTTTCTATGTAAGTAATAACAAGTAGTAAGAAAAGTAATAACATTTTCTATGCTATATTCATGTATAGTCTTTTTTTTTTCCAAAATAAAAACGTGAGATATCAAAAGAAAATTTTTTGCATGGGAAATTCTAAAAAAAAAAAAAATTCTGAAATTCACAGTAAATTTTCTGAAAGGTTACACAGCCAAAGGATTGGGGAGGAAAGGGGGGGGGGATTCCCTTCCGGTCTAATTATGAGTTTTTTCGAGGCCCTTTGATGAAATTCGCGCTTTTTCCATGATCCTGTGAAAAATTCACGTTTTTTTCACGATCCTTTGACGAAATTACTGTTTTTTTTTTCGCGATCTTTTGACGAAGTTTGCGTTTTTTTCGCGATCTTTTAACGAAATTTGTGTTTTTTTCGTGATCTTTTGACAAAATTCGCCGTTTTTTCGCGATCTTTTGACGAAATTTGTGTTATTTTCGTGATCTTTTAACGAAATTTGCGTTTTTTCGCGATTTTTTGACGAAATTTGCGTTTTTTCGCGATCTTTTGACAAAACTTGCGTTTTTTCCGCAATCTTTTGATAAAATTAACGTTTTTTTCGCAATTTTTTGATAAAAGCGTTTTTTCTGCTATCTTTGACGAAATAAACATTTTTCTCTCGATCTTTTGACGAAATTCGCGTTTTTTTACGAGATCTTTGACAAAATTCGCGTGTTTTTTACGTGAACCTTGACAATATTCGTGTTTTTTTACGAGATCTTTGACGAAATTCACGTTATTTCCCGCGATCTTTGACGAAATTAGCTTTGTTTCAAAGATTTTTGATCGAAATTAGCGTTTTTACGCGTTTTCTGACAAAATTCGCGTTCTTTTCACGATCCCTTGACGAAATTAGTGTTCTTTCCCCGCGATCTTTGATGAAATTCGCGTTCTTTTCACGATTCTTTGCCGAAATTAGTGTTTCTCCTGCGATTTTTGACAAAATTCGCGTTCTTTTCACGATCTTTCGACAAAAATAGTGTTTTTCTGCGCGATTTTTAACGAAATACGCGTTTTTTTCGCGATTCTTTGACAAAATTTGCTTTTTTTTTTTTCAAATATCTTTGATAAAATTCTTTTTTCCCCGCGATCTTTGACGATATTCGCGCTTTTTCTTGCGAACTTTGATGAAATTCGCGTTCATTTCCCGATCCTTTGAACAAATTCGCGTTTTATCCCCACAATTTTTGACGAAATTCGCGTACTTTTCACAATCCCTTGTCGAAATTAGTGTTTTTTCCCGCGATCTTTGACGAAATTAGCGGGTTTTTTTTTTTTCGAAAATTAGGGCTTTTTTCAAGATTCTTTGAGAAAATTGGCGTTTTTTCGCGATCCTTTGACAAAAGTAGTGTTTTTGAACGGATCTTTGATGAAATTAGCGTTTTTTCAAGCAATCTTTGACGAAAGTAGCGTTTTTTCACGCGATCTTTGACAAAATTCGCATTTTTCAGCGATTGTTTTTCCCGCGCGCAAAACCGTACAATCGTACTGTTCATCCGTACAACCGTACAATTAGAACAAAATCCGTACATTGTACGGCCAATCCGTACAAGTTGGCAGCTATGGATTATGTTTTCCATTTAAGAGTATTCTCAATATTTTATTTCCCAACATCTAGTGTAATTCTTTTCCTACAATAAATACTTCAAGGAGTGTTTGCGGCTGAAATTATATGGAAGTAAAAATCAAGGCCGCTTGTAATATATATAAAAAAAATGATTAACTTTTGATTCCAGTTTTTTAAATGCTAAAAATACCATTAACTTAACTGAGACAATTTTTCAATTTGCATTCTATGATAGTCTTCCCTCGAAGCCTTTGAAAAGCATTTGAGAACAGGACTAAAATCAGATAATATTATTGGCAAAAAAATCCTGAAAATGGGATATTTATCGATAGAAAAAATGCTCTGTTACATCCTTTAGAAAATTTAAAGAAAGACAAATTAATAATCCATTATTCTGTGATTGTAATTTTAATAGTGTCGAGTATCCTCGGACCATCAAAGGAGCATTAAACATTCAATTATAAGCTGAACCACCTGCGAGAAAAGACTGACCGTATTAAAACAAACAAACAAACAAAAAAGTATTCAAAATCCAATCACAAAATAGTTTATATATTTATATAATCAGAATGAAATGAAAAAAAAAAAAAAACTTGCAGATGATAAATACGCCTATCATATATTTGGAATTAAAATTTTCATTAAAATTTGCCACATTTCTATGATATATTTTTAAATGCCGATGTTTTAATTATTCACCTATTTCTGATAGAAATTAAGATTCCTTTCTTTTAAATAGATTTATTGAATTATATGTAGTTAGTAAGTATTACGTAAAATATTGAAAAAAAAAAAATAAGTGCGCATAACTACGCTGGAGTAGAATATTTAACTTATAGACGATCCGGAGTTTTCCTCTGACACATTCAATCTTTAATTGCCTGCACTTGAATGTGTTTTTGTTCTTAGGTTCCAATTTAGCTTTTCAAAACATTTTAAAAAGTCCAGAAAAAATATTTCCCAATACTATAAAAATTCCAGATGTCTGTTTAAACGTTAGTTAATTCTTTCCAATATTATAAAAATTCCAGATGCCTGTTTAAACGTTAGTTAATTCCCTTGAAAGTTTTTACTTTTTTATGGGGAAGTTTTTAAATGATAAAATAAACAGATTAATATAAAGAAAACCAATAAATTATTTGAATATTGCACATTATATGAAATATATTATCCAATAGGCTGCCATGATGGATTTCTTTTTTAATTATACTTTATAAATCAGCTTTAGAAAAATGAAATAAAATTTTTATTGTAAAGAAACGAAATGATTTTTAAGAGAGAAAGAATTGGGTGCAATTTTACCGCTTTTTAAGAATACAAAGAAACTAAATAAGATAAAAAATTTTGCACTGGTACCAGTGGGATGGTTTTGGAGCACTATTTTCTGTAATATAAATATTTTGAAAGTTAAATGTCAGGGAAAAGCTACAAATGTGGAGATCACCAATTGTGGCTGTATGAAAATAATTTTAATCCCTACTTTAAATACTATAATTTAAGATGGATGATTTAGACATTTCTTCCATATTTTTCTTTCTACATTATAAACATGTAATTCGAAAAAAGGTCCGCCATTGTTTTCATATATGTGGGTATCCGGCGACCGTTTTGAGATAGTATAATTTAGCACGGCATGGGAGCTATTTCTAGAAACGCCGTAATCAATCCAAAGAGAAATTATTGCTTCAGCGTAATTAAAAAGGCGAGAGACAAAAAACGACAGCAGTTTTGATAGTCAAAGTTACGATAATGCCTGGAGAGTGAGGATGTACGATCTTCGGGTACCCTTTGTAAGACGTAAAAACAATTCAGAAGCCAATATCATTCTATTTCTAAATGTTGTGCATTTAAATTGTAAATGGCTTTAAATTACTATGTTGATCTATATATTTTTTAATTACTTAAAGAATAAAAAGAACTAGCTATTCTAACTTGCATTTTCTTTCCAACCGATTCATAAAATATCGTTATCTAAATGACTTTGATCATGATGGTGAGGTATTCATTAAAACACTATATTATCACTGAAAAACAATCGTAAATTTAGGAATGTCCCGCAATAATCATATAAATAGGGAAAAAGTCATTGTTACGATGATTCTGGTAGAGTGAATCTCTTCGGGAATTCGGAGCATCAAAACCTCCCCTCCCGAATTCCATGCTGTCCCCTCCGGAACTGCAAAATTTCGTCCCGGAGAAAAACGTTCGAAAAGTAGCCACCACAACGGAAAGCTTCTCTTTGAAATTAAGAAAGGCCTTTTTTCATCTATTGCTCTGTGTCTGTAGTCATTTTCCCGTTTTACCAGCGGACTAAACATAGACCTCGAATGCCCCATCTGGAGCTGCAAAATTCCCTCCCAAAGAAAAACATCTGAATTCAACACTGCTGGTAATGTAGGCCACTATGCAGCCCCCACAACGGAAACCTATGCTCTTTGAAATTAACAAAGTCCTTTTGTCTCTATTACTCTATGTCTGTACTCCTTGTCACGTCTTACCAGCCAACGAAACATAGACTTAGTGCAAACAGGATTGTAGCTTAAAGAACAGAATGTCTGTGACCAAATTCAAGTTAAGAAGGGAATCCTTGAAAGATTGGACGGTTTTACCTGCGATGTATTGTAAGATCCTTGTCATCAAAGTCAAAATAAAATGTCAACAAATGATCCAAAAATAAAGAAAGAATATCAAGAACAAACCCCAAAAACAAATATCTATGCATAGGAGTATCGTATTGAGTACTTTAAAACCCTAACTTAAATTTTTATGTATATCAGGATCATTAACCCTAGTAACAGAGATGAAACAAAATATATTTAATAAATCATATTTTCGATGATGTCGATATTATATGTACCATTATTATTCCGTCAAATATTAAACAGATAAGAAAGGGTTCAGCGTCTTAAACTAAGATCGTTTGACCTTCAGAAGTTGATGCTTCCGGCCTTTGTAGACGCTTCTGAAAATAAGTATTCCTTTACAATCTCGCGTGGGAAAGACATAGGCAAGTGAAGAAAACCCTACACCGTCGAGAAGTGTTTTTCTTCTGTTTTCTTTATTACTCATATGTTACCTCCTTTCTTTTGAGTATAAAATTAATTACGCATGGGTCTCATCCGTTATATGTCTCCCGAGACACTCGGTCTAGGTCACGGGAGAATCGACGTCGAGATGCAAGTGACAGTGCAGAATGGGGTGTGACAGGTTGAAAGGTTCATTCGTTTGTTTCTGGGCGAAATAAGAATTAATGCAGATATATGTCACTCTATGTGTATACCAAAAGTATTAATGTGAGACAGACTTATATCAGTTTTAATACTGTTTGATATTACGACGGGTAGCTTTCGTACTTAGTGGAGGGAATAAAGTTTGACCTTATTTTGCCTACTATCATTATGAAAAATAAAATGTGCACATATAGAAAAATTAATTAATTATTTACTTTGTAAGTTAAGAAATTAGCTATTTAAATAAAACCAATCTTAAACTCCGTACATATATTTTTTTCGCCTTACCGGACGTTCATATAAAATCTGACCCTTTAAGAATTTTTGCTGTCAAGAAAACATAATTTGACATTTTTATTAACATACATCTGACCTGTGTGATCGGCGTCAAGCGCCCTCTTATAAGTCATCGTCAATATATATAGGAACGAGATAGCACACGCGAGGAAATTTACAACACAGAGAAATACAGCAGGGAGCTCCACAAAGAGTATTCAACGGAGCCAGCAGGATTCGAACCCGCACCCACCTACACTCGCAAGCGATTAGCGGTGTGATGTCTTGACCACTCAGCCACGGTGGGCTCAAGGATACATAATTTCATAAAATTTTAATTATTTTAAAGTGTCATTATGCTATTTTTAACTAAAGTTACTCCATCCTGAATTTTGGTCCACCAGTGGCTGAGAGGTTCTGCTCTCGAAGCTGGTAGAAGGGAGGTGCTGGGTTCGAACCCAATCGCGCCTGTCAGTCTAACTGTTCAGAGTTTTCGTGGTTTTCTTCGAACCTTGGGAAACCTTGCGTAAATACGGGTTAGGTTCCCTTAAAAAGACCCCCACGGATGGCACTCCCCCTAGGGCCTATATCCCTGGAGTAGATAATCGGCCGTCAAAAATCAACCCAACCCATCCTGAATTTTTTTTAGCACATCAATCTCATATTCTTGATCAAGCATGCATTATAACGTTCTCTCTTATTTCTGATAGCATCCCTGTCTACGCTTCTGTAAGCATACATACATACCAAATAATAAATATTCCACGCATGTGATTCGAGATCCGCCAAATTTAGCTATCTAAAAATTGCGCGTTTGTGAAATATAACTCATCGTTCGAATCTCATCACCATCAGAGAGTATCCCAAATGTTTCCAAGTCTATTTACTTGAAATAAATAGCGTTAAAAGTGGTATTACGTCCATGCAGGCAAGCACCAAATCACGCGTTTGATCTTAATATCCGCCATTTGTGGTCTTCTCATCGGCTTCTTTACCCCCCCCCCCCCCCTCCTTGTTCGAATTTCGCTAATATGTGGAGGGGGTGGGGGGGTGGAAGAGCTTTAAGAATCGCCTTCTTCTACCCTCCAAGATGTAATCAGAAGAAAATTACTTTTAGTTATTTTTTCAAGATTAAAGAAGAAAAGGAACACGACCCAATCGATTATATTCACAGGTTTTCCAGGAGAGGCACGTCCCTTTAAATCTTTTCAAGTTTGTTATCTGGCCGGTAATATTTTAAGGATTAACAATAGTTGAGACTATGAGGATTTACCGGGAATGATTAATTTGTGTAATGTCTTACCCTAATATCTTTCACTCTAGATTAATATGAAAGTGATAGGAGGATCTTCAAATTTAAGTACACCAGATCACCTCCTTAGGGATTTCTTTTGTTGTTTTTGTAAAGAAAGGCGAATAAATACACCCCGTAATGTGACATTAATGCTAAGTTCACGAATGCTTTGAGTAATCCTATTATTTATCATTGTTTTTATTGCGTGTCTTTTTTATAGTGTTTTTTAAAGAAGTTCGATTATTAAAATTACTTCTTTTGCTGTATCATGAATTGTTGTAAAAATAGCACGGGTAATTTTTGGTCTTTTAATGTACTTTTAATTGGATAACTATTTAGTTTTATTTATTGTATTTCGCGGATATTGGCTTTTTTTAAACGTTAATTATTGCAACTGCTTGTCATTTAGATAGCGTCACATCAGAATATTAAATTTGAATTTATAAAGTATGTGACGTTAGAAACCCTATAAACATCGTCCGTTTTGACGCATTGAATTAACCAATAGGAAACACAAATCTAAACCAATTATCGTATCAAGATCTTAGGTTCTAGTTTTTAGCCTTGACAATTAAATTTCATCGCGTACAAGTAAGTAGTATACAAGTACAGTAAACTCTCTGTAAGGCGGAATCTGTGTAAGACGGAAATCTGTCTAACTCGGAAAGATTTTCACGTTCCTGTGAATCCCTAGACATAGAGTAAAATTTGTCTAAGGCGGAATATTGTCTACTACGGAAAATTTTCTTGGTCCCGATCGATTCCGCCTTAGACAGAGTTTACTTACATTAACTTCTTTGAGACGAGCTTGGTGACAGAGCGCCAATTGCCGCATTTTTGAGATAACGGTTTGTAGTAGTACGAGAGTACCTTTCGAGACAATCACATTAAATTTAATCTACGTTGTTGCCTTTTCAGTCTTTATAAATAAAAGAGTGGTTGCATAAGCACATGCCCAGCTTATAAGTTTTTGTCCAAACTGTTGCAATACACTTAGAACTTGGCAATACTTACCTGGACAAGTTCTATTAGACGAGTGAGGCAAGTAAACAATCATTAGTTTGGCGGTAATGGCAAACATCGATCACCACTCACGATTTGTTCAAAATTCTCTCGACCAGCTCGTATGTCGCCGCTTTCTTTATTATGACGACACTCTAGTTGCTCATTGCTCAAGATTTTGTCCAAAATCATTTCGATCAATCAAATTTTATTTCTCGTATGCCACATCTCACACACGTATAAATAAAATTGATTGCTTATCACTCAGGTTTGAGACCAAGGGTCTGTCCAGACTTTTCTTACAGGGTCCTGTTTTTGTGAAATTGTGAAGTTCTTTTTATTTTTGTGAAATTTCTAGTCATAATTTTATGAATTTTGAATTATCGATGTCTTCATGTTCTATCCTTCTTATATAAAAAGCTAAGTAATATGCTCTCTGATGAGTTAAACTGCTTACTTACAGGCCAGATTTTATTTTTAAGTGACTAAATTTGTGAAAAGTTCAATTTGAAGGTGAAAAAATCCTGTGAAAGGTCTATTTAAGAGACAAATAATTTTGTGAAGGGTCCTGTTTTGGGATAAAATGTTTTGTGAAGGGTCCTGTTTTGGGATAAATTATTTTGTGAAGGGTCCTTTAAAGGACCTAAAATTTTCCTAAACATATCCCTGGAGACGCAGTAGACAATCATATATTCAAATATTTAACGTATCTGTAATGTACATACATGATAAGATAAATACTTTTAGCTTAAAACCTTCCCTGGTGCACTAGAATTGTAATGTAAAAGTTACATTCAAATATGTTCTGTGGTTGTTAAAGAAACCTGGGAACATACATAATAGCAAGCTTTTTTTCCTTTTTGTTTTAAAAGCAACGTCACTTTTGCTTTTACTTGACAATTTTCAAATAGATGTAAAGAAGAGGGATTAATGTTTTTTTTTTTTTTTTCCTGTAAGTAACTGGAGATGTCTTTTAAGACTTTTTTTAAGAAAAAATTGTGCAATGCTTCTAATTTGGAAGAAAAAAATATCAGTAAAAGTCATTTTGAAAAATTGAAACATGTGTGCTACATATGTGTAGGGTTGCCAAAAACTGTTTTAACCTAAAAAGAATTTTCTTTCAATATGCGAATTAACCGGGCATTTTGATTCCTGCCGCATATGAGGTAGTGACTATACTATAGATGTGTCACAAAACACAAGTGTTTGCCTCAGACGTAACTTTGCTTTGAACGATTTTCTCAAATTAGAATTTTAATTGCTCTGTTAAAGATATGTTGCAACTTGATTAAGAAATAAAACCAATTAATATTCATAACAACCAAGAAGTGAATCGGAGATGTGACACGAGACGCAACAATATACATCAAAATCCATGCTTGGACAAGTGACAATAGTTTGTCTTAAATTATTTTAAAAAAATGAGAACTTTTAATTCTCCAGTAACGAGATGCTGAAACTTATTAAGAATAAAAAACAATTAATACTCATAACTAGCAGAAGTGATCCCCCAGATGTGACACA
This sequence comes from Maratus speciosus, assembly GCA_963932465.1. Classification (NCBI taxonomy): domain Eukaryota; kingdom Metazoa; phylum Arthropoda; class Arachnida; order Araneae; family Salticidae; genus Maratus; species Maratus speciosus. Next base: position 541,929,449 of record OZ010796.1, on the reverse strand, counting down.
TGACGTAAGAATCTGCTTCAAAAATTTTACTTCGAGTGACATGTGACAGATGTTTGCATTTAGCGATTTTCAAAAACTAGAATTTTTTATTGCTCCAGTGAAAACAAAGACATGCTGCAACTTATTAAGAAAAATAAGTATAAAAGTAAGGATAGTTTTCTAAAAAATACTCTTTTATTAGCTCTCAATTTTCATCTTCAAAGTCACGCCTAAATTTTTTACTGCATTTCATGTTTTCTGCCAAAAATTTTCGTTACAATATACTAGTTTGGCGTGAAAACCGAACTCTATCATGAAAAATTCCCTGATTTTTTTTTATTTTATTTTATTTTTTTTTTTACGCTCGGTAGAAAGCGCCGGCAAGTGAATTTATTAAAAAATATATAATTATAACTAAGTTTTTAGAATTTCTATATTGATTTCTCAACATATAATCGTAAATTAATTAATATTAAACTATTAACTGATAAAAGCGTATTTTAAAAAATATATTGTACCCTTCATTTTTTATTTATAACTAGCTGACCCGCCCGGTGTTGCCTGGGCCCGTGATAATAGTCTTAAATGAACCTTAAATTTGTATGTATCTTTAAGTCTAATTTGTCTGAAATACGTGCCCGCTGACTGTATGAAAAATTGGTTTGAAAAAAGAAGAAAACCTGAAATTTACCGGTAAAAAGTTTCGAGATAACTACCATGGGAAACGAAGTGCGGAGGGGGGGGGGGGGGCATGTTTCCGACGACTGCATAATTTTCGTGCTAAAATTTTGATAATTAACTATAAAAAATTGAACTAATTTTCATTTATTTTATAACAGTTCTAGAACAAATAAATGAATTCGCGATCTTTTGTTTTGTCTGATTCGTTGTAGATGGCAGCAGTAAACAGTTAGATTTTGAAAGCATATAAAAATAAATGATCGAATTTGTCTGCATATCTTTCGACAATGAAGATTTTTATTTATTTATTTATTTGTTTTCTTATGAGTCCCCCCCCCCTTTTTTTTTTAAATCTCAGAAACCTCTATATTGGCTGTAAAATTATTTTATGGAACTAATTTTCATTTATTTTATGGGCCATTTTCAAAATTCGCTTGCATATGCTGTCCAAGAGAAAAAAGAAGAAAATTCAAATATAAATTAACATTTTAAGTTTAAATTGAGCTATGTATTGTATAAAGAAGACTATATTAAATACTTCTAGCATTAAAAATAAAAAAAAATCAATAAAAAATTTTGAGATATAAATCTTTAAAATTGCGATTCTAAGCAAAAATGCTTGTCCCATTCCAAGTTTTATGTAATTAACTTTTATTTTTTTAATCTAATTTAGATTTTTTAAAATAAAAAGCTTTAATTATTTTAAATATGAACTATTAGTGTGCTATATTAGTGAAAAAAATTAATTACCAAAGTTTTTATCTTTAACAAATCAACAGAAATATTTTGTCCCTCACTTTACGTAAAGTCCGTTACCTTATAATTATTTTAATCAAAATAGGTTTCTAATTCTGCCAAAAGTTGGCAGTACATATTCAGTGGCATTGTTAAACTATTCAAGCAACTGCTACTTGCCATTTTTTATTCATCAATTGAAAAACGTTGCAATAGTAGCAAGAACCGGCTTTCTTCAAAGTTGGTATTTATTTTCATGGTCAAGTCTGTTACCGTAACTTTTAATACTAAAATAAAGCTTTTTACACTTTTGTATTTAAATATTGATAACTAAATAATTTTAGAAAGCATGTGTATTGTTATCTAAGTTAGAAATTATACAGCTTAGCTCCATTTCTAATGGTTTGATTTGAATGTCAAATCCGTTACCTGTCAAGTCTGTTACCATGCGACTGGTAACGGAATTGACTCACGGTAACAGACTTGACATTGTTTGCGAACTATCGTTTATAAAGGTTTTTTGCATCAAGAATGGCTTTAGCAGCTGCAGAAATGCAAAGGTTACTATTTGGAAAGACTGAAATAAAACCCAGAAAAATATAAACAAGCTGAAAACAAACAAAGAAAGGTAAATTTAAAATATTTTCAATCACTTATGGCAAACCAATGGACAAAATAATTTAATTTTCATATTAAAATGTTAAATTCATATTTATTTTGTATGCAAATTATAAACAGTATTCTATTTTTTACAGAAAAAAATTCTTTGCAAAGAAAATTATATCAATGATTTATTGATAAAATATGAGGAGGTATAAAAAAAAGCATTGGCATGAAAAGCAAGTTTAATGTTGCTTGTGCAAACTTCAGTCCAGTAACTCTATGTCAATTGAAAAGTTTGAAACAGTCTTAATATGCTTTAAAAAACAGTTTTAAAATATCAGCCCATTCCAGCTTTAAATTGCAAAAACTAAATAAAACATTTTTGCATATTGATTTTCCAGAATATTATGCATACTGATTCAGTGAAGACATGCAAACTAGTCACAGTGGTGCATCTAGAACTCAGGCTACACTTCATATGGGTGTCTTACACACATACAGGTTGATTTAAAAGTAGAGGAACAAACTTCTAGGAGGGGTGGGGGTATACCTAGATGAATCGGAATCATATAGTAATGCAGGATTGGAAATGCAATCCTACGGAGACAGGGGGTTGTTAGTCTCTGAATCATTGTGATAGCAATTGACATTTAAAGACCCAAAGCTAAAAATAAATCAAGACTTTCCTGATAATGAAGTTTCCTGCCTACATGCCTGGTTCTTATCTATATTTTTGCATGTTTGAGGTAGTAAGTGCGTTTTGAAATGGTGCATTCTCATTACTATTGTGAAGTCTGGAGGATGCCTTGCATATTTCAAAACATCTGAGATTCCACGAGGTGCCTATGTTATGAAACATCGTGCAACTTCATTATCATGAAATTCATGACTTAATTTAAGCTTATGGTATTTAAATGTCGATTTTCGATCACGATGATTCAGCCCCTAACAACTCCCCGTTCTCGTTAGGATTGCATTTCCAATACTGAATTGCTTTGTGATTCCGAGTTGTCTAGATGTACCTCACCCCTCCAAGAAGTTTGTTCCTCAAGTTTTGAATCACCCTGTATATTGATGAGGAAATTACTCTTTTTGTACTATAACCCCAGTAAGATCTATTCGAATTCCTCAGAGAGGGAAATATTTATTGATACTGATAGTGAATTTTACATAGAAGAGAAGTAAATAAAAAGCCTGTGGATGTTCCTAGAAGAGATATCTGCTGATAAATTGTATGAAATTGTTCATGTTTTGATAAAATTTAGTGGAGGAAGTAGAAAAAAAAATACACATCTTAAACAAAGCAGATGAAGAAGATAAAATTATGTGGGTCTGAATGTGAATGACTGCAACAGGAGAGTATTTCACATCCATAAAGACATATGTTAATTTTGAGCAAATCATAGCAATTTTTTCTATAATCAAATTTGTCAATGCGAGAAAACTGAATATTTTATGAGTTTCCAGTTCCACTTAATATTATATGAAAACTGAAATTTGAGTCATGTTGCACTTGAATATATATCATGCACGTATTTCGAGTATAAGTAAATACAATATATTTATAAACTTTTTGTTGAATTAAACCATTTAAACAGATGCTAATTCTCAGTTACTTCAAGTTCTATTTTAATATTTAGGTGGAATTGCTTGATAAATTATTTGTTTAATATTCAAATCAAATTCAAATATAGTAATTGATCTGAATATAAAATAATAAAATGATTTCTCTATATCATAGCTGAAAGAAAAATACTATTTAAATAAAAAAGTTTATATATAAAGTTGAAAATATGATCATTAAAAACTGTGCTGTAAAAGACTTGACGTATGGTAACGGATCGGTGTCAAATCCGTTACCAAATGTCAAGTCTGTTACCGCACACTTTTTTCATGATATTTTAATATTAAAATAACTTTTTCACCATTCTATTGTTATTTTTCATTCAACTACGAAATAGAGCTGTAATTTTCTTAAAATTCAATGATTTACATGAATATATATTGTTGTTATTAGAAAAAGCTCTTGTATAATATTCTATGTGGTTGAAAATTAGGGCTATAAATGTCTCTCATTTCAATTTCATTTAAGTATTATTGATAAATATCATGTTTTGAAATTTAGGGATATAAGTCACTTCAAAGTAAGTTGATTTTAGAAAATTTAATAAAATTTTAAGCTGGGTGTTTTCAGTAATTTATACGGTAACAGACTTGACAATTTGCCTTACAAGTAGAAGGGTTGTTCTCTACAATACTTGCAAATTTGGCCAGCAGTCTGACTTGAATGATGCATATGTAAATTTTCATAAAACTTAGATAAATGGTAAGAAATCAGTCAATTATTGAAGATTTTAATAGCAACAGAAATTGTTTTAAAAATTTGACTTAACAAAAAAAAATAAAATAAAAATTTGTGGAAAAAATAAAATAAAAAATGTGAGGGAATGACAAGTGAAGGAATGATGAAATAAGACATTTTTACTAGTTGTAGGGGGAAAATGCAAAATTATGAAGAAATCCAAACTGTTTCCTTTAAGAGAAACACTTAATATATAATGTACTAGCAAACCCCGCGGCTTTGCTCGCGTAATATTTGAAATATGCAAAGTGATATTTATGTGTCTAATTTTTATTAAAAGGTACTAACTAAATTTTTATTTTATTAAAAGGTACTTATTACTTTTAGGAATAATTAAAAAAATTACTATTTAAAACACAGTTTGATTAAACATCATTGTTACACTGGATAAGGCAGAAATGAGACTTAAATTAATAAAACTAAATAAAACTAAATAAATAATAATTAAGAAAATATTTTGAAACTTTTATGCTCAATTAATACGCTCATTTTAGTATTCATTTAAAGTTTTGAATTTTTTAGAAACCATTTTCTTACATCTTAAAACTAACCAACATGTCAAATTCCAAGTCCTACCACCTCTCTCAACGTATAGGGCTATGTTGAAATAGGAACTGTCACCATTAATTTGCCAACATTAATTTTGAAATTGGTTTGTTATTTCCTAATATTCCAGCGAAACGTAATTTAGAAAGTTTTTAAAGGCCTTTTTTAGAGCGTTTGTTGTTCCTGTGAACCCCAGGTGGTAGAATTATCGGCATAAAATATAGCCTGTGTAGGATCAGAGACTGTTACCATTGATTCGCAACTATTACTTTTATATTTGGTTTATATTCCCTGAAATTGCGTAGAAATTTTAGGAATTTTTTAGAATGCTTTTCGCACCTCCCCTTCACTTCAAACCCTTTTTAATTCGAAGTTATTTTCGACAGTCCTTCGAGGGCATTTATATTTTATAAGTAACTACCATGCCATATTTAAAGTTTCTAGCCTTTTCAGTATCACAGAAATCGCAATTTAGAAAGTTTTTAGCTCCTGCAACCCTCTGGTGTTAGTGGCACAGACATAAAATATAGCTTATGTTTGAGCAGGTTCTATCACCAACAATTTGTCATCATTATTTTTTTAATCGGTTTGGTATTTGATAAGATTACATAAAAATTGAAATTTATAACGCTTTTCGCTCACTTCATCTTTTTAAATTTGAAGATTTCTTTCGGCAGTTCTTAGAAAGCAGTTTCATCTTGTAAGTAAATACCATGCCATACTTCAAAGTGTTAGAACCTTCAGTTATGCAAAAAACGCAAATTAGAACATGTTTTGCTTTTGCAACCCTCAGATGGTAGTGACAGCAGCATAAAATATAACCTATGTTATAGCAGGGACTGTCACCATTGCTTTGCAACCATTACATTTGAAATAGCTTTGGAATTTCCTGAGATTGAGTAGAAATCGCAATTTAGAACGTTTTTAGAACGCTTTTCGCGCATTTTCACCCCTTTTTAAATTTTCAATGTTTTCGAAACTGTTCTTAAAGATCATTTATATGTAATAAATATGTACCTTGCCTAATTTTAAGTTGCTAGCCCCTACCGATCACAAAAATCGAAATTTGGAACGCTTTTTTGTTCCTGCAACGTCTAGGTGATAGTGATACCGACTTAAAATAGCGTCTATGTTAGAGAAGAGGCTGTCAGCATCAATTTTTTACCATTACTTTTGAAATCAGTTTGATTTTTCCTGAGATATTGGTGACAAATCGGCATTTAGAACGTTTTTAGAACGCTTTTCGCTCATTTTGCTCCTGCATCTCCTCTGGGGTAGTGGAAACAGATATAAAATATAGCCTATCTTAGAGTAAGATCTGCCACCATCATTTTAACACCATTATATTTGAAATCGGTTCAGTATTCCTGAGATTGCATAGAAATTGCAATTTAGAACGTTTTTTACAACGCTTTTTGCGCATTTTCACTCCTTTTAAATTTCGAATTGTTTAAGAATTGTTCTTAGAAATCCTTTATATCTAATAAGTAGCTGATACTTATAATTTCATATTTCTAGGCCCTTCAGTAACACATAAATCGCATTTCTAGAAAGTTTTTTGCTCCTACACCCCCTTTGGGGTAGTGGCACCGACGTAAAACATAGCCTGTCTTGGAGCAAACGTTGTCACTATCATTTTGACACCAATATTTTTTAAATCGGTTTGGTATTTCCTGAGATTATGTAGAAACTACCATTTAGAACGTTTTTTAGAACGCTTTTTGTGCATTTTCACCCCTTTTAAATTTCGAATTGTTTAAGAACTGTTCTTAGACATCATTTATATCTTATAAGTAACTAATATTCCAAATTTCATATTTCTAGGTCCCTCAGTAACGCAAAAATCGCATTTTTAGAAAGTTTTTTGCTCCTGCACCCCCTTTGGGGTAGTGGCACCGACATAAGATATAGCCTATGTTCTAAGTTGGACTAACACCATCATTTTGATACCATTACTTTTGGAATCGGTTCGGTATTTCCTGAGATTATGTAGAAACTACCATTTAGAACGTTTTTTAGAACACTTTTTGTGCAGTCTCACCCCTTTTAAATTTGTTTAAGAACTGTTCTTAGACATCGTTTATATCTTGTAAGTAACTAATATTCCAAATTTCATATTTCTAGGCCCTTCAGTAACGCAAAAATCGCATTTTTAGAACGTTTTTTGCTCCTGCAATCCCTTTGGGGTAGTGGCACCGACATAAGATATAGCCTATGTTCTAAGTTGGACTAACACCATCATTTTGATACCATTACTTTTGGAATCGGTTCGGTATTTCCTGAGATTATGTAGAAACTGCCATTTAGAACGTTTTTTAGAACACTTTTTGTGCAGTCTCACCCCTTTTAAATTTCGAATTGTTTAAGAACTGTTCTTAGACATCGTTTATATCTTGTAAGTAACTAATATTCCAAATTTCATATTTCTAGGCCCTTCAGTAACGCAAAAATCGCATTTTTAGAACGTTTTTTGCTCCTGCACCCCCTTTGGGGTAGTGGCACCGACATAAGATATAGCCTATGTTCTAAGTTGGACTAACACCATCATTTTGATACCATCACTTTTGGAATCGGTTTGGTAGTTCCTGAGCTTACCTCCTACAAATAAACAATTTTTTCCTCTTTATAATAGGAGTATAGATGATAAAATTAAAATTTTTGATATTTACAAAAAAATGAATATTCTGTGTGAGGGAATGACTGCTAATAAAAACGCTTCCGGATATACTGACTAAAAAAAATTCTGTAAAATTAACAAAATCTTACACCACCAATTTATGTTGCTGGACTGACAAGTACTCAAAATAGCTTCTTCTCTGTGAAGGATGCTAGACTGCTACTGCTCATTAGTGGTAGATATTTGAGATAATAGCAATGTGTGAGGGAATGATGGTCTAACATGGGGAAACATATAATTGATTGAGCAGACTATATAATAATAGTAAAAATTAATATTTTTATTATTTTTTGTAATGTATCAAATAAGAACTTTATTTTGCTTAGGGTATTTTTAATTATTTTTATTTCTGGATGGAAAGAAATAGGCAATAAAATATGGTAGTACAGGTGGGGGAAAGGTGAGGGAATGATGTTTGCATGATATATATTATATTTTTAAATACTAAATTTATTTATTTTTAAATTTTACTTTCTGCCCCTAATAAACTATGTTTAGATCTTCTAATAAAAATAAAAATAAATAAAAATGTAATAAAATTAAGAGCATTTATATGGCTGGGAAGCACTTTTTGCACTATTGCAGAGAATAACCCAGACATTAAAATAGCATTTGCATATTAAATTATAAGCCAAAGTGCATGACCAATTACTTTTTCATATACCTTAAACATTTACCATAACACGTTTCGATTTTTTTTAAAAATTATTAAGTTTGAAAAAAACAAAAAAAAAATTCTGAAATGTAAGCGAATGTTGAAAATGGCCCTTATAATAGTTCTAGAATAAATAAATGTAGTATTTTCTTTATATATAATTCGACTCATTTATGTGTAACTGTTAAGTCTTTAGACATATTAATGCATTGGCATACATTTTAAATGCGAAACTTTCTTTTATTAGTATAGATTTAAAAAAAAAAAAAAAAAACCTTAAAATTGAAAAAAAAAAAAATTTCTTTTAATAAATCCATTGGACAATGAGATTATAAATAGAAAATTTTAATGTCCATTTCCGGTGCTCGATCAATGACGAATCATTTCGAAACAATTTCCAACTTTGTGAAAATATAATAAAATAAAATAGGTTCTGCTAAAATGAAAATATTTTAAATTTATGTGATATAAATGTGTGGGTACTCAGAAAATCGTTTCAATCTAACAAACTTTTATTTCAAAACGCGAATTAACCGAGCATGCTGCTTCCAGTCAGTCGCATATGAGGAAGTGAACCCTTGATGTGACACAAGACGCAAGAGTCAAAATACGTCCTTGGTCAAGTGACAGAAGTTTGCTTTTAACCTTGGAATGGAAGAATGAGTCATTTTGACTCCTCTTTCCATTGAAAAAGATAAGGGATAAAAAAAAAATATATATATTTTATTTGAGGGTAAATTATATTAAAAATGTAGAATATTTATTTCCCCAATAAGATCCTGCTACTTATTAAGAATTAAAAATAACTACTAATACTCATAAGTATGAATAGAGTTTCCAATTTATGACACAAGATGCAGGATTCTGCTTCAAATGCCATTTTTGTACAAGTGGCGGAAGTTGTCTTTAATAATTTTCAAAAACGAGAAGATTTATTACTCCAGTAAAGAGATGTTACAACTTATCTATACAAATAAATTAATAATAATAATAAAAAGAACTAATGCACATAAGTAGCATAAAATAGGCACTGGTGTGTCTTGATCAAAAAGAAAACATTTCTGATTAAATTTCGGAAAATACGCAAAGGTGCTGGTAAACCTCGTGATAGTAAAATATGAGAGGTTCGGCTAAGCTGAAAATATAAATATGTGTGACACAAATGTCTGGGTATTTAGAGACATGTTTTAATCTAATAAGAATTTTCTTTCAATATCCGGATTAACCAAGCATTCTGCTTCTATAGTCGCATATGAGGAAGTGAATCGTAAATGTGACACAAGACATAAGAGTCGAAAGCCGTTCTTGGCCAAGTGACAGAAGTTTGCCTTTAAGATTTTCAAAAATTCTCCGTTAAAGAGATTCTGTAACTTATTAAGAATAATAATAATAAAAGAAAAAACAAATGCTTATAAGTAGCAGAAAATAGGCACAGCTGTGCCTTGATCAATGGCGAAACTTTTCGAAACAATATTGGCAAAGGTACTGGTAAACCAACTTCGTGATAATAAAATATGAGAGATTCGGCTAAACAAAATTCTCGGCAGGGAAGTTCACGGAAAAAGGAGAAAATATTCGATTTTATTTGGAAGTCATTCCCTAGAGTTCCGAAAATCGATAGAATGTCTCTCTCTTCCACAGCATAAAGAAACAAAGTAATGTTTTATTACTCTCGAGTGATCCGATTTTCAACGTCATCGCTCAGTGAGAACAAATCGGAGCAAATATCAAAGCTTAATAACTGGAGCTGTGTCACGCAACTTTCAACGTCTACCTCGACTAGTGACTGTAAACCTCATAGTACAGTCACATAAGTTTTAAAATACACGGTTCAGTTTTGAAGGGAAGATCTCACATTCTGATTTTTACTTTAAAAAGGATATTAGATTAATCTTTAACTGATGTTAACTGGCCTCTCAGACCGCGGCTTTTTTCAATTTTTATAGTTTCACTTGCAATTTTCAGTTTAACTACAAACACTACCGATATTTTGTTCCGTTTGGAACTTTAGTGCTATCACCAGATACTTTTGAATAGGTGAATTTTAATTATAACAGTCCTTTACAAAAACACCATCCTATGATTTAATCGCGCTTTTTATTCATCTTTCGATGGAGCGGTCTCACAGACCGCTTCACACTAGTTATGTGATAATTTCTGTGACATCAGTTAAAGGTTAACACTATTCAAAAGATTTCGATTTATGGTTTTTCATCGGTAATTTTTAGATTGAAACAATTTCAAATCATTTTTAATACATTGAAGACTGTTTTATGCTTAATACATTCAAAAACTACGAGCAAAATGAACATAAATCAAGACTTTAAAAAGGTGTCAATTGAAGAGCTGAGTGGAAGAACATGTTATGCTACATTTTCTTAAAAATTATTTTATCTTTTGTACGAAGGCGTAATCAGGTATTCTATCACATGGTAAAGCTAAAATACAAAAATTATATTTAGCCTTGAAGATTTAAGACATTATTCATTAATATTTAATATTTTATTATTTAATAATGTAAATAATATTAATATTTTTTAATATTTAAAAATTAAATATGAATAAGTTTTTTTGATAGAGTTCAGTACCACACCTGTTAATATTTTAAACACATGGTATCAAACTGAAAATAAATCATTAAAATTGACAACAAAAACTTTCACATCAAATTTCTTCAAATGTAATTTTTGTTTACTTAACATGTTCTTCCACTTAGCTCTTCAATTGACACCGGTAGAAATACTGCTAAACAAAAGAGATGATTGTTTCAAAACAAGGATAATTACTTAATCGGCAAAACGAATAAAAATTGAAGACAAACGAATAACTTAAGGTTTACTGAAAATTCATTTTACACTACAAAGAAACAACAGCATCCTCTATTCAGCCCACTTATTTTTTTAGTGGCATTGATCACTACTCAAGTGGTATTGGGTTTGAATCTGAATTCAGACATGAACGTTTACAGTGGGTCGGATTGTACATCAAAAGGAAGTCTCGGTCTGTTTATCCAACCAGTTTTCCTGTCCAAGAAACATTTCCTAAATTAAGGCCGCGTTAAACGTTGTTTGAAGTTCCAACTGGATAATTACTACTAGTTATAATAAAAATTTATTTCTATCATATAATGTAAGAAATCACTGTTTCATACTATTCCAGTTATGATTCTAATAATCACCAGAATACGATTTTGTTTTTATTACAGCCATAGCTAACAGCTTGGGAATCTGCGCAATAGGTAATGAACTGTATTCTCTAACATTTTATTTAAATTTGCAGTGATTGCTTTGGCATGGGGCAAAAATTTTAAATTACAATGCTATCACAAATATTGAACTAAAATCTATGGCTCTGGTGCCGTGCCAAGGCTATTTGTGGAAAAATTTCAAGCAGTATGAATTCGGTTTATTGATTCACTCATTAAAACACCTGCGGAAATATTCCATAACTCGGAATACATAGGGAAATATTGCGTAACTCACATATGTAGGAAAATTGAAATTTCGCTAAAGCGTGCTTTTAAGGCTCAAGCACATCTATTCCAAATGTCGGATATCTCATTAAAATAAAACGAAGGCTCAAGTTATTAGTGCATATAATCGTTATTTAATTTACATATCAGAAGTAATATGGCATTTTGATAAGTATACAGTGCACCCATTATTTTTGCAACTTATTGCAGTAACAAATTAGATTGTAATCTTTAATCTTTTGTCGAAGTTTTGAACGTTAACCCTTGACTGCAGCGAAAGAAATTATGGCATAGCCACTGTGTGAGCTTAAACAGGAGGTGATTCTAACTCAAAAAAAAAAAAAAAAAAAAAAAAAAAAATCTGAAATTCACAACAAATTTTCTGAAAAGTTACAGCGGAAATGAAAGGGGGGGGGCGGGGGAATTCACTCCCGGCACTAACTATGCGTTTTTTCTACTGCCCTTCGACGAAATTCGCGTTTTTTCGCGAACTTTGTGTTTTTTCGCGATCTTTTGACGAAATTTGCTTTTTTCCTGCGATCTTTTGACGAAATTGGCGATTTTTCCGCAAACGATTGATAAAATTTATTTTTATCGGCGCCCATTTGTCGAAATTCACGATATTTTTAATGTCCGAATTTTCGGATTGGTGACCGATTTTTTTTAAATTTTCGGAAATGAATGCCTTACATTTTCGGACCAGAATCACCCCTATGTGAGCAGTCTCTGAGACTACTTGCGCTTGAACGAAAGATGAATGAAAAGCTTGATTAACTCATATGATACTGTTTTATGTACTAAACTTTAGGTACAGGACTATTATAATTAGAAGTAACCTATTCGCAAGTTTTTAGAGATAGTACAAGGTCTCCAAACGAAACAAAATCTCATTAGCATCTATAGTTAAACTGTGAAAATGGATAAAATCTGTGACCTGTGCGCATACCTTCCAATAGAAAGTAGGGTATCAAAATTGAGTAAGTTGTTCATATTATCTTATCACGATACAAAAATCTAGAACATATCACATTTTTTCTTCTTTGGCTTACAAAATATTCTATTTTTTTAGAATAAAGGGACGAAAACTGCATGGGAAATGCAATAATTGGATAAAAATATATACACGCACGAAAGCAGAAAATAGTAGAGAGGAAAAAAAAAAGAAAAAAGATATACCACACTACCGTGACAAATTCTTATAATTTAGACACTTAACAAATATTTATACAGTAAAATAAAATATATAAGATATATTTCATGGCTATTTTAAACATTGTTACACATATATATTGTAATTTAAAAAAATCTAAAAAATAATAATTAATAATAAATGTCTCCCCTTTCTTCCTAAGGAAAAAAAAAATCTATGCTAAATAAATTCTTAAAATTCTTATAATTTAGACACGTTTTAACAAATATTTATACGGTAAAATGAAATATATGATATATTTCATGGATATTTATATATAATTGTTATACATATACATTTTAATTAAAAAAATTAATTAATAATAAATGTCTCCCCTTCCTTTCTAAGAAAAAAAATATCTATGCTAAGTAATCTCAGTAATCTAATCAGTAAATCTTCTAATTTAGACACATTTTAACAAATGTTTATACAGTATAAAATGAAATATCATATATGATACAGTATAAAATGAAATATTATATATGATATATTTCATAAATATTGTATATGTTATACATATATTGTAATTTAAAAAAATCTAAAAAAAAAAAATAAATAAATAATAATAATAATAAATGTCTTTCCTTCCTTTCCAAGAAAAGAAATATCTATGCTAATTAAATGCGATCAAAGTGATCTTGACTACCAACATCCATCTCCCAAAAATACGTAACTCTGAAATTGTCCAAAAGTGTTGAATGAGACTCCTTCAAATCCGCTTCGCTTGGGACCAGAGGTTGTGCGAGTTTTAGAATTTCTGGTCACTAATTTATTTACATTTCTTAAACAGTAGTTTGAATGTAATAATGCATTAGAAATTATAATGAATGCTTATAATATACTAAAATATTGAAATAATTAAGTAAAACAATGAGAATTACGAAAATTTAATAAATGATTAAAATATTAAAAGTAGAGATCAAGTAATAATTAATAATGCATATTTAAATATGCATAATAATGATGAGATCCATTTTTCTGCAATTATTCAATTAAACTCGCTTCATAAAAGCACACTAATAATTGAAATCATATAATCCACTGAAATCATAAAATAATGAAGTTTTATTTCATATTTAGCCAGACTTATGAACCAAAAAAGTTTAATACATAAATGTATTTGGTAAAAAGATTGTGATCACCACTGATATCAGCACAATCTGGAATTTTTCCAAAAATAACTTTATATTTAATTCATGATAAAGCATGAATTCAGTCATATTAACTAGAATTGTATATTAAAATGGGTAAAAAATGATATAAAAATATCAAAAAGTTATCTAATTTTCCCCCAACATTTTAACTGACAATTTCTTTGTTTACGTCTGCAATGATGTGTGGATTTTAGACGTTTGTGGATTTTAGGGTTGTGGATTTGAGGGAGTCTACTGTATTCATTCTAGAAAGAAACTTGTGTGAAATTTCCTTTCCTTTTTATGTCTAAAAAATTACACTGTAAATACACTTTAAACAACTTATTTACATGATGCTTGGTAGTTCTTCCCCACAGCAGTTCAGAACCAAACTCCAAGGGTTTCAGTAGATAAAATGTCTGAGGATTAAATTTCATAACCCCCCCCCTCCACCCCTATATGTTTCCAATATTTTCTTTGCATTTTACATCAATTCATTGAATGTCAAAAATTACTTGCAAAAAGGTAGAATTCCACCTTTGGAGGATCTCTTTCATGCCTTAGATTATACCTCTTTTTATGTTGTGAACTGTCTGTTGTTAAAATAAATTTTCTTTAAAATAGAGTCGTTCTGTTTTAATGGTGTTCCTATTGACCCTCCGTCGGTCACAACGCTGGGACTCCCGAGTTCGGGTGCAATGCACCTGATAGGCGCCTGTTAGAAAATTACCATTTGCAATTAATTGATGCAATTATAACGCTCTTAAAGTGATCAGTGACCTTCCTTAGAATGTAAACAAGTAAGAAAAAATCATGCGTTAAGCATAGATTATGAAACACTTTCCAACACATTCAGAATAATGTAACAAAACTGCACTGTTTAAAAAATTAAAATATTACGTCTAATTCAACCATATAGAAACGCATAATACATTTCAGAACCCAATTTCAGCTGTTTCCATCCACAATCGGAAAATTATACGAATTGCAGCCCTGTATATGATTTATAGATTTGAATCTATTAGCTACATGCAAGCCAAAATTTAGTTCACTTAAGAGCTACATATACTTCAGTTGAAAATTTACCTTCAGCAATTTTATCTAATAAGGAGAACGGTACGTGAATAATTTTGTGCAGCCCTGTATTTGAGGCATAGAATTTATATATAACGGGTAAGATGCAAAAAAAAAAAAAAAAAAAAAAAAAAAAAAAAAAAAAAAAAATAATAATTAAATTTAAAAGCGCATACCGAATTTTAAACCGTGATCTCCGGCAAATATTACTCAAAGACAGTACTGTACTGTAACCGATTTCTTTTGTGTGTCCCTGTAAATGAATAAAAAATGCTATGAATGTCCAGTTCTAACGTGATCGTAGTGAAATTCAGTGATTTCTATCAGTTTCAATGCATTTGAAATAGCATAATGTCATTAAAATACTCTGAAAACGATTTTTCCCTATATACCATAATGTAAAGGAATACTTTTGAGTGCCCCTGTAAATGAACGATTAATGCTACATACTTCATATACAATACCAAACATGCTTTGGTGACCCTAAATAACCTTTATCAATTTCATGAAAATCCGAGTATATTTACGGGAGTTATTCCCCATATACCATAATGTAATGGAATACTTTTGAGTGCTCCTGTAAACGAACGATTAATCCTACATACTTCATATACAATACCAAACATACTTTGGTGACCCTAAATAACCTTTATAAATTTCATGAAAATCCGAGTATATTTACGGGAGTTAGAGCGTGGACAGACGGACTGACGACCAGACAAACCGAATGCATAAACACTTTTCAACTTTGTTGGAAAGTGTTAAAAAGAGAGAATATTTCAAATTTGAATTAAAAACCCTCGTTTATTACACTCAAAGTAAGGAACTCTGGGCGCTCTGGTGGCGGAGAAGAGAACGGAAATAATTGTGTTGTGCCTGTCAGGCCTACTGCTATCGGCGGAGGGTTAAATCAATATTTTCTATTGATTTCACCTTAAGTTATGATATGTGAAAAGTTTTTCATTATATTGATTGTTGAAACTCAACCTTTTTCATTAAAACTGGTTTTCATATATTTAATTCCTGTACATTACCTTTTTTTTACATCATGTGCATTTTATATTAAATGCGCTACGTACTAGATACTTTATGTTGCCGTGATAATTAATTTCAAAAGTTTGTTTCATTTTAGCAAAAAAAAAAAAAAAATAAAAAAAAAATAAAAATAAAAATAATAATAATAATAATAAGAAGAAGAAGAAGAAGAAGAAGAAGAAGAAGAAATGGATTATCAAGTGTTTTTTATAGATAATTTTTATTTTTAAAACGCTCAAGTTATTTCGAATAAATCTATAGTGTGGGGTTCTCAAGACGCCATTTTTCAGTGAATTCAATAAAACTTCCTCATTTAAATGCTGGTATAAACACTGTAAAAAAAAAAAAAAAAAAAAACGAACTAAATTACGGAAATGCTACTGGAAATCGAGAGGCCAGTACTATTTCTGTATTTTAACGGAACTTTTTCCAGGTTAATTACAGAAAAATTTCCGTTTTCTTGGCATTTAGGGGGGAGAACTTCCATTAAAATACGGAAATAGTACTGGCGTCTCGATTGCCAGTAGTATTTCCGTATTTTAGTCCGTTTTTTTTTTTTTTTAACCAGTGAAATTTTACACACGTGTAATTTGAACATTAAAAGAAAAATTTTCAGTATGATGTTCATGTTTATTTATTTATTTATTTATTTTATAAAAAAATATTCATAGAGGAAACTACTTTTAGAGGTATCAAAGACTATATAACTCCCTTGTTGCAGTTTAAATACGCCATTTACTA
Organism: Maratus speciosus; assembly: GCA_963932465.1. Lineage (NCBI taxonomy): Eukaryota > Metazoa > Arthropoda > Arachnida > Araneae > Salticidae > Maratus > Maratus speciosus. Next base: position 541,912,567 of record OZ010796.1, on the reverse strand, counting down.
AATTTGTTCATGTGATAATTAAATTTCGATAACGTTTCGATTCGAAAATAATAATACAATAAATGTTTTGCAAAGATTTTTAGAAAGATTTAAGAAACTTTATTGATTGACGCTTTAACTTCGCTACTTTCAATTATCTATTAGAATTAAGGTATTACCATCTTTTCCGAGAAATACGCAAAGTGCATAATAAGGACTACTTTAAATAAGGAAATTAAAAGAAAGCGTTTTACACTCCACCACTTATTACACTTATCTACCGAAAATTGCTTAATGAGTTACTATATGAGTAATGAGATGTAACGAAACATATATTTACTGTATAAGCAACGGCTAGGTCAGAAATTGATCTGTGAGGTTTTAAGATCCCAGGGGAAGTTTTATGGTAAAATATGTAAATTAGCGGCTCAACCATTCATACATATCAAATTTCCTATAAGAAATTTAATCCTCCTATGGGGATCGTCCCCATGCTTGCGTCATGATTTAAATGATTACTGTTAAAAATATTTCCGATGAAGAAAAACAGTCAGAAATATGCACTCGACTCATGTAAAAGTATTTCATCGTATGCACTTATTTGTTTCTATTATATAAGATGCCCTCTCATTCGCCATATCGTAATTCAATAACTAATTCCTAAACCGTTAGTTCAAGAGATATAGTTCCAGTTTTAAAAATGTTTGAAATCTGGTTCCTTATTTCATGAAAAGCCAATTATGTCAAAATATTTATTTATTTAAAACCTAGGAAATTTGAAATTTTTATACGGTTCCTGAATCTTATAAATTATGTATATAAAATCTTTTTTCGCGCTTTAACAAATAAAATAGTAAAAATTCCATTTTTCGATCACCAAATTTTACCGGGTTATGATACTTCGAATTCAATGAATTTTCAGCGTTTTCTGGCACTAAAAACACGCATTTCCTTTTTAAATATTCTGGCAATCTCATTTGTTGAAGCACAATTCAAACTTCACTTCTCGTCTCTTAGCCATGCTGCACATCTCGCAGATACAATGAATTACTGCAAGTATTAATTTTTCTAGCAAGTTAAGCATCTGTATGTCTGCGGAAATTATACAAAATTTCTGAAAGTAAAATATCTTTTGTCGATGATACAGTCTATTTGAATGAATATTTTGGTAAGTACATTTATTGAAACACAGTTCGAACCACATTTCTCGTCTTCTAGCCGACTGGTGTTACGCTGTTATGTTACACCAGGGGTGATTCTGAGAGCAAAAAGTTGCCCTTTTGGATTTCAGAACACCCTTAACGAAATTTGCGCTTTTTCGGCGACCATTTGTCGAAATTCGTGATATTTTTTATGTTCAAATTTTCGGATTGATGGCCGATTTTTTTTAAATTTTCGGAAATGAATGCCTTAAATATTCGGAAAATTCGGAACAGAATCAATCACCCCTATGTTACACGTCCAATAGCGCCAACTTTTCAAAAATATTGGGAGGGCTCAAAATTTTTTTAGCAAAATAACACACATAATTTTTTCCCCTTAGTGTGTATGTGTGTGGAGAGAGAGAGGGAAGGAGCGAATGACTACAGGTGATAATTCAAAATTAAATTATGCTTCTTCTAAGCAAATATTTAAATTATTATAATTTTATTAAAATATATTTTTATAAGCTCGCCCTTATAAATACATTAACCTTTAACTGATGTCACAGAAATTGTCATATAACTAGTGTAAAGCGGTCTGTGAGACATCGAAAGATGAATAAAAGCCGCGACTAACTCATAGGATGTTGTTTTTGTACTAAACTTTTTGTACAGGATTGTTGTAATTAAAATTCGCCTATTCAAAAGTCTCTGGTGTTAGTACTAAAGTTCCAAACGAAACAAAATTTCAAAAGTGTTTGTAGATAAACTGAAATTTGCAAGTTAAACTATGAAAATTGAAAAAAGTACCGATCTGTGAGACCGGTAACATCAGTTAAAGGTTAATAATTATTTTAAATAACATTGGAGTTGCTAACTATTGATAGTGCAAAAAACTAAATGTCAACAATACCCTACATTTTAGTCACCTAAGTGCTTTATCTATTCAAGACATCAAAACAGATGGCAAAATATGCAGGAAATTTGTTTTCGTGATAAATATAACTATACATTTGCTGAAAGAGTTTTCAGTGCTCCTGTAAGTCTAATTGATGTCCTTATTATTATTATTATTATTATTATTTTACAAGACTATTTTGAGAACGTTAATAAAACCAAATTTAATTTCAGCGATTAAATAAATAAATAAAATAATAAATTACGAATTAAATCAATTGAAATTGCGTGGGCGGAGAGATCGAATTATTGGGTGGGTTCGCGCCCCATGGGCCCATATAAGTTGGCGCCACTGTAACACGTCTCACAGACGTAATGAGTTAATGTCAGTTTTATGCATTCTTATCGGTTCAGCTACATGTATGTTTTAAAAATGAAAAAATATACGAAATTTCTGATCGCTTTGTTCATTTATCCGCGCTGCGGCATGTGCACATAATAAAAGAAAAAAAGCCGCAGTCTTCACAAAAGCCGGAAACAGAGAATTAGAGGTCAGATGAGAAGATGAGCGCGGTCATCATGCTAGGATGAAGTTAATTTCATGTCTGTCCACTTGTTGGAATAACAATAGTGCAATTTTTTCTGCTGCTTCCCCCTAACTCCAAATTACATAAACAGTCTACGTTCTGTAAGTCAGATTATACAGCATGAAAAACGGTATTTATTCCGATTTTGTTTTACTGGAGGAAAGCAATTTTCTTCAAGGTTATGGCCTGTTCAATGTTAAACAGATTTACGTTGAAAGTTACATTGGTCAGTTATTTGCAAAATTATAAATCGCGTTAGATTTCTGCAATAGATTAAGCTGTTTCCATAAATAAGAGGATATACAAGAAAAAGAAGTTTTATGGTTGAGTGAACATTAAAAAATTTAAGAGGGCTTTTTTTATATGTAAGACGTTCGATTTTAGGAACCTCTTTTTTACGAATTATTCGTTTTTACGAACTGATGTACTGGTCCCAACCAGCATCCCAATGAACTAATGTTACTCCCATTTACGAACTTTCAATTTTACGAACACATTTTATGAGTCCCATCGAGTTCGTAAAATCGAGCGTCTACTGTAATGATGTTTAAGAGTTTATATATAAGGATATTACTTTTTTATTTTTCAATGAAGAAATCTATTTTCTTCACTATTATGGCATTTCGTCAATGTTATTATATTATTATATATTACTATAGCATATTCGGTATTTAAAATGAAATTTGTAGCATTTTCGGTTCATTTACAGGGCCACTCAAAAGAATACCTTTACATTACGGTCTATGGGAAGAAATCGTTTGTCGTGTATTTTAATATTATAGTATTTTAAACATATTGAAATGGATATACATCACTGAGTTGTACTACAAGGTTCTTACTATAGAATAGAGTGTGCATAGAACTCATCTTTCATTGACAGGGACACACAAAATAATTTGACTATAGAGAAAATGAGCAACAATTGAACTATTGAAGCCTACGAACAATAATTGCTGGAAGTGCGTTTTTAATTTGAACTCTTTTTTAAATTAACATACATAAGATACAAATAAATGTAAATACATTGCTTACAGGTGTCAAGTATAATAAAATCCTTTAAAAACACATTAAAGTCATTTAAAATCCAAAACGTTTTCAACCGACACTTACTCGGTCACCTTCAGTGAAAAACTAATAGCTGTTTTCTCTTTGCGTCTTTAGCCTTGTCCGGAACAGACCATTTTACTTCAAGGGTGGTATGGAATATAAGGAGGAACGGAAGTGTTATTCTTTTTTTTTTTTTTTTTTTTCTCAAAAAGTACAGGTTTATTAACTATGTATTAATTCTTTCCAGACTGCGTGGATATCATATGATAATATATCGTTACAGACCATTTCTTTATTAGATATTATTTCCAAAATTGACCCTATCCAAGCCATCAATAGATCAGGAGTATATATTATACCTTTCAAGAAAGAAAATAAAGATTTTATGTACATAGGTATGACACTGCGAAAATTTCGTGACAGATTAAAGGAACATGAAGCAGATCTGAGATTAAATAGACCCCACACTGCGTTAGCAAGATTAGCACATACTCAGCCTATAAAAGTAGATTTCAATAGAGCCAAAATTATTTTCCATACAAGTAATCACCAAGAAGCTATCATAAGAGAATATCTGGAAATAATATCTAATAAAGAAATGGTCTGTAACGATACATTATCATATGATATCCACGCAGTCTGGAAAGAATTAATACATAGTTAATAAACCTGTACTTTTTGAAGAAAAAAAAATAACACTTTCGTTCCTCCTTATATTCCATAAAACCCTTGAAGTAAAATGGTCTGTTCCGGACAAGGCTAAAGACGCAGAGAGAAAACAGCTATTAGTTTTTCACTGAAGATGATCGAGTAAGTGTCGGTTGAAAACGTTTTGGATTTTAAATGACTTTAATGTGTATTTAAAGGATTTTATTATACTTGACACCTGTAAGCAATGTATTTACATTTATTTGTACACTATGACGCAAAAGTTTAGACAATGACGTCATTCAGCTTTAAAATGTAGAATTATGACGTCAGAATTACAAAAACCTGTAAATATATTCAAAAACTGATTTAAAATGCTATGTACAAAAGACAGTCGTTTTATTTGCTATAATACTAATTTTTTTCATAAAAATTCAAATGTGCTTGTCGCAAAAGTTTAGACACTATTCTAAATTTCTTTGAATATTCGCTGGCATATGCAAATTTAGAATCGATGATGTCACAAATTTGGAGTACTTAAGTTCTGCAAACGATTGCGCTTCATAGTCGACATGCCGAGAGCTAAAGAAATTCAAGTGAATGAGGTTTCAAGGATTTGGCAGTTGAAAGGTGAAGGGAAGAGCGTTTCTGAAATTTCTGCTATTATTAATAGGTCAAAAAAATCTATTTATCGAGTTTTATCGAGTGGTTCCGAATATAAAGCAAAATGTCGGTCTGGGAGGCCACGTGTGACAAATGTACGAGAGGATCGCCTGATACAAAGACTAGCGAGTACTCAACAAATGAGCGTACGTGGAGTTCAAAGCTCATCGGGACTCTCTGTATCAAAGGATACGATTCGTAGACTAATTTTGGAAAAAGGAACAATCGTTTATAGCAAAATGCAGAAGAAACCAGCTCTGAAACCACATCATAAGTTACAAAGACTTATGTGGGCTCGAAAGCATATGTCATATGGAGAGAAATGGCAGTCAGTCATATTTAGCGATGAAAGAAAGTGGAATCTGGATGGTCCAGATGGTTGTTTATCGTATTGGCATGACTTGCGGAAGGAACCTCGACGTTTTTTTAGTCGCAGACAAGGAGGGGGCTCGGTGATGGTTTGGGCAGCCTTTTGCTATAATGGACAAGTATCTCTGACCTTCACCAGTGGTCGTCAAACTTCACAGCATTATACACAGACATTAGAAGAAAACCTACTGCCATTTGCTGAGCTTCTAGGGGGTCCTCAGTGGGAATTTCAGAAAGACAATGCTTCAATTCACACTGCAAAACATTCAAAATCTTGGTTTAATTCCCATAATATAAGAGTTCTCGACTGGCCAGCATGTAGCCCAGATCTTAACCCTATAGAAAACCTTTGGAGCATCATGTGTCGCAAAGTTTATAGCAACGCTAGACAATACTCTTCTGAAAAGGAACTTAAGACATCTATTGAGAATGCATGGTACGATATCGATCCACAAACTATGCAAGATTTAGTTTCTTCCATGCAATCTCGTGTATATGACGTAATACATAAGCATGGATGCGCAACCAGGTTTTAAAAATTGTTTATTTCGATTTTATTTAATTTGTGTCTAAACTTTTGAGACAGCAGTTTATTTTTGTTACCATTTAATTTATTGCAATATGCACAATTCCACTTTTCTTTGTTATAAATATTGTTTATATGTTCAGCACATTAATTTCAAGCAGTGATTTGAAAATTGAATAAATATTTTTCAAAGTATGTAAGAATTTCTTCATTGTCTAAACTTTTGCGTCATAGTGTATCTTATGTATGTCAATTAGTAATCAAGGTGAATTTTGCACTAAAATTTCAACTTTCTATTTTTTAAATATTACTTGATGTGTATAAATTCTATAGATCCTATATAGGGTCGCACAAATGTTCTCAACAACATCCGTTTATTGGCGGAAATTGCTGAGTGGAAATTTTCAACTGTGCTATGCGTTTAACCGAATTTACAAAAAAATCTTACATTTCCCCTACTATTCATATGATATTAGCAGAAATTGGATTTTCAAATGCGTTATGCGTTTTCCAAATTGTTCATTTAGACGTCATCTTCCCCCTTAGTAAACTGTGAAATTTTGTTATAGTCTTCTGAATGTGTTTGAAAATGTTTCATAATCTATACCGTAAGCATGATTTTTCGTTCTTGTTTATTTCTTCTCAAAGGATGAAAATTGTTTCGTGATTGCGGCGAAGAAATGTTTCCAAAGAAAAATAAACCTACCGTATATACTCGTCAGGTATCTGTTTAGGAAGAAATTGGTCCTTTAAAGGACCCTTCACAAAATTTTTCACCTCAAAACAGGACCCTTCACAAAATTTTTCACCTTAAAAAAGGACCCTTCACAAAATTCTTTGTCTTAAAAATAGATCTTTTACAAAAATTTTCCAGCTCTAAATTAAACCTTTCACAAATTTAATCATTTAAAAGTAAAATCTGACCTGTCACTGTTACATATATAAAGAAAATATATGTATTTTAAATACATATATCTTCTTAAAAATATGTAAAAAAGAATACGAGTATAATGTTCATTTCAAATTCAAAAAATTGGGACTATATTTTTCACAAATGTAAAAAAGCTCTTCACAATTTCACAAAAACAGGACCCTGAGAGAAAAGTCTGGACAGCCCCCTGCTCGTGTATAAGTCGAAGAATTTTCAACAAAATTTGGGAGTTAAAAATGAGGGGTCGAGTTATACACGAGGTAGTAAAAGGAGAAAAAAAACCCCGCAGATAATCGTGAATGGGCAAGTAATCACGTGAGGGATAAAAGCGGACAATGGTCATTTCCCTTTGTTTGATAAAAAAAAACTCAACAATAATATCTTTGTAATTATTTTGCCCCTACTTTTTCTTGAGACAGAATTCCCTTCAAAACGAGGGCATTCCTTTCAATAGTTTAATCCCCTTTTTAAAAATAGTTAAAACTTGAGAAGGCTTCTAGATATATCTCCTAAAAGTCCTACAATACCAAGAAGTACTATATTTTAGCAGTCTAAGAAGTTATTTACCCTTGTAAGTAAGGCTTGAATAGATTTTTGAAAGAATTTTTTCTTTTTAAATATCATTGAATTGAAGTGAATAGGTTTCAAAATAGTTTAAGCTTCTTCGGTTTTACATAATTATACAGTTTTAAAACGTTGAATTAAAAAAAAAAAAAAGTCTGATCAGACACGTAAACAAGTTTACTAATTTAATGAAAATTTATTTATATTTTTTAATCATCCATTACAAATCATTCTTCAACATACTACCAGAAATGTGGTTCGACTCCTACACGAAAATTGAATTTTTTGCTTAAGAATTTTTTTGGGGGCGGGGGGGGGGGGGGGTCGGCTTATACACGAATATATACGGTAATTTAATAAATAGAAGCTTCCAAAGACATTCTTCCAAGTGTAATGATAAACACTTCATGGCTTCTGAATGGCTTTACTTTTTATATTTCAAGGAACGTAAATGGGAATGCATCCTCCCTTCCTCTTTTCCAGGAATGGCTACAAACAGCCAATCTGTAACGCATTTGTCTCTGAAATTTTAATACTTTGAAACCAAATCTATGGAACAGATACCTGGCAGGAAGAGATTATTGCATTTCCCTCCAGGAATACCAGGCAGCCGGGGTGTATCCTGCAGAGCTAGTACGTGAATATTCCCCTAACTATGAACGGATATTCAAAGCAACCGTTATGGCTCTAGAATAATCCTGAATTTCCTAAGTATTATGAAATGTACTAGGAACTATCTTAAATATGTAAACATATTTAAAGATATAACATTCAAAACTAAAAGACATTTTTAACAATCTTTGTGCAAATACAAACCCAATTACAATAAGAATATGGAAGAATGTATTAATTAAATTTATTAAGCTAATTTTGTCGAGAAATTCAGTTTAATGATGGAGTCAAATGTATTAATAAATAATGAGAAGTGATTCCATACGAGATAAAATTATCGGCTCATCCTTGAATTTAAAATGTCTGATCAGTGAAATAAAATTTTAAATACACAGTAGGTGAAGCTTTTGTGAAACGTGCTTATGAACTAAAATTTGATTCAATTAAACGGCTGATTTTAATATGCGGCAAAATTAAAAGCGAAAGCTGGGTTCCCGGGGCGGTCATCCCTGTCATCCCTGTCTTTTTATCTTCAATAAAAATTGTTGATTATATTATCCCTGATTCGTATAAATACACCTACTATATGTATGTATAGACATCACCGCTTATATGAATCAACTGTTAAGAACAAAAGTGGTTCATAATCAGGACTGCCACCTGGTGCTCTTATATATATCCTGACATGCTGAAGTTTTGGTTCCTAGTATGTAATTTAGGTATTGTGATCTAATAATTTTTAATATCCTGTGTGAGGTGTATCTTTCTTTAGATCTCTTGGATTTTTATTATGTATTTTCTGTTATGTTGCGTTATAAGGAGCTAAATTTTGTCATTTTAGGCTTAATACCGACAAAATTGGATGAAATAACACATCTTCACTATGAATGAACCTACAAGCTCCTCTGAAGATTCTGTGGGTTATTCATAGTTTCTTATTTTACATACTGGTTTCCTATGTTCATATCTAGTTCATCTTTAGAATTTTACAAATTTGTTCATATATTTGTGATTTCAAATTTATTTCTATATATCTTTTCTTTTTTGGGGGTGGGGAGTGGGGGGGGGGGGGGCGTTGTAGGATTAAAAAAAATTTCTGAAGTCATATCGTATAAAGTACTCGAATTTATTAAAACTGCCAAACTATATTAAAATATATATATTTGAGAAGGAAAAAATGTAGGGTCTTAAATAAATTATATGTAATTGTACCCATTTAAGGAGAAGGCACTGATCGAAACGATATTTTCCCGACATATTAGAATCAGAGATTTTGGATTCTTGCGCTAAAACATGATTAATTTAAACTCTGGTTTCTGTATCAAAAGTATCAGTTAAAAAATAACTCATTAAGAAATACATACAAATGCAGGGACTTCAACTACTGTCTCGGGATTAAAAAGTTTGACAAAAATGTTAAAATTTTAGTTTGTCAAACAATACCATTTTTTTAACGCTTCAAGAACAAAACATAATTTAAATTAAAAAAAAAAAAAATCTTATATACATATATGCATAAAAAAATGAAAATTGGATTTGAAAAACAACTAATGTACTTATTCTTTTTACCTCAACTTCGTAAGTGGATTTCTTCTTAAAAATAAAAAAAAGGCAAATAAATCGAACAGAACTTTGCCTTTTTTTTTTCACTACACGTACTATAAAAGCCATAAAGATTACAGAGCAAAACATAAGAAATGCAAATGAAATGTATCAGTTTGATGAACCAACATAAAATTTTGCAGATAAACTGCAAGACAAAAAATACCGAATACTACAGATAAGTTTTTCAAGTGGTTAAATATATTCATTTCTTCTTTAAAGTGGAGGCCAAGTTTTAAAAGGTTTAAATTTTTTTTCTAAAAGTATTTCTTTAAGTTTGGTTTTAGGGAGGTTGAACCAAATAAAACAATGGATGATTTATTTAAAATTTTTCTTCCTTACAGCGTCTTTTGTGAACCCCTCCTCTCTTTCTCAGTAATTTTTTTTTCTTTTTGTTCAGTGATCGATGATTTTATTTTTCACTCGACGCTGAAAAATGCCAAGAAGAAAAAAAATACTAAAAGGGTTGCCAGACTTTTAAAAATATCGCCAAATCAAAACAAAACTTATACCACCACAGTCACGCTTCAATAAATCCAATAAGTTTTTGGATCTTTGAGACATCATTAAGCGTATCTTGAGTTTTAGTATTTTAAAATTATAAAGATGAAATTATTTAGTGTTTCTGAAGCAGTTTTTTGAGAAGCATAACGACCTAATAAATATTTTATTCTCTTAAATTTATATCCCCCAGGCAAAAACTTATGTGTGTAGAAATTATTTATTGATTTCTTTTAAATCTAATACAAGTAAATTTTGGAGTTTTCCTCAGACAGAATATAATTCTAGCTGCTTTTATCGGGAAGCGTTGTGAATATTAATATACACTGACAGTTATAGTCATTCTGTTTTAATTATTTTTTTAATCTGGATGAAATATTTAGTGGTTTTTTTTTATGGATAATAGAAATTGAAATTTTAAAATCATTATGGAAGTTAAATAATTTTTTTTAGTATTAAATATTATTCTAAATATTTTGTATATTACTGCTAATGCTTCGTTGACAAATCTGTACTTAAATTTAATAATAAAAATATAAGTTTTAACGAAAGTCCCTGTACAACGAATACTTTTCCCGCTCTTTTCTTCTTTTCAAGCGATTTCCACTGTATATTCCATTTACAGTGAAATGAAAAATAAATAGTATTCTTTTTATAATAATATTGGCTGCAAATTTCCTTGAAATACTAGTAAAAATAAATTTCAGATTGCGTCAAAAAAGATTCACGTTCTGGAGTGGGGGGAAAAATTATGACAACCTTAAAAATGAATGAACGTTGTGTTCCACCTGATGAAGTAAACTACAAATAATTGCTCTCGAAACTACATGTGTTTTTCTTTTTTCCTCTGGATTTTTTTCCCTCTCTGCAGCTGTTCTTAAAAAAAATATTATACCGCACAAAACAAAGCGGGACTTTCTGACACATTCACGGACTCCGCGATTTTGTTTTCATGACGTCATTTCTCGGGCTGTTGCGTCCAGAAATTCGATTTAAAATGCCAACTTTGACAATATTTTCTGAAATATCCTTTACTTTTAATGAAAAATTTAATGGCAGAATTAGAACTAGCCACCGGCCACAGGTTCACTAAATGAGAAAAAGTGACTATTGAAAAATTGTTTGTCAGCGGCCACCTTATGGTCACTTTTCTACAAGGAGAGAATAAAATTTTCTTGCATTGCATTAAGGATTCTACTTTTTTCTGTTTGAAATATGTTTATATTAACATACTTATTTGGGCTATTCAATTTTAGATTAATACTAAAATAAATTTTTCAAAAAGTTTACTGTTTAGTACTTTTAAGGGGGCTGGTCACTCATCTTCCGATTTCTGCTCACTAATGTAAAGTCTATGGGCATTGGATGCATTCGTATATTTAAAATATCTCCTCGGGAAATTAATATCTTTAACTTTTATTTTTTGTGTACACTCCCTAAAAGATGCCTCTTTTTTTTTCTTAGTTCTCAAAATATTTCTAAAGTATAAACTTAATTTTACAGGAAGTGGTAAAATCTTACTTACAGTTCGCCCGCTTTTAACACATAAAATATTAAATTCAGCATCGATTTTAGAAATATTTTGAAAACTGAGAGAAAAAGAGACACGCTTTAAGAAGAGCACACAGGAAAAAGATGTTAAAAATGTGAATTTCCCGAGAAGATATTTTAAATATACGAATGCATTAAAAGTCCATAGACTTAACATTACGGAAAAGAATTACGAAGCTCAGTGACCAGCCCCCTTAAGTAAAAAAGTGGCCATTAGTTTAAAGAAAGTGGCTACTTCTAAAACTAGTACTACTGGCCACTGATGAAATTTCCCAGTTTTGCCCTTTAATATATATTATATACGCTGGCATATTTCTGAATAAATCCTATTAACAATTTGTCTACAAATATAAATGAATTCAGGCATACATCAGAATGTAGCCACTTTGAATTTCAGAACAGACGTAATATTCTCATTTTCTTGATACAGCACTCAAAAATAAATGAAAAGCAAATAATTAATTTCAATTTCCTGTAGCGATAAAAATTTTAGATGATATTCTTCATAAAAAGAAAACATCAAGCATGAGGAATTCGACTTTTACAGGTTCTCTTTTATTATGAAAAGTAAAAAAAAAAAAGAAAAAAGAAAGAAAAGAAAAAAATTAGGAGAAAGTCGGAGAGTCGAAAAAGAGATGTAAAATCAAGTGTCTCTTGGGAAATTCCCTAAAGTCGGTTGCTGCGCTGGTAGAATTTTTAAAGAACGCCAGAAAAATGTACTGAGGAACTAAATTCCCAAAAAGAATCCGAAATTTGATTTGCTTATTTTCGCAAGATAAACACACTAAAAGCTTATTTCCTTACATCCAAAGAGATTTGATAAGAGAGTTTTTGCTTTCTATAAATAAAAATAAGAAGACACATACAGTCTCACAGTTTCCGAAATTTCTAAATATCACAGTTAGCTGCCTGCAGGGCGTTCAGAATTACTTAAGTAAAAAACAAAGTTATGCAAAAGAATTCAGCTCTTTCTATTTTATCAGAATGCTCTTGGCACACCTAAATAAACAGGTCGACCGCTGCTACCATACAAACATATCAATCTAATTGATAGGGGAACTTTGGAAAAGGCAGAAACTGTGAATTAATTATGTTGAGTTAAATCTTTCTTAAAAGGCATAATATTTCGTTTATAAGATTTAGAACACTGTAAAAAAAAAAAAAAAAAAAAAAAAAAAAAAAACGGACTGAAATACGGAAATACTACTGGCAATCTAGACGCCAGTACTATTTCCGTATTTTAACGGAACTTTTTCCCGGTAAATTACAGAAAATTTTTCGTTTTTTTTGGAATTTAACGGAAAATTTTCTGTAATTTACCGTGAAAAAGTTCCGTTAAAATACGGAAATAGTACTGGCGTCTAGATTACCAGTAGTATTTCCGTAATTTAGTCCGTTTTTTTTACAGTGAACCAGTGTTGCCAATCCGTGTTTTTTATTGTAAATATCTACCAGTATTTCCTAATGGTGATCTTCGCTTTATTGAATGACGCATTCCGTCATTAAGGCTGTTCTTAACTGCTCTGCTCAACAAACGCAAAACGTTTTGACACATTTATAAATTCATTTTTTAACGGAAAGGTATAAAATTGGAAAGCCTGGTCATGGAAGCGATTTGGAATTGATCTTTTTTTTTTCATTTTTTGATCAACCCATTACCTATTGAGTTATAAACGATTTTGATCACGTGACAAACACGTTTCTCGCCCGCTCTTGAGTGCTTTTTCTTCCTTCGCGCAGAAATTCGTTTCAAAACACCCTCTTTGACACTTTTTTCTGAAAGATCTATTCCGTTTGCAAAAAAAAATGGAAAAAACAGCTCAATGACATAACTTCAGGACAACAACACCAGCTAGTTTCATGCATTTTCGAACAAAAATAAATTAAAACTTATGTCAGAAAGTTGCCCTTTTGGATTTGAGAACACCCTTAACCATTTGACTACGTCGCTGTTGAAACTCACGTTAGTTTCAATGGTTTCAGCAACGTATGTCAAGGGGTTAAATAAAGCGGAGTTAACCGTTCGAAAATTCTTGTAGATTTTTTTTTATATTAAAAAAAGGGAAGTAAAGGGGAAAAACTCGCACTAAATTGTCGACACTGATTAGCGCCTTGTGCAAGGCAATATTGTTTCAAATTAGTCGATATACAGAAGATATACATCGATATACGACGTTTTTACAGAAGTTAATACAATGGATGAACTTTAGCAATTAAATTTACCAATTTTATTTCAGTTATTTAATAATTCTGGAAAAGTATACTGTTATATTAATAATTTTGTCTTACGGACAAATTCTAACTTAGCATATCCTAATTAAGGAATTACAAGTTACCACGCATTTCATAAGCTTCTATAAATGAACTTCGAAAACTACTCTCTTGCAATTTCAGCATTACCCACAATAATTGGGTATGTAGCAATCAATGCTGCTTGTTCCCGGTCAGTCGAAATACATAAGGATTTATGTATAATCCGGCCCTCTAGACAAAGACGAAACGCGACTATACCACTTTGACATTCAAATGTGTTTGGGTTGAGAATTCATACGAAATTGTAACGATGCATAGCATTGCATCAACATGGAATTAAACGTATCATCAACATATAGCTACTCCACTACAAACTTAGGTGACAAATATACGGAAAATGTTAAATTCTGGTTCATATAACGTCTATCTATGAGTTTAAACAATGAGTTCAAAAAGAATGCAAGATATATTTCGTTTTTTGATGAGTGAAAAACATTATGGTTCGAAACCATAACTTTTTTTTTTTTTTTTTTTTCAGTAGTGAAAAGATGTATAAGTCGTAAAAAAAATTAATTCTATAACCCAGAAATATATAATATTAGTTTAACGGTGAATATAGATTGATTTTATTATGCTGAAACCGCCTATTCTCCTTGCTGTTTTTCTAGAGACACCTATCGTACTTTTTTACAATAAGAACAGTGATTTTCCATAATCGATGTTAGACGTTTTACTTTTAATCGATAATGTCTAATGATCATATTTCCCCGGTACAAATAGGAACGTGCTACTAATTTCAGTGGCGTAGCTACATATTCAGCGCCCTGGAGCAAGTGAAGTTTGTGCGCCCTATTGTCACTCGAAAAAGTTCTGCGCATTTTTTGTTTTGAAGTTTAAAATTTATATACTATTCTTAATTCGATTTGAAAGTCAATGTATTTCAACAACGTGTTAAATACAAATAATTAAAAATAAATTATGAATAACGAAGTAAATTATTCTGTAAGTACCGAGATATGTTTTGCGAATAGGGCGAGATTTTTGTTTTAAATGCGCCAATGGGCCAGTACAATCTGCCGCCATTAACCCTCTCGCTGCGTAATTGTTTTATCAAAATAGCTTCAAAAATTGCGTATTTAACTCCTTCGCGACGAGCGTCTTTTAAGAATTTTTATTCTATTGTCACCAAAATTTTCGTTTGATATAATCGGGAAAATGCTCCGATTAGATAAGGCAAAATTTACAATAAAAAATAACTGGTGGGAATGATCAAGTAGGGTTAATTAGACGGAAAAATGCATCCCCGATGAAATCTCGGGTTGCGCAAATTCTGCGACTTTTACATTGCCCGAGAAACTCTCGGGTTGCGCAGCGAGAGGGTTAATATATGTTTTTCTTTTCAAGGGTTTCGAAGCATTGTAGAATACTAATAAAAAAACACTTGTCAAGTCTGTTTGTTTTTTTACTTTTTACATATGGATGAAATACGTTTTTCTGGTTTTAGTGCCCGAAAATCCAAAATTCAAAGTAACATAACTCGGTAAGTTTCGGTCGTACAAAAAAGAATGTATTATTTTACCTGTTAAAGTGCGGAGTAGATTTTTCTAAATTTAACGTATAGAAACAAGGAACGGAATAAAAATGTAAACCTCGTAACTTTTAAAAAATAACTATTTTGACATAAATTACTTTTAAGAGGATGAAGAATAACTTTGAAACTTTTTTTACTATTGAAACCATAATTCTACAGCTAATGGTTTAGAAAATTAGCCAATGAACAACGATAAATGTTGACACCCGGGTTCTCACTGGCTGTTGACTAATCTGAGCAGTTTGGCTAATCGCTAAAGAAAAACTTGCCAAATTCAAATAATGCTAGTAATAGATTTGTTATAAAACACTAAGGATATCAAAACACAAATAATGAGTTAGACGGAAAAGGTCTAATCGTACAATAACATCATTGAGAGTGTCGCCGAAACAACAACAACAAAATAAAAAATCTCTTGCAATTTGACCATTTCAATCTTTAGTTTTCTCGTCTTGTAAAACAGTTTCGCGCAGTGGCGATCGGCCTGATTGACACCCTTATATATTACTCAAGATTCCAGTTTTTACATTCCATAAACATACAATGCAAGGAAGGAAATAGGAAAGCATAGTAATCACAATAAAAATAAATGAAAATAACGGTATATTTTACCTTATCAAATACTCTGAATCAGTTCGCACAATTTTTTCAAATATTCAATAGGTATGCGTGTATGTTAGAATTTACTCACGTTTTCAGATTCCCAGAGCACGATTTGGTGTGTTTTTAATGATGTCGGCAGAAATGTTATAAATCTGTCATTCATTTTCAAAGTTTCGAGTCGCCGCATGGTTTGGTATCTAAACTTTTTATCAATCATTCTGCGACGATAACTGACGAACATTTTCTCTTATATCTCAATCAAATTATTTTTATTGCTCACGTTCAGCTTATATCCATACAACAATATTTCACCATGCAGACAGTGTCTGTTTGAAAAGGGTTCGCAATCACTTCACTGCTTTTACTACCAGTAATTTCAGAAAAAAAAATTCTCCTTGTTTAATCGTAGAAAATCCTACTATTAAAACAGATCAAATTTTATATGCCAGTTCCTGATAGAAAAGTTATTGTGAAATTCTGAAAAGCCGCTACTGCACGCAGGGTCGGACTCAGTTACTGTGAAATACGCAGACCTTGCATTTTTGGAGAGCACAACATTTTAGAAACTCATTATTTTACCACTTTGCTAGTAGAAACCAACAATATCCATTAACATTCCAGTTTTTCTTTCTGTAAATGCTTTCAATTTCGGAACTGGATCCGAACTTGAAAGCGTCTTTACAGAAAAAAAGAAAATCGAAACAGTGTAAAATAACTGTTTAGACATCGACGTCATATATGCTACGGAGAAAAAAAAAATGTAAATGAGAAATTTTTAAAGAACGCTGACATTGGTTTAACATTAGCTTGAAAATTACAAGTGCAGGATTCTAAGTATTCGTAATTTTAGTACTAAATTAGAATGTTATGATTAATTAAATCTATTTTAAACTATTTTTTCAGCGGGAAGATAAAGTGTCTTAATGCTGCTAGAAATATTAAGAAACGTGCAAAAATTTGATTTTAAAGCCAAATAGCTTTAAAATAGATTTTTATACAGTAAACTGTCTAAAGCTCTGTGCAAGACATATTTTCGTCTTATGCAGAATGCTCGGTAAATTCTAGCAACAGGGTATATTCGAAAGGGCGCAAAAGGACCTTCAAATTGGCTGAAAATTCTTGGAGAAGATCATGCCGCCATTGGTAACGAACAGAATTAGAGAATATAATTATATTTTTAAAGATTTAAACGGTCCTCTGAAACTAAGAAATTTTCAAGAAAAAAAATTGCAATTCTCCTACTTTGGAAAGAGAAACAAAAATCCTTAATAAAAAAATACTTCAAAAAGTATTTTTTAAAAAATTATTAAATAATTTAAGACTCTTCAACTCTAATGCTTGTAGCAAATTTTGTAACTATTAGCTTCAGCTGGGGGTGGTGTCAACTTTATCTGGTTTAGGGCACACCAACCCACAGATCGGCTGCCCGACGGGCCAGTCTGAGACGATCAGAATATGACTTAATTTAGTAGTCCTATTTTTCCTTATTTTTTTTTTTATTTATTGGCCTTATTTCAGAACATTTGAAAGGGAAATTATGTCATTAAAAATTTTTAAGTTTTATGAATGAAAGTGCACGTTTTATTTAAAACTCGGGGTCTTTATCACCAGTGAAAATGTTTCACCTTTGTATAAAATTAGGATCTTAGATTTTATTCATTTTTATACTGTTTTGAACTCGCAGTATTTCTATAAACTGTTCGGAAAGTTGAGTGGAGTAATTCCAGATTCATATCGAATTGTGGCGGGAAGAGGGAGCAGAGCCTGATTACGGCCTAAGCAAATTCATAGTATTTCCGAAAAATATGTTTTGTCTTATTTAATCCCAAAATTCAGCAATTAAATAAGGTTTAATGCTGAAAAATACTTTTCGAAAAAAGTGGTGTAAATTTGTATAGGCGATAATCAGGTCCGAAGGAACACTAAATTTTTCTCTCTTTTTGAAGGAAAAGACAATTCAGCATTTGAGATTTACCATATTTTCAAAATCTCAAAAACAATACACACAAAATTTAATTTGCCGCTTACCCCCCCCCCCCCCCCATCCCCCCATCTAAATTTTGTCACCGTGGACCGATGTGGAATATGCATAAGTCCGGTGCTTTTTATTGTTTTGGTAATCTGTATTGATGCCCATGTTTAGTTTCCCCAAAACAAAACAAAACTTCAAAATTTTCGTTTTCTTGTTTTCTTTTTTTAATGGTCAATGATTTTCTTCAACTTGTCAAACTTTTTTTTTTTTTTTTAATCTTAAATTAACTAAGTAGGTAAGGCTGTTACATCGTAAATATAGGTTTCTCAGCAGTGATTTCTTTGGCTTATATTATTTCCGTACGGTAATCACCATGATAAATTTCTAAAACATTTTCAAGAATGTACCAGGAAGTTTGTTTGAAAATGGTGGTTGCCAATAAAGTGACCAATGAGAGCCCTATAAATAAGTTTTGATTAGTTTAAGATTTGAAAATCTTCAACTGTCGTCTACGGAAAAGTTTCAGAAAAAAAATCGGGCATGCTGAAACGGTGTTGGAGAAATTACTCGGGGCTACAGTACGGTATGAATTACAATTAAACCTTCGTGAATAGAAGTAATTTCTTTTGACTGTGTATAAAAACATGTTTTAAATCGAAATAGTTGAGGTTAAACACAGTAGAAAGTAACACACAAAGACACAGTAGTAAAAATATAATAGTGAGGTTAAAACAAAAACAAATAACATAGGAATATGCTTATTATTGTAACAAGATTTATCTATAATGTCTGATTAATAGTGAAAAAAATATGCAAATATTTTTACAAATTTTTATTTTGCTCTTTCTAATTTTGCGCCCTTAGGATTCGGGCGCCTGGAGCAGGTTGCTCCAAGTGCTCCACGGTAGCTACGCCCCTAACTAATTTCATGAAAAAGAAACCGTAACTATTACAAAGAATCGGTAATTGTTGGCATTTTCTTCGTATATTGATTTGTCTAGCGTATGTGGTTACACCAGTAAATGTTTACAATATAGCCTCAATATAACACTTTTCTGGTTTTCAGGGTGGCCATATTTAAAGATAAAGTGTTTACAGCTAGATTATAACAATCCAATTAGCCAAACGAAGCAAAACTCCTGTAAATAGTATTTAGAACATGGGGAATTGATTTAATAAAAAATAAATGGGTTCAGATTGATAATAGGGAGGAAAGTAGTGGTTCGGACTAAATTGGGCAATATAATAGGCACACATAGCTGCCAACATCTTACGCTTTTTCAGACCACAAAAATTTTATAGCAAATTTTATCTTTTTAAATCGCCGTAATCTGCCGATTAAATAAGGCAAAAATTTCTATTAAATTTTTGTGGTCTGAAAAAGCGGAAGAGTTGGCAGCTATGAGCACATGCCAGACTGCACGAGACAAATCATGAATGTTAAAAATATATAAATATAGATGTTAAAAATTTATTTTGATGTTAACAGATAGCAAGAAACAAATTGTAAATGTTTTAAAAAAGAAAGATTAATGTTTCCCTTTTTAAATCCTATGCCTAAGTTACTACCCCAAAAAATTTTACACACGAAGAAATAAATCGAGATGCGTTATTAATAGCTTACATTTAGAAAGACAGTAACTGATTTAACTCATTACGAAAGATAAATTTATGTTTATTTTTTATATAACTTAATTTATTTTAAGGAAGTGAGTTTGACATTTTAATGAAATGTAAGGAAATAAATAATATGTGAGACATTGCTATCATACTCTTAACGAAACTTTGAAATATCTTTTTTCGTATTAAATATATTCCCCACATTCTAAAAATGTACACAAACTCTTTTGTTGCATGGATTTTTATAATCGAAGTAGAACTTGAACAAGTGCATTTTCAATTAGGGTCATCCAGTATATCAAAAGTTACTTATTTTAAATAAAAACTGCGGAACATTATATGCCTGTAAAAACTAAATGAGATAAAGCGTCCTTAACTTCTTCACTACCAGGACGTACGCTGCGTACGTCCTCCAAGGCTTTAAAATATTAAGCCTGGGAGTGAAGTGGTTAATGTATCCCTGTTAATATTGAAGTGCCCATAAAGTAAATGGTGTGAGATAAACACTGCTAAAAACATCGTCTACAGAATTATTCGCATCTTTGGTTATTGATTTTATTGAAAAAATAACAATATAGGGTGACACAGCCAGTAGTTGATCAAATAACAGGGTTCCTTGCTGGCAATTCCCTGACTTTCCCTGACCAAATCTAAAAAATTCCCTGACCAGACGGGCATACAACGAAATTTGCTACTTAGTTTCGCAATCCTTTGTCAAACGTAGCAATTTTTTTCTGTGATCGTTCTTCAAAATATCTCGATTTTTATTTTTTATTTTATTTTATTTTATTTTATTATTTTTTTTGCGATAACTTGATGAATTTCCTAAACACTATCGAAATTTTATTTCGTTTGGAACTTTAGTACTATCACAAGACATTTTGAATAGGCGAAATTTAATTATAACAGTCTTGTACAAAATACGCATTCATCTTTCGACGGAGCGGTCTCACAGACCGCTTCACAGTAGTTATGTAACAATGTCTGTCACATCAGTTAAAGGTTAAAACTGAAATGAATTACAATTAAAATTTTGATTTACATTTACATGCTAAAGATTTCCGATAATTCTGTTCATGAAATACAAATAAAAAATAGTCAAGACATATTCAGAAATTAACTGCATTCTGAATCTATTTTTACAGCATAAAATATGAAAGGGGAGATAAACAATACTAACTACAAACAATATCGAATTTCTGTTTTATTTTGAACTCTAGTACTATTGCCAGAGACTTTTGAACAGGTGAATTTTAATTATAATAGTCCTGTTCAAAAAGTTAGTACCAGAAACACCATCCTATGAGTTAATTCCGCCTTTTATTCATCTTTTGATAAAACGGTCTTACAGACCGCTTCACAGTAGTTATGTGATAATTTCTGTCACATCAGTTAAAGGTTAATCCTTTGACTAGTGACGTACTCATACGTCTTCACCAGTGAAAGTGTTAACTGGAAAAAGAACTAGTGGAAGAATTATAAAATGTGAAGAAAAAAAACTAGTCTTAACTTAAGGGGGCTGGTCACTCAGCTTCCAATTTGCCCTCACTAATTTTCTAGTCTATGGGCATTGGATGCATTCGTATATTTAAAATATCTCCTCGGGAAATTCATATTTTTAACTTCTATTTTTTGTGTACACTTCCTAAAACATGTCTTTTTTTTTTCTTAGTTCTCAAAATATTTCTATAGTATAGACTTAATTTTATAGGAAGTGTTAAAATCTTACACACAGTTCGCTCGCTTTTAACACATACAACATTAAATTCAACATAGATTTTAGAAATATTTTGAAAACTAAGAAAAAAAGAGACATCCTTTAAGAAGAGTAGACAGAAAAAAAGATGTTAAAAATATGAATTTCCCTAGGAGATATTTTAAATATATGAATGCATCAAAAGTCCATAGACTTAACATTACGAAGAAGAATTCCGAAGCTCAGTGACCAGTCCCCTTAATCGCGCATTTTATTCATCTTTCGATCGAGCGGTCTAACAGACCGCTTCACAATAGTTATGTGACAATTTCTGTCAGAGCAGTTAAAGACTAAACAATATATCTATACAAAGTGATTTTCAAGGGACAACAAGATTAGTTTTGATTCTTAACAGAATCAACATACGTCTTTAAGTATTATGCAATAATATTTCCTTTTATCATTTTCCAAACCACTTAAGCCGAATATATTAACAGCAAGAGCGCCATATTGTTTAACCTTTAAATCTCCAATTACCAAGCAAGGTTTATTATTTCGAAGTCCTCTCTGGCATTAAACAATAGGCGAATTTCCAACTTTTGAAGTTCAAAATGATCGAATAATTTTACAATTATTGCAGAATCCAGTTATTCGGGAAACAAAGGATTTGCTTCGCCTAAAAGCAGCTTAAATTCTTATACTGATAAAAGCTGAATTCCTTAATGTCTCCAGTCTAACAAGAATTATTTATTGTTCATACATTGTTTACAGTCAATTTTGAACGGCATAAACAATAGGATTAAAATTATTGCAAAGTTTATTCGTTTCGTATAAGGTCAGAATTTTCAATTTTTTTTTTTTTTTTTTTTTTTTTTTTTTTTTTGTGGAATCAACACGAATTTTCCATCCAATAATTGATTAAAATGTAACCCCGATTCATTGTGTATCAAGGGATGTTGAAAATAAAAAAGAAACATTTGTGGTAAAGATGCTTTTAAAATTTAAATTGTTATATTTTTTTCATTTGAAAGAAATTGGGAAAAAAATGGCAAACAATAAAAAGAAAAGGAAGATACCAAACCATTTTATGCTGACAATATCAATGAAAAAGTCGTCAAAGTATCTATCCTTGTTTCTTTTCTTCTGTGTCTCTACCTTTTCACCGTAGCTCTAATTTTAGATTTAAAATTTGTTTTAAAAATAAAAATTCCATATCAATAGGTAAGGAAACTTTATATAAACATAAAAGTCAAATGTATAAAATCATTAAAGATTATACAACTTATTAAATGTAACTTTCTTCTGTTGCGATATCTTTACTTATTTTTTCTTGAAATAAAACTTTAAAAATGTAGTTTTTTTTTTTTTTTTTTTTTTTTTTTTTTTTACTGCTGCAAATTTTATAGAAATTACTCATATTAAATAATAATGCTGTTTTACAACAAAATCTGTATACATCAAATTAAAAAAAAAATATATTATCTTGAAGTACAAGTAAAATTTATTTCAATCGTCAATTTTAACAAATCAGTCCACCGCAATATTTACATTCAGACAATATTATTATAATTATATTGATAAATTATACTGAAGCAATGATATTTAACAGATCGATTAAGGAAAATAAAAATTAAGGAATCGATTTATGGACTTCCGTTTTAAAATATATTTTTAGGATAAGCCTCAAAAGTGCAGCGGATTACAACCGCGATAAAAACCAAAAGACACTTATTGTCAGAGTTGTAAGAATCAGGTTGGTTCCAGCTGGTGTTGCTAGATCCAGTGTCACAAAAAACGGGACAGGGAAACCGAAAAAAGTGGGACAAAGGCTTCTAAATCGGGACACAAAAATACAGTAAACGGAACTTGTCTATAACGGAATGTTGTCGTAAACGTAAAAAAATTCATTATCCCTACGGTAAAAATACATTTATTCTTTCTACATTGAAAATCTGTGTAAAGCGGAACTTTTCTTATGTCCCATTAGATTCCGTCTTATAAGGTTTTACTAACTACCTAAACTTTTTACCTAAACTAACACAACAATCTTATACAATAAAACCTGTGAAATCTGAAACACGAGAGAGAGGAGAAAATTTCCGTTTTAAACAGGCCTTCATCTTATAGCAAGTATGAATGCATGGCATTTTTGCCGTATGCACAATTGGAATTTAGCAGGTATAATTGTATAATAGTATATCTGTCGTAGGGACAAGGAAGTATTTACTTGTAAAACACAATTCTATTATAAACATCGTCCGTTTACACAGGGTTTACTGAACAAAGCAAAACTTTAAAAAAAAGAATCACGATCCGCAAAAACATTCCGTTTTAGATAGGTTTCCGTCTAGGCAGATAGATTTGAAGATATTCATTTGGCAGGGACTATAAAATTTTCAGTCTAGATAGGTTCTTTTTTTACAAGGCTTACTGTATTAAGTTCCACTCAATGCAGAATAATGAATAGTGTGGTACAAAAAGAAATTTAAAATGAATTTGTGCGTCATAAAAAATCAGAACTTTTGTCGTCCCGCGCACTGGTTACGCGGGTCAGGTCTTGGAGCTCCTGAAAATTGGGACACCTGGCAATACTAGTTCCAGCTCCCAACACAGTTAAATTCAATCTATTAACGGATTACAAGAAAGGACGAATTTGGAATTACAAATCCGAAGTTAATCTTAACAACAGTATTGGTCGTTTTTTACCGTCATGTCAAAAATATCAAAAACTCTAAAAAACCTGATAAAAAACATTTTCCTGCATGTGATTTTTAATCCATTAAAAGTTAACTTAAAAAGTTCATCAATATTTAGGATAAGATAACATTAAAAAATTAAATATCTGGCAAACTAGTAGAATCCGATTTTTTAAAAATATAATTTCTGAGCTATTTTTTCATTTATTGAATTTCGAGCCTCTGGGAGGTCCCACTTCAAATCAAATCCATACAAAACATTATACATATATATAGAGAGATAATACCCTTGAAAATCAAAATATAATAAACAATTTCTTTCCACAAATTCTCAGCAAATCTCTAAGTAAAGATGGTACGTAATTAATTTATATATATAGGCACCTTTTTGTTAAAATTTAGCTAACACAATTGATCAACAAAATGACAAAAACGTCAATTTAGAGATATCATGTAGTACATATTACATAATAGTTACATAGGAAAAAAATACAAAATATCATTAACTAAATAAAACCTTTGATGAAATTAAATTCAAAACCATATTTATTGATAAATTATGCAAAATAGTTTGAAATAAATACAATTTAATCGTATATTGGAACAAAAAACGGAATTAGATAAATTAGGATGAAAATTTGAATAAACATATTCATAATGCCACAACTTGGAAAATATGCATAGAGCTCGCACAGCCTTATCTTTTTTGTACCACTTTTTCCGAATCGTTATCATCGCCTTATTTCATTGCAAAATTTATCTCCTTAACTAAATTGAGGATTTTCGCCTTAGCACAAGTCGACAATAGGGGTACTAAAAGTAGAAATCGCACAATTTCTGTCACTAATTGAGTTGTAGATTACTGCGCGGAAATAGTCGTATTTCGAACCGTGCAATCCCTACGCATATCTGTATCCCTTATATAAGTTTTTCTACCATACGACTAAATAAAAGAAAACGTATTGATAGGTAGGTCATTGTGAAGGTATCTGGCCATATAATTCATGAAAGATTTAAAAACAAAATCGCAACTAATACTGTCATCTGAGAATTCGAAAGAACGTTACGTAATAATTAGAGATAGTTTTCATGGTTATTAAAACAACAATTTGAACTCAAAATCCATTTCCGAAAAGTCCATAATCAAGCACTAACTTCGATTTGTATTGTAATTATCGTTTCAATTCACAAACAATATGTAACTGTGAGTAATTTCAATTACTAGTAAACATCCAATCCATGATCATCCGAAAGCATTAGAAGCTAGGAGAATTGTAGGTTATATCGTTGGAATGCAATCTAGTTACAGAAAAGAAATTTTCTCGATTTAAAAGGCAATAAATCCGGAACCAGAATTATTGATAGCTTCGAAACAAATTCGTCATATCTGAATTCCATGACTACTTACAATTCTTTAATCTCACGCCATATTTAGATATCATATATTTGTCAATAACGGGACGGGAGATAAAGCACTGCTAAAGCACGAAATAACATTACCTTTCATTATTAAAGAAAAAACATTCTATATTGTAACTCTAATATTTATATTTTAGACACTTCGTAAAAACATTGTAGATTTTATTATACTGATTATATATTTATGATCATAATTTATTTCTACGATACTATTTTTTACATTTTTATTTTTAATCAAAAAAAAAAAAAAAAAAAAAAAAAAAAAAAAATCATTTCATCTCTTTAGTGTCATCGATGGGATATCTTGTCCACGACATTCAAGGAAATAAACATTAGTGCTGATTTTAATTTTTCTTTTAAAGGGCAAAATTAGCGCTAGCCACATGCCACTAAATGAGAAAAAGGGGTTATTAAGGGGTCTCAGGGCTCTTAAAATTGGAAAAAATGAGAAAAAAAAAGACACTATTTTCAACATTTAATATATTAAAATGTATATGATTGAAAAACACAATTTTTATTGGGATGAAAGATATAAGTATGTTCTTTCATTTCATGTATTTAAAAAATTGCAAGATGCAGAATTAGTACAGGGTGTCTACAGAAATTGTAAAAAAAAAAAAAAAAATGTTCCCTGATTTTTCCATGATTTCCCTGACTATCTTTATCAGACTTCCCTGATTTACATTATTAACGATACACATACTATATTTTTTTCATGTGCACTGAAACTGATTCCTTGCATAACACACTTATCCAACTTGCTACTATCTCATTTGGTAGAAAAAACAAGAGAAAAACATAAAAATTGCCTAATATTCATTAAGTATTGGTTGACAATTTTATAAATCCGAACTCAAAATTTAGTCCAACAGTTTCATATAGTGGCAAGTATAATATTACCAAGTTTTAGCAGAACAATTTGGCCGTGTCTAGCACAGGCAAGTCAAGCATGTGCAGGGGTGATTGTGAATTCATGAAAAAATACCTGAAATTTTAGCTAGAAGTTTTGGTATGGAGAGAGAACATATAATTTATTGCATGGAGGTCTATTTCTCTCATTATGAAATATATTACTTTTAATTATGTTTAACAATCACATGAAATTGATATTTTAGTGTTATTTTATGAATTTAACTATCAGAAAACTGGAATTCAGTATTGAAAATGAAATAAATACCTGAATTCAGGTATATTACCTGAACACAATCACCCCTGCATGTGGTTAAATTTACTGGACTTCACCTGTCTTTAAATATATGTATACCTACATATCTATAGCAAATGAAGTTTTATCATTCATAAAAACTAAAACTTCACAAATAAATCATAAAGCAACTCAAGCAACCCTAAGGTGTTATCTTTAATGACAATGCACAATAATCGGTATTCATCGAAGCTTTTTATTGATTATAATTTGTTTCGGCGATTTGTATCTATTCATGATTCAGCCAAGCGTATCGGTGAAATTCTCCACCATGATAAGTATCTAACTATAATGACTATCTACAGATATCATAAATTAAACCTTTATTATGTCCAAGAACGAATTAATAATGGATCACTTGAGCGAATATTTGAATGTCAGATATATGTTATTATCATCAAGTCTTACGGCGTAGGTAACAATTATAACAATAGTTCAAACACCTAGTTCTTTGTCCGGTCAGTAAAAGAAATTATTCAGTCGTACTAATCACATATTGATATTGTGATCTAAACGTTCGATATTTAGTGGGACGTTTACAGACTGACAAAAACGTAAAGATCAAACATAGCTTTCGGTTTCGATTTTTATATGTTTGAATCGTATATTTTTCCCGGCTTTATGTTGCCGACTCTTTTACGTGTATCATGCATAAAATTACCTTTATTCTTTTGTTAGTATAACAGTGACTGCATAGCGACAACATGGCAAATATGTTGATAAAATTGAGTTACATTTACAGTTTTTGCATATCTTATTGACAATATCATAGGTGACAAATGTTATGAATTTTTAATACTTCAAATTTTCTAATCGCAAATTTCTACGGTTAAATAAACATTAATATTTTTAGTGGTATTCAAAATCAGATACGTCACTTTGGCATCATCAGTGACCCCAAATGGTCCGCCAACTGAATATCAATTATTTTAACAGACAATTTCATGGTAGGTTTCTACAACATTTACGCTAAAATTAACCTCCAAAAGTGTTTTTTCTGCTCAGTTTGCAAGAAAAATCTAAAAAGAAAATTTCACTAAGAAAATATTGGTATTCAGTTTGCGAACAGTTTGATAGCCTTGCATCAAACAATATATTCATTGAAAATATTGTTTTAGAATATTTAAGTTTGCATGGTTCTTAAAAATGTTGTTGTTATTATTATTTTTTAAACTAAGACAAGTTTCTGTATTGACATATCTGTTAAAAATGTTTTTATCCGAAAAAAAAAAAAAAAAAAAAAAAAAAAAAAAATCAACACAAAATACTAAAAGGTTATTCGTGCCACATCAATCTCGCAGCGAGAATACTTTTTTCTAATTACTTAGTCGATAATGGACATAATTTAATTGAATAAATTAGTTAAATATATATGAAATAAACTGATATTTCTGCTGAAATATTTTCAACGAGCAAAATTGGGTCAGTACGGCGCACAGTGCGTAAATTGACAGATGAAATTTAGAGTTTAAAATACGAAATATTTACAGAATTTTCTTCTGTATTTTTATATATATATCAGTTAATAATTTTTCGGAAAGCTTTTGTATCCCTATTTCTCGGCTTGGAAAGTCAAATATAAGGAAAATAAATAAATATTAAGCGAAATATGTGTACACACACACACATATATATTATTATTATTATTATTTTATTATTATTATTATTATTATTATTTTATTCTATCAAAATACTGATTTTTTGTTTATTTGTAAATAAGCATTGTTCCAGCAATACACTCTACCGTTCCTGAAAGCTAACTTTTAATTAGAAATGCTTATAAATATTTAATCTTTTAAGTGCAACGGGCAGAATTTATGGTTTTCACATTGAATTGTTTTAAACCGGAAATGAAATATTTTGTCTTTGGCAATTTTGGGACAGCTGAAAGCAAACGGGATTCTCACTAATGGCAGTCAAGAGTTTTTTTTAATTTTATACAAAATTTAAGGAAGGTATTTGTATTCCTTTAAAACGTATATTTCGACCAAAATTTCTATTTTTTAATTAATCATTTTATTTTAAATTAATATAACATTTTAATATTTTTC
This sequence comes from Maratus speciosus, assembly GCA_963932465.1. Classification (NCBI taxonomy): domain Eukaryota; kingdom Metazoa; phylum Arthropoda; class Arachnida; order Araneae; family Salticidae; genus Maratus; species Maratus speciosus. The sequence goes on along the minus strand of OZ010796.1, from coordinate 541,883,843 downwards.
TTTCGCTTTTCGTTCAAATTCTGTCTTTATATATTTTACAAACTTTAAAAACTTAGTTGAAAGGGTTTTTTTTTTTTTTTTTTTTTTTTTTTCTCGAAAGAAGGTTTTGTTTTTATTGTACTGAAAGTGATTTTTTTTTTTTTTTTTTTTTTTTTTTTTTTTTGTAAAATTGTATTGGAGAAATAGTCCTAATTCAGTAAATAAATAAAAAAAAAATCAATATATAGAAATTATCCACAGCTGTTTTCAATTTTGAAACATTTAAAGTTTTCTGAGAAGTACTGGCACCAATATTTGCGTTGATTTGTGATTTTTACGTAAAATTCAACCTTGCTTATTGGGGGGATACGGGAGGGAATATTACGCATAAATAATATAAATATTTGTCTGGATGCCAAACTTACTCCACAGGCTTACATAATGCCATCGAAGTAAAAAGTACTAAACAAGATGATTAATGCGAATGATATTTTTCAACTTTCATTAAAACTCATAAATGTGTATAATCAGAATGATAATTATACAATTAATGGCGAAATCCCGAATTTCGCTCAAAACTCTCCTGAAAATTCTTTTTTATTGCCATGAATTGGGGTTGAGTACAGAAAATGGAAATTAAAAAAGCTGCTAAGCAATTTAAGGGGAAGGAAAGCTTTGCGTGTTCACTAACGTCTCGGTGCAATTTTGGCGGTTGCGTGGCTTTTCTACACACAGCCAAAAATACGGCAAACATTTTTAATAAATCGACATACAACATCTGGATATTCTAGTGAATTTCACCTGCTCTTTCTCAAAATAGTATTATTACTGAATTATCTCCATTCTGGAAACCACTTTGCATTTTTATGACGGGGCATTCATATATTTTATAAACAGATCGCACAATGCCCAGCAGGTTACTGCTTAAGAATGCCGATAAACCAATCGAAAGGCAGACTTTCGGAACAACTGCAAAATTGAAAGGAAAAAGTATATGAATAGAAGTTCTTCAAATAATGTACATTTTCATATTTAATGACTAACGCATATTTACTTTTTTTTTTTTTTTTTTTTTTTTAGCTTTTAGAGTTTTCTCTTTAAATTTGTAAAAATAGATTTAAATTAAGGACAGGGCGCTAAATGTGTTTAGTAATTTTGATAAGCGATGAAATGCCATACAGTTTAAGTTTAAATTGTTTTAACTTTTAAAAGCTTATAGTACTTATCGATATGAACGTGGACTTTAAATATTATCCACCATGGGCAATGTATTTAATTGTTTTTGCACACATGAAATGCATTTCGGGTAAGACTGAATCAGTCCTTGTTTATATATATATTTTTTTAATGCTATAATTATAATATTTGTTTTGTTTTTTGTTTATTACCAGGAACTTCATTTAATCGTTTCTTTTTACTTCATTAATTTATTTTGTTTCATTATTCTCTATTTCATAATTCATATTTAGAGGACGTTTTAGAGAGAAAAAAAAAATCCGCTGTCATTAACCACTGCAAACAAAAAAGCCCTTCCGGCTATAGGTGAAAACTGGGAAATTGAGTTAGTAGCCAGTGGCCGGTAAACTCAGTTTCATTAGTGGCCACTAGAGACTTGCGCGGGCCTACATTTCCAGGCCCGGGCCCGGCCCGATAAAAAAATTAAAAGTTCGGCCCGAGCCCGGCCGCGTATTTCAGAAGTGCACATTCACAAGGCGACCGGAAGAAATAGTGTCCTCTGATTGGATGAACGATTACGTCTACTGGCAAACGATTGTGTTTTGTTTACGTTTGCGTTATGGCAGAAATGAGAAACGATTTTAAAATCTCGGCGGTGATATAACAAATCTTTTGCCACCTAATTTCGACATTCTGTCTTCATCAAGAATTTAATTTCCTTGAAAGTAAAGTAATTGGAGCTAATTTGAATACAAGTGGAAAAGTAAAGGCTAAAAGATAATGTGATATTGTCATGACTGTAAATAATGGGTGTAGTTTTCTATTTCTTTTTTTAAAAAGAAAGGCCATTTTTCTGCAACAGACAGATAATAATAAACTACATTTCATGTACTAAACTATTCTATCTTCATCAAGAATTTCATTTCCTGAAATCATGTTAATCTAGTACAATTATGTTTAAATAGGTTATTTAAAGTGAAAGGTTTAATGTAGAGGCTTAAATTTAAACTATTAAAAAAATTGTTCAGAATTTTATGAGATGTAATGCCGCATTGCTTATAAATGACATAAAAGTTGTTTACATAGCATGTAAACAACTAATTTCTGAGTACAAGCTAAACACATAAAAAGGTTTTAATTTTTATACCTTATTTAAAAAAAACTAGCATGTTATTAGTTAAGATATTACTCAATAGATTGCAGAACTGCTAAAGAAAGTAAACTAACTAATAAAATAAGTGACATTCAATAAAAAGTAAGTGAAATCAATTTGAATAAGAGCTAAAAAAAATAAATAAATAAAAATAAAAAAAAATCTTTAAATAATGGTGTGAAAAATACATGATTTAAAAATAAGTAATGGAAGAGATTTTTTTAAAAGAGAATCTGTTCAGAATATTTTGAGATTAAATGCAGCATTGCTTATCTATGACATGCAATTGGCATGCATTATTTCTTATATGTGGCATGTAAATAACTAATTTCTGACTACAAATTAAACACATTAAAATATATATATTAAAATATATACTTTAATTTTAAATAATTAGTGCGCTATTAGTTAAGGTATTTCTCAATAGATGGTAGAAATGCTATATGAAAGTAAGTTAGCTTACTAATAAAATAAGTGACATTCAACAAAAAGTAAGTGAAATCAATTTGAATAAGAGCTTAAAAAAAATAAAAAAGAAAAGAAAGAATGCCTTAACTTATGGTGTGAAAGTCACATAATAATAAGTAATGAAAGTACTTTTTTTTTTTTTTTTTTTTTTTTAAGAATAGATAAAGTTAAAATACTTTTAATATACTAAATAATTTCATCTTCATCAAGGATTTCATTTGTCAAAATCACATGTTACTGCAGTACAATTATGTTTAAAAAAGTCATTTAAACAGATAATTTTAAATTTAAAAAGTATCCTGAGATTAAAAGTTGCATTAATAATTGGCAACATGCAATTGGTATGGGCTATGGAGTTATTAAAAATGGCATGTAATTGCATGTAAATAACTAATTTCTGACTTCAATTCAAATTTATAACTTTATTTTAAAAAAAACTATCCTTTAGCGTGTTTTTAGTTCAGATAACCGCGGCAGAGCTGCTCTGTGAAAGTAAATAAACATTTGCTGGCAGTGACCAAATTCATTCAACCAATCAGAGCACAATAATTCTTCCGGTCGCGCTATGAATGTGCACTTCTGAAATACGCAGCCCGGCCCGGAAAAAAGTTAAAAATCTCGGCCCGAGCCCGATCCGGCCCGAGTGAATTTCTACAACACATTGATTTTTTCGTCGAATTGGTTAAAAATTTGTCTCGTACGAGGAGTTCTTACCAAAAATATTTACCTTAACTTTTTTTTTTCATGTTTATAATCTTCAGTTTTATAGAAGTGCCGCAGGCTGCGGTATTTATTTCTTTAATGGATCTCTATTTCTTGTATGTAAATGTTTCAGTTATCATTAATATTGCTAATCCATATTCCATGTATAGAACTGTTAAAAATCTGAAAAAGGCTATATAGTAAAAACCAACTATTCATTATAAGTGTAGAGAAGCAGTCAAAATTCAAGAAAATTACTTTAAAATCCAACTGAAAAGCAAGCACATTGCGAAAAGCCGAAATACTGAAAATACAGCTAAGTCATTGAAATCTGCTTGCATCCGGTAGGAAAAAGAATTAACCAGTTTGTTAATTAGATGTAATCAAAGTAGAGATGCATATTTCCATGAAGAAAGCTGTATTTCACTTAGCGATCGATAACAGATTTTTCAATCGCCACTTGGCAAGTGGCGATTAGGGTCGCAATCAATGTCCGATTTTTTAATCGCCATTTTTACAACTTTAATCGCCATGTGGCGAGTGGCGACCGCTAATTTTCACCTATACTTCTGGCCTGTATCGGTTGGAAAAGGTAGCTTCCATATTTCTTGTTTTTAAAAGTTCAGCTAATTAATCTCAAATACGCGAAGCTAAAATGCGTGGAACTTGGATTAGAAAAGATTCAATTCCAGTTTTCGTCAGAATTGACTTTGAATGATAATTTCGCCAAATAAATCAACTATGTTGGCTTCATTTACGGGAAATTTGACGGTACTTCATTCGACAAATTCGGTGGTATTTCGCTAAGTATGGTTAAGTTTGGCGAGAATTTGACGCTGGCGGATATAACATGTAGTTTTAAACGTATGAGAATAACAACAATGGTTACAACATTTAAAGTAAATTTGCGAGAAACCATGCTTTTTAAAGCTCATAAATGAAGCATAATTTTGGAAAAGTAAAACACACTGGAATTCAAACAGCTATATTTTAGCCATTTTTTTTAGGATAGATTGAAAAGACAAAAATCTTCGGAATCGAGCTAAAAAGGGTGCACACATTAAACTACGCTAATGGATTGCACAAATTATTGCTCTGTAACTGTTTTTGACAAAATAAAATTACCTGTAACTAAAGGTAAAAATTAGCACTAGCCACCGGCCACAGGGCCAGTAAATGAAAAAAAGTGGCTAGTGAAAAATTGTCTATCAGCGGCCACCTTCCAGCCACTTTTTTATCAGGGGATCAGTGGCGTGGCGTGAAAATTTTCGGTGGTCATCGCAATTATTTAAGTTTGTGGTGAAAAATTATTAACTCTAAAATTCAGTGGTTGAATGTTCAAAAAAGAAACTTTAAATCTTACCTTCACTTATACATGAACTCCAAATGTTCTGCTAAAACTGGATCGTAGAGTTTTAAAAGCTTATTAAGAGTTTTAAAATATTGCTTGGTCATCGCCGCATCCAGCGATGACCGGACGCCACGCCACTGCAGGAGATAATAAAATTTTCTGGCATTTCATCAAGGATTCTACTTTTTTTGATTCCAATGTATTTATATTAACATATTTATTTGGGCTACTCAGTTTTAGATTAATATTTATGGAAATTTTACAGTTTATCATTTTGAAATAAAAAAGTGGCCGCTAGTTTAAAGAAAGTGGCCACTTAAAAAATTAGTCCTACCGGCAAGTGGCCGCTAATGAAATTTCCCAATTTTGACCTATACCTGTAACTGATTGTTTTGCGTTTTTGATGCTTCTTTCTGATAATTTAAGGTACAGTGCCATCTATATGCGAATTTTGGAACTAATTCTTTTATTAGCTTGAAAAAAACTTTTCATCGTGAGTAGCATTTTAGTCCGAACCGCACTCCTATACGACAATTACTTGGTTTTATATTGAATTTTAAAATGTGTCATGGACTTTTAGGGCACCCTTTATATTTCATCATTTAAAAGTATGTGATAATTATTGCAAATATAGAAGCTAAAAGCAGCTCTTTAAAAATGCAATACAATATATTTATATACATAAAATTTATTAGATATCTGATTTTTGTCATGCTGCAACTCTTGTATTTGTGAACCGATTTGGATGTGACTGGACTGAGCATGTGTACAAGGCATACCATAGTCTAGACCGAGTTTGTTAGCTGTCTTCATCCGGAATTTTGTTTCAAAATGGCACCCATTTAAAAAAATAATTTAAATTCAAAAAAAGATTTAATTTTTTTTAATTCAAAAAAAGATTTTAAAAAATTAGAAATTTTAAAAGCTTGAGTGTTTGAGCTTGATACAAGGATTCCGGAGCATTTTTTCTTCCGTTTTTATCTTAAAAGACTGCTTAGATATAGCAGTTTGAAATTCTGCGGTGTGTGAAATTTTGAAACAAACTGATATTTGTCATGCGTCAGCACTCGCACATATTAACCAATTTCGATGTGATTGAGCATGAGTAGAGGACTTACTAAGATTATGACGAATTTCATCATTTAGTTTTATTCACCATGTTCTTTCAAAATGGCGGGCACTTCAAGATATCGCCAAATTCGGCGACCAAACATAAATCGTTCTAAATGAAGCCAACTTAGAAATACTTGCCAATTTAGCGAAATTCTCATTCAAATTCTGTATTGACGAAAACTGGGATTGACTTTTCTATAATCGGATTCCACTCATTTTAGCTTCGTATGTTTGAGTAAAATAAGCTGAATTTTTAAAAACAAAGAATATGGAAGATACCTTTCACTCCCGGTACAGGCCTGTAGAACTTTTTAAGATAAAGGCGAAACAGAAATGTTTTTGAAATTTTAAAATTTCCAAAATATTTTAAGTTGCCACCATTTTGAAACAAGGTGGCGGATGAAGCTGGCCAACGAACTTGGTCAAGATTAGGACTGGGCGATGTAGAAATTTCTTAAATCGATTTATCATCCATCCAACATCGCGATTTAGTGCTAAATCGCGATTTAACACCGATTTTACATTTTAGAATATGGAAGCCTATTTTTAATTTTTAGTAACAAAATACGATCTTTATGTGCCCCTCCCCCCCCTCTCTCCTGTATTATTTAGTATACTTAGCTTTTAATTTGTCATATAATTTTGAAAAGAGGTATATTTTACACATAAAAAAGCTTTGAATGTCCCAGAACACTAGTTTTTTCCATTCTAAAAATTAGTGGCCTATTGTAATACATTTTATAAACTCATTCTATAAGAAGTAATATAAAAGAAAATTATTATTATTATTATTTTTTTGCCTGACTTGTTATGCATGCTACAATCTAAATTCCTTAGGGGGGGGGGGGGGGGGGGCTTGCCCTAGCCCACTCAAATAGCACTTCATTGCTAGCAGCCTACATACTTTTTTTTTTTTTTTTTTTTACAGACACAGATTTAAAAAGTTACTGAGGTAAAACAGAAGCATATTAAAAAACTTCAATGATGAATTTAACTATTCATTTACCATGATGAGAAAAGTAGTAAAAAAAAAGGGGGGGTGGGAGATATGAGAAATAAGGTGCAATTTTATATTTTTTTAACTTTTAGATTAAAATAAGATTTGTTTAACATAAATGCTGACATTTATATAGCAGATGGAGAAGGATTGAAAGTGTGACCCTTGGAGCACATGACTGAAATTGCTGATTTTTTTCACGGTTGTTGCCATCCTTTAAGATTAGTAATAAAATATAATCTTAAAATATATCTCTTTTTAATGATAACAAAAGGCCAAAAAAGCAAAAAATTGCAGATCTGCAGAAAAATCTAATGAATGCCTCTTCCAGCCCTCCCTCATTTTGCTGTACAAATAAAGTTACTTGACTCATTACAGAACTTTATTAAAGTATTTTTTATTAATTACAAAATAATAATAAATTAAAACTAAAATATTCCCATAATTCCTAAACATATAAAAATTAATTTTTCATGAAAATAATGCATAAAAATATGAACTAAAAATGGATGAATTTGGATATAAATAGTGAATCAATTTCAGCAAGATACTCAATCCACGTGACTGGCGTTGAAATCGGACATCAAACCTGATGCATGACTATTTTAAAATATTTTAATTAATTACAGAATAATAGAAAATAAAGAATATGTATTAAAATATTACCCAAACATGGGGAAAATGAATGTTTCATTAAAAGAATGCATAAAAATAAAAACTGAAATTCGATGAATTTGGATTTTAAATATGAAACTTTATTCTTTTTTTTCCAACCATAAATACTCAATCAATTTCAGGAAAAAAATATTATTAGTAAAAGAAAAATATTTCTTGTGGATCACAGCCAAATAGTAATGCACAAAACAATGCATGACTATACTTTAAAATAATTTCATTAATTACAAAATAATAGAAAATAAAAAATAAATGTTGAAATATTACTAAAACATGTAAAAAATGAATTTTTCATCATAAGAAGGCATAAAAGTATAAACTGCAAGTCGATGAGTTTGGATTTTAAATATAAAACTTTATTATTATTATTTTTAATCATATAAATGCTGAATGAATTTCAGGAAAACAATCTTTTGAAAAAATGCAGGATTCTACTTTAAAACATTTTAATTAATTACAGAATATTGGAAAATAAAAAATACATATTGCAATATTACTCAAATATGTGAAAACTTAATTTATCATCAAAAGATTGCATTAGCATATAAATTGAAATTCGATGAATTTGGATTTTAAGATTTAAACATTACTTTTCTTTTCAACTTTCCACTATATAAGTTCTTAATTTTTGAAAAATACACATTCCAATCTCGTAAACTCTGAATCTTGTTTACAAAATAAATAAATAAATATCAATTCTTACTTAAATCATCATTTTCTTAAATCGCCTTTTTCTTAAATTGGATCCTGCTAAATCGATTTAACACCAGCTTGCCTTGTTTTCATTAAATCATCTTTTTCTTAAATTGGAAAGCATGGAGGCTTGCGATGATTGCTTAAATCGGATCGTCCTAAATCGATTTAACACCAGCTTGCCTTGTTTGTCTTAAATCGGAAAGCATTGAGGCTTGCGATGTTTGCTTAAATCGGATACTCCTAAATCGATTTAACACCAGTTTGGCATGTAAGTGGTAGATACATCAAAGTAGATAAATCGGTTTTCCGATGTTAGCTCTGAATCAGTATTTTGTTTTAAATCGATTTAAAGCCAATGGCTAAATCGCGATTTAAGATAATGGCTAAATCGCGATTTAAGATAATGGCTAAATCGTGATTTAAGATAATGGCTAAATCGCGATTTAAGATAATGGCTAAATCGCGATTTAAGTCATTGGCTAAATCGCGATTTGACATTAGTCAAATCGCGATTTCCGATTTTAGCTTAAATCGATTTAAGACCAATGGTTAAATCGGATTTCCGATGTAAGCTTTAAATCGATTTAAGAGTTAAATCGATTTAAGGCCCAGGCCTAGTCAAGATCTTGGTAATTCATGCACTCATACGCAGTCACATACAAATCGGTTAATAAATACGACTGGTATCGCATGACAAAAATCTAATTGTTTCAAAATGTCAGCCACCCTAGAATTTCAAACAGCTATATCTCAGCCATTTTTTAGAATATAGACGAGACAAAAATTGCTGCAGAATCTTTTTTCATGGTCGAACACGTAAAGGATTAAAAGGGTTTTAATTTTTTTTTCTTGTATCTCTTTTTTGAATTAAAAAATAAAATAAAAAAAGTGTTAAGTGGCCGCCATTTTGAAACACGATGGCGGCCTTTGTATGTTCTGTGCACATGCTCAGTCTCTTTCACATAGGTTTATAAATACGAGTCCACCATGAGGAAATATGGATTGTTTAAAAATGTCTGCTATCCCAGAATTTCAAACTGCTATATCTCAGCGAGTTTTAAGATTAAGATGACCGAAACAAAAAATTCTACGGAATCCTTGTACTAAGGTCGAACACTTAAAGAATAAAACTTTTTTCATGTTCTATTTTTCTCTACGTCTTTTTGAATTTTTAAATATTCCACAAATTTTAAGCGGCTACTATTTTGAAACTAGATAGTAGATGAAGCTGGGCAACGAACTCAGTCATAACCTTAGTATGTCTTGTACACATGCTTAGTCACAACAAATCGATTAATAAATACCAGTGCAATCGCATGAAAAGATTCAAATTATTTCAAAATATCAGCGATACTAGAATTTCAAACTGCTCTATTTGAGCCAAATTTTAAGATAAAGGCGAAACAAAAAATACTTCGAAAGCTTGTGCCAAGGTCAAACACTTAACGGAAAAAACTTTTTAAATTCTAATATTTTGATTATTTTGAAATCCGAAAGATAGTTGGATTTATAATTTTTGTTATTCAAAAAAATTTAAGTGGCAGCCATTTTGAAAAAAAGATTGTGGATGAAAATGGCCAACGAACTCGGTCGAAACTTTGGTATGTTCAGTACACATGCTTATACTCACAAGGAGAGGACCAACCTTGGTAATCACAGATTTTGATTATTTTAATATATGTTGTATAATACAGACCCCTTAGTCTCAGGTTCAACGAATTTTATACAACGCTTCTTAGTTCTTGAGACACAGTAGGGTCTAACATTATGACACAACTTAAATACTTACTTTGTAACAAAAGGCTTGTTGCTTTAAAAAATCGTATTGGCTTCTCTTGTTAAGGCATAAATGATATATGAAAATACATAAATCATGTTTCTTTAAAATCACGAATTGCCACAATTGTTCAACATTATTGCATCGATAAAGAATATATGAAATACATTTTAAAAGTGATTTTTAAAAAAATAACAGTTTCATGATATTTTATACAACTATCTAGTTTACAAGTAAAAAAATAAATAGATTAAAATTATGATTGATATACAATATTAAAATTTTAAATTGAGATTATTAAATTATAATTACAATTATATTTATAAAACAAAAAAGAAGAAAAACAAATGTAGCGCTTTCCGGTATCGAACCCGAGCCCGCTGTACAACGAGCAAACACCATACCAACTGAGTCACGATCAACGCAGTCCTCCCGTTACAAAGTAAGTATTTAAGTTGTGTTATAATATTAGACCCCACCATGTTTCTGCAGAACTAAGGAGCGTTGTATAAAATCTGTTGAGCCTGAGACTAAAGAGTCTTTATCCTACAGCATATATTAAAATAATCAAAATCTATGATTACCAAGGTTGGTCCTGTCCTTGTCAGTCACGTCCAAATCGGTTCATAAATATGAGAATTCGAGCATGAGGAAAATCAGACATTATATAACATATAATACGTAGCTTTTTACTTTTTGTAATGGAAGCTACCTAAAAGTTGATTTTGGTTGAAAAAAAAAAAACTTCTTACAGACCTGATATTTTTACACGTCTAATAATTCTGCTAATGACGCATTACGTCTTAGTGTTACCGCTGGAGAGAGAATTCCCTGCCCCTTTAAAATCAACTAAAAATAATTAAATTCATCCCTAGTTGTATCAGAGATCTCTATTAAAATTCTTCCTATATCACGGTATTTCTAAACACATGTGTATGAGAGTTTGTAAAAATTATAGAAGTTACTCATTTCTTTAGGAGGGGGGGGGGGGGGGACCCTTGAAATAAATATTATTTTATTTACTAATACCTAAAAGTTACATGTGCCTCGTTTTTCAATCGTTTCTAAACAAAATCATTTTCTCTTGAAATAAAGTCCTTTTTCCTGTAGCAGAGCCCTTTTTCTGCTTCCGTAGTGTCATTTTTAGTGAGTAGTACGTTGTTTCTTTCTTTTCTAGAGTAAACATTACCTATGACTGATATTATGTTGTGTTATTTATGTGAATGCAATTGTGACTGCTAGATACATCTATGCCATAACATCAATCTGACAATCTTCCGAAAAATGACAATAGATTAAAAAAATCTTGTATTTAAAATTGGAAAATTGGATTCCTATACACAAAATTGAAACACTTTCTATTCCTAACTAATCTTACAGCTTAAAAAAATAAAAAAAAAACTTCTGTGAAATGAACACATATTAAGACACACTCAATTCTTATAGTTTTTTAAAAAGGTAACTCTCACTCTGCCTTTAAAAACTTAATTGATTTAGAAGCTTTATACTTAAGCCTAAAGGAAAGAAAAATCAGTTATTGAACTCTTTTTATGTAAATAAAGGCATACTCTACTAAAACCATTCACGCTAAGCCCAAAGTACTCCATCGTTTTTAAAACGGGGTATTAACCTCTTTAACAACAATCTAAGATTTAATACCGGAAAATGATGTATTCAGTGATTGGAAAAGTGATAAAAGTGCTCCTTTGTAACCAAACGGAGACGTTAATTAGAAAATAGATAGAGCTTATGCGATTTTTTCGCTCAAGAAAAAATAAAGAAAAAACTGGAGAAGTCCTCTATAAAAAGAGTAGATGGTTTTCTCCTTAAATATTTTCTTTTTCCTCTTTCAGGTTTTTTTTTAAAGATATTCTAAAGAATTATTGTGAAGGATCCTATTCTTCATTAGCTTAGGAACACACAAAAAATGTAAAGGGTTCAATAATGAAACACAACTCCTTAACTAATGTAAGAAACGTACCAAAAGATGTGATTACCTTAAAACTTAGCAGTATGTTTTCTCTTATGTTGTAAGTAAAAGCACTTATTAGAAATATATTGAGCAAAGTTATTAAGAAACTTTAAGAGTAATGTGTGAATGCTATTATTAGTTGACAGGGCCTAGGGAATTCTATCCTGGGATCAATTTTTTTTTTTTTTTTTTTTTTTTTTTTTTTTTTTTTGTAGTTCAGTTAATAAGAATTACAAATTTAATACAGAAGTACCAATTATTCAAGTCAATATAACTCCATTAAAGTTTAAAAAATATGCTTTATCGGATGAATAGAGGAAGACATTCATTTCTAACTCGGTAATTTTCTAAAATATAGTCGAGTCCCATTGGAAAAATACCCCCAGATAAAAGGCAAAATGAGTGCGGCGTCAGGGCCACTAAATGTAAAAAGTGGCTATTGAAAAATGATCTGCCAGCAGTCATACCTTTCCTACAAGGAGAGTAAATGTTTCTTGCATATTCCATCCACGATTAAACTTTTTCTGGTTGCAATATGTTAAAATCTACATATTTATTTGGGTTATTTAATTTTAGATTAATATTAATAGAAATGGTAACAAAAGTTTATTGTTTAGCACCAGTAAATTAAGGTTTTTCATCTATAGAACGATGCTAAACTTTTATAATTTAGACACATTTTAACTTTTATTTATAGAATAAAATGTATGGTTGTTATTTTCTTTTCATAACTTAGAAAAAAAAAAGGAAAAAAAAATATTTTAAATCAAAGTGTTTTATAGGACAAAATATTCCATTCAAAAATTGAAAACTTTCTTTCTCAAGTCTAACAAAATTTTCACTATAGAAAGATACATTAAAAAACTTCATTTGCATGACTTTCATATGCTTATAATATAATCTCTCCTTTGATTTGATAGCTCTTTTGCACAGTAATTCAGAAACAAACTCCAAGGATTTGAGTAGACAAAATATCTTATTATTAAATTTTTGAGAGCCCCCCCCCCTCCCCCCCAACCTATGCTTCCAATATTTTCTTTGCATTTTTGCATGGATCGATCCAGAGAATGGACAAAATTGTCTTTAAAAAGGTGGAATTTCTCCTTTGGGAGAAACTCTTTGATGCCTGAATTTCACATTTTTGCACTTTATCACCAGAACTGCTAATATCAATTCCGGTATGATGATTTTTTTTAACGCAATTATATTTCATAAATGGGGATATTGTGGGATTGAAGTAAAATAATTCGTTATAATGTACATTTTGTTCGATCTTCGACGTCGTTAAATTTTATTTCGATTTCCTGTTAAACTACTGGTAAATTGCATCCATTAGGATAAAAAGCAAGTAAACAAAATATTGTTTTGGAGGTATAAAATCAGATCATTTTTTGAAGTGTCTTTTTCAACATTCTGAGATCTAGCTTGTTTGAACCAAATAAGCAAAGCTGTCTCTAAATCTTCGTGTTTAGCACTTCTTATACGTTTTCTCTCAGGCTTAAACATACTGCTCTCAAACATTAATGTAATAGGATCCCTGTTTTTTATTATTGTTGATAATGTAAAACTTTTCGCAGATTGCTGTTTTCGTTCTTCTGTTTCATTATTTGCATTAAGCAGCTTCATCTTCATTTGAAGTGAAATAGCAATTTTTTTTAGCCCCTATTTCTCAGAAATTGTGCTCATAAAACATAAGGTAATTTACAAAAAACACGAAATTCACTGATTTTCCCCAAAAATTTAGTGGTTTTAACACAAAAATCAACAATTTCAACTCAAATTTACAAGCTCGAAAGCGAATTTTTTTCATGTTAAACTATTTTTGTTTCGTGTTAAAAGAATAAAAATGTATTAAATTGCATCGTATACTGTCCAGACCGCTATATCATTTCGTGTTAACCAATTTTTCATGTTAAGCGTTTTCGTGTTAAACGTATTTCACAGTATATCATTTGATGTATAAGAATTTTGCTGGAGAAAGTTAAACTTTTCATTCTAACGAAATTTTCGCTTCATCGGATTTCGCTCTTATGAAATCCAACTCTGTTGGGATTCAAAGTTTCTGCTTTGACACATAAATTAAATAAAAAATAATAAAGAAAGACTGATAGAATTTCCCCAAAACAACAAAAGTTGAAATTTGTTTAAGGATATGTTATATTCTAAACGAATAGACTCACGTTTATCATGTACAATAGTACAATACATTAGAATTCTACGTAGCATCTTGTGACGAACATCAATAAATGGAGAGACTCCTTTAACTATTGATCTATCACAACATGGTCGTCCTTTTTTCCGATATACGCTTTTTGTATAAAAAATTATATAGGTTAAAAGATAGTATAAGGTTTTCTATGGTAAAGAAAACGTTTTTGACTGTGAAAGCTGAGAAATGTCGTTTGTTTGACAGTTCTCTTCATAGTCTGTTTCACTATACGTAACATTTTCTAATGCATTTACGCTATATTTTCTCAACTGCTCTGCTCAACAAGCGCAAAACATTTTGACACATTTCAAATTCATTTTTTAACGGAAAGATATAAAATTGGAAAGCCTGACCATGGAAGCGATTTGAAATCGAACTGTGTTTTCCTTTTTTTGATCAATCAATTACCTATTGAGTTATAAGCGATTTTGATCACGTGACATGGCAATTTTCTCTTCTTACTGACTGGATTTTCTTCTTTCGTTCGGAAGTTCAGTTCAAAAATGCCAGCTTTGAAAGTATTATCTGAAAGACCTATTGCGTTTAGAAGAAAACGGAAAAAACAGTTCGATGACATAGTTTCTGAATAACACCTTCTAGTTTCATACGTTTCCAAACAAAAATGAATTAAAACGTATGTCAGAAAGTTGACACTTTGGATTTGAGAACAGCCTTAACGTACCTATAAGTTATAGCATGATTTAACAACGATGGAACAAAAATGGCGTTAACTGGGTTGAAAAAAAAATGAGATGAGTTTCCCTTTGACAAAATAATTTAATAACACTTTAATAAAATATAAACAATTAACGTTATATAATAATATCCATGCTTTTCCTAAAGAAATAAGGAAGTTCTATAATTTTTTCAAGCTCTTGAACTCAAACATTTAGGAATGTGGTTTAGGAATGATTTTTATCAGAGATCTCTGAGTGTACTTTATTATTTTTTAAAAGGGCAAAATACATTTTGCAGATTTTAAAAAGTGCAGGGTGCAGCGCCTTAAATATTTGTGCAGAGAGAACACTCAATCAGCCTATCAACTGAAATTAAAGAAACCATAGATGTTTTCTTTTTCTTTTTTAAGAATAAGGATTAATCAATTGAACTTAAAAAAACTGTTTAGATTTTTTTTTTTTTTTCAGAATAAGGATCAAAGACGAAATATACTACTACGGGGATAAAAAATCAAGGTGTTTATCTCAATATTAATTTATGACACCTAGCGACTGCAAAAATATTAAAGGATAAAGAAGAAAAACAATGACAGTACAATTTTGTGGAATTTGAGGTGACAGTATCATCTGTTACATTGAGATGTGTACTATTGATAACCTTGGATCAAAGCAAAAATGAATGTAGACAACTGAAACTCATAGTCACAGTTGTAAATAGATATAAAGACAGAAAATTGAAAGTTCAAGCAAAAAAACTGAGAATATCTAGTTCGTAACTACAGGGCTCCCAAATGGTCCGCCAACTGAATACCAATAAATTTTAACAGAAAATTTTATGGTAGGTTTGCGCTAGAATTAACTTTCAAAGGTGGTTCCGGGGCTGTTTGTAAGAAAAATCTAAAAAGAAAATTTTTCTAAAAAAATATTGGTATTCAGTTGGCGGACCATTTGGGAGCCCTGTAACTATCATCGTTTACTCCGCGACCCTTCCATTAGTTATCCCACAAGTAACTGAAACTCTTGAATAGTACACTGAAACAACACAGCATTAACTCAGTTGTGCCTGAATTTTTGTTTTTTCAAATTTTTTGGTAAAATTACTTTAAAATGTTGCAAAATGAACTGGAAAAATACTAAAAAAAATTAAGCTTAATTTTTTTTTGTATTTATTTGATAAAATGTAAAAGAACTAAATATGAGTATTTCTAGTAGAATAATATGCATAATTATATATTTTGTCTATATTTATATTTAAAATGTTTTTAAATTGTATATTATGTACTATAATTAGTATTTTAATGAACTACAAAAAAAAAAATATATTTATTTCTTTGCAGAGACTAATAACGTTATAACTATTATTAATAATAAAATAAGAATAATCGTATTGCAGACTTAATAACAATTTATTTCATAAATATCTTCGAAAGGAGATTGCATAAATAACTGTCTCCTAAATTTCTAACACAAATATGTGCCCATTTGTGCCTAGAACCCTAAATTTTGTACATTACAAAAATGCATAAAAAATAGGCTTGAACATTTAATTTCGCAATTTAAAAAAATACGTATTTCAAAAAAGTCCACAAGCTAAGAAGCCTGCGCTTTTGGGTCCATGATAGCAAAAATACAAATAAACTTACGTTTTACATTTCGCCCTCTTGAAAAATTAAAAATCTATAAACACCGAAAAAAGCCTTAATTTAAGCAAATAAATATCCACCTTGTGCTGTCATCTCTCGGTTATAGATAAAGACATTTATAAATAATGATTTCATGCAATTTTCATGTTATAAAGAAGAAGAAAATTATACAAATGCATTAAAATTTGAAACGTCCCAAAAATGGGACGCTAGGCATAAATGGGCTAATAAATGAAGGATTTAAATCAAAAACAACACTTTTCCAAAATGCAAACTTTTCAGAAAAAGATGGAAAGAGTCATTGGATAAGTGGAATGGAGTAACCAGAACTTTCACACCTCGTTACAGCAAGATCGTGTTTTTTTCTTTAGTAGAGCGTCATGAATACCGTTGTGAAGAACAACATTGCATTGTTAGTTCAATTTAGTGATCTTTGGACAAGTGTTGGTTTTGTTTTGAACACTTCAATTAATTACAATAGAGCGCCTCGAACTAATAGAGTGGTAACATACACAGAAGGCACATGCTCAGATTGAAGTTTTTGTTCAAATTATGGCAATCTGCATCACAGAACCTAACAATTTCGTCTGAAATCAACAACTTGAATGTTATTGTCCGTATGTCACCACTCTCTTATAAAGGCATCACAGAAAGAGATCCCACTGGTCTCCCTTTTGAATACTACTATTTTTAAGCAATAATCTTCGCGGTATATTTCTATATCAAACGTAGAAACCTGCCACGAAGACTGTTTTTAAAGAGCCCTATTCAAAATACGGACCAGCGGGAGCAGTGTCTAGATTACACGCATGCATAGAAATAACAAAGATAAAACACTTACCGTAACCATGCAGTTTTGACTAGGGTTGATAAAATCCAGACCTCTATCCCCAAAACCATTGAAACAATGTTGTATGTTTTGTGTAAATTTTCTGTGTACGGCAGACAAGGCGTACACACACAATGCTGAATTCGGACTTGGCTTATTGTAGATATCTGACTCATCTTTGGATTTTGCAAACACAGCAAAAAGAACATCATCCTGGGCAGCAATGCCCAAGGAGACAGCAAGCTCTGAACCTGGTCTGCCAACATAAGCAGCCTGAGCTAGATTGTAATCCGTTCCATCGGGAGCACGACACACTAATGGAACTTCAGTATATGAGTAATAATGAACATCTTCATGACATATACGCACTAATTTTGATATGAATGGCTTCGGTGGGTCTGTGAATTTTTTCTGGACAGTTACAAAGTACGAGAATCCCTTTGAACTGAAGCCATACACATATGTGATAGGATAGATTTCCCGTGACATGCTGTTCACCATCACTTTGGTGCCAGTTGTGACACCAGTATGAGCGATTGCAAACATGTTGTTCGGGTCCAAACTTCGGCTACTAACCGCCGGTACATCCGAACGGTAAGGTCCATTGCCTGTATATGACACACCAACGTACAAAACATGCATCCGCGGTAAGCTCTTCGGCCCTTGAGCTATGAAGGCCACAGTGGAAGCCGTAGAATTATTTGCCACAACAGATTCATTGGCAGGGGTCACATAATTTGTGACGTCATTTAAGTTGTGCACTGTACAAATTCCTTGAAACAAACTGCCGCAGGCTATTAGTCTGCTTTGGGGATAATCTATAACCAAAGCCTTATTATAATATTCGGTGGGTCGTTTAGCCTCATTTGGACAAATCCTAGTCACTGGACACTTAGGACTGTCCTCTTGAGGTCCCATAACGGCAACAGCCTCTACTTTGAGATCTCTAGATAATTGGTAGATTCGGTTAACACCACCTATGTACACTTTCTCGGTGTAATCGTGCACAGTAAGATGATTGAATTTTTCTGTCATAGGATCTTCGAAAACAGCAAAATTTTCATCTTCCAAATCCTGTTGAGACAAAACCGTCGGCGGAACAAATAGGAAAAGTAGCAGAAGAGGAGATATAGACAACCTGATACGCCGCCGAACCTGCATATCTGACACGTTAATCAGCACAAATTAGAAGAAAATGAAAATTCCTGAAAAGAAAAAAAAGAACTCGTTAATAACTTACGTAGAAAAATTATTTCACAATTTTAAAAAGATATATAATTGAAAAAAAAAAATACAAAATAAGAATTAGTTGGGAAAAAAATCAATTAAGCTGATAACTACGCCACAAGATTATTAAGATAATTGATGAAAAGAAAATGGAGACGGAAAAAAAATCAGACATTTTAATTATGAAAATTGCTTTATGCTCATTCATTTGTAAGCTTTTTTTTATTTCAGTAAGTTTTATAATGTTCAATTTCGCTATTTTTATGAATACGTTAGCAGATGGATCAAATTAATCAGAATAACAACACATTCGGATTACTTGCTTTGTTTATTAAAAAATTTATTTATGAACATATTTTTTTAAGTACTGTTTAAACGTAGCTAATTACCAGTTTATCTTTAAACACGACAAATTATTTATACTTAATTTATAACTAGTTAAGATATGAACAATTTTTCAACTCATATTCTGAAACGATGTTTCTGAACACGTGAACCGTAATAATTTCGGCTAGTCGCGAACTTTAATTATTTTTAATTCTGTACTAACCTATGAATTTTTTAACAGATGATATCGTTTTCCAGAAGCTTTAAATATGCGAATCTAATTCCGTTAAGTTGGTTTTGAGTTATGCTTAGAAAACTACCTGCAATGCAAATTGCTTTGCAACGGTTATAAACGAATTAACATCAGGAGTTCCCAACTTTAAATATTTATAATTCCAAATCCTATTCGAATGACTTTTCTTTTGGTATCCTAATGTAAATGTATATGTTGTCAAAATTGGTGTTCGTATTGAAACTTTTCAGTTTGGAACAATTTCTATATGACGAAGACGCCATAAACTTTTCTTGTTGTTGTTGTTCCGAGACAATAAGGCGGTAAAAATGTACGATGTTTCTCTCTCTCCCTTTTTTTATGCTGACTATACATAATCTGTCTCGAAGGTTCCGAAAATATGCAGTTTCTTGCTATAAACTTCAGGGCTGCCACAGGCGACTATTTTTATATTCTGTTCGAACCACTATTTATATATATATAAAAAAATACATTTTGTAGTATATTTCTCTTGCAAAAGTTGTCAAAGTGTATGTAAAATATTTTTTTTTTTTCGAAAAAGTGGTGCGAAATAGAATTAAGAGATAGTCGCTTGCGGCAAACCTGAAAATTTTTACTTCTCTGGTTTTATAGAAACGAAAACATGTGTTCTACCACATATAACTTCTTTTTTTTTTTTACATTAACTGCATTAAATGACTAATAAAAAAACAAAATAACTGATTATCTATTGTATTTAACACAAATTTAAAAGCACTATACAACCGTCCTAGAAAATTTTCATGGCAATATTAACTACTACAGTGTAACTTAAAAAATCCGGCATCAAAGCTATCTTTCTCTTCCTTTTTCTTTTACACTTTTCAGGCATGGGAGCAGAAAAATAGCAATTCTTTATGAATTAAAAACTTCAAGATCGAAAGTCTAACAGCAAAACAAAAATATTTGACTTTTTTGTGTGTGTGTCAGAGGCGATTATTTTCTGAAAAAACAAAATTCTGGGAGCTGCACTGTTTCTTAGCAAAGGAAACAACTTTGGCGAATGCATAGCATAATAGTATATGGCTATACGAATATTCGGCAATGGCAACATCAATGATGAGGATGGAATTCAAATTTTCACATTTTCCGTGAAAAGACCACAATTTATGAGCTAATTGAACACGCAAAATCTTAAAAGTGGCGAAAAAAGAGATATCGTTGACTGGCTAAGCATTTAAGAATATTCATCAAGAACGAACAATTTAACGGACAGCGAGATTGCTGACTCTGTGCTAAATAGATCCGCCGATAGTGCTAGTAGCAACTCAGAAGACGAGAATTAACAACCGGCCGAAGAAAATGTGTCACTAGGAAAATGCATTGACTGGAGAATTAATATGTACGTTAGAGAAATAAGACTGCATTTCCAAAACATACATTTTTCATTTGTATAAAATAAAAAAATAAAAATCTTGTTAAAGAACGGCCAAAAAAATTGAAGCAAACAGAGTTGACATCGATGTTTCCAAAATCAGAAGAGAAGAAATAATTTCACTCTTTATTAATTTTTTTTATAACATAGAAAATATTAATTAAATTAAGCTTTTATATTTAATTCTCTTTTTCTTACATAATTATCACTTATAATGATTTAAATTATGGCCAAAGGTACCATTAAGAATATAGTACTACTTTAGATATTCCTAGTTGCTACTTTTAATATTCCTTCAAAAATCCGACACAGTCTCGATCCCGATGATACTGGATTTTTGAAGTTATACTGTAATTAATTTTTCCCTACTCCCCCGTCCTTAAAATTCTGTAATAACTGACAAACAAAGAGCCTATTTTCTTTTTTAATATCGCTTAAAATTACAACAGAGCCCAGACTTAAATTCCCAAAACCTGCATTTTAATCCAACTAAAATAAACATAATATGTAAGATTTGTTTTGTTGCAGTTGAGTAATAAAACGTGTATTCCATTTCGCATATATATCCGAAGAATCATGTTACATGACTGTATTATATAAATATGAATATTTAAAAAAAAAATCATATCAATTTCGAATAACACATACTTTAAAGAAATACAGGGCAAATAATGTAGGCTAAACAAATAAAATAAATACCCCACTTACAGAATAGAATCTCTCATACTTTCTGTCATCTGAGACATTCTGGGGGGAAATGGGATACGGCTATTTTTATAAGAACTCGTTTTGTTAATTTTTTTCTCATATGTGGAGCAGATGGTTTCGGTACTGGTCTTAAGACAATGCAATGAATATAAAAATAATAACTGAAACCAGGAAAGAAAAAAAAATCCATAGAAATATACCGTAATTAAAATGACGGCCACTGCTTGTATTCCTTTATCATCCAGCTCAGCTGCTTCGATGAAAAAAAAAAAAAATGAAAAAGTATCAGCCTGAAAAATATTTCTTTTTATACGCCGGATTAAAAAAGATATTTTCTTACTTACAAAAGCAACTGTCTCAAAAAAGAAAGAGATTTGTTACCAGCTGCTTACAGCTGTCGTAAAAGCAACGAGAAAAAAAAAAAAAAAAAAAAAGAACCGTTTTAACTCGTTCAACGACTGGACGGGACAGGAAAAACAATTTTTAAGTTCTTCGGAACTTAGTTTTTTCTGTTTTTCACAGAAAAAATTGAAGGCCAAGTATTATCCTTCTTTGTCATATTTCCAAATCATTTAGAAAATGGTACATGCAATTTTAAATTAATTATGTGAAAAAAAAATAATTGAAAAAAAAATGATTTTAGCAGCTGCTGTAAATTAATTTGTCATAATAATTAAAATATGCTGCAAGAATGCAGATGAAGACACAAAGTTGTGAATTTACGAAAGCCGTTCGATAAATTGTTTTTCTCTGCTTTTTTTTCGCCCTTGAGTGCCATTGACGAAATATTTTGTTTGCTTTTAGTAGTCCCAGAATAGTCAAAATATCTCGTTTCACGTTTAAAAAATAAATCAATGCGAAAACGATATATTTCGTCCGTGGCACTCAAGTAACAGAAGAAACAAATATATCAGAGACAACAAGAGAACAAAAATTTTAAATGTAATTTATAAGATTGTATCACTTGTTTGTATAAGCAAATGCAGTTATTTAATGCTTTATGAGATATTATCACCAAAACTATCACGTATTTAAAGTCTTTTTATGATAATTCATTCATCGACTATTCTTCTAGAAGGGCTAGAACTCTATTCTAATACATAACATTAGTAAATTTCCTTAATAAAGCAGTTAACATATTAGTAAATAATTAACTTATAAGATGACTCAGATGAATTGCTATCAAATTTAAATCTGCGTCTTTAAATCTTAATTAACAACTTGTTTTATCATTTACCCAGTCTTTGAAATCAAGCTGACAATGTTTTAACAATTTTTAATTCATATCACAATTATTATATTCAGGGTGATTATTTAGCAGTTGCGATAAACTTTGAGGTGATAGTGCACGCTGCAACAAACATTTTTTGTGCAGAAGCGATTTGTCGCAATTAACTTATTCAGCCATAAATTCAAAGTGCCACACTCAAAGCCGAATCCGGATTTTAGTTTATGTCTTTAACAATAACTAAATAGTACGCGTCAATGAAAACTGGAGGGTAAACAAATTAAAGATTCTACAGAAGAAAAGTACCTAACGTCATTAAAAAATTAAAATGCAAAATTTTTTACAGAAAATTTATTAGCAATAGTGAAAATAAATTAAAACCTCTCTTTAATAACCAGTCTGGGGACGGCTACATACTCCCTTTACACGGATACAGACAAAAGGCTGTGCATATATAACATTATCAATTTTTTGGTAATTCTGGTCCCCCTCCCCCCTTCCGATATCATACGTTTTCATCCCTCGAATCCCCCCCCCCCCCTAAGTAATGATATCGTTATCAATGTCAATAAATTTTTTGATCTATGGAATTTATTTATTTTGTTTAGAGTGATATAAAAAATGGTTACAGAAGTCAATTAAATATCGCTTTATATATGAA
This sequence comes from Maratus speciosus, assembly GCA_963932465.1. NCBI lineage: Eukaryota > Metazoa > Arthropoda > Arachnida > Araneae > Salticidae > Maratus > Maratus speciosus. The sequence continues at coordinate 541,860,629 of OZ010796.1, read as the reverse complement.
ATAACTTTATATCAAATAACACTTAAAAGAAGTAGTTACCATTTAAAATTATTTAAATTATTTTATAATACTTTTTGTTTGCATTCAACAGTAATGTCATCTTGCACTTGCCCAGCAGGGAGAAGAGTGGGGGGAGGGGATAGAAATAACACAAGTTTCATTTCAAATATACCTCGCATATGGTTTCTGGAACAGCGTTTATATATGCATACACTTATGAGGAAGAATAGAATGTCAAACGTTGGGGTATTCCATATTTTGGAATTAAATAAATTTATAACAATTTAGTGATTTTAATAATAACTTTGTATTTTCATAAAAATACATAACAGACTAAAACAAGTAAAAATTAAATTTAAAAAATCAAAAAACCCGACTGCGTAAAAGGCAAACTAATTAATTATTTCTCATCAATATGAAACTATTTTTTTTATTACTTACCAATTTTTTTTATTTACTTGTATTGAAGACTTTTAAGCTGTGTTTAATTGTTAGTTCCTATATATAAACACTGTTTTGATGAGGCCTATAGATGCCTATGATAGTTAGAGTTGCAGTAAAGTTAGAGATCCTACCTACACAACTTCCAGGTCGTGTAATATTTAAACGGAGCTTCTGACTGTAAAATAGTCAATGAAACATCGTCTCTATTTTGAAAGACCTATCCAATGATATGCCACTCCATAGGCTGCGTAAACTTTTTTTTTGTCTCTACCACCATTTTGTATTTTTCGGCCACATTTTGAATTTATAAAAACAAAACCTAACCTATAACCATCGGACGGTTAAGACGAATCGATAGAGACCTCATTCATTAAAATCCATCCAGCCGTTCGGATGTTTCGAGGGTATAAAGAAATCCCAATACCCAGATACGCGTGAAACACATAACCCTTCTTCGCAATCGGGTAAAAGATAATATACAATTTTGATGTAAAGACCATGTTACAAATAAAAAGAGAAAATTTTGGTTGGATCAAAAATGATATCGATATCAAAAGACAACTCTCCTCCCCCCAGGGATATCTTACGATATCATGTACCAGACCGCCCCCCTCCCCCCTATAATGATAACGTTATATATGCACAGCTCCCAACAGACAATTTTCCAGAAATTCAGTTTTTTTTTTTTTTTTTTTTTTTTTTTTTTTAAACGAGCAATTTCAAGCCTTTTTTTTTTCTTTTTTTTTTCCCTTACATTTTTTGAAGTTAGTTTCTCAAATATAAATATTACAATACCAATAGATAGCACTAAAGTTTTTAATATGAACTTTTTCCTTCTTTCTGTTTTTTACGGAAAATAATTGCCGAGTTTTCTTACTATATATCCGCTATCGATCATCTGTACAGTACTATTAACAAATACGCAAAAAACTGTAGATAATTTTAATTTATTTAATCGAAAATTACATGCCAAAGCTTTAATTTTAAATACAAAATTATTAATTAAAAATGTACTGGGGTGGGTAAATTTTATTTCAAAATAATAAAGAAAATATATATTATATAACTTGTCCTCCTAAAATGAAATATAAATTGCAATTTTCACTATTGAACTGAGTTATCAGAAATCTAACAATATCAAAGAAACATTTTATGCCAGGAGCGAGGTTGGAATCTACGTCCCAAGAATTCATCTTCCTGAAGTCTTAGACCACTCGGCCCTCTTGACTCCGAAAAATTTTCCTCTGAAACAAAAGAACTTCAAAACTTTGCTTCACTGGTTGCGAATATACAGGGTGTCCATAATTAACTCTTTCAGGGGAAAGGTACTTTTATTCGAAAAATGCTGAAATGAGTGACTAACATAAGAATTTAGAAACAAATTAATTTCAAAATAAGCAAAAGCTTTTGTTCGCGTATTTAATAAATCGACATTTTTCAATCGAATTTTCTGGTGCCAATATGGCATTTAGAGATTAAATTAAAATTAGGTGGTCCAAAAATGAACCACCGCCATCGAAGGGGTTAAACGACCCTATTTTAAAGTTTTCTACAGAAGAAACTATTGTTCAGAAGGTTGTGCAATTTTGCGGAGAACATAATAAAGGTATGGGAATTTGTTTGAGCGAAAAAATAACAGTTCAAAATTTCGCCGCCAGAGAGCGTTTTTTAACGAAATACTCATTTAGTACACATTTCCAACAATTTACAAATTTTATTACAATGAAATATGTTCCACATGACAGTCATCGTTTACAGATACCATCTGGAATCGTAAGATAGCATGTTCCACAGTTGGCCGCAATGTGTTCTGAGAAATGCTAAGAATATGTCGTGAAATGATGTCTTTAAGATCAGATATAATTAATAATAATAATAATAATAATAATAATAATAACTATGGCAAATGTATGCTAAATGGATAATTCATTAAAAACGACCTCTGGTGGCAAAATTCTGAACTATTTTTTTCGCTTAAGCGAATTCCCATCCCTTTATGTGTCTTTCAGCAAATTTCATAACTCCATGTACAATAGTTTCATCTGTAGAGAACTTTAAAATAGGGTCGTTCAATTATGGTCACCCTGTATATATACATTTTATTATTTCCAATATCAGATATTCGAAGACCTTAACGTTACAAGAACGCAAAAGCTTGTTTGAATGCACGTGGCCTTTTTTACTTTTTTATAATAAAATTTGCCAATAAAGTAACGACATTGCTTTTACAATTAAACGTATTTTCAGGAGGTATTTTAAAACTAGCAACTTTAAACGAAAACAGGAGTTTGTTTGAAATAAATATTCTATTGTAAGATACTAAATCTCATTTTAGAATATATATAGAGAGTAAACTAAATATCGGGGCCAGACATGTAAACAGATATATATTAATAACAATCATCATCCTCCACATCGCACACCAGTTTACCTGTTTAGCAATTCTAATAGCTGTGGTAAAATTCAGTATGAAAGAGGGAAGTAAATTTATTCAATAATATAAGGCCTCTCTTACTAAACTATGGAGATATTCAAACGAAGGAGATGTTTAGGGCATAATATAAATGACCCAACAATTCTGTACTGTAACAAAAAAGACTGACAAAATGGAGGAACTGTAATGAACTGAAATATGCTACAGATTTCCCCAAATTCAATGCGTTTAGCAATTATACACTGTTTGGAATAAACAATCGTATTGTGAAATACATACAGTTAACGGTTATCGATCAATGCTGTATTTAAAATTAGGGTTAAATGGACTAAATTCGTAGCAGTATGCATTATTGATTCAAGAATATCCAACTTTTCCTTTAGATAATGAGAAATTATATTTTATTCTAGAAGGATTTTACTTCCTTTTTTGCAATGACATTTTTAGAAAAAATCTTTAAAATATCCTAGCGCAGGGGTCGATGCAGGATTTTTTCCTCGGGGGCCCATTTTGTGAATAGTAAAAGTTATTTTTGTGAAGTTCATTAAATTTTTGTGAAAAATAATATTTTGCCACGAAAGATGATAACGGTATTCAAATTCGAACCAAGCACTTAATAAATACTTTATGTCCTTCTGCTAAAATTTTTCTTTCTGGTGAATACATTTTGTTTGCAAATTACACATTTAAAAATATGATAGTATGTTTTTATAGAATGGAATTTTGTAAAGGGGCCCATTTTATTAAGAGGCATTTTGTGACGATGCCTTTTTTCAAAATGGATTTTTGTGCATATGCCCCAACTTTTGTTTGGATCAACATTTGTTAGGATATTTATTTTAAAGGAATACTTTACCTAGACAATGATTATTTTTTAAGATGTATTTTTTATGGAAATCTATTGTTCATTTTAGATGTATTTTTATGAGTATATTGAGTATCTACTTTTCATTTTAGAAGAAATATTTATGATTGTATGTTTTTCATTTTATAAGAATCTTTTTTTTTTTTTTTTTTTGATGAGTGATTATTTTTTACATTAGAAGAATTTTTTAATTGGGGTATCTTTATTTTAAATATAAAATTACTCCACTTAAGGTCTCAAATTTCGCTATTCAATGAAATGAATCGTCACATCATATGAACATTATAATTGCTTAATCAAAAGCTTTTCTTCACGTATGAGATCGTAATTGTACTAAAAAATTACTGGTGCCATTTGGCAGTTTGAGCATTAAAATTAAGCGTTTGCAGACTGCTAACGGCGCCTATGAAAGGGTTAAGGTGGTTCTCAAATTCCCTGCTTACCAACGCAAAACTTTGACACATTTCGGAGTCATTTTTAAAGGTAAAGCAAGGCCCACTTGTCCGTTTTTTGAAAACCAGTAAATTTTTAGAAAGAAATTCGTGGTAGGTTTCTGCAACAACAACAAGAAAAATGCGCTGCTCGGTAAGTTACTGCGAAATTTACAAAGAAGATTTTTCTTTGAAAATTAGTGGTGTTCAAAAAACGGACCAAGTGGGAGCTCTGAGGTAAAGGCATAAAATTGGCAGGTCTGACTATAGAAGCGATTTGGAATCAAACAATATTTTCTATTTTTGTGATAAATTACTCATCGAGTTATAAGCGATTCTTGTCACGTGGCAAGTTTATTTTTGCAGCTTCGGAAATTCGGTTCAAAACGCCCACTTCGACAGTATTTTCTGAAAGATCTCCTGCCTTTAACCGAAATGGAAACACCATTCGATTACATAGTTTCTGAATAAATGCTCCTGCCAATTTCATGCGTTTCCGAGCAAAAATGAATTGAGAAATGTGTCCGAAAGCAGCTCCTTTGGATTTGAGAAGAGCCTTAAATAAACAATTTTCGAGTGATAATAGATTGAACCATGTATTGAAACGGCTAATAGATTTTCATACGTTGTTAATCAATTTCTGGGGTTTGAAAATTAATGGTGAAAAGAAAAGCACAGGCAAACAATACCTTCTTTTTTCGTTTATCGAAATAAAATTCACGCGTACTGTTCATTTGAAGAACTCACAATTAAAAAGATTCTAAATGTTAATTTCAGTAATGCAATCGCATAAAATCCAACATCCAGACAATGCCCTTAACGTTTTGTTAACGGTATTCAAAAACGCAGTGGGGAGAGAAGGTCACACAAGATCCATGCACTAGTCACACAACCGTGGGATGCAGAATCACGTAAAGCCTGGGGAGATGAGTTTAGAGTTTTTTATAGCAGAGAAACCAATAAAAAGAAATGAATCAGGGATAGCAGGGACCCGGCACGTGCTATTTCAAAGAAATAATGCGGATAAAATGTTTCACAGAAGAGTAAACAAATATATTGCAAGCAAAAGAACTTTTCAATTAAAAAAGAGAAAAATACATCTCTGTGTGATTTTATACTGACTTTACTCAATAACACAGACAATCAACCAGCTAAGTCAACAATACGTCATTCCAGTGGTTTCCAAACTTTATTGTTACTCGACCCATTTTACAATTTGAAAATGTTCCGCGACCCACCAAATATGTATATAAAGCCTTTAGTAGAAATAAAAAGAGAGCGTCCGCTCAAAGCACGTATACGAAAATAAGAAGCGATCTTAATATGGACGTGGAATTTAAAAAAAAAAAAAAAAAAATCCTTTCTTTTACTATGTGAGGGAAAATATACACTTATTAAAAATTTTGTCAATAATATATTTCTTAAAAGCCAATGAGTATTAGCCCCCGATATGCCAAATCTTTCTCCCAGCAATTAAAGTGTCGTCTCCAAAAAATAACGTTGCGTTGTATAAGCCAGCCGTAAAACAAAGTAGATGTATCATTGTACTGTTAAATACTCTACTACTGCAATTTTTTAAACTTCTAAGCATCGCACATTTTCAATTTTTATAACGTCGTATTGGGGGAAAAAGTAGTTTTAAATGCAATCTATTTGAAAACTGCATCTCAATTTATTTTTGAGATATTAATTTTTTTTTGTAGTTTTTATCGCCATTTGTTTAATATTGGCAACACAAGTACTCCATTTGTGTAGAAAGTAAAGGAAAAATAGTAGGAAAATAGCAATTATAACTTTTTGTTGCCATTTTCCCATAAAAACTGAAAAAAAAATGTACTTAAAATACGTGCTATTTTGAAAAAATATAAATGAATGATTTCTAATAAAACATGGAGCTATTATAAACTAAATTTAATTTTAAGTATCTATATTAATATTACAAACAAATGAAGCATATGACTCATTAGACAGCTGATATTTTTTAATGACGATATCTCTTCTTTTGGATTTCTGTATTAGTCACCGATAGTGACATCATATTCGTACTTTACTGTAGATGTTGTTTAATGCTGGATCGCAAATGAGGAATTATTTAGCGGATGCGGATGACGTTATTTTATATAAAATAAAAGCGCGTGTTTTAAGTCTTAAAACTGAAATATGTTTTGACTATATATATATATATATACATATCTATTTTTTTTTTCATTGGGCGCGACACTTCTGAAAAAGCAGAATTCCTGTTTTCTAGGTATGATATTGTTGTAAACCAAGGAGAGGTCTATATTAGGATCAAAATTTGTTAAATTTAGCCTCTTAGCAACAATCCGGTCGTTATGAAAGAATATATAATAAAACACTCTATTTTCAAAATTATTTAACTATTTTAATTTTTGAAATAAGTGATAAATTTACAGCAGATACAATTAACAGTATTCTTTTAATGACCTGATCCATCATCCCGTGATACAATAAAACATCACTCGAAACCTATAGCTTGGGAACCGCAGCACTAAATTTTCGATCCATACGTAGTTTTCAAGAGGGAATTTTTGTTACTTAAAGCCCTAAGGCTGCTGCAGTTACATGAAACTGTAGTAGAAAATTTACGACAAAAAAATCTCATTTTTTCTAAAGATAGACATACCTAAGCAAATGAGAGTTTTCTTGTTCCACAAAATAAAATAAAATCATTAGTGAAACACACGAGCACTACATCATAATTAATATCTGTGTGTTGTCAGTTGCAACTAACAAGAGTATAACATTTCTCATAAATAACATTTATTTACTGTGTAATAAACAAAATACTTTTAAACTATAAAATTAATTTTACTTTAAGTGTTAAAATCTTATTCACAACTGACAGCTCGTCTGCTTCGCTAAGATTTTAAAATTCTAATAATGAAATTAAGTATATTTTTTGAGAATATTTTGTCAATAACCTATTTGTAACCTATAGTAAGACGAAACTCATTAGTTAAAATTTTAAACACGCGGAAGAAAGGATCCAAGAATTTTTAAATATCTGTTTCTTTTTTCTTTTTCTTTTTTTTTTTAAGAAATCACTCTTCGCGTCGATTACCATGCAAACCTCAAATACTGTAGCTGAAGACTTTTCTTCAACCTTGAGAAGAAAGAAAAGTGAGTTGAAAGGGAAAAAAATATATATTGTATGGAAAGTTCGCTGAATAGTTCTTTAAAGTTTAGTTTGGTTTAGTAGTTATTAATTTGTTTAAACTAGTTTTCTTTTCTCCACATTTTATAATTCTTTCATTAGTTCCTTTTCCAGTTAACACTTTCACTGGTAAAGACATATGAATACGTTACTAGTCAAAGGATTAACCTTTAACTGATGTGACAGAAATTATCACATAACTACTGTGAAGAGGTCTGTGAGACCGCTCCATCAAAGGATGAATAAAAGGCGGGATTAACGCATAGGATGATTTTTTGTACTAAACTTTTTATGCAGGACTGTTATAATTAAAATTCACCTATTCAAAAGTCTTTATAGTTAACTGAAACTTGCAAATTAAACTATAAAAAATGAAAAAAAAGCAGCGGTCTGTGAGACAGGTAACATCGGTTAACGGTTAATTACGATTACTCAAAGACTTAATTATTTAAAAAAAATTAAATACAGTAAACTCCGTATAAGGCGGGATAGATCGGGACCAAGAAAATTTTCCGCAATAGATAATATTCCGCTTTAGACAAATTTTACTATATGGCTATGGATTCGCTGGGCTTGAAAATCTTTCCGAGTTTGACAGATTTCCGTCTTGCACAGAGTCCGCCTTACAGAGAGTTTACTGTATGATTCTTAAAAAAAAAAAAAAAAAAAAAAAAAAAAAGTTACTCTTCAGGTAAAACCATCGATTACCACCCAAAACTCAATTACTGCAGGTAGCTGAAGACATTTCTTCAAGCTTGACAAGAAAGAAAAATGAGTCATAAAAATAAAAGAACATGTTATCTGTTAGATATCTGTTAGAGAGAGAGATATCATGCAAGATGGAGGATTCCTATTTCCTGAATGTACCTATTAGCGAAAAGACAGCCCCATCAAAAAGCTCCAGAACTGCCGTTGCGGGACTATCATCAGGGACATTTGCAAGCCACTTTGTTTATCTTTATTTGGCGCAGCCACTCACTAAATGTGGACAACTTCCTGATTTGATTTTACGTACCTGAGAAAGATGGCTTTCGGGGACCCAGAAAGACTTGTTCAGCAATCTATTATCGTCTGTGGAGTCTCTTATTAAGCTTTGGTGATGCTACACTGTAATGATGATATCCATGTGATATTAGCCCACGATATATTACGCATAGTTGCATCTGTTTCCCATTTTGGAAGAGAATGTGGTGAAGCAATTTTTTCTCCATAATTGGTTCTAAAGCGATCGCATTAGTTATTATATTATGAAGGCGATATGATAACTTTTAATTAAACTAAAATCATTAAATCTAACGGTTCAAAGGATTTAAAAATATTTATTTGTTTTCGTATGGTAAATTTTTAAAATTATAGTAACTGCGGCGCAGATATTATATCTAACCTCTTAAATTAAAATTAATTATATAGTTTAAAGGGTATTTTTCACGCATATTTAAATTTATCGTTATTAGTTTGAGCATATAACTTTTTTTCTGCCGTTCGTAAGCCAGTTTTTTGTTTGTGTGTTTTTCGCAGAATGATTTTAAATTAACAGCGCACGAGAAAAAAAAATATATATATATATATTTAAATATAAATTTTTAACAAAGATAGCAAAGAAATATGACATGCTAGATAGATACAATTCAAGTATATGCTTTATATAGCTTTAATATCTAATGCTGGAAATCATAGTATAATTTTAGAAAACATTTCTGTTCGATTAATTACATTTTACATGATTAAAAACACGTTGTAAGAGATATAGAATGGCAGATAATTTACGTTTAAGTTATGGGTAATTTATTAAATTTGAAATTTTAAAATAATTTTGAAATCAAGATTATACGCCCATGTTTCTTGGGAAAATTTTGCATCAACCTGTAAATGTAACCAATCATATTCCTTATAAATGTGCATATAAAAACGAATAAATGAAACATCACCTAATACACTAATATGTAACAACGAATTAATAAAATATTGAATGTTATCACAATCAAATTAAAATGGCTCATTTATATTTCCTAGAAAATGGAGATAGATAATTATGCGCATCAACAGTTGCATAATTAGCGTCTTTATTCTCTAAGAATTCAGCGGTCTTAAGTGTTATCAAGCTCTAATTGAATCTTCAAATTTAAATTAGAGAATTACATATGTATTCATTCAGAAAATTTGCAGCGATACATATTTGCGAACATCTAAGAACGACAGTTGCAAGTTATAGGGTAAAAAATGTCTTAATTTATTTAATGATGCATTTCGTTTATTAAATTGAAAACTTTATCGATTAGAGGAAAGATAAAAAATAACAGGGATTATTGTTAAAATGCTTCTATTTTCATGAACATAAAATGCACGAAAGAAATAGCAACAATTAAAAACTAATAATTAAATTCGTTTACAGCTAACCACTAATAATAAGAAACTGGTATTCGAAAAACTGGGCACAGGCCTTGTTTGCAATTAATTACTGTTTTCAAAACATTTCATGGATAAATTTTTGTGTGATATAAAATGTTAAAGGTCAACATTTTCTCATTTAATGTTCATTGTGAAGTAAATAGTCCACTAAATTGAAATGAATGTTAGTACATGCGATTTTAAACTCTCAGCGGGCGCTCTTTAGTTTTTTGCACGAGTAGGCGCGTGTTGTAATTTTTTTAGACACAGTACTTAAGTTACACAAATGCAAGAATTTGATAACAGTAATAAGGGACACGCTAGCAAAAATTAAAGTATATACAGTCGAACCTCGTTAACGCGAACACTCAAGGGGAAACTTTTTTTGTTCGTGTCAAAAGGAGTTCGTGTTATCCGAACTTAAATACATTATACATACAATTGGATGGGGCAATCGAAAACAGTTCGTGCTAAAAGTAATTCGCGTTAAGCGTGTTAGTGTTAACGAGGTTTGACTGTATATATTTATAATACAAGGCTCAAAAGTCCCTGAAACACTTTAAAATTCAATATAAAACAGGCATGAAAGTGGGAAAAAGAAAAAAAGGTGGAAAAATTTTTTGCATCCATACAATGGCACCAAACCCGTATAATTTAGACGTACTTTAACTGATATTTATACAATAAAATGAAATATTACTGTACGTATGATGATTATTATTTAAACTAACAATTTTAGATATTCTTTGAATCAAAAAAAGAAATTGAAGACAGTTTGCTAAAAAGTGTAAATCCAAAAATATCTGATGAACTTTTGTGAAGTACAGTGACTAATTTTTCAAAATAAATATTATTTTAGAAGGTTTGCTGATTAAAATTTCCTTTCTTTTTTCAAAAGAAAAAAAAAATCTATGTTAAATACAAGCAAGTCAAATTGATCTTTGTTCCAGAAATAGAGCTCCAAACGTGCATCACTGAAATTAACCAAAAATGTTGTATAATTAGGACAAAATATTCTATTCCAAAAAGAACCTCTTTTAAAGTAAAAAAAAAAAAAAAACACCCTGGAAAGACATAAAAAAAAAACTTAATTTACATGATTTTCAAATGCTTATTCACCTTGGAGTTGATGGCTCTTTTGCACAGCATTTCAGAAACAAACTCCAAGGATTTCAGTATATAAAATGTTTGATTATTAAACTTTCCAGGACCTCCGCCCCCCCTTTTTTTTATATGCTTCCAATATTTTCTTTGCATTTTTGCATCAATTCAGAGAATGTCCAAAATTGCTTTAAAAAAGGGTGGAATTCCTCCTTTAGGAGGAACTCTTTCACGCCTGATAAAATCAAGTAATTTTCATAGAGGAGTGCGGTTTGGACTAAAATGCTTCTCACGATGAAAAGTTTTCTTCAAGCTAACAAAGAAAATTAGTTCCAAACTTCGATCATAGATGGCGCCACTTGTTCGTATGTTTGGTTTCGAACGTGAGTTTTTTTTTTTTTTTTTCTGATTTACAGATTAGTTTCGATTTGGTTTCTAAGTACCAACCTACACAATTAGCTTTTTCGCTGGGAATCGTCATTTCTGTGTCACAGCGTCAAAACTAATCTGAAAATCAGAAAAAAACACCGCATGTTTGAAAACAAATGCACGGACAAGTGGCGCCATCTATGGTCGAAGCTTGGAACTAATTATTTTCATTCGCTTGAAGAAAACTGTTTATCGTGAGAAGCATTTTAGTCCAAACTGCACTCCTGTACGACAATTACTTGATTAAATATTAAATTTTAAAATGTGTCAAGGACTTTTGCGACATCCTGTATTTAATTTTACGATAAAATAAGAATTTCTAGATTAATTTTAAATGCTACAAAAACGCATTAAAACCAGGTGATGGTTTAATGTTAATGCGGTTAAATAGAAATGCTTCCATGCGGTTAAAAAGAAATTTCTGTCAAAAAATATCGCTTTTCCAGAACAAATATGATTTTTTTGCAACTATCACAAAATTTGTGTTAAACTAACTTTTTATTTCTACATCGGCTTCACAGAAATATAATTTAACAGTGATTAAGAATCACTGTCACAGAGTAGTTTTTCTACTTTTGTTCACTTTGAGTCAGTTTTAACTATGCACGCAAATTTTTTGGTACAAAAAGGAATGATAGCATTTATTTTTGACTGAGGGCAAGAAGGGGGACTTTTGGATGAGGGGCAAGAAGAGTGCTATTTTGTAAACCAAAGGGCAGGCAGGGTGCAGCCCCCTGTTGGAACTGTCTGGGGGAAAACCCTCGTAGAATAACATAAAGTGTGTACATAATTGTACATGCGTATAATAACCAGGGGTCGATCCAAACAAAATTTGGGGCCTATTTAGGGCCCCTTCACAAAACTCCAGTTAAGAAAACAGGCCCCTTCACAAAATTCCATTTATCAAAACAGGCCTCTTCACAAAATTCCATTTATGAAAACAGGCCCTTTCACAAAATTACATTTAACAGAACAGGCCCCTTCACAAAATTCCTCTTAATAAAATAGGCCCCTTTGCAAAATTCATTTTAATTCCACAAGCTCCTTCACAAAATTCTATTCCGTAACGCTATACTCTTCAATAATTATTTTTATTCTTAGGTTTTAAAATGTGTAATTTTCAAACAAAAGACGTTCACTACAAAAGAAAACTTTACCAATAAGACTTAAAGAAGTTACTATTAATAAATGCTTTTTCGAATTTGAGTAACTGGATTTCATCTTTTGTTACAAAATGATATTTTTCACAAAATTATAACAAATTTCACAAAAATACAACAAATTTCACAAAAAATAACTTTTACTTTTCACAAAATGGTGTTCAAGAATAAAACCCTGCTTCGACCCCTGATAATATATATTGCTAGACATCGGTCTTAGAAATTTCATGGAAGATTATTGGAGTTTCAAGTTATTCAGATTCTCATATTCGAGCGTTTTAATAAAGCTTTAACCTGCACCACATTGAATGCAAATTGCGCGGAATCGAACCAGCTAACTTTAATTTCATTGGTTTATGAAAAGCCAATACAATGATCACCAGTCTAAACGGGCTAAGAGACATTACGGTTTAATATAAAGGGCAAAATAATATTTAATAAAATTGAAAGCTAAATTTGAGATCACTTAATCAATTTGAAGTAAAAAAGTAAATTATTGTTTTAGTGTTAAAGCTTGCAATATACATTGGTACAGTGAGACATTTTCATTAGCACTTTATTCTATCATGAAGTACTTTGCTTTTATTTTTAATAAAAAAGTAAAAGAAATAGCATTTATTTACGAGCTTTTTAAAAAAGGTTCTAATCATTGAAATTGAGACGCAAATTTAAACACCATAATCACACGCCGTCAAAGAAAAGGGCGTAAGAACGTGTATTTGAGAAAATTGCCTCCATTGCACTTGATGACGCGACTGACATTAAAATTGTCATTTACTACACGCAATAAGCGCAAATCCCTGAATAAACCTAGAGTTCTTTAATATTGTTTTAAACGGGTCGATAAGAAATTGGTATTCAGTGGAGATGCAGAATATTAAGGATGCGTTCCATTAGGAAGAAGAATGAATTGAAATTTTAAAATGTGATATCCGAGTTTGTAATTATTCACTAATATAAAAGATTACTGTAACTGAAGTGCATAAATGAATATTTCAAGCGTACGTGTGTATAACTTTAAATTTTAAAGTTATATGTAGATGTGTGCCTTCCAATGCCACCATTAAATGTGTAATAACTTTTTTTTTTATGGAACAGAGACATAAAAAAGTTCTTCAGGCTTAGTCGGAAGAGTTAATTTAGTTTAAGATACAGACATTAGTTTTAAATGAAATTGAACAAGCTGTTCTCACTCCTTCTAAGTTCGCTATTTTGGAGAGAAAAATAATTTGCAGAGAATAGGCGTACCAAATGTATTTGAATAGATATGAGGCAATTATATAGAAAATATTAAAAATTTGTTGAATTCATAGTTAAAAAAATCACCCAAAGGCTGTAGTATAAAACAAACCATTCAATGAACGACATCAAAAATTTAGCGCGTCTCTGTGAACGATCTATAAGAGCAAAATACTTGAATTACGAATTCTATCCGAGATACTGACTTCTAACATCAATTATTTGTCGCAATTAGGTTTGAATTGGTTCAATATTTCGGACGTTATCTAGATGGTAAATGTCGCATGTTTCTTTTGTGTGCCCCGAACTATAAGAGCTTACATACTTGTTTAAAGGCTATTTTGTGTAAACGCGCTATAAAAGCTACATGCTTGGTTAAAGGACTCAAACATACTGGCAAGATTAATACAATGTCTCATTTAGGCTCGAACTGGTTTAGTATTTCGGGCGTATATTATAAACGAAGTGATTTCAATAGGTCGATTTCTAAAGAAATGAACCAAAATAATACCCAAGATTGTGACATTAAGTACGCTTCAAATTGTATATAGGTTGTATTACTTCTCGAACAGCTCTTTACGTACAACAGAAAGGATTGGTATACTGAAGAGTAAATAACATCATTCGAAACGTCGTACGTAGAAGCTATGTATGCAGAGGGTACGCGATGCATTTACATTTCAAATGCTTTAAAAAATTATAGTTAATGATATGGTATTTGTTTGCTAATGTAGAGATTAAATGTGTAGTTCGAATAACATATTAAGGCTGTTTGTTCTCAAGTTTACTGCTCAACAAGAGCGAAACTTTCTGACACAATGACGTACACATTTTTAAACAAAAAAGTATAAAATTGGAAGACCTGACTGTGGAAGCGATTTGGAATCGAAATGATATACCCATTTTTTGATAAATAAATTACCTATCGAGTATAAACGTTTTTGATCACGTGACAAGGCGTTTTTCTCCATTCGCTGACTGGTTTTTCTGCTTTCGTCCGGAAATTCAGTTTAAATCGCCCACTTTGACAGCATTTTCTGAAAGATCCATTGCATTTCAAAAAAAAAATGTCTTTCGATTACATAGTTTCGGAATAACAACACCTGCCAGTTTCATGCGATTCCGAACAAAAATCTTATGTCATAAAGTTGCCCCTTTGAATTTGAGAACAGCCTTAAATGATACATTTAACATAATAATAACACTCCCGATTGTGACACTATCTTGCTCAAAATTTTATATAGGTTGCATTTTGTTTTTCAAACAAATCTTTAAAAACTAAATAATTAAGATATGTATATAATGTATAGTAAATAATACTATTTCGTCATTTCGTGTATGCAGAATGTTATGTAATTAGATGTTGTGTAGTACATAGCTTAGCTTTTAATGTGCTCATTCATACCTGTAATTAAAAAAAAAAAACTAAACCTGTGGCTTTACGATCCATGAGGGATCTGGGCCTACAGAGCCCAACCCTGTTTACTTGACCCTGGGCCCTGAGGTGCTATACACAGCATATGTCCCGATCAGTTGGTCAGTCTAATTCGAGACCCTCAGTGTTTAGTTCCTAAGCAATCTTGGTACTCATTTTATCGACCCCGAAGGGATGAAAGGTTGAGTGAACCTTGCCCAGCTGGGAGTCAAACTCGCCATCTGTAGCGCGGCAGACAGGCGTGTTGATCACTACGCTACTGGACTTCTCATACCTGTAATGCTCTCTGTAAACCAATTCTTTGGTGAAGTCAAAATGTAAGTAAAAAATATGCAGAAGTCCTCTATGTTCCTCTCCACTGTATGATGGCCACATACTAACTTTCACCCTAACCACTTCTGGCTTCTTTTATAAATGTAAAATTCAAGAAAATGAATTAACAGGGAACTGGAACGTCACATAACTCCCCATGAATACAAACAAATTTTTTGCTGAGTTCGTTCCAGTCAATAAGTCATTAAAAAAATGCAGAATAACAACTAAAATCTCTAAGCCACAGCAACACGGCCACATACTATCTTTCACACAAACCATTTCCTTCTTCATTTATAAAATACAAGAAAATGAGTTAACTAAGGATTAGGCGTCATGTACTATTACCTGTACGAATGAAACGCATTCTTTGCTGAAGTTTGTTCCAGCCGATAAGTAACTAAAATGTATGCAAAATAATATATCCACTTTCAATAAGAAAAGTCCTTTATACTAGTTTTCATTGCATCATCATTGTTACATACTACAGGGATGCAAGCGCTGCGCCACAAATGACCGATTGGTACCACTAAATTTTAACAGTATTTCTCGCATTATTTAATGACAAGATTTCTGCGATTTAATAAAGCAAAGAATAGTATTAAACTTTAGTGGTTAAATTCAGCCATTTGTTGTGCAACGCTTTAATCCCTGCATACTACCGTTCGCACCAACTCCTTCGTTCTTCATTTATAAATTATAAAATTAAATACAAGAAAATGAGTTAACAAGAACTAGAATTTTACGTAACACTCTCCGCAAATGCAAAAATTCTATGCTGAAGTTTGTTCCAGCAAAAATATAAGTACAAACTATACGGTACTTCCACTAAGAAAGTCCTCTATGCTCTCCTATTCATTTCATCCCGGCCATATATACTACTTTTCGAACTAAACCCTACTTTCTTCATTTATAAATTTAAAATAGAAGAGAATGAGTTAACAGAAGACTAGAACGTCACGTAACGCTTTCCGCGAATGCAAACAAATTCTTTTGCTGAAAGTTTGTTCCAGCCATTGTCGCCAGAACGGCATCCTCGAGAAATATTTCCTGAAACCGGAGATTCTGAAGCTTTGATAAACGAACACTCCAGGAATGTAATATTTCGATGTAGATTAATCTTTGTGTTTCCCGGAACAAAGAACGCGATTCCTGAATTATGGGACGGCTCGCTCTGAAATACTGTTTCCAGATTGTGTAGTATTAAAGATATTCATTTCAGATGTAAATCATATTGGAAAGAATATCCGAAATATTTACCTTGTTAAAAGCATTCGTCAGCCGGATCCGTGTATAAGCACGATACATTTTGTGTGATTGCGATTGTTGAAAGGCAGTTGCACGCATGGGCTGCGTGTTCCTGGGGCCAATACTGCTTCTGCTGGGGAAGTCCAGTCAATGATGATATTTTGTCGATTGAAAAAGAAAAAGTAATTTAGACTTTTGCTGCAAGATGGATTTTATGTAATTTAGTAATGTATATCCTATTGAATCAAAGCACATGATTAGGGGGCTCATCTAGCATCACGTAGTGTAGTTCCTTTACACTGTATAAGGATATAAAATTAAAATACAGAAAGTGTTATTTATTTAAAAAGTCATGGATTGTTTATTTGAATCCAGTGTTTGCCTTGGCAGGTTGGAGATCACGTTTAAATTTCAAGCGGTAGTGTTTGTTGTTTCAATATTTAGTTATCAAACAGCACTTTAGAAATATATTGATCAGAAGAATGGATTTTCAACAAAAATAGCTGAAACATTTGTAATCAATTTTGACATTTGAAAATTTAAATTAATACGCTCGGTGGAGTAAAATATAATGCACATATTTTAAATTATGTTAACTATTCTCAACTGCTTTCCGAATAATTAATAATAAAATGAATTAATAAGTTGTTGAATTGTATTGTTAAAGGATTTGTTTAAATATCAAGTTGTAGTTTATTCATTTCAAATTGTGTTTGAGCTTGTTTTAAATCACGCTCAGCGATGTAAAATATAATACACATATTTAACTCGATGTTAACTATTCTAAACTGCTTTTCGAATAATTAACTATTCGGATGCGCCAATCCCAATACGTTCTGTCTCATAGATGTTAATACTCGAAATTACCTATATTGTAAAATTGGGTGATTCAGCACGATCCCCCCCCCCCCCTCCATCTTATCTGGTTAGTCGTAGCTTGTATCATATCCTCACGCAGCCGGCTCCCGCTAGGCCGTCGCGTTCTGAGCAGCTAGTATACAACAATACATCTCCGAAAATCGAACAAACGAAAAATATGCATTAGCTTTTCACTTAAACTGCAAACAAAAATCGATATCACAACGACCCCTTTCGGGAGAATATTCCCATTTTCAACTAGGACCTGACATTCATAGTGAGAGTTTGGTTCAGTTTTATGCATAATTTCGTACACTTTCTGATGATAGAATAACGAAAATAGCTATCGCACAAAAATAGCTATCACAGCCCCCCTTCCTGTGAAATATTCTCAAATTCAACTGGAAACTGTTGGCCATAACCAAAGACATATATATAAAATTTGATTCAATTCTTTGCATAACTTCATGCAATTTTCGGTCGTAAAAATAGAACACACAACGGACACCCATACATACGGACAGACAGGCATTTTCTAAACACGTGTTTTGGGGGGTTTCTGATTCCTAAAACGTGCAAATCCGTCAAAAACCGGAAGTGGAAAAAAAGCCTAATTACAATAACTTCTTCTATGATAAATAGAAGAAAGTAATAATAACAAGAATTAATAAGTAGTTGAATTGTAATGTTAATGGATTTGTTTACAAAGTATCAATTGTAGTTTATTCATTTAAAATTGTTTTTGATCTCTTTTTGTTGTTGTAGAACGTAATGAATATTAATATCGTAAATAAATATTCAGATAAAGCTTCGTCTTTCTATGTCAAAAGAAAGGAAAGAAAATACCAGACTTGACATCTTTTTTTGTTGATCCTTCTTAAAGCATTCTGCTTTTCTTGTTATCAGAGCCTGGATTTTGGCTATGCCTTCAAGCCCTAGGCCTTGGGCCCCTCAGTATAAAAGAATGCTCTTTCTCCTTTTCGCATTAAAAAATTTGATTGTATAGTAAAAACCCCAGTGGCAGAAAGTTTTGAAGCTGTCTGCGACAAGCTTTTAAAATTTCATAATCTGTCTGCAAATTTTGCATGTCATTTTAATGAATAAATAATAATTTAAACTAGGAATTTTTTATCATTCTATTTAAAACATGGTAAGCATGATGCATTCTTATTAATTTTGCTTATAACTTTTCATCATCTAACTTCCCGTAGAATTTCTAAAGTGTGAAGGATAAGCAGAACCACACATAGGCAATAACGATGCTTTTAAAAATCTTCAGAAGCTTCAGAGGCCTCAAGCGCAAAAAGCACCGAGTTTTTTCTAAAACCCTTAAATGAAATTAGTTTTTTTTTTCCAATCCTTTGAAAAAATTCGTGTTTTTTCGCGCACTTCTGATGAAATTCGCGTTTTTTCCTCGACGCTTTGACGAATTTTGCGTTTTTTGCGATCCCTTGACAACATCCGCATTTTTTTTTTTTTTTCTGCGGCCTTTTGAGGTAATTATTTTTTTGCAATTCTTTGGTGATATTCACATTTTTTCCATGGCTTTTTGATGAATTTATCGTTTTTGCCGCAATTTTTGGACGAAATTTGCGTTTTTTCATGATCCCTTGACAAAATTCGGATTTTTCTTTTCTGCGTTCTTTTGAGGATTTTTTTTTTTTTTTTTTTTTTTTTTTTGTAATTCTTCGGTGAAATTCACGTTTTTTCCATGGCTTTTTGACAATATTCGTGTTTTTTCCACAATCCTATGACAAAATTCGCGTTTGTTCCGCGATCCTTTGACGAAATTCACACTTTTCCGCAATCCTTTGATGAAATTTGCATTTTTTCATGATCCTCTGACGTAATTCACATTTTCCGGGATCTTTTGATGAAATTTGCGTTGTGTCCGCGATCCTTTGACGAAATTTGCATTTTGCTCGCGATCCTTTGACAAAATTCACGTTTGTTTCACGCTCCCTTGACGAAATTTGCGTTTATTTCACGATTCTTTGAAGACATTTGCGTTTGTTTCACGATCCTTTGTGAAATTCGCGCTTTTCACGCGATCTTTTGCCAAAATTCGCACTTTTTACGCGATCTTTCGCCAAAATTCGCGCTTTTCACGCAATCTTTTGCCGAAATTTGCGCTTTTAACGCAATTTTTGGTCGTAATTCGCGCTTTTTACGCGATCTTTTGCCGAAATTCACGTTTTTCACCCGATCTTTTGCCAAAATTCACGCCTTTTGCCCGATCTTTTGCCGAAATTCGCGCTTTTTATGCGATCTTTTGCCGAAATTTGCGCTTTTTACGCGATCTTTTGCGGAAATTTGCCCTTTTTACGCGATCTTTTTGCCAAAATTCACGTTTTTTACGCGATTTTTGCCAAAATTCACGATTTTTACCCGATCTTTTGCCAAAATTCAAGTTATTTGCTCGATCTTTTGCCGAAATTCACACTTTTTATGCGTGATCTTTTGCCGAAATTCGCGCTTTTTACGTGATATTTTGCCAAAATTCGTATTCTTATCTCGGGAAAAAATTGTCCAAAAGTTGCGGACAATTTTTAAAATTGATTTCATTAGTGCGGACAATAATTATCCGCAAAAGATTTTTTTGGTCCGCGACTATGTCGCCGTGTTTCTGCCACTGGGGTAAAAACTTACTCAATGTTAAATTGAAAGGCTTTAAAAATCTTAAGAAATAATTTAAAAAATCTAAAAACTGCCTTTCAAAGAATCTGAAAAGTGTCCTTAAAAATCCGAAAAGTGCTCTTAAAAATCTGAAAAGTGCCCTAAAGAATCCGAAAAGTGCCCTTAACCCCTTAACTGTCGCATTAAATTACGGTTTAAAAATTCAGATTGCTTATTGGCACCACTTTTTGAAAAAGAAACATTCACCTTATTTAATGACAGGTAAAATGATACCATAATAAAGCCAATTACACTATTTTATAAAACTGGTGGGAATCAAACAATCTGAATAAAAGACGCAGCCCGTGAATATCACGGGAGCGAGAATTAAAGGGTTAATAATCTAAAACATTAATCTAAATTTAAAAAGTGCCCTTTCTCACCGGCAGCACCCTGCCCTTTTTTAAACCTATGGGAAACTCTGTTATTATTATTATTGTTACTGTAATTTTATTTCAAATACAGAAAGTAAGAAAATTATGCAAATATTTATTTATTTATTTATTTATTTTGGGGGGGGGGGGACAAATTTTCGTTGAAAAGTACGGGGTACGTAAATTATGAGAGTAAACGGTATTTACTTTGAACTAGAATGTAGTAAAATCGCCAAATAATTTTAATCAGCGAAGCATAAATGGCATGCTTTCCTGCAAATCAATAATGACCTATAATCAATGAAGGACACTCGCGAATCTTAATTTATCCCAAATAGTTTCGCTTTACACCGTCCAATAAACAATGTTTTCATGCTCTTCTACTTGAAAAGTAATCAAAATTTTAAGAGCGTCTTTTCCGCATCAAATATATAGTTATGTCCCAAAAGCGTAACATTTTAAATGTTAAAATTCTGAGCGCAGTCGTAATTGTTATTTGATGAGATATCGGCAAACTATATTTTACATTTATAATTCCGAAATTACTGATGACGAAAAATTGTTTAGATAGCTAACTGATGAAACAACAACAAAAAGCCAATTAAAACGTAATTAATTGAAAACAGCAAAAGAATTATAAAAAAGGAGAATTATTTATTTCCTATTATTAGACTAAGGTACACTAATTCATATATATATATATAACCATTAATTAAACATTACCGATCATCATCAAAAACCGCATTATTGTGAATGATTGTCAATAAAAATGGATGCCACAAACCTATAATATAGAACTATATTTATAAAATAAAGTACCTTATACATAATTACAAGAATTAATAAGGAAGAATAAAAAAAGAAGAATATGGATTCCGAAAAAATTGAAAAACTTATATATTGAATTACGTTTTCAAGAGTACAGAATTCAATGATATAAGCAAATCGGTTGTTTTCTGTGAGAAAAAAGCTTAAAGCTGAAAATTCTTTTTCTCCTGTACTCGAACAACCAATAGAACCAAAAGAATAGACTCAAGATGAAAACAGAACATTATCAAATAGCATGAAATGGAAAAAAAAAAAAAAAAACACTACAACCCATTAAATATTTAATTTATAGCAATAGAATTCTTACACAACTTACCGAATAAATTCCCAGTAGATTATCAAAATAGATTCCTGCACATGGAATCCATAAGCATGATAAGATTATATATATATGATTTATATATTGTTTCAATTATTATAATTATTAAAGCAATAAATATATAAATCAATAAATATTAAGTAATATTGAATATTACTTAATATTTATTGATTTATATATTTATTGCTTTAATAATTATAATAATTGAAACGATATATAAAGTCATAAAATTAAAATATTTGAGCATATGTCCGTAAAGTAAGTAAAAGGGAGATGCCAGGGAAGGTGATGCATGACAGAATTTAAACGAAATGTATATTTTTATTAATTTGTAAATTATTTGGTTACTATTTAACATAAAGTTTAGCACTATCAAAAAAAAAAAAAAAAAAAAGGTTCTTATAAAATAATGTATTTACTAAAACATTACGGAATATTTCTTTCCAGAATACTTGATTTATGTAGCATAAACATATCATATAGGTCGCGTTTGTGTCATCATCGTATATTTTTTCATATACGAGGTGTATCCGAAAAGTAAGGATACACCTCAGACAGCATGAAAGAAAAAGTTTTAATGAGGGCGTTGGCAAGCTATATTGCTACCTTGAGCATTTGACATATCCCTCGCAGTCATTCGTTATCTGTACGGCGAGTCTGTTTTCGCGTAGCAGGTGTTTATAATGGCTGCGTTAATTCAGAATCCCACCAAATAATTAGTACGTTACGTCATACGTTTTCTTCGTGAAAAAGGTGAGCGCCCAGCGGATATTTACAAAGAAATATTTTCCGTCTATGGGAACGGGAACATTATGAATCGAAAAACGTAACGAAATGGTGCCGTGCTTTCTCTGAAGATAGAACCAATGTTCATAAAGAACCCAGAACAGGTAGGCCATCTGTGATCTTGGAGCTTGCACCTAGCGACTATCACTTATTCCATTACTTGAAGAAACATCTTGCAGGGCAAAACTTCCACAACGATGATGAGATCAAAATCGAAATTGAAATGCGGTTTCGACAACAACCTTACAATAGTAAGTAATTTGTAATGGACATTTTATCAATTAAAAGTTTTTTGAATGAGTATTTGGCATTGTATCTTTACTTTTCAAAAAACCCTCGTATATCCAGCATAAAAAATATCCTGGAAAATGGAAACTACGCAGCGAACTTGTTTGGGCTTCGTTGGAACAGAACCAAGAACTTCTGTTCCTCATTTTCATAAGGAGTGAGCACGTCACCAATTAATCTGAGTAATACTACCCTAGGCCATGAGTTGTGAATTCGTGTGACAGTGGAACAGTTGTCGCCACTATTTCCGAATAGTAATATTCGTTATACTTAAACGTAGTTAAAAATAGAGATGACAATTAGCCGCAGGAATGCGGGTTTCGCCAAACTTGCCCTAGCTTTACTCCCTGTAGGAAAAATTGGCTTTTCAAGGACGTTTGTCCTTGAAAAGCCAATTTTTCCTACAGGGAGTATAATAAACGCATGGCTATAACGCACGAATTCAGCTATGTGCTTACACTTGATGAAGTATCACTAAATTTTCTCCCCAAAACATGCGTTATGAGTTAAATTAAAATCCTACTGTTGTTTAAAAATCTGTGCATTCTTATTTAACAATAGTAACCAGATCGCAAGCCCCACGTCACGTTTTATTTAAGGCTTTTCTCAAGTTCCCTGCTCAATAAGCGCGAAACTTTCTGACACAATGATCTACACATTTTAAAACATAAAGTTATAAAATTGGCACACCTGACTATGTGCGGCCTGAACTATTTAGAATCGAAATGATTTTTCCATTTTTTGATAGATAAATTACTTATCACGTGATAAGGCGTTTTTCTCCCTTCGCTGATTGGTTTTTCTGCTTTCGTCCGAAAATTCGGTTTCGAACGCCCACTTTGACATTATTACCAGTTCATTTTTGGTTTTTTTTTTTTTTTTTTTTTTTTTTTTTTGTAAACTTAATATATTTTTAAAAAACGAAAATGAACTGGTAATTTGATTACATAGTTTGAAAATAACAACACCTGCGATTCCAAACAAAAATGAATTAAAACTTAGTCGCCCGGTGGCGTGGTCAGTAAGCGGAGGCTGCTGTCGCCCCGAGGGCCCGGGTTCGAGTACCTGGGTAAGACATGGATGTAATTGTGAATGTCCCATTGTAGTTATATAATATATGTAATGGAAAATAAAAATTGTTGTTGTTTCTATGTATAATACGGATCATTCGAGGCAACAGCCATTGTAGCCATAGGCCCCAAAGCATTCTCCACTTCGCTGGACTTCAAATTAAAACTTATGTCATAAAGTTGCACATTTAGATTTGAGAACAGCCTTAAATATATTAACTTTGAGCAAAAAATATAAAGCTGACAAAGAAAACATAGATAGATAAACCAAGATCCTATCGTTATTTTCTGTTTGTTTATGAAAAACAAATATTTGAATCTATTGAAAATACTAGAAACTTGAAGTAGTATACAGTAATATGCATCATTCTTATCATTTTAAAGTTATTTATTTTATTTTATTTTATTTTTATTTATTTATTTTTTTTTTTTTTTTTTGCTCTAGCACAATAAATAATCTGTACCATCTGATACATTGTAAATGGATAGGAAAATGTGGCACTAAAATAGAATGTGTAAATATAAACTTAAAAAGGTAAATTTACCCTCTTTAACTTGACTATCCGGGTTTATGAGTGCACTTAAAGCAATAATGAAATAAAAGCTTGAACGAAAATAAAAGCGCATACACTTTACTTTAAATTAGTCTCTTTCTCGTATTAATTCTTCTAACACTCTAGAAACTTTCACAACTTAGAATAGAAATTTAGATATTAAGCAATTTAAAGAGAAGTAAAGATTAAATTAAACCTGTCTAAACAGTTAAGTCTCTCAAATCCGACAAATCCCGGCTCTTGAAATTCTTCTATCCAGTGTAAGAACTTTTCTTTCGCCTTTTAAAATGCTTTCGAGGTGGATTTAAGTCCATCGAAAACGACAGAAGCGAAGGAATTTTGCAAAGTGCAGAGGTTTGGAGAAAGGACGGGAGAAACTCCCATTTGGAACGAAGTGAAAACAATCCGAATCCTTCAGCAGGCGTTAAATCTGAAGTTAATAAATAAACAAATACATTTAATTGCGTTTTTATTTAAGATACAGTGAAATTAGAGAACAATAGGAATGAGAATATCATACAGGAATCTGAGTCCCGATCTGCGGGTGGCGTGGGACTATAATAAAGTCATTATAAAGCTTTAGGTCAATTCCATTGTAACTGACGTAACCTTGATCATCGAATTTTGTTTTCAAAACTGTGTAGAAAGTTTACTAATAAAGCTAGAATAATTTATTACAATCTAAAGTATTTCTTACTAAGGACTTAATACCCAAATATCTGCAGATTATTTCAACCTCTCTTTTAGTCCCAAAAATTGCAATTCAAAATTCTGTAACTGATGTAACATAAAATATACAAAAAAAATTTCTGCCTTCATTAAAGTGTAAAAATTATCAAAACTATACCGTTAAAAAAAGTGATTGAATGTTCTCAATAACACTAAGTAATGAAAAATTATAACAGTAACTTGTTTGTTTAATTTTTGAACAATAAAAAAGAAAAAAATGGCATTTACACATGTAACTGACGTAACATTATGACTTTACAAAGACAATAGTTTAGTAACTTAGTTTAACAATAGTTAGTATAACTTAGTTTGTAAACAGTAATTAACAATGCCTTTTCATTAGGATTTTATTATAGAACGTAAAAATATCAAGCTTTCCAATCATACCTTTAAATTAAACATATCATAAATTTTATTTCCCCCCAAAATGAGAATTTTCTGTGGAATTGCGCTTTAATACTGTGAACAGTAACTCCTGTTATAGTGAAAACAAGTTATAACGAACTCCTATGGATAACAGTACCGAAAAGCGTAACACACGTGCTTATGCATGTAAAATTAGTCACACACTATATAAAATGATTCAGAACTAATCAGTATTATTGGTGTTCTTATCTTACTTTGCAGTGATGAGTGCATTCATTCCTGGGATGCACCACACATAACGTTAATCACATATTGTATTCAAAATCAGCAAAGTCGAAGTCAAAATTCTCAAATCGCAGTACACAAACGTACGAAGTTAATCACACAATTTATGAAATGATTTAGAAATAACAATATTAATGTTTTGCTATAATCTTTGGCAACGGGGAAAGCGTTTGTCTTTGAGCTATGCCACACATGACATTAATCACATATCATAGTCAGCAAAGACGATATCTTATTTCTTTATACGCCGTACACACAAAAGCTAGTCACACAATTTATAAAGGAATTCAGAAAAACAGCAATACTGATATTTAATATTTTTTCTTGCAGTGCTGAACGCGTCCATTCCTGAGATGGCCTAAAACGCACGCACAAAGCGTTAATCCAATATCATAATCATCATAAAAAGTTACGCAGACAATATACAGGGTAAGTCAAAATGAATATAGCGATTACAAACGGCTATAACTATTTAATGGAAAAGAATTTATCGATAAGATTAACACAGAATGTAGACGAAACTTCTAAATTTTGTATACATACGTCATACATGTTCTATGTGACTTTCCTTGGTCACACGAACAACATCTAGGCGGTAGTCCATTTCACGCCATACATTCTGAAGCATTTGTTTAGTCACCGACGCAAGCGCATTACAAATGTGTACTTTGAGTTCTTCAATTGTTTTGGGCATCAGAGACACCCTCTTTCACATAACAGCACAGAAAAAAAAAATCGGCCACTTTTACCGTCATAATTGGCCATTTTAACTAATGAGACGGCCGCAATGAACAGGTTTCTTGTCGTTGCAAAGTTTCAAATCGCGCATGCGTAGGCTTCCGCTTCACTGCACTTGCCTTGCGTAAAGAAATTTTGAAGTTCCGTCTACATTCTGTGTTAATCTTATTGATAAATTCTTTTCCATTAAATAGTTATAGCCGTTTGTAATCGCTATATTCATTTTGACTTACCCTGTATAAAACGGTTCAGAAATAATCAGAAATATTGATGTTTTAATCCTCCTTCATCTTAAATTATCAGGAATCATTCCTCCCTTTGGAATACTTACGCTATTACAAGATTTTATAATGAGGTGGGACTCCCGACACGAACATGACGTCCAAACAGAACGCAGCAATATACTCGTAACATATGAGCAATTATAGACAGACGACATCTCCTTTGCTGACCCCCGCTATATTTACGACATTCAAGCAATAAGACTCTCATATACTACGCAAATAGGAATGTTACAGCGATAGCTTTCGGCGGGAAAGCAACTACTAAATGACAATTCACGCAGAACCTCTTCCCTGTCTGTTGTAATTAAATTTTGGAACGTTTCAACTTCGCTGTATGTCAAGCATTAGAAATTGGAATGGACAATATTGTGCAACGGAAAGCGGCGGGGAAGGTATTGGAAGCAATTTTAAATGTCAAATTTATCCATACCGCCCAATAAGCTTCTCTAAGAGATACAGGGAGAAAGTAGTTAAGTGAAAATACGACGAAATTTAGAACTGTTTCGATCGTTTTGTTTTCAGCGGGATAGAATCGAATTGATATGCTTATAATATACGAAATAACGCTTTCGGGAGAAAGAGTGCCCCGTTTACAATTTCGGATTTAGGAGAATTATTATTTACGAATAATAATATTTTCTTATTTAATCGCGGAAATTCTGAGATTAAATAGGGTGGGAATTATGATCCGCAAATAGTGGTAATCAAAACTAGGATTGCTTGCACCCTATACGGCAAGTATACCAAATGTTCGTCGCGAAGGCGTTAAAGATATAAACATAAATATTTCCGGAAAACAGCGTTAAAAATTTCCAGATTTATTGACATGAGAGAGTCTACACATTCGCGATCGCTGACGTTTTTCACGCCTATTGAATATCTATAACGACATCTACTTACTTTTGCATCTTGCATGTTACATTACTTCTCAAAAATATGTAAAATATTCGTATTTATATAATCAGTGTATTATGCATATAAATGCATCAATTAGAAACATTGTTAACTTTTTATATTCATTTATTAATATAAGTACGAATACAAAAAATATTTTTGTTAAATAAAGCAATATGCAAGAGTAACACCGATAGGCATGGCTTAAATTTAAAAAAGACAAAAACAAGCGGTTGCGAATGCACTGTAAAAAATTATGTAACGTTACTTCAAAAAATTGATGGCAGCATATTGCCTCCAAATTTATGGAGTAATTTAACTTATATAATGGTGTAATTTAAAGTGACATACTGATGAAATATTGCACATTAGTGTAACGTAACACTAGTTATATCGGTTAAATTATTCAATAAAATGGAGGCAGCAAGGCTGCACCAATTTTATGGAGTAACGTTACATAATTTTTTTTACAGTGTGTGCTAACAAAATATTATGAGATGCTGTAATATAAGGCTAAAATTTTCATCTTTAGTGAGAGGCTTTAATAAACAGCTCTTTTCAATAACAAAGGGAAAGTATATTTTACAGTCCTGAACGGGTCCGGTTCTACCCGACTCGACATTCTACTTAAAGCCAACCCGAAACCGACAAAAAATTCCTGAACCCCGAAGTGACACCCGAAGTGAAACCCGTGTGAAATAAACATAATTTATATTTTAATACAATTAAGGAAAAAGTAGTCTACAATTATATCTCTAATATCAATTTTATCTTTTTTGTATAAAAATGAACACATATACACCCATCAGGGATCTGTTTAGGAAGAAATTGGGCCCTTTAAAGGACCCTTCACAAAATTTTTCATTTCAAAACAGGACCCTTTACAAAATTTTTCATTTCAAAACAGGGTTGAAAAAAACCCGAGTTGTTGTACAAAAACCCAACCCACCCGGGTTTTTGTGAGTTTTCTGGGTTTTCGTGCGTTTTAGATATTTTCTATATATTTGTATACTTATATAATAATGTATGTGTGTACTCATTTAAAAATATATTAAATTAATTTTTTTTAATTACATTTGATATATTTATTACTAATAAATATTATTTATAATATCAGTTAATAAATTTATTCTATTCTGATATTAGTATTAACTTAGTACTAATATCAGAATAAATTTATTAACTGATAATATTATAAAATAATATTAATAATTAATATTAATTAATATTAATACTATTAATAATTAATATTAATACTATTAATAATTAATATTAATTAATATTAATACTATTAATAACATTACTATTATAATTAACTTAATACTATTAAGTGATATAAGTGAGTTCTTATCTAATCAATTATCATCTTATTAAATACATTTTAGTTGTCAACTGTCATAATGAATAATTAATTTTTACTTTTGTAGTAACTATAATAATTAAAGTTGCTATAACAATTAGTAACGATAATAATTAAACTAGCAGGCTTCGCCTGCTAGCGAGCCACTCCATTTATCGAGGCCTGTAATATAACAGGGCCTCTAATAATATAAAGTCTGGAAGCGAAGGAACCTCGAACCAGGTCCTCGCTGCCATATAGCACGCACTGCACGGTCCCTCCTTTAAAACGAATCTCTAATATATAGGTAAATCTCGAACCGAGTCCCCGCTGCCTACAACACCGTGCAGCAGGCGTGCTGAGGGGAAAGGCTTAATTCAACGGAAGAGGAAGAAGCTGAAGCATGGATAATGCAGTATCATTCAGAGTGGTTACCTGCAATATTGGCATTTAAAATTAAAGACTTAGACTATTTCCTAAATCACTTTTCTCAGAAAATATTGTGTTGCAATTTTCAGCTTCAAAATGGTGGGGAATTCAAGAAAAAGCTCAGAAAAGGTAAAACAACAAATTAGATTTTGATTTTTGTAGTTTTTTAATCTCTGCGTGCATTCTGTTCCACCTAGCTCTGCTTCCATCGAGACGATTTTCTCTACATTTGATCTAATATGGTCTAAATTGCAGAACAGACTAGGCTCGGAGCCGTGTGAAAAACTAGTAAAGATTTATAAATATTACCATGAAAATCAAAGTGAATGTGATTTTGACTGGTAAACTATAAAAAAGATCAATTATAATTATTTTAAATATATTACATTGTGTAAATTATTTGAAATATATTTTGAATAAATTAAAAAAATAAATAAATAAAAAATATTCTGAAATAAACTACCATCTGATTACCACAAATAGGAAATACGACTGATTTTTATTCACTTCATTTTATGTAATTTTGATAAAAGAAACCACCTAGGTTTTGGGCTTAAAAAGGAAACTTGTATTTTGTATTTCTAAATACTATAGGGGGGATTTGCAGACTCGGAAAGGATTTTTAGCAAAAGCCCACTTTTAACAAAAACCCAGGCTTGTTGGTGGACCCACCCAGAAAAACCCGGGTGGGTTTTTACGGGCTGGGTCCACTTTGCCAACCCTGTTTCAAAACAGGATCCCTTCACAAAATTTTTCATCTTAATAAAGGACCCTTAACAAAATATTTTGTCTTAAAAATAGTTCTTTTACAAAATGTTTCCATCTCTAAACTAAACCTTTCACAAATTTAATCATTTAAAAGTAAAATCTGACCTGTCACTTTTACATATATAAATAAAATATATGTATTCTACATACATACATATATTTTCTTGAAAGTATATAAAAAAGTACCTGAATATAACGATCATTTCAATTCACAAAATTAGGACTAGATTTTTCATAAATGTAAAAAAAGCTGTTCACAATTTCACAAAAACAGGACCCTGAGAGAAAAGTCTGGACAGACCCCTGCTCATTAATATTCAGAGATATAGTTTTGCGATTAAAAAAAAATATCCAAGTCTTTTGAATTGTCGGGTCAACCCAACCTCGATCAGAAATAATCAAAACTCAACTCGTTTAAAAAAAAAGTTTAAAGCAAACCCGACCCCGAATCGAACTGCGGGGTAGGTAGGGTTCGGGTAAAATTGGGTAGCTCGACCCAATGCAGGACTCTAGTAAATTTAAAGAAGTTATAGTTCGCAGCATGTTCTCTTAAAAAAAATTTTTGTTGTTGTTGTTGTTGTTTTTTATACGGGGACATGGGAAAAATTATTTGCATAGCATATAGTAACATTTGGTATACGTTTTAATTAAACTATACTTCTCAGGCTCAACTAAAATATACTGTGTTTATTTTTAAATTGTTTAAAAACCCAACTAATCAGCCAAGTGTTCTTTCCGTGCTTTATTATTTGCAAAAATACTCGGATTGCTTCGAAACTAAAATATCATAGAAGTATATTACAACCCCATCAAGGGTGGGCTAAGTTCAAGATCTTCGACATATTGCTAGTCTCTGGGTGACAATTTGTTCCGAAATAGCATCCGATAACCTTGACAATGTGGCAAGTGGGTCAAGGTCACTAAAAGACAAATTTCATATTTCCTGTAATTTGAATCAAGAGACGATTATTCGGGAAAATTTAATTCTATATGGCTCTTTCAAATCATTAACTGCTGAAGTTAGTCATAAGACGACAAATACGCAAAATTTGTAGGTGAAACTCAAATTTTTGAGTACGTTAGGTTATAAGCCACAGCAATACAAAAGAAATAATTATAGGTTTCACCAAAAGTTCCTACAGTCCTTCTTCCAATCAGCGTTGTCGATTGGGCTATTCAGAACACTATATACCAATAGTACGTCTTAGATTCACCTAATTTAACCTGTCATTAAAAAAGGCGAATATTACTATTCGAAAATAGTGGTAGATTTCTGAATAAAACAACCTCGCCTAATTGGCAAAACTGCATCCGATGTAATTTATTAAAACTAAAAATAAACTGCATATATTGCGATAAAAAAAAAAAAATTATACACACAGAGAATTGTAAATTACAAACGCTTAATATTATTCATTAAATCAAAACTTTCTAAGGTACACCGAGTTCTTTAATTGTGAAAGAAGTATTTGTCAGAAAACTGATTTCGATTACATACAAAATTCTGATTCTTCACAAAACATATCGTTAGGCAAATGTAATAATCGATGAATATTCATTCATACGTAAATACCTTAGCTTAAAAAGCTTCTTACATTGCGACAGAGGATTAACAATCGTAAAACTCCTAATGATGATGAATACGTATTAACAACGGTAAAATTAAACGTAATCTATCGGACTACTTTCGCAGCACGTAGCAAAATTATGCGCGCCGGAAAATGCATACAAATATGAAAGCATTTTACAGAAGTAAAAGTCATTAAAATCATAAAATATTCAAATTTATTTATATTCAATTGATTTAAAAATATCGCAGTGATAATTTCGTAAATATTAATGAATTCGAACATAGTATAATACATATTCATTTATTCTCTAAAACTGCCCATTCCCCTCGTACACATTCATTAGCAGTATTCAAAAGCAACCATTGGTGTTACTTGGGTAATTTTTAGGCCGCTGGATACTCAAAAATTTTCAAGCATTTTAAATTTATTTTCCATTTGTTTGGATATAATTATTTTCTCCATTTGTAAATATCATTTGGATTTTTCTTTAATAGCATATTTATTTATATAGATACCGAAAAGAATTATACTAAACATAAATTACATTGAAATATAATTTTCATTCGGAATTCAGAATTTTTATTAGCCATCTCGGGAACCGATGACAGCGCATCGATTGTTGCAGCAATCTTAGAGCGTTTCTGGAATAGTGTGGATATCATCGCGAAGATGCCACTTTCTTATAACAGTCACTTTTTTTTTTTCGTTGATCTTTTCTTTTTAGGATGCTGCTGTTATAGTATTTTTGTGTGTGTGTGTGTGTGTGTGTTTATGGTATGGTTTTTGTTATACTTTTCAGCGTTTTTGGTTAATAACACTGATCATTTTTTTTTTGCTTAGAAAAAATAATAAACCGGAAATTTTAACTTTCATAGGACATTATACCAATACAAACATGCAAGGCTAAACAATCGAACTCGATCGATTACACAAGCCTGCGATGGCTGTGTTGTTTCACTTTAGATAATTGTTTTTCATGTATTTTTTAGCGCTGAATCCGAAAATAACCTTCATTTTTATCCATCACGTCAGGATTTTTTGCAAGTCGTAAATTTCAATGGTAAAAAGTCAAAAATTAGCGAAATTGTGTACTAAAAGATAGGAGTGAAAATTGTGATTCTTAACTTTTGATAATTTATTTTTATATATATTTTTAGCGCTGAATTCGAAAACGACCTTCCTTTTTAACGATCATGCCAGCCCAGTGTCTGAGCATGCCAGGGTTTTTTGCAAATCGTAAATTTCAAAGTAAAAAAATAGCGAAATTCTGATACTATAAAATAAATGTGATGGTTGTGTTTTTAAAATTTTGGTAATTGATTTTTATGTACTTTTTAGCACTAAATCTGAAAATAACCTGCATTTTTAACCATCACGTCAGAATTTTTCGCAAATCGTAAATTTCAAAGTAAAAAAAAAAAAGAAGAAAGAAAAGAAAAAGAAAAAAAAAAGGCGAAAATCCGATACTAGAAAATAGATGTAAAACTTTTTTTATTCAATTTTATTTTGTATAATTCAATAAGTTATTAAATTTTTTGGTTTACACTAGAGATTCTTAGAGCTAAAAATCTCAGGGGTCCGATGTGGAGTGGTAGGAGGGGTCACTTTTAAAGTTTGAAATTTACGATTTGCGAAAAATCCTTGACGTGTGATGGTTAAAAATGAAGGTCATTTTCGGATTCAGCGCTAAAAAATACATAAAAACCAATTATCAAAATTTAAAAACACAACCATCACATCTATTAGTATTAGATTTTTTTTTTTTTTTACTTTTTTACTTGAAATTTACGATTTGCAAAAACACTGACGTGGTGATAAAAAATGAAGGTCATCTTCGGACTCAGTGCTACAAAATACATAAGAATCAATTATCAAAAGCTAATCAACATGGCACAACGCAAATTTTGCAGGTTAGTGTAATCAATTAGTGACCAACACTGCTAGACTTTGCGATGCTACAGTGTGAATTTTTATTCAAATATACGAGTACATTTTCAAGTGGCAATGAATTTCTGTTCGGTGATAATCTATCCATAGGAGGAAAATACTTTGAGACTTTTTTCTTTTTAATTGAGTGTAGCAAAAGTTCAAAATCTGACAGTTTGATTGTTACACTGTAAAAAAACGCAAATGTTTCTTAATCAATGATTAATGCACTGTAATCACGAACGAAATTATACAATAGCCTCTTCCAAGTCACCCAAGATTCCGAAAAATGTTCCTTTATCTTTAGAAATTTCAGAAAAAAATTATTTTCGAAATTTAAAGAAAATTTATAAAAAATAAATTTTTATTAGCTCCCCATAATTTCCGGAAACGTTTCATAGTAGCTTTTACAATGCATTAATCAGTTTGTCTGTACCCGGAAAATCGGTTTTTCGGATTCTATCCATTGTCAATTAAACATTTTCAGATGCATAACTGAATTTGTGCATTGTAACAAAATAATGTTAATTTTCATATCAATGTTAATGCTGTTAATATTGCATGTTTGTGTGTTAAAGATGTTTTCTGAATATAAAAATATGTACCTGAGAATGGATAGCATCCAAAAAAGGGATATTCCGATTTGAGAAAACAGATTATTGCACTGTAAAAGCTACTCAGAAACGTTTCCAAAAATGACGGGCAGTTAAAAATTTATTTTTTTTTTAGAAATTATTCTTTAAATTTCGAAAATAAATAGTTTTCTGAGGTTTTTAAAGGTAAAGAAACGCTTTTCGGAATCTTCGATGACTTAGAAGAGGTTATTGTATGTTTTCGTTCTTGATAGTACATTGGTGTAGGTTAAGAAACACCTGTCATTTTATACAGTGTAGTAGACCAATAAGTAATTTGCAAAGAAATGTACTGATTGACTGACTAACACACACGGCAACAACATCCACAAAAGAGGAAATTCCAAATCATCTTTTATTCAACAAATCATGTCACAAAAAAAGAGACGAAACTATTAAACATGCATTAGACTATTTAAGCATTTCGAACATGACGTTATACTATCAATAAAACTAATAAATATATATACTTTCAGATATGTCTTATTAGTTTTCTGAGCTTTTAAAGGTAAAGGAACGCTTTTCGGAATCTTCGGTGACTTAGAAGAGGTTATTGTATATTTTCGTTCCTGATTATAGGACATTTTTGTAAATTAAGAAACATCTGTCATTTTTTACAGTGAGTAGATCAATAAATAATTTGCAAAGAAATGTATTGATTGACTGACTAACACACACAGAAACGACATCAACAAAAGAGGAAATTCCAAATCATCTTTTATTCAACAAATCATTTCATAAAAAAAAAGAGACGAAACTATTAGACATGGCATTAGATTATTTAAGCATTTCGAACATGACGTTATACTATCGATAAAACTAATAAATATATATACTTTCAGATATGTGTAATTACCAAACCAGTGGACTGCGACAGGACATTTCGTGAACTCCTGCGTTACAGAAAGTAGTTTTATAACTAAAATGGAATAAATGCATCCGCGGCTGACGCATTCGGTTATTAATAGAAAATATATGGAGATGTCTCTCTGACTTTCTGTTTCCGTTCAGTTTCCTATTTCAAACATAATGTTACATTCATGATCTGAAAATACTTAGATATTCATTTCGGGTGCAGTCAGCTACGTTGACATAAAAGTCAAATGCATCAATAATTCAGGAAGCTTAATGCTTTGACAACATGTTTCGAAGAAACTAACATTTTTTCCAATAAAGTATTTGTTAATCGAATAAAACATTTTTATTATGATTCAAAACTTTGCATTTTATTATTTTTACTGATATTGTGAAAGTATTTCAAATGAAACGTAACAAATGGCAAAATTAAGGCTGTTCTCAACTGCTCTGCTCATCAAGCGCAAAATGTTTTCACATATTTACAAATTCATTTTTTAACGGAAAGATATAAAATTGAAAAGCCTGGCCGTGAAATCGATTTGGAATCAAACTGAGTTTTCCATTTTTTGATCAATAATTTACCTATTGATGTATAAGCGATTTTGATCACATGACAAACACGTTTTTCGTAGTTTCTTGAGTGGTTATTCTACTTTCGCGCAGAAATTTGGTTCAAAAACGCCCACTTTGACACTTTTTTTGAAAGATATATTGCGTTTGCAAAAAAAAGCTCGATGACATAGTTTCTGAACAAATACACCTGCTAGTTTCATGCATTTCCGAACAAAAATAAATTAAAACTTATGTCATAAAGTTGCCCTCTTGGATTTGAAAACAGCCTTAACGTTAAAATAGGAACAAGTATGATGTAAAGTAATGTTTATTTCTGGGACATATTTTTGGAAGAGGGAGAATTCATGAGTAATACTGATACATAATATAATAAAGGCGGTAGAATTAAAGGAACTAATGCGATACACTTAGTTCTCGTATGTATATTATTATCCCGTTGACAAGTGAGTTTTGGTGCACTATACGTGTTTTCTGGCATACATTAACGGTATTATTCGTCATAAAGTTTGTGACTCAAAGGGGAATCACAAATTTAAATATTACTTTTTATTTCGCTGTCAATTTTTGCAGAAAAAAGTAGTAAATATTAAATAAAATATGCAGACACGGGGTGACACAATATTTTACATAAATTATCCGATAAATATTGCCCAAATGTAGCAATTTAAGCTCATCAGTTGGTACAAAATTTATATTTTACATCAGAAAACTTCATTGAAACAACAAGCATTCGCTCAAGCATAGCTACCAGTTGTCTGTTTTGTTTCTTTGTTTACTTTTTTTTCAATAAAAAAAAAAACCCTCAATTTATAAATTAAATTTATCTATAAATAAAAGTTAAAATTCTAGTGCTAAATTTGTCTTGAGTATATAATTAAAATTCATATAAAAAAGCACGAATGTACTAAAATTCCTTGCAGGTGCATTACATACAATATAAAATTATTTAAAATACATTATGGATTTTTAGTATTTGTTAATGTATTTTTAAGACATTTCTAATGCATTTTATGGCTTTTTTAATGTAGTTTTAAGATACTTCTAATATTTTACGGATTTTTAATGGTTTTTAATGTAGTTTTAAGATATTTCTAATCTATTTTAAATAGTTTTGTATTATCTGTATGCACCTGCAAGAATTTTAGTACATTTATTTGTACTTTTTTGCACTAGTTTTCTATATCGTATCCATTTGTTTTCATTTATTACGAAAAATTTCTGGTTCAAATTTTTTTTTATTTGAATTGAAATGAACTGAAATAATAGCTACAATGGTCATGATTGAGCTAAAAATTAATGTACCATCGAAAAAGAAGTAATAAATTTCGTACTTCTGCTTAAAAATATATATAACATTTAAAAACTCATGAATGCATCGAACTAAAAAGTAACAGTTTGTGTACAGAGAGGGGTAATTTCATATAAGCATTACACTAATTTACCCTTCATATAGATTCGCACGAAAAATAATATGTAAATTCTCTCTATTCACGTTTCTACTGAAAATAATTTTCAAAGCCAGTAGAAAAAAATACAAAAAAGAAAAACACAGAATTAAAATTACTTCTACCGCTCTGATTTACATATTATTGTAAAAAATTGCCATGGTTTTGAACTTCACCTAATAAGTCATTAACACTAATCAGCCTGTCACGAAGCTGCAAATGAGTTACGATTACACCTCCTCCCTTTTATTTTGATTTATGCTTCTTGTTAGTACTACAAACAAAAAGCAGAGACACAGCTGTATTTTCACAACTCAACATCAATGGAACATACACAAAATATAATTATAAACCATAATATCTGTTATTTAGGTCTATCGTGTATGTCTAAATGATAGTTATCATATAAAATGGAAATTTGGCGCAAATTAACTGAAGATAAAAGACTAATATCATGCCGTTGATGTCGAGACGGATTCGGAAAATTTTAGTACCAGTCATGCACTTCTCATGGTATTGATTTTCCGTTTTGTTTGCTGTTCACGTAACGCACAATAGTAATAATTGCGTTTTTTAAACTTGAAGTTAAAAGTTTTCGTGCTAATACCTATCAGAGTGTTTTCATCGTTTACGCTTTTACCATGATTTGTTTGACGTATTCAAAAAACCTTTGAAAAGGTCAATGATTTTGGTTATATAAATGATGCATTTTATTAAGGGTTACTCTAGAGAATATATATTGTTTTCTTTTATTAAACATTTTTAGCTTTTTTCCGTTTTCTGGAAATAAAAGAAGGAAAAGAATACGTTTAAAATTGTCGTGCGAATACCTATCAGACTGTATTCATCGTTTACGCTTTTACTATGAATTGTTTGACGTCTTCTAAACGCTTTTAAAAGGTCAATGATTTTGGTTATATAAAGGCTGTGTTTTATTAATAGTTACCCTAGAGATTAGTTAATGTTTTCTTTTACTAAAAACTTTCTGCTCTTTTGGTTTTTAAGAATACACGAAAGAAAGAATACGTGTAAATGGTGAATTAAAAGCATTGCAATATTAAATGCATTCAAGCAAATGGTTTTCGTGATACTCAAGGAAAACAAAACTTTCGTGCAACTTTTGAAAATAATTGAAAATAAAAATAACAACAATAACAAATGAACGAGATTAAAAATTGAAAACAGAGAAACTTATTTTGCTTAACAGGCAGTTTAAAACAAATTCTATTTTAATTATGTGTTTCCTGACGTATATAAAAAAAGGACTGAAGGAATATAAAATAAAAATTCTACAAATCGAATGCCTATAAATTAAATTCTCGATTGTTCATTCCAAACAATAAGGTTCACGGTAAATTTTTACAACATTTGAAATAGAAACGTACCGGGAAGATTATTA
Organism: Maratus speciosus; assembly: GCA_963932465.1. NCBI lineage: Eukaryota > Metazoa > Arthropoda > Arachnida > Araneae > Salticidae > Maratus > Maratus speciosus. The sequence continues at coordinate 541,821,976 of OZ010796.1, read as the reverse complement.
TTTGGAAGTTGAAAAAGTGAGCAGAGGGACCGTACGCGGAGAATAAAGTGTTTAAAATATTAACTTGATTTTTTTTTTATAATTAAAATCTTCCGCTAACGCTTTGCAATATAGAAGACTGACTATGTATACATGTGTATATATCTAACCCAGTATAATTTCAATATGTGTGTCATTTTTCATTTTCTTTTTTGTAAATTTCAAAATTTTCAGGTAGTCTCATTCAAATTTAACTAAGAACTGATTATGGTTTTTCTGTGAATCTCTTTGTTAGTTTACTAAGTTGTCTGAAGATCAGATTAATAATAATAATAATAAGTTGTTAAGATAAAATACATCTTTCGGCCGTTTTGAAAGATGTAGGGAAGACCGGGGCTAGTTGGCTACAGGGGTAAGTAGGCGAAGTCCTCATAAATCGCGTGTTTATGGATAGATTACGCAACCAGTCACAGAGTACCTTTCTTCTTGCTTTTTACAATCCTCATTGTAGTTTTGCAGCGTTACATACGTGCAGTGGACATTTATTACGATTTTTCTGTTTTTTGTACTCATAAGTAATATTTTGTTGCTTTATTCTTTTTCTAATTTCTACTACTTATCTTAATGATTGCGATTTAACTTGTGCAGTTTTTCTTAGTATATGATTAATTGTACCTACCCCATTTCTGATTTACTTGGATTATTTATGTTTAGAAGGTTACGTGTCCCATTTGTGAAGAAATTTATTATGGGGCTAGTAGGCGCATTGAACACGGGGCAAGTTGGCTCGGTGTCTGGTGAGTGCTGGTAGCTTGAAAAACAGCAAACACCGAGAAAAGCGGTTGCAATGCAAGATTTTGGGCACATGAGGCTTGCCCAAACGGAGACAGTCGGATTTTTATTTTTAACAACTGCAACTCTGATGATGATATCGAGTAGGATAGAAGTTGCTCAATGTTAATGTTTTATTCATTATTTTTATGTCTGTATAATTTAGAATTTACATTGTACGGCGATAACGCATTTGTTTAAACTTACTGGTAATAATGAAACTGATTTCTCTTAACTGCGTGTCTTATTTGGGTTTTATTTAAATTTTTATAAAGCGCGTGCCAACTTACCCCATAGGTATGGGCAACTTGCCCCGTGACGGGGTAGATTGGCGCACAATTTTCCTTTTACTTTAGGCTTCCGCTAAACATAAACTACAAAAGCTACAACCTCAAAACTCTGGGGTATTTATAGCCAAATGCCTGTTTTTTAAAAGTGCAGTTAAAGATTGTTAAAAAATTTAAAAAACTGCGCCTACTAGCCCCGGTCTCCCCTACTTGTAACTTATTTTTACATTAGAGTATTCAATTTTTATAGACAAAACGGGCGACAAAAATTCCAAAATATAGATGACAACTCTTAGATTTTTCCTGCAAACAGCTTTTAACACGTTAAGCGCCACGTCAGTCACCGGTGACTGACACTGAACTTTTCGTTTAGAACGCATCATTCAGCGATGACTGATGGTCTAATATATGATATAAAACTAAATATATATATATATATATATATATATATATTGTTTTAAGTAATTACTGAAACTTTATTTAGAATTTACTTACCTTTTATTTATTACAGGATTATACTTTCTTAAAAATTACTTAAAACATTGTAAATTTTTCAGCTTCAATGTCAATCACCGTGGCACTCAACGTGTTAAATAACTTAATTGGAAAGCTTACAAATATTAAAAATAATAATAAATAACTATCTGAACTTAATAAAAAAATGCAACTTCGTTGTTCATTTTCATATACCATACACGCACTCGCTTGGATGATAACGCATAAAACTGGATCAAAATAAACCTGAGTTAAAAGTTTAAGAACATGCTCACGCCTTTCTAGCTTGAGCAAAATTATAAACCCAGAGGAAAAGGATTCCAAAAGAACTCTGAACTTTCCAGATACGAGGCTATGAAAATCTGCGGTTAGTTAAATTCAGTTTAAGAGTTCAGCTATAAAATTATTCCCCAATGCAAGTTTCTCTCCTTTGTCCCATAATTACCCGGATATTTGAGGAGCGATCCATCACATTAACACGAGATATTTTGGAAAAGTAACCAAGTTTCATCTCGTATCTCAGCAAGTGTTGCTAATTGAAGAACTTGAGACAGACCTTTAAATTAACTGTTTAATCATAACAACTAGATAAATTTTAAACAAAATATTACATCTTTGTATCGTGAGTTACAGCAATAAAGTGGGAAAAGGTTATTATATGATTATTATTTCGTCGTACCAATGTTCGAAATTAGTGGTCGTTAGTCGTCATATGCAACTAAATTATTGCATTTGATGACGACAAAATTATTCTCGATCATCAAATTTGACGCCTAACATTTTTTTTTAAAACATTTATTAACTATTATTTTAACGGTTAATACACACAAAAAAAAATTACTACACCATTTGATTTCATGTTAACGATATTCAAATGTAGACGCATTATATGGCGGTTTTTTTTTTTTCTTTTCTTTTCTTTTTTACGAAATGCAATTGAATTACCAACAGAGGATAATTTTGTTTCGAATTTGTCAGGAAGTTATCATGTTTTAATTTTGTTTTACAAGATTAAGTACATTTTCGTTTTAAATATAATAATATTTAAAAATGCTCTGCATCAGTTTTACAGTTGCTTCAATTATTATCTTGGAAGCTAAGAACTTCAATAATTTTCAATAAAAACGAAACTTCTGTGCTTTTCGAGAAAGTAGCATACTGTATATATTAATATAATATACAGTTATGTTAAAAATAAATTTTGGAAATTGCAACTAAAAATTTTAATTGGACGCCTTATTTATAGTAGGCATCTTTTGGCACCTATCTTTTATTTCTTAATTTCGTTCACTGTGGTACTATTAGGCGGACGTGACCGATTCAAGTGATCAAACAAATCTGCCAGAAATGCTACTTTCGAGAACCATACTTTGTTGCTTAGGTAATCACTATATTTATTTCGCTCAAGTGTAAATTAAGTGAGAACTTCACCTCGTAATTCCAAAAATCTTCCTAACATTTTCCCTTTTGATAGCCACCGAATTTCAATGTGCATTAGGTGATCGGTATCCAGCGTCACATAATTAGGAGGAAATGCGTTTTTTGTGGTCTGCATTTAATAAAATGGGCCATTTTTATTACTTGCTTAGGAACATTTTTAAAGCCTTCAACAACGCAATTTAGACATTAAAGTTTCCTGATGTAAAAAAAAAAAACAGTGTGTTGTAATAAGATCGGTACTGCACTCTTTGTCTCAAGTAATAAATTCTTTTTCTATAGATTTACCTCCAGCAGTACAAATACTTATGCAAGATTTCCAATTTCACTCACAGCTTTTCATGTAATTGTTTGTTATTTTGAAAATGTCCTCCCTGTTGTTATTTCAGGCAGTTCTTTACAAAAGAAAAAATGATTATCCATATCGCTGTTAATAACAGTTTTGATAGCTGTTATTAAGGACTACTTCAGTCACGCGAAAAGACCCGCTCGCTAATGCTAATCCTATGCAAGAAATTTATAAAGATATCTCGATTGCATTTCGATATTTTTAAATGATTTTTTTTTTCATTGAATAGCTGATGAGATTGATCTGTATAAGGCCGTTTTTTACTTTTTCGATTTTGATTGCGGATTTTTTTTTATGAGGATGCTTTCACTTTCGGAACCGGTTTCGAAAAGTAAAATGTCCTCATTAAAAATACCTGCAAACAAAATCGAAAAAGTAAAAAACGGCCTTTGTACAGATCGATCTCGGCGATTCAATGCAAAAAAAATTCATTTAAAAATATTGAAATGCAACCGAGATATCTTTATAAATTTCTTGCATGGGATTAGCATTAGGTAACGAGTCTTTTCGTTTGACTGAAGTAGCCTCTTAACGCATGATTATATTTCTTTCTTGTTTATATATACATTTTTAAAATATATTTGGAATTATAATATTGCACATCTGGAAATGGTTCAAAACACCAATTTCGATAGCGCTTCTTTTTTACCCGTATCGTAAAATGGAAAACGCTGTCCAATTTCATTGTACCTAAATGAGAAACCCTGCCAATTTTGTACGTTTACGAATAAAAATGAATTCACGAATGTGTCAGAAATTGTCATTCTGAGAACAGCAAAACTAAAAGCAAATTACACGAAACAGAGCAGGGAATGATATGGTGTGCAATAAAACAAAGTATAACACATTGAAAAAAGAAAAAAAAAATCAAACCATAAAAAGGGGAAAAAACTCAAAATTAAAAATAACAATAATCTTTCTTCGTCCGGTGCAAAAAGATCTGCTACCACTACCAGAGTACAGATGCCAGGGTAGTAGCACAGCTTTACTATTAAACAATTATTATATATTTGTTATGCTTGAAATGCTTTACTTGATTTATTTGAAGTTTCAGAAATGCACAATTCATTAACGTTTTTTCTTTTTTTCAATAATCAATTTCTACATCATAATATGTGATTTATTTATTTATTTATTTATTTTTTTAAATAAACCTTGAATGAAAAAAAGAAATATTTAATTCCTATAAAATGCAGCTTTTCACAACAACACTGACGTGAAGGTAAAATAAATGCGGAATTACTTATAATCTTTTATTGTTTTTTTTTTGTTGTTGTTGTTGTTGTTTTTTTATTAAAATAGTATTTTCTTTCACAAAGCTAAGCAATTATACATCTCAGATTTCATTCATATTTTTCTCCTCAAAATTCGTTTACTATTTCTGTTCTAAATTTTAAGCAAACGAACAATTAACGATTTATCAAAAAATTCAACGCGTACAAATGAAAAATAATGTAAAAACACAGATCAATGCATAAATTAATGCAAATCATAAAAAACCAATCCTATCTAAATTATTAATTGTTTTTTTTTCTTCATTACTTGATCATCTATTAGTTTAAGAAGAAAACGGACTTCAGCGCGTGGAAAAACAAAATGAATACCCATAATTATTCTCCAGTATTGAATGCTCTAGCTTGTTAAAAACGAAAACGAAAAATTCTTACAATCTTAAACAGCTATTTAAATTTTCGGTATTTGTTAAAAAAAAAAAAAAAAAAAAAAGCAATCCACCTTTGAAACAAATAGCATTAATGTAAAACTATCTCATAGAACGCTTTTCTAATGCATGTATTTACACATACAACAGTATGAAAAAGAACACATTTTGAAACCTTAAGAACTCCATAAATAAATTACTTTCAAGAACTTTAAATCTTAAACGATAAAAAATCTTATCAGAAATTAATTACAAATTATGACGCAAAAAAGCAACGACGAAAAAGAAAATAAATAAATCTTTTTCACTGAGCAATTTTAATTAAAAAGTATAGTAAAAACTTAAAGTAGTTTCTTTGAAGTCTCAAACTCAGCAGAGAATGAACGAAAGAGAATACCAATAGTAGTAAAGAGAAACGAGCATACAAAGAACGTTTCTTGATATGCAGAAAAAACAATAAAAAGAAAATCTACCAGGAATTTATTACGATATCCAATAATAATAAAAAAAATAAATTGTATGATTTAAATAACTGTTATCAAAATAGGATTTTCCTTTTTTAATAAATAAATAATTTTCGAAAAACGAAAACTGTTAATTAAATAACGAAAAGATTTCGATTAAACTATATTATATTTCGAAATTTCTTTCGTATTCAAAATTTCACTTTGTATTTGTAAAAGAAAACATTTTCGGTGTTATATACAAAAATTCCTTACATATTGTTATTGTTATTTATTTATTTATTCAGAAAAATATACTACATCAAGTCATCTTTTAATTAAATTTTAATGTTAAATATAAAAATTTCTTTCATTATTGCGCTTTGTATTTATAAAAGAAAACATTTCCGGTGTTCTTTATAGATTGTTTGTTATTGTTATAATTAATTAATTTATTTATTTATTCAAAAAAATATACTACATAAGTCATCTATTAATTAAGTTTTTATGTTAAATATCAGAATTTATTTTGTATTTATACATCAAAATTTCTTTCTAGTCGCATTCTGCATTTATAAAAGGAAACCTAGATAAAATCTCATTAAAAAGTAATAATATTTTTGTTAGAGATCAAATTTCTAACAGTATGATGAACATAAATAGTCATAGATAAGTCGTCATAACATAAAGAAATTTTAATGTCTTAAACTCATGAGAGAAGGAATTCCAAAGTAACGAATATTAATTTAAAAAATAAGTATATGAAGACAGTTTCTTGAAATGCAGAAAGAAAAATAGAAAAACAAAACCCAGAAATTTGCTACGATATCCAATAATAATAAATAAATTATTAAATTTTATGATTTTAAAAAGACTTAAGCAAAATAAAGATTTTTCCTCTTTTGAATGAAATGAAAAGATTTGGAGAAAACAAAATTTTTTAATTAAATAACAAATAGATTCCAATTAAACTATATATTAAATGTCCTTCACATTGCGTTTTGCATTCAGAAAATAAAAGGTTATTGATATAGAAGTTATAGATATTGTATCGTTAAATGTTATAGGCGAAACGTTATTTAAAAAAAAAAAAAAAAAAGTGTAAATCTATCAAAATTTCCTATATATTATTTATTACTATTGCTGTTATTTATTCATGCAGAAAAAGTTAGGCAAGTCGCCAATTTTGGTTTTAAATATAGAAATTTTGCATTTATAATAGAAAATCTTCATAAAATGTCAGACCCCCCCCCCCCCCCCCATTCCCGTAATATGCTGAATTGTGTTATATTCAGCATCATTATATGACGAATTTTTGATGTTAAATGTCGAAACCAGGGGTCGATCCAGGCGAAATTTGGGGCCTATTTAGGCCCCTTCACAAAAATAAATTTAATAAAATGGGCCCCTTCGCAAAATTCCTTTTAATAAAACAGGGCTTCTTCATAAAGTTCCTTTTAATAAACACTGTTTTAAAATGTGTAATTTGTAAATGAAACCAGGTCATAAAAAACAAAAATTTTAGCAAGAGTATTTAAAGAAAGTTTTGTTAATAAGTGCTTAGTATGAATTAGAGTAACTGGAGTTCAACTTTGGTTATAGAATGTTATTTTTAACAAAAATATAATAAAATTCACAAAAATAACTTTTACTTTTCACAAAGTGGGCCTCAAGAATAAAAACCTGCATCGACCCCTGGAAACATCTTTCATGTTGCTTTTTATAGTTATACAATAAAAATTAGGTCATTAAAAAAGTAAAGAGAAGAAATACTGATATTAAATAAATAAATATTTCTTTCACGGTGCTTTTTATATTTATACAATAAATGCTAGATAAAATAAAGAAATTTTAATGCTATATATATATCAAAACTTCTATCTTCTTGTTTTTTACATTTATACAAATAAAAACTAAATAAGTCGTCATTAATTAATTAATTTATTTTTGATGACTTCTTTCATATTATATTTAAACCAAAAATATATATAATTTAGAGAGATAAATAGGTATTTAAAAAAAAGAAATTTTGATGTGACATATGAAAACAGGTTTCACATTACATTTTTTTAATTAAACCTTTATACTATTAAACCGAGAATTTTAATAAAAAATTGAAATTTTGATTTTAAAATAGAAAATTTGATCATTTTTACTGGTTCTAAAGAATAAATACATTTCTAGGGAAAAAGCTATTTTGAAAAATGGATATTTGCTGGCATTATGGAGGTAAATCGTCGTTATAACAATAATAATAATAATAATAGTAAAATGATTTTGGTGTCACATTTCTCATGTTGCTTTTCTTATATTTATAGTATAGAACCGACATATGAATCGTTATTTAAAAAAAAAAGGAAATTTTAAAGTTAAAACAGAAAGAATTTTCTAGCAAAAAAGGAGAAATTTTTTTGATAAATTTATATTTACCGGCATTCCCTTTTATTACAAAAATACAAAATATTTGCAGAAAAATAATAAGCTCATAATATAAAATGTTAATGCAGTAATTTGTATTCCATAATAAATAGTGGCAAAAGCAGACTTTGTTTTCCGGAAGCTGCAAATTTTCCAATATGCATTAGTTCAAATACTTAAATTAACAAGATAATCAGCGCTGATTTGTAGGAAATTCAATAAAACCTTTTTGAAGTGAAGCGTACAGTTTCTAAATTATTTATATTATTGCTGACAATTTCGGATGGATGAACTTTTCTCAAGTTTTGAAGTAAATAATTATACCAAACATGCTTCAAAAGTAATAAAATTTAATTTAGAAAAATTTCCCTATTTCGCTTCTCTTTTCTCTTCCAAAATGATTAGAAACTAAACGAATAAGAACTTTTATAATACTTCGTAAATTATGGAAATAAAATAATCAAAGACAGATTATATTTCTATTTATAAAATTACCATTTTAAATAGGAGCATCAACTAGTAACAAATTCAATAACTTGTCTGAAAGGGAAGACATAGATGCGCATCAGATAACAATAATTCTTAATAAAACCTGTCAAATGCAAGCGGTAATTCTATAAATTGAAATTCAAATAGGTATTTGTTTAAATAATTAAAATATTTTAAGCAGAAAGTAATTTGTAACATTTAACAAATTAAGCAAATATATTTTTCGTAACAGAAAAAATGTCTTACAAATTGAGCATCATTTACAGCATTTATAGTTCAGAGAAGACTAAATGTTTCAAATGTTTTTTTTTTTGTTGTTCTTTTTAAGGAATTAAAGGATTAAACACTGAAAACTATGCTACTGTTATTTCTGTTTTTGAGGCAATAAAATTTACTGTTGATCGAGAAATTTTACAGAGAAAATACAGCAAATAATAAATAATACTTTTATTGTATCGTCATAATGACACACTAATATAATGTTAGCATTAGTTAAAATATCCTAATGATTGAGTAAATTTAACATAACACCCCTAAATATCATCAAACTATTTTTCTAAATGAATAATTAGATGCATATGAATCGGGAATTTTAAGGAAAATAAGCTACCTAATTTTTTATGCATGAGCAAGGCATATTGATATTTTATCTCTTTGATGCTATTGCCGAAATACCTCATTTTCAAACAGGAGAAATTTTTAAATGGGAAACTAAATATATTTTTCTTGAAAAACTTGGGACAGCTGAAAGCAAACGAGATATCTCGTTGATGGCACTCAAAGAGATAATGGATGTAAAAGTAGCTATTAAAAAAATTCTTGAAACTTCATAACGGTTTACGAGTAAAAATGAGACTAGTTTCAAGAATAACAAATTTATACCTCTGTTCATCAGGCAAAGAATGCTTGCGGTCTATAAAAGGGGTCATCAATTAATTGTGCCGCGCTTCAAGAGGGGGGAAGGGTCTACAGAGTTTGACACAGCGTGACAGACGGAGGGTGGTGGCGTATACACTTTTTGAGGTCACACCTAAAATATGAAAGCAATTATGTTGGTATAATTTGCAAGCAGCATAAGAATGTTGATTTAAAAAATACGCATTTTTTATTCAGGTTGTGATACATATCCTTTTTTTTTACCTTTTGAATTTCAACTGCTTGAATTAAAAGCACGCAAAAGGTTGATGATTTTATAGTATTTATATCGCTAAGATACAGATCGTATGTAATTTTCTTCCTCCATAAAATTAGCTTTAAATTAATAGTTGTAGAAAATGTGACGTCAACAGAGATGAGGTTATCAGTCGAGTGTGATAAATTGTGATATATGGGTGGAGGGGGGGGGGGGGGTAAATAAACCACGAAATTTGCGTTAATTAATTAATGGGTGATCTCAGTCTGACCCACAGACAGTGTTGTACCATTTATGGATCTCACGTACATGCATTTCATAACACAGAACGATAGAAAAATAAAGTTTCCAAGGTTTAGTCGCTTAATCAACAGCGCAAAAATTTCCTCTACCGACGACTTCTGGTACTAAATTTTAATTTAATGGAATTCGTGGAGTTCATCAATTATTTTTTAGCTGCTTATGTCTCCAAAGAAAGAGATGAAGTTATTTTTTGACCACACTATGTATATAATTAAAAAGGACTGTTATCAAAAAGAGAGAACCAACGTTATAAAACATAAATATAAATAAGTTAAAACGCATATGGCTATTTCGAAGCATCTAAGGCCCCATCATCAGTGCTTAAAAATAAAATAAAATTACAAATGTGGATTAAAAAGGGGGGGGGGGACAGAGAGCCAGAGATTCGTACCCCACGGCTGGATGTTACTGGTTGATGGCTGGCCACGGCAACATAACAGTCCCAACACACATAGGACAGTTATGTTGGAGGTTCTTTTTCTTTTTCTTTTTGAGAAGCAAACAAAGGATGAACAATATATGAGAATCTCTGATTACTATATTTCTTGAATTCAAGAAACTTTTGCAGTTGTTCAGCTTGATATATTCAAAAGTTTTTGTCTACGCTAAAAAAATCATCTTAATACGTTATTAACAAGAAATTACGGTACTTCTTTCGTTCAATAAACTGTTTGAACTTTTGTCGTAGAAACAAAGGCAGTGTTTTCCCCAGTCAATTTTTTAATATTAACGTATTTTGTGGAAGAAACGCCGCACCCGTCGTAAGCGCTGCACTCCTCAAAATTGGTCCGAATAACCTTTAAAATATCGTAATCGCCGCACCTGTGGGAACGCTACTTTTGTCGACAGTGTCTCATTGAACTAACTCTAATCAAAGTTTATGAACAGTGTAGTGTGCCTCATTTTTACTAACTTAAGATTCTAAAATTATATTTAAAATATTTAAATCAGGATTTAATTTTTTTTTTTTTTTTTTTTTTAATTAAGGAGACGCCAATTGGTATTAAAACTGTGGCGACGCCATCTTGCGCGGTCAGTTTCTCGCAGGAAGTGATCGAACTAGCCTTTTGCTCGACACTAAAGATCTCGCTTTTTGACCGTGAGAGCGCGGAAAGTGGACCCCTCTCCTTAGGCGTTCCACATTTTTTAAGTGGTCGGTGCAAATTAGCACGCTTTTTACGTCGCATTCCCTTTAGTCCTTTTTTAGTTTCTATTTGAAGCCTTCAAATTCTGGGTCGTGAATATCTGAGTGTAAGAGTTGTAAATTTTATTTGTCCAATTCTCTATATGGTTCGGTATCATCATCGAAAACGTCACAGACAAAGTAAGAAAGTTTCGCGTTGTTGAGCAGGGGACTTGGGAATTTTTACTTTGTCCCAATTTTATGCACGCGAAAGAAAAAAAAAAAATCGTAAACGCCGCACATTGTGTAAACGCCGCAATTGACGAAGAAATTAACTTTTAAACTCGTAAACGCCGCGACGTTTCTTCCATAAAATACGGTACTATTTCCAAACAATAATCTTCAGATTAAGATTCAGAAGATTTTTATTGCAAATACTGTAGAAGAAGAATATTGCTTCTAATTAATGATATTAAAAATGTGACATATGGAACCACTGCTACTTTTCCCGTGACAAACAATCAACCCTATGAATGATATATTCAAAACGTTTCATCTTAAAAAAGCTAAATAAAAATATGAGACAAAAATTACGTTGGAATACATTATTAAAGAAAAATAATCAAATTACAGCGGATGACACATTCATAAATAAAACTAAGTGGGGCTTCCGTTGGAACTATAACCTGAAAAACATTCTCAATTAACCTGGCAAAAATATCAGAGAGGCAATAGTAGCTTTAGCAGATTAGACTAGAATCGGTACAAAAAGAAAGAGAACTCAAGTTATTAACTAACCGCTCCCATCAGGCCAGTAATGTCTGACAGATAGATCTCATCATCGTTAAGCGTAGTTTTGTTTCAAACCAGATTGTTGAGGTTGTCATTCATCAAAACAGTATGATGAATCTTCGGGGGTCGAAATATGGTCCAGAGAGAAACAACGTTGAGTGGGAGGATGCTATCTTCGCAGTCATTAATGTAGTACCCACCTAACTGCCATCAAGTTGTTGATCGTCCGCTATAATGGTTTCCGGTTGTCCAAGGCTTCTATCCTCTTGGCGGTCATTAACGGTCCGCAGAATCACGGGGGGCTGGCGTCACTAAAGTGAGGGGTTTGGTCCCAAGGGAGCGGCTGCTTTAAGGGCTAGGGCTAATTTTCCAATGACACTCCGGGCGTCCCGAATGGAACTAAACTTAAATATGACCTTAGAAGTTCCCTTCTTTTGGGGCAGATCTACATCGTTGCGAATAACTGTTCTTCAGGGAATACTTTCATCTTACATCCAACTGTAATGCTGATACTATAAATTACATCAATAAGTAACAGCACTTTAGTATAAGCCTCTATGACACAAGAAATTTATAAATGAAAAACTGAAATATACGTTTTCTTCAGAACTAATGAAAGGAATGTAACTGTAGCCCAAGCGGGTACGAATGCACAAGATTTTGCCTGCAAAGATCGCCTATACGGAATTTTGTAAAGTTGATTACAATAAGACTAGTAGATGTATAAAGCTAATAGATTACACGTCTAAGGATAATTTACAAATGACACTGCTGGTGTCATGAATCAGGGGTCTGTCCAGACTTTTCTCTTTGGGTCCTGTTTTTGTGAAATTTCGAACAGCTTTTTTACATTTGTCAAAAATTTAGTCCTAATTTTGTGAATTAAAAATGATTGTAATATTCAGGTTCTTTTTTGTATGTTTTTAAGAAGATATGTGTACATAAAATACATATATTTTCTTTATATATGTAAAAGTGACAGCCCAGATTTCACTTTTAAATGATTAAATTTGTGAATGATTTAGTTTTCAGCTGAAAAAGTTAGTAAAAGACCTATTTTTAAGACAAAGAATTTTGTGAAGGGTCCTTTTTTAAGGTGAAATGTTTTGTGAAGGGTGCTGTTTTGAAATGAAAATTTTTTGAAGGGTCCTGTTTTGAAATGAAAAATTTTGTGAAGGGTCCTTTAAAGAACCCAATTTCTTCCTAAACAGATCCCTGCATGAATGGAAGTAAACTTAAATATGACTCAGTTTCCCTTATTTAGGGCAGATTAATTCTGAATAATCGTTCTTCGGGGAATACTTTCATCTTACATCGTACTGTAGTGCTGATGCAATAAACTATATCAATAAGTATCAGCATTTAAGCTTTTATGAAAGAAATTTATAAAAGAAAAACCGTAAATATGCATTTTTCCGGACCTAAGAAAGAATGTGTTAATTGTAGTTCAAACGAATGCAAGTAGACAGCCTGTAAAGGCAACCGACATACATAATTTTTGTACGAGGGATAGATTACACTAGATTTAAACTTCCAAGATGAATTAAGTTTATATACTTCTTCACATTTCTTTCGACTTAGAAACTTTCGAAGATGTAGCGGCCTATCTTAACCATTTGAATACCATTTTCCACACCTTTTGGTACACATGCGTACTGCTGCTAGTCTAAGGGTTAAAGGGTGCTTTCACTTATATCCCCATTTAACAACGCGAAACATACACATTCACGAATTCAATTTTTGATATGAATTCATAAAATTGGAAAACATTACTGTTTATGCATAATCGTAAAGCGTTTTCATTTTCCAGTAAATATGATATATCTTGATTTATAATCGATTATTCCTTCAGTATTACCATTCCCAGACTGTCATGTTCTTAAAATGAGTTTGAAATTTGACAGTATTTTGTGAAAAATCGTTTGACTTTATAGGCAAATGAAAGTTACTATTCGATTTCTTGGTATCTGAAAAAGAATATCTACAAATGTCGTGAATCTGCGAATGAAAATGACTTTGTGAAAGCGACAGAATACCCGATTTGAATTTGAGACCTGTTCAATCTAAAGAAGTTCTGAGAAATTCCAGTTTCTGCAGTCACAGAATGGCCTTCGATGTAAACGCTATCTTCTTAATAAAATCCAGGAACCAACTTTCATTATATAATCTCTACCATAACAATACATTTGCAAAGAGTAGAATCCCGTTTAATCCTCTTTCATTAAACTCATTCTTGACTCTTATTAATGGGAAATATAAATATTTATAATCTTCACGATAATAGTTTCGATGCCAGTTATGGAACACAAACAACAGATGTTTTACAAACAATCATGTTGTATGAAAGTAGAGTAAATTATTAATTGTTGTATAATACCAGATCGTAAATCAATGTTATCCACGTGATTCAGGGTGGTAACAATTCACACTTTAAAATATCTCAGTACCAGTATTTCCAAATAATAATCGGCGTCTTATTTAAACGCTGGAATTCGGGATTAAATATATAATAAATATTACTTTTCAAAAATAGGTATTAAAGTTTTTACATGTCTTGTGATAGAGGCGTGCACAGAAACTGTGAGGCCTGCTACAGATTACGCTCACGGATCCCTACATACCTTATATACTATGTATACATTTGATAGGAAATCAGCTCCCGTTGGGGCCCCATTCAGCTTAGGACCAGCTACACATGTACTCTTCGTAAATCAGTGTTATCCACGTAATGATTACATATTTCAGGGGTGTTCACCGAAATTGTGAGACCCGGTACAGATTATGCTCATTGGCCCATAGCTCATATTGTATATACATGCATGCAAAATACTCGTAATCTCGTTGTTAACCGAACTTTTACATCAAGAATATTAGAAGTTTGATAATGTTCAGACGCACCGACAACTGGAAATTTATTTCAAATGTAACCATGGCTTCTAGGGAAGTCTGAGTATCTCAAATTCTGCGTTATTAGCACGTGATCTCGCCTTTTTATCATGAATTTGTAATTTTTTCCAGCAGGGAGAGAAGCTGTCAATTGTGTGGAATCTTAAACGTTATCTTAATTATTTTAGATTCAATAATCTTAATTGTTTTAGAATCTTATGATTTATATATGGGTCTTGGCCCCCAAGTGAGCCCTAGATGCACTGAAATCACTCTTGCAAATAGCGCTTAGCTTGCGTTTTGAATCTTATATTTGGATAGAATTTAATATCTGAGAGTAATATTTGTTAGGTCAAGAAAACTATTTCATGGGACATTTTGAGAATCAGGAATTAAGTGTTAGAAAATAGTTTTTATCCGAAATTAATTTAAATTTTAGATTTTTTTAAAATGGGATTTAATATATTAATACTTTTCTATCTTCTACAAAATCAACTCAGATGGCACCCACCCCCTTCAGCTCAGGGTCAAATACAACTGTAGCCTTTGTCCTCCCCTTGACATATTTTATGCGTTCATAACATTAACGGACAAAGCATAAATCACGTTGAAAAAATAAACACAACCATAGTTATATTACCAATTACTGAACATGTTTTTTAAACACCAGCAATTAAATAGCGATAAAATCTTATAAAAGCCAAAGCTTTTACATCCAATAAGTGAAGAAAAGTAATTGTCCCGTGAAAGAGAGAATAAAACGTATCCACTTTGCGCAAATAATTGTCATGCCTGGCACATTCGAAAAGTACCAGAAATAGTGCAAATATTTTCACTTTCTCCAAGTTATTTATTCCATCATTTTTCACACACAAAATGATCCTTATCTTCCTCATTGGCAGCATCTTGAAAAACACATTCACGTTTTACCCGCAGTCATTAGAATATTATGTTAGTTATAAGGACAAGATCCAAGGGAATAATGAAAAAAAGGCGGGGGGGAAGGAAAGAACAGCGAGTACAACAGAACTAAACCTGGTCACGCAGAGCTATGTGATAAAAGAGTTTTGGGCTTGAGTTCTTTTGTTTATCCTAGGAGCCATGTCTTCACAAAGGTTCCGAGGCAAACATGCGTGAGAAAATGCAATGATAAGGCTAATAAGTATATTACATTGACTGCTGATGTCCATTATTTCTCGATTCTTATTAAAAGGATAAAAGTCTTGTACATGATGTCTCGGATGAGATTATGCAACACTTTAAAGATAATGAGGTCTAAGCAAATGTAGAAAGCATCCGGTGAGGTCTGCACAAAGGATAATAAATAACACAAATATTTTTATGAAAATTACTATAAAAATATTTGCTATAAAGTATGATGCCCTAGCAATATGAATGGGCTTCAGGTTAGATCTTCACAAAGGATAATAAATTAAAAAAAAATATTTTTATAAAAAGGGTTTTTATTATTATAAAAATATGTTCTAATAAAGTAGTATGCTCTTGTAATATGAGCTTCAGATTACAAAGCAAAATTACACTAGATTAATTTTAACACAATTATTCTAATTGGTAAACAAATCATATTAGATGTAAAACATCAAATCATATGAGACACAATCATATTAGACAAATCATATTAGATTTACATCTAATATGATTTGTTTACCAATTAGAATAATTGTGTTAAAATTAATCTAGTGTAATTTCGTATCCAGCGATTTCTGGAGTTCCATTACCTGAGATTTATTCTGTTGAGCTGAACCAGGTTTCAGACCAGATGCTGTAATCTTCAAGGTTAGCTGGGTGAAAAAGATCGACCAGAATCGTCCGGGATAGCTCAGATGGCAGAGCACTGGCGGCTTCAGCCAGGGAGGTCCCGGGTTCGAATCCTGGTCCGGACATTTTTCGCCCAGTGGGAATTTTACATCTAATACAAAGCAAAATGTCTACTCGCATGCTACTCGCAGCATGTCCAGCGATCTCTTAAAAAAGTAGTGGATGCATACGGGGCCCAATTGAAGCATGGGCAGGGATGTAGTGGAGGGTATACGGGGGTATACGCCGTATACCCTCTGGATTTTTTTAAGGAACACCGTATACCCTCTGTTTCTCAAGAAAGCTATAGTAAATACACTCTAGGGTATACGCTCTGCCTTAAGCGTATACCCCCTGCTTAGAGCGCATACCCTCTGTTTCTTTTACGACTACACCACTGAGCATGGGCCAACTGGGCTCCATGATTCATGGGCTCCATGAACAGGCTCCATGCTCCTGGGGTCCTTAAATTTTGTATGTAAATTTTGTAAAGCTGATATTTTGAATCTGTTTTGATTTTGCATTGATTATGATCAATATTTTGTACTTTTAGAGAGAGGTGCGATTAAAAACAGAGCATATTTTTATAAATATGTATTTATATATTCACACATGCACTCAATAGACACATATAACGAAAATGTTTAAATTTTTTTTTTGCTAGAAGTGGGGCTCCGAAAGAATTCTAGATTCAGGCATGTCTCTGGCTTGATCGGGTCCTGGGTACAGGCAGGTTCAGCCTTCGCTTTAAAATAGACCGGATACACAAAAGGAAATCGAAGCCAAAATTATAGCTGCCAAATTTTACGCTATTTTCCTACCAATATTTTTCTGTAAAGAACAACAGGGTTCGTACGGGTGCTTGAATTTCCAGATTAAGAAATTCTTCGATACCAGTATTTTCTTATAGAAAATCTCTCTTAAAATAAGGTAAAATCTCATCCGTTTAAACTAGATTTATTTTTCTATAAAACAATTCTGATATTTGGCCTTGAAAATAACGGTACCCGTACGAACCCTGGAACAAACATCACAGGGCTGTGCAGTTTAAATTATTGTGTACCGAGTAGTACTTTGGTTGAATAGTCGAGTACTCGGCCAAGTACCGAGTAATTGCGTGTAAGAAAGAATCCCGGATTCCAACATGCAGTCAGCTTAGGGGTAAAACCCCTATATGTGTGTGAATACACGTACATAATCATGCATCTTAAGCATATAATCATATTTTTTAAAAATTAATTTCAATTCGAAATTTAATTTATTGTGCCCCTTTTAAAGACAATTTTTGTAAATTCAAAATTTTTAAAATAGTAACATTATTTAAAAAAATTATATAAAAAATAATTTATCCATAAAAAGTACAATTAACCAATATGTAATTAAAACGGATTCTTTAACCTATCATTACTCATTCTGATGCCTGAAGTATGTCTATCTAAAATGGTTATTGCTTGCTGTAACAATTAATTGAATAAAGCAAATTATTTCATATATTCTAAATGTAGCTTATTTTCTTTTGATTAAAAAAAAAAAAAAAAAAAAAAAAAAAATATTGGCTTTACTAAGAAGTAGTACTCGGCCGAGTACCGAGTATATACAGAGTACTCGGTACGGCGCTAGTTGAAATGAGATATGTATGTGAGCTCTTGCTTCCTGTCTCTCTTTGCGTGTATAATGTGTGTAATAGCAGGTATCTGTTTAGAAAGAAATTGGGTTCTTTAAAGGATCCTTCACAAAATTTCTCAACTCAAAACAGGGCCTTCACAGAACTTTTCATCTTAAAAAAGGACCCTGCACAAAATTGTTTGACCTAAAAATAGTCCTTTTACAAATTTTTTCCAGCTCTAAACTAAACATTTCACAAATTTAATCATTTTAAAGTAAAATCTGACCTGTCACTTTTACATATATAAAGAAAATATGTGTATTCTACATACATATATTTTCTTAAAAGTGTATAAAAAAAAGTACTTGAATATAATGATCACTTCAAATTCACAAAATTAGGACTAGATTTTTCACAAATACAAAAAAGCTGTTCACAATTTCACAAAAACAGGACAGTGAGAGAAAAGTCTGGACAGACCACTGGTAATAGGACATCTCTTCTTTTAATAATTTTACCGTTCTAAAACACACATGTGTTGCTACTGCTCATTCTCTTCTCTCTTTGGCCATCTTGTACAGAAGAATTCTCCTTTATGGACTTATGAAATAGCTACATAGTACATTTATTCTTTTCACTTGTGCTTCTTCTTGCATTGGTTTTTGCATTCGCAGACTTCACAAAAACAGGACACTGAGAGAAAAGTCTGGACAGACCACTGGTAATAGGACATATCTTCTTTTAATAATTTTACCGTTCTAAAACACACATATGTTGCTACTGCTCATTTTCTTCTCTCTTTGGTCATCTTGTGCAGAAGAATTCTCCTTTATGGACTTATGAAACAGCTAAATAGTACATTTATTCTTTTCACTTGTGCTTCTTCTTGCATTGGTTTTTGCATTCGCAGACTTTCATAGTATTTTCCTCGAACACAGTCTCTTCCGTAAGCGATCCTCAATGCAGAAATAAAAAAGAAAGATAATGAAGTTCAAGGCAAAATAGATTCAATCGCTTGAGGGTGAAAGAAACCTTAAGTAGATGACATGAGCTGCAACAATTACGTTTTGACTCTCTCTTTCCTTTTTTTCGTTTTTTTTTTTCTCCTCCCCATTTTGCAAACTGAACCCGATGGTGGTTAGTTGGATTCATTCCGAGTGATTCTACACCTCCAATTTGGTCAGCCAAATTTTCTGCTCGGCGTAGCGTAAAAGAGAAAAAAAATCTACTTAGGCAAAGAAACTAAAGTAATAGCAATCTAGAAAAACTTTACTGACTTGGTCGTAGAAAACGATAAACAAATGCGGAGGACTAAATAATTCTCTGGAAGAACAGGAAGAGGGTTTGAGTTGAGGAAAACGCAGTCTTCAGTAGTTAACCTCTTAACTTTTTCCCTATCCTTAAGTATCTTTGCAAAGCACTTTTATTTCGGCCGTAGGTGGAACGGCAAGAGGGCGTCGTTTTTATGCACCAGGGGAAGAAGAAGAGGAAAAAGAAGTGGGAGATTTGAAGATTACTTATTTGGGGCCTTTTTAGCACCCTACTCTTCTCATGGTGTAAGTATGCGTTCCACAATCTAAGTTCCTTCTAAGTTTTATTGAAGACTTCTACTTTCAGCCAAATAAAATAATATGTTCATCTGGATACTGTACAGTATTAACTCACTGGTACGAACTGGTAACCCGTACCATTATTTTTTTTTATCCCTGCAGAAATTTATTGCAGCTCCAAGGCTTTTTCTTAAAAGCGCTTCAAAATGTCTAAGTTGATTTCTTATTTTTTATATTATTCATCGATGCTTTAATTATGTTTGTTTTAGTTTGATGTAAAAATTATATAAGACGGTAGCATTATATACATATATAAAAATCTTTACGCACTCTAGATCGAAAAGTGGCAGTCTACACAAATACTTAATACAGGTTTCTGACTATTCTTAGACTTTAGACGTCCTTATTTTTAGTTTTATTTTCTAAGGTCTCTTATAAGTACTTATTTTTCACCAAAAGTCCTTAAACATCTCCCCGCACGATAGAGAATGAAAAATATTATTCATCAATTTCGAACATAGAAAGACGCAACGCTTCCCTCATCGATGAGAATGACGTGTGTAAAAAGTATATCGGCAATTTTCATGTATAAAAGATGTAATCTATTAAGATATAATTCATTTATCAAAAAACACCGTTTAATTATAAATCACTTCAATAATCATGCCTACAAATCTCACACGTTTATGTTTAAAAATGAATTTGAAAATGTGTGAGAACGTGTACTGTTGTTGAGAAAAGAAAATATTTTTTTTAGAACAGATTACCTACTATCCTCAAAAAACTTAATTACTGCACTCACTCGATTACTATCCTCAAAAATTTCGTTATTGCTTTCGTTGTATCTGTGAGATACACGGCATAATTTCCAAATTTATACAGCAATATTTCGGGGGCGGGGAGTAGCAATTCTACAAATGTATTGTTTTCTTCCCTTTAATAATAATTAAAAAAAAAAAAATATGAACTTATCTGTGAAAAATTACGACTAATAAAATTTAAAGTAAACTATTAACTAAACCATTTATCTTACAGATACAGAGATAGTAATAGAATGTGTTAAAGTTGGTTTTTAATTGAGCTATGTTTTTCAGGCATATTTAGTATACTAATGAATATTTCTAGAATATAAATAAATTCATATACATCGCTACACATAGAACTGGATACACTGCAACCTATGGATAGTAATTTCTGGATGTGTCTTTCAGTAGTGTTATGCGTTTTTTGCAGGAATTAAATTTTAGCTTAATATGAGGCTTGTCTGAAAACATGTAGATAATATACAGGGCTTTATAAAAGAATTTGAGTACATTTCCTTCTGTTGGCAGAAATTGCTAAAGGTTAATTTTGATTGTGTTATACTTTGTCTAACTAAATTAAATTTTAGCATACTATGTAGAATATGCACTAACCTATAGATCATATACATGGCTGCATCAAAGTATTCGAGTACCTTTTCCGCTAGGCTATGGATGGTAAGTGCCTAAATCTGTTTTTCAAATATGTTATGCGTTTTCTAAATTGTTTATTTAGGTATCATCTTTACCTTATCAACCCTTTCATGGGCAAAATAATTCTGTCTCTAAAATGTTGAGGTGATTGACTGCTACCAGAATTTATGAACAATTTAATTTCAAAATAAGTAGATGCTTTTCTTCACGTGCATTTTCACAGGTAAATTTTTGTCGAAATTTCTGGTACAAATTTGCTAGTTGTGAATAAAAAATAAGTGGGAAGTATACATCCCACGGCCCATGAAAGGGTTAAACAGTGAAGTATTCTGGAAGTGTTGGAAAGTGTTTCATAATCTATACTTGACGCATGATTTTACTTTCTTGTCTTTTTATTTGTGACGTGTTTTTAATTATAAAAAACATCATGATAAATGAAGACTTCAGTTACGATTATTTTCTGGTTTACAACATTTATTTAATTCACAGTTTTAAATAATAATAAGCAACTCTGGAATACACCTCAAACTCAATATTCAAAATCAAGATAATAAAACCAGCAATTTCCTAAAGGCAGGTGCAAACTCAATGTACTGAAACTCGATTACGTAAACAAAAGCTCTTTAGTCATGGAGAGAAAGCTTCACGTTTATGACCCATGGCTTCCATAAATTAGTGGTTCTGATTCACTTTGTAATTCCAGTAGCAAGAAGCGGTGGCTAGAAATATTCGAGACCAATATTAAATGTGTGCTTCAGTCAAGATGTGTCATGACAGTGAGTTTAAAATCAAAAATTTCTAATGTTTTGGATCAGGGGCAAAAAAGGCTGCTGCTTTGGAAACTAAAGGGCAGGTAGTGTGCAGCACCCTGCTGAAACGGTCACCGGGAAACATTATATGTTCATTTTTAGGGTTCCGTACTTAAAAAGTAAAAACGGAATCATTATAAGATCACTCGTGTGTTTGTCTGTCTGTCACAGCCATTCTACTCGTAAACTATGGAACGTGGAAAGTTCGAATTGGGGGAAGTAAAAGACTATTGACCCACATATTTACAGATCATTAAACATTTGAAAATATTTTGTGGAAAAATGTAGAGGGTCTAATTAGGTTACTTGGGAAAACAAAATCTTTGTATATCGTGTGGGGTATGGTGTGAAAGTTTTCGTAATGCTGAACTCAAAAATAAATTTATTTTAATTTTAGGTATTATATTTTCAGGGATATCGTCAAACATATAGTGCAAAAATATGTCCCCCCCCCCTTCTATTTCCAAATCTATTGAAACTAAAATTATGAAAAAATTAAAGGTAGTAGACGTTAAGTTAAACCTTGCAGGAAAATTATAGCGATTACCCTAGGTCATATAGTTTTTGAGAAAAATGCATTTGTCTATTTGACACAAATTTCGATTTGCTTGCAATCAGCAAAGATGTTGAGGAGCGCTGGAGGTACCTATCAGAGCAGAAGTATAAAAGCATTGCTGAGAATGACTTTTAAAAATAATCGTCGGTAATTAGCCGAGATATTAACCCTTAAAGACATGGACGGTTTGGACACACGTAATGACACGGGCGACGTACTCTATGTACCATCGGCTTTTAAAGCTAGATAACAACTTTTAATGATACATTTGTATAATGCAATGTGTAATAGAAGTATAAAAGCAATAACCGCCAAATTATTAAAAACAGACAAATTTAATTAGAATTAATAACATAAATACTATGGGATTCGCGACTAGTTTGCATTGAGTACATCTCTCAATACGTCTCCCGTGTCTTTAAAAGTTAATTAATAACCTATCTGGAAAAACGCGGCACGGACCAAGGAGGCGTTGCTACTTTGAGACTTCCTTTCGAAGCGCGCTTAGCACAGTGCCAAGTTTAAACTTTGAACAAGGGTTTTGTTTTAGCTACACTGCAAAAAGAAAAGATAAATACGACGCTGAAATTAGTTTTATGAAATGCCAAATGATGTTTAGATATGCACTGCTTTTATTATCAGTAAGGAATTAAGTTCATAATAAACAGATTAGGATAAGATTTAAATAAGAGTTATACAGAATAGCAATATTTCATACTATTTAGGCTTCAGATCTCTTTGAACTTTTACGGTGTACCGATTCATACTTTTCTAGTATAAATACAGCTATACCAAACCCTGCGTTGTAGTTTTTTATAAAGTCTTACTTTTCTTTTAGTAACGATTTTTTTTTTAATAATACAGTTAATAATTCATATATTTATTGTACGGAACCCTCTGAGAGCGAGTAATACTCGCACTTGACTGTTTATTTTTTATATGAAACGTAATATATATATTTCATTTTGTTTTTCGGGTTTACTTCAAACACAATTTTTGGGCTCGTGTAGGACTCTAAATGTGGGTAGCAAAAAATAATTGCCTCCAAAACAAGACGATATGAAACAATTCCTTGAAGTCGGTTTATACATTTTTTTCTCTTGCAAATTGCTTTTTAAGTAAGTATTTGCTCTTCGCAGTCAGAAAAATTAAAAGTTAAGGGTGCCTACTTATCACCAGAAAGTAACTACATAATTTATGCAAGCTATAATGGAGTGTTTAACTAATAATATAACCAACAGATGATAATATCTCACTAAAACAATGGCAACGGGATTCAAAAAACAATAAGGAGAGAGTGGCTTCCTTCTGAAGTGGTTACAGTAAGTAGAAGTAGAGGAAACGAAACAAAGGTGGGGTACTCCAGTCAAAAAGTCAAAAATTATTCCATTGTGTGGAACAATATAAAAAGTGGTACTGTGGTGCAACTTACTTGACCTGGAAGGTCAAAACCTTGTTTTCGCAAGCTGTACGAGCTTCTATTAGCGTAGAGTACGAAAAGAAATTCAGGTTAAATGCTCATTCAAAAATGATGACCTCGAGATGCAACTTGAGCACTTCGTTACATTTTCGTATCATATTTAAGATTTGACACATGTATTCTATCTTTGAAGTTCGAAAAATGAAAGTGCATTTTATCTTGAAAAACGTTTACTGGAAAATAAGAGTTTGTATGTCGTTCGTGGGAAAAACGTGGTCATATCTTTCCCATACAGAATAAAAAGATTAAGATAGAATCTCAAAAATAACAAAAATATGTACAGATTTATTCGCGAAATTTGTACACATTTCACATAAGTTGAGAAACCATTTTTTTTTCTTCTTCGTGAAAAGTTGAATTATTATTTTTTTAAAGATTGATCCATCATTTTTTTAAGTACTTTACGCACACTATTGTTAGGATTAGTATATTTTATTTTACAAGCTCTGTTTTTGTCTTTCTGTACATACGAGAACTTCCGTCCTTCCGTGAAAATATTAGCCTCGAAATTTATATATTTTATATTATTTTATGTCCTCTAATAATAATAAGGCCGCAATCATGCTTTTATTTACTATTTTCTGCCCCACATATTAAATGAAAAATAAAAAAGGAAAAATGTTTTTCATATTAACCTTCGGGCAGTCACGTGTATGTGTGAGCTACAGCTCAAACGTCTAGTATGGCACATACGCGCGAGCGCCCGAAACTTAATCTTTGTACTGGACTGAGTCATATTCGTCAGCCATTTCGTCTATTTTCATCTTTCGTTCATTTTTGTTATTTTAACAGTTTATGCACACATAAATTGCGCATATTTCTCTTTTCCTTTATAAGCTTAAAATTACTTCTTTAAAAGTTTTAATAGACCTAGTTACAAAAAAGATTAAAAACAGAATGAAAAAAAAAAAAAAAAAAAAAAAAAAAAAAGATAAAAAGAATACAGATTTAAACAATTAGAGCATCATTATATCTTAGTTTATTTTCTGCAACAAATCCATGAGCTTGTCTATCATCATTATTTTAGACTTAAAGACAAATAATTTTTTCAAACATAATAATGACTTGCTATCATTTTACACAATTTTTAATTTACCGTAATTAATTGCATTTTAATAGCGACGAAACAAAATAATTATGTAGCCAACGTAACTATGGATTCGCAATTTTTTTAGCTTTGGAATAACAGTTGAGTAAGCACTTTGCATCAGTGAAAAATAAATAAAAACGGAGTCCAGGAACACAAAGAATTGAAAAATAAAAGGGGGGTTGGGGGGGGATATCAGCAAAAATGGCTGTAGAAAGCTGTAATAAGAGGGTCAGACGGGAATAGCATTAAACAGACAACAATGAAGTTTGAGAGTAGTTGGTCATTGAAATTTTTTTTAAAGCATAAAACTAGAGAATATCTATGTTGGTGTATTCTAAGATGCTTCCTTTAGGGCAGAGATTTAGAGTATTTTATGTATTATGCGGCCTAGAAATTTTTATTTTCCAAATATTTTCTAGGTTTGAATAACGTTTCCTACTTTTTTGATGTCGGCGCCATCAAATATAGTCCATAAATATAATTTAATAAATTTTGTATTCATTAAAAAAAAGGACACTTTGATACATTTTTCGTCCGTGTCAAGAAAAATATTACTTAAGTCTTTAATGCTGATTTTTTTTTCTTCTTCATAAATCACAAATAGATTACTGGTAGTGTCTACTTATCAGTATTTTTTAAGGACAAAAATTTGGAAAGGCAAAATAGTCAATACTGAGCATACAGCTTTAAGGGCCTACTTCAGTCACGCGAAAAGACCCGTTAGCTAATGCTATTCCTATGAAAGAAATTTATAAAGATATTATTTTTGTCGCATTTCAATATTTTTAGTTTTTTTTTTTTTTTTTTTTTTTTTTTTTGCAGTGGCTAGCTGAGGTTGATCTATGCAGGAGGTTTTCTATTTTTTCAATTTCGTTTACAAGTATTTTTAATCTTCACTTTTTTCACTTTTTTTAATCTTCAATTTTTACATTTTCATTTTCAGAACCGGTTCCTAAAATGAAAGCATCCCTTTGAAAAAAATCCCCAATGAAAATCGAAAAAGTAAAAAACGGCCTTTTTACAGATCGACCTCAGCTAGCTACTGCAAGAAAAATCATCTAAAAATATTGAAATGCGACCGAGATATCTTTATAAATTTCTTCCATAGGAATAGCATTAGCGAACGGGTCTTTTCGCGTGACTGAAGTAGGCCCTTAACTCACAAGATCAACCACATTAAATGCAATTAAAGGAGGAATAGATAAAATAATCAAATTTATTAAGAAAAATATAACGCACCAAATTCTACTCCACATTCAACGTTTCAGTTATTTTTAGTACCGTATTTTATGGAAGAAACGCGGCACCCGTCGTAAACGCCGCACTTCTCAAAATGGCCTGAATAAGCTTAAATATATCGTAATCGCCGCACACGTTGTAAACGCCGCATCCATTCGAACACTACTTTTGTCGACAGCGTCACATTGACCTAACTTTAATCAAAGTTTTCTGAGCAGTATAGGACGCCTCGTTTTTAATATCTTAAGATGTCTGAAGTTTTATTTAAAATATTTAAATGCGATTTTAAATATTTTTATGAATTTTTAAATTAAGGAAACTCAGTTGGTATTTAAAAAAATCGTAAACGCCGCACTTGTAAAAAAAATAACTTTTAAACTCGTAAACGCCGCGGCGTTTCTTCCATAAAATACGGTAATAGAATAGCTTTCTTACTCCATAATCTGTAACAAGAGTTCCCTCCAAGTCATTTTTATTTTTAATTTCGCAACGCCCTGCCCCTTTTTTTAAATAGTGAAATGCACACTTAGCTGCATAGGACTCTCTTGTAAAAATTTTACCCATGCCACAGTACAGTAAACTCTGTCTAAGGCGGAATCGATCAGGACTGGGAAAAATTTTCGTGGTAGGCAATATTCCGGCTTATGGAAAAAAACTCCCCACCACCACCACCAAAAAAAAAAAAAAAAAAAAACCCTCGAATTTGATGATTTTTTATTGATTTTCCTGACTCGAAAATCGGTTGAAAACTGAAATTCGGAAAGATCTTTTGTCTTTATAGATAAATGAGAAACGCTATTCAATTTCTTAGTACTGCTGTAATACATGCGAATTAGAAGTTTACACACACACACACGAAAACAAAACAATAAACTTCGTGAATGAGACAGAACGCTCAACTACAAGATATAACTTTAAATTTGAGTACATCCTTAAATATATTGCACTTTCGAAAATATATATTTTGATAAATGTTCATTCTACTAGAAATATTAACTTTTAAATATAATTTTGCATATGAAAAAATGGCACAAGCATAAATTCCTTAAATTTTAAACAGTTTCTGTACTTTTGAATTAACTTTTTCAACGTGTTACGGAATTTAACTAACATGCACGACATTGAGTATTTGACTTATCAGTTTTAAAGTTTAATAAACAAAATGCTTTCATTTTTAAATTATCCTTTTTTCCGTCTTATGCAAAATTTTGGTTTCAGTGGGACCTTAAAACGCTTTCCGTTTCCGCGTTAGACAGATTCCGCCTTATGCAGCAAGAATTAATGCAATTTTCTATGGGTTCACCGGGACTTGAAAATTTTTCCGCGGTAAACAGATTTCCGGCTTATACAGAGTCCGCCTTAGACAGAATTTACTGTTTTTCTATATCCTTGTGCCCGAATTTTTCAAAAAAGTATACAATTTCCTCATTTCTGTAGGTAAAACAATGGGGACTATTAAATCACGTTGTATTTTTTTATATATATATATAATTCATAAAATCATTTGAAATTATTATTACTTTATTTAGCATATCTAAAAATGACATATTTTTCATTCTTTTTTATTGTTTCTAAGTGCAATAATACATTTTCTCGCACCGTTTTCTATTCAACTAGTGCTTTTTTTATGAATAGCACCCCGATCTTTTTTTATTAGAGTAAACGCTACTATAACACTTTCAACAGCTGAGGATCAGTTATCAAAATATTAACTGTTTCGAGCTACAGTCTATCGACACTTTATCAAAAAACTGTCAGATGAAGTAGAAGCGATATCATCGTTTTCGCTTTGACAAGAAAATTAGGTGCGAACTTCTGCTTAGATTTAACTCAAGATTTCATATTCTTTTATCTGATTTAAAGTTACACTGTATGATCCAAGCGCACCTGACACTTTCGATTGTAAACGTTCTGTCGAATATCTAAAGAAATACTTGACGAATCCTTCTGTAACTTCAGGAATACAAAGAAAGTATTTGATCTCAACGAAGATGCGGTCACCAAAAAACATAGGTGGCCATTAACAAGTAATATATATATATGTGCGATCGCCCTGTAAAATAATATACTGGAAACTATATGTAGCTGTAGCACATGACATGACTATGTAGGTCCTGCACAAAATTTCTAATCACTTGTTAAGATTGCAACATATATTTATAAAGATATGAAGGTATCTTTAAAACATTCAAGGAATTTTCACATGTTTCTTGTTTATAGAATGCAGGGTTTACGACGAAATTTAACAGCACTTTCCTTAAATTTTGCAAAGTCGAAATAATGTATTGCAATTAGAATACCAATAAATTAAATATTTGATGAAACATGAACATTCATTTAAAATAATTTTTAAATGCGCATGCGCGAACACCAATAAAATCGTTTTTACATAATTTAGTAGATACATACGGCAACTCATACAACAAGCCCAGTCAAATATCTCAAATTTCGTGAAAATTCATAAAGATATCGCTGAGTTGAATTTCAGTTTCGTTCTAAAAGTAGCTGATGAAAGCTAACGGATTTCCCACAAATATGAGTTACCGTATATCGTTGACTACTAAATTATGGGGGAGAAAAATGTTCATGCGCAATTAAATTAATAATACAAATGCTCATATTTATCAAATATTAACCATATTTTTAATCTAATTGCATTATGTTGTTTCTACTGTAATTTGTCAAGTTTTCTGAAAATGGAGTTAAATTTGTTTGAAAATCCCGCAGATTATAGAGAAAAAACATGCGGAAATTGCACGGATTTAGCTAAAGAAACCTTTATATCTCCATGAATATATGGAAAATCAAGCCTAAAAAAAAAAAAAAAGAAAGAAAGAAAGGAATGGAAGCATCCGTTCCAAAGCTACTCGTTAACATTCATTGAATACTAACTGTTTTTTTGGGGGGCTCCATTAATAAAAAATGACAATTTACAGAAAATCCCTTATCGTCCGACTACTTTTTGAAGGCAACAGAAATTCAACTCACTATATCGCCGATATCTTATAAATTTTCAAGATATTCGACTGGTCTTTTTATATTAGTTTCTCTATAAGTCACAATATTTTCCAAAATAATAATAATAATATATTTAATAGTGTTAATTATTACAAATTATGTCATTAAATACCACTTAAAGATGTTTTTAAGGTTTAGGAATTTTTACCGTTTATTATCTTTCCAATGTATTCCACTCTAATTCAACGACGATAGTGAATAGTATTTTAAAATAATAACAAAATATCCAAAAGGCTTATAACTTTCACTTTGTCTTGGTGAAAACTTTTAAAGAAATAATGTTTTTCCTTAGATTAATTACAAATTATCGGCATCAAATTTGCCTTCAATACTTTCTATAGAGTAGTTAGTTTCTACCTTTTATTATCATCTCAATTTATCCCACTCTAATTCAAAGACGATGCATAATCAAGTTTATATATTTTTTAATACTACGAAACATGCAGCTGTTTATAATTTTTAATTTATCGTAATAAATACTTTTAAGAAATTACATCATTCAGTTCGTCTTCAAGATTTCTTTATGTTATAGTTCCTAGTTCCTAACATTTGTCTTATTCCAATATGACCCAATCTAATTCAAAGATGGTGAATCATATTTTAAACCAACAACAAAACGCATAAGAGTTTATAACTTTTACTTTGTTTTAAATCTGTAACAACAGCAACACACACACACACACAAAAAAAAAAAACAACCTTTGGACATATCAATAAAATTTGTTTATTTCAAAGTGTGATGCTCCTTTCTACAGATTTGATTTTCCAAAAATATGCCATACTTTATATACGCATCCACTTGCAGCTACTTTCAAAATTTATTGAAAGTGAAGCATAAAAAAGCGAAGGGTAAACGCTACAGGACATTTTCTTTTTGCATCTATGCAAAAATGCACGCGCGTGTTTCTAAAAAAAAAAAAAAAAAAAGAAAGAAAAACACCTTGCACTTTTTCTATTTCTATTTCCTTTTCTGAAATCAAGACAACTATAGAGGTTTTGAATGATAAAAAAACGAAGAAAAAGTTGAAAGAAGAAGAATGAAAGAAAAGAAAAGGCGCGGACAAGAAGCACGTATATAAACATGACTTTTTTTCCTTTTTTTAACTTCTCGCTCTTGAGGAGGGAGAACATTAAAAATGAATAGAACATGTTCTACTTGTCAACAGCTCGCGCAATAAAAATGGTAATTTTTCCAAACGCGTTTGTATTTAGAGCTCTAAATTATAATGAAAATATTTTTCAAGAAAGTTATTCCCAGTTATATATATTGCGTAGCACTTAGGAGGGAATAAATCGGGTGGCGTTATGAGACGTTGGAAAAGGTTGGACATTTCTTTGGTTGGACGAAGAATCGCAAATATGTTTAGTGATTTGGAATAATT